>OZ010585.1:65326375-65358875 GCA_963932145.1 Acanthosepion lycidas | reverse complement strand
TTCCAAATGCTGAAATCAAAAATGAAAAGAAATTCACACGTTTTTGACGGACCTCATCAAGCATATGTAAAATTAACGACGTAAGGAAGTGAGGTCGGAGATGATATGAGTGGGTTAGATGTACCATTTTAATTCCTTATTTTTAGCCACACCGTGTGTCGGCTAGACGTTGCTTAAACTTAACACGTCTTGTCTCTAGATATAGATGGGTAAGTGGTGAGGGAGAAGACCGACATTAAAGTAAGAACCTACAACAACCCTAATAAATTACATTCCACGAGGACAGGTTCCATTCAAATTCTTAGACGCTGTTAATTCGCGTTACTTTAAAGGGCATATTTGGGAGGTTAAGGTTTGATATAAATCTAAATGTCTAAACAATCTACGAAGAATTTAATTTGAAGTTCGTTGGAGTTTTGGATATTTTCAGTTGATTGGAAAAACTCATAGACAGTACATTGAAATATATATATATATATATATATATATATATGTGTGTGTGTGTGTGTGTGTGTGTGTATGTGTATGTGTGTGTGTGTGTATTCCTCAATGAAAACACACCTCTTGCACAACACAGTCGTAAGGGAGTGATTGAAAACTGACCATTACATAATTCAAATCACTGATATTTGTAATATACTACTGTTGAGGAAAATGTATATGTATTCTTAATGTAAATTATTGTTCTGTCGTTATACATCGAGCACTATATTATTAATATAACCATTCAATGTGCGATATTCTTTACTTATATATATATATATATATATATATATATATATATATATATATATATATATATATATATACGATAAAATGTAGACGCATGTTGTTCTATCGGACTACATCTGACTAAGTTTATAATTACGTTCGTGCGACTACACATTTTTGGGAACGAGAAACGCTGGGAATTTTATATTTACAGATGATTTTTGAATGTTTTTTGGTATGTAATCTCAGTGATTTCGTTTAAATTTTTTTCCGTCACTTTGTTACTTAAATATACTACACTGTGATAATAGAAAATCTACCAAGAAAGTTGAGATGTTGTAAGTACCTGGGCGCAAATTTACTGTGGTTGATCTTGCCATTAAATCACTTTCTAAAAATGTTCGTCTTAGTGAATTAGTGTAGCATTTGTTTATACCAAAATTGTGGCCGCGAGTAACTTGTGTATTTAATGTGTTTTTTGGAAAATATTCCCTGCCTTTTTCGTTCGTGCTATAATCACATCGACATAAGCATGAATTCCTAAAAGACGAAACGCACCACATGAAAACTGTTTCACTTTGTCATACATGTTTTCCCCCAAAATTGTTCTTGATATATAAAAAAATATTTATATCGTTATTCCATTTATATATATATATATATATATATATATATATATATATATATATATATATATATTATGAAAATTCACGAAAACGGTGAAAATCCTTTACGTGACTCGTTTCGTCATGTAGAACGTCTTTGGACTATAGTGATATTTATTTTGATGTATCTGCACATGCGCACTAAGAAGAAGGGTGCTGAAAGTTTAAATTAATTTTCTTTTAATATTTGTTTGGGCATTTTGTCTAGCCAGTTTCATTGAGTTTATTTTTTTTTTCTTTTTGTTCGTGATTTTATCAATTTTGTCATTAAGATTTCCCACGTTGTAATAATAGATCTGCCCAGAAAGGTGTAATGTTCTAAGAATACGGGCGCAATTTTATTGTGGATAATTTAGCTTCCTCAGTTTTTCAATACGCTTTAATCATGTAAAAGTGTTTTCTTATTTACTTAAAGAAACAGTTCTTTAAAATCGAAATTATGGTCAGACTCATTAAGCTAAGCAACTAATGAATTAAAAGTGCTGTTTAGTAAAAAATGCCTTTTATGTTTATATAAATTTTTATTTAAATTCCTCGCGGTTTCTCCAATGTATTTCAAATTTCACACTCTCTCGATACTTTGCCACATTTTCTGTTTAGAATTTCACGAAACTTGTGTCCTTTTTCCCAATAGTGTAAAATAACTATTTGCATTCCATACTCCTTCCTCCGGGACGTCCAATTGTTGTCACGAGGTGGGGTCACTTTCGTACTAATGCCCTTGAGAAAGGCACGAATCAATATCTTCTAATCCTAGCTATAGATTTGATCTGGCTCTCGAGCCTTTTATAGCAGTTAGCACAAAGTAGAATTTGAATTCAAATCCGCGGAAAGGGGCAACAGGAAATGCGCTAATGTATTTCCAAATAAATTAAACCATTTCGCAAACAATAAAATAGGAAACAGCGGAGATCTATGATCATCTACGTCTTCAAGGGATGTGACATTAAATACAAAATTAAAATTCACCTTACTCTTGCTACAGCTCGCCCAGAATGAACACAGTATTTGATCTTACTTGTTAGTACACCCATCGTCGAACGTGTAATATAATTGGAGACACACCGGTTCAAACGTTTTGAAAGTGCACGTGAACTTCAAATTTCGTGACTTCCTGCCCAAGGGAAAAGCAATCTCTCAAGTTCAACAACGAACTTTGTGAAGCAGTATTTCTCAAATAAGCATAAGGATTCTCGAGTTCATGAGTTACGTCCCTTTTTTCTGGATACCGGTGAGCCTGTGGCCATCTGATTTGATAACCTCTCCTAATTAAAGGAGGATATCACGACCCGAAATTAGGGTCTATAAACCATAATCATCTTTGTATTAGTCGAACTCGTTAATTTCTTTTCAAAGCGTACGCCAACAGACAAGCAAGATGAATGGATATGAGGAAAATTGTTTGAGACATCCCTGCTTAAATGGAGTGTAGACAAAACTTTGCATGATACTAGGTCGGTGAGATTAGCATGATTATTGGCATCCGAGTCGAAAATGTGTTTTGTGGCATTATTCAAAGTTTTAAACAAGCAAATAACAGTGAAGTTATTTAAAAATTCTTTCAGTGTCTAGATCAGCTATAAGAAAATAAGTATAAGAGATAATGAAGTTGAACATTCAATAGGATATGCCAGAGGTAGGTTCCCCAAACACCGTACATTGCTACGAAACCAAAATATTCATACTGAAAACTCGAATCCTAAAATAGGGAATGGGTTAAGGCTGGTCTTCACTGACTATCTTGTGACATTAAATACAAAATTAAATTTCACTTACTCCTGCTACATCTCGCCCAGAATGAACACAGTATTTCATCTTACTTTAAGTATAAGGATTCTCGAGTTCATGAGTTACGTCCCTTAGTCTTCACTGAGTATCTTATACCTAGCTAGTCCGATTCACGACCCATTCACTAATTACAATTCGCACATTAACCATAAGAACTCATCCGTCATCAATCAATCCTCCATATACCAAAATGTCGCATCCTCTCAGGGGAACCTACAAAAAACGCATCACGTGATATAAAAATTTGATAATAATAAAAGTTCCATAGATAAAAATCTAATGTTTAACAATGAGAGGCGAGTTGATGACCCCCAAAACAAACTAAATATCAAATCAAAGTAAAATAAATATAACTGATGTTAGTTGGGAAAAAAATCGAATCCACTTCTTAACACGTTGACAACCAAGCCTCAGTTATTTGCCGTCTCAAGGTCTCGAAAGTATATTTTAATTAATTTTGGTACAAACGACTTCGTTTAAACATTGTTTTATATATGACACAAGGATATTATAGGTAGTATCTATTACCCACGACCCACCGGGCGTCCTGGGTATGGCAATAAGCCACGTCCAACAGCAAGGCCTCTGATCAGGAGATTTTGAGGTGCGTGAAACCAGCTCTTAATTGTTGACCTGGGGTTGTAGCATTTTTTAGGGTCCCATCTATGGGCAAATAGTTAACCCCCAAACTGGGGTCAAAACACTATGAAAGTGTAAAAATAGGTTTTATTAAAATCTATTTTAACACTTTAATAATGTAAATACTTTGGAAGAAATTATTACCAGCAATACATTTAAAAAAATATTACCAGCTATACATTTTTGAAAAACAAATATTACCAGCAATGCATTTAAAAAAAAACAAAAAAAAAAAACATTATCAGCTATACATTTTTTTTTTAAAAAAATATTACGAACGAAGGAAAAATATTACTAGAAATAAATTTTTTTAATGAAAAATATTACTAGAAATAGGTTTTTCGAAAAAAAACAATTACCAACAATGAAAATTTTGTCGGCATTAAATAACCCATTGAGGTTGATATGCCGTAAAACAAACCAAACTAAACCAAACCAAACGACCCACTTTAGTCAATTTTACAAACCAGATTCACATAAGAAATACATGAATGCATCGTACAGCTCTGTATACGTAAAAATTTACCCACTTCACCAAAAAAAAAAAAAAAAAAATCAGCAGAAATTCCAGAAGGAAAACGAAATAAAAGACAAAAAAATATTTAATTTTTTTTGGTAAAAAATGTGTTTCTGCTGTACCATCATCTAATAAGTAATCAATCATAACATTCCCCTCCCAATAATCCTTATATTAGGTTAGTGCAAAAATAATGACGTAATAATGTCGTTTTTTGACGTATAACGTCAAAAAACGACATTATTACGTCATTATTTTTGCACCAACCTAATAGAAAAAAAAATTAGCCACCGGAGGGTTGTTTGGGATTTGCAGACATGCTATCTCTATCCTCCCTTGGGTCGTGTTAGTGCCAACGTGTTACATAGACACGTTAGATCGAGACTTTCATATGGATGCCGTTCATGACTCCTAGCCCGTTCTGAAATATCGAAACTGCCAGCTGTATATAACAATTTTGAAAAAAAAATTGCTTTGAACAAGTAAAACCTGGGGGACTAGGCAAAGGTCATTCTTCTTTGAACATTATGGACTGGCGCTACAGAATCTAAAATGGATAACACATGTAACCGCAAGTGTAAATAATGAGACAATCAGGATGTTAAAATTCGATACCACATCAAATAAAAGTTTCGGAAGGAAATCGCCATCATTAATGGAGAGAGAGATAAAAACTACTGCACTTGAGAAACCTGTTTTTTCTAAACAAATTGTTTGAAGAGAAAGATTTTATAAATTTCAACTGAAAATAATAGTGGTTTCTTGGCCAATGAATACCAACTGTTTCCTTGTAGAGAAATGGCTGATATTACCATTACCATATGCGACAAACAGATAGTTAGGAAATGCCTCTGAGGATACGCTCTTTTCGAAGCAACGGATATGATAAGGCTGGTTACTTTAAGTTATGGCTGAATATATAATAGGGAGAAACAAATATTCGTACATGTACAAATTTTTAATTTATTGTTATTTCCAACTAATGAATAAACATACTCTTGATGTAATTAAATGTACACAGATGCATAATAACTAAATATGCATAGGAAAGAGAAAAAAATCGATTTAATAGAAATAAATCCTATTTATCCATTTAATGTGTGAAAACAGTATTCGTACACTGCAAATTGCAGATTTTAAAACTTTTCAAACTGATTAAATACTCTAAACTATTCAAGTAGAATATTCTAGAATGTTACAAGAATGTTATCAGTAGTTATTTTTAGCCTAAAATACAAACAGAACATTCTGTAATTGATATTCGTGAAAGAAGGTTTTCAACATGGCAAGACGCAAAGAACTGACAAATTCGCAAAAAGAACAGAATGTGAAGCTCTTGAAAGAAGGTAAAAGTTACAGGAAAAGTATATTTATTGATTAGTTGGAAATACAATAAATTAAGAATTTGTATGCGTGAGAATATTTGCCACCCGCCACTGTATGTGTTTCATATTAGAATTGTTTTTAATAAGATTTTGCCTTTGAAAATAACGGTGCTTATTAACGGGCTATTTTTATTGTCTATCGCAACAATACAATATCTAACTCTTCCTTTGTCGATATAATTTTTAAATGCTTCGCTTGCATGATAAAAATATTCTAATTGTTACAAGATCAGGTCTAATGACTTAAGGATGCGAAACTGTTACGATGAAAAGCAGTCATTGATAAAGACAGAATGTTTTCTATTAAAATCAACAGCATTTGAAAGGAATGGTTAGTCGTGTGTAAGAATGTAGGAAAATGTTTTCGCGAGAGAAAGGTAAAGGAAAAGAGATAAGAAGAAATTTCATTAGCTGTCATAATATGTACATTGAAATAAAATCAGTAAATAGAAAAAGAAAACTAAATGAAAACAGATCAGCTCAAAATCTAATTATTTCTTGGAATTTTTCAGATCTGTTGGCGAAAATAAAATGAAAATAAAATTGCTTATTTAAACAGAAGCAGACAGGGAAAAATGTACACATTACCTCTCTCTCACAGACACCATTTTTCTATTTCTCACACATGCAACCCTCTCTGTCTATATATATATATATATATATATATATATATATCACTCTCTCACACACACAGCTACACACACAACTTTCCAAAAAAAAAGTTTTACTATTTCTCTCGCTCTGTATCTCTCCCCCTACAGACATCAAATCACTCACACACGTATATATTCTCTTAGACCACAGCCGTACATGAATATTGTCCCTCTCTCTCATATGTATACATACACACGCACGCTTTCTCATACACATATTCTGTCTCTCAAACGTAATCTCTGACACACATTTTCTCACATACATTCTTCTCTCTCTCTCTCTTTGTCGCTCTATCTCTCTCTCAAACAAAGCCTTTCTCTCACACTCGCGCACACGAACACACACACTAACGCACGCATTCTCTTTCATTAGCATACACACATTCTCACATTTTACATCATGCATTTATCACGTCGAACAATCTCAGAAATACGTTCCATCTCTTATGTAGACTTACACTCCACCTTATTTCTCCCTCTCACAAAAACTGACTCTCTCACTTGTACGCTATATTTTTTTGGTATGCTCTTACATACGATTTTACAACACTTACATTTCCTGCCTCTATCAGTCTCACTCTCTCTCTCTCTCTGTGTATTTGAGGCACAGACATTTTTTTTCTCTCACACACATTCTCTCTCATGTATTCACTACCACGCGACGATTACCTCTCTCACAATCTACCTCTTACTCTCGCAAACACTATTTCACAAATATATACAATATCTCCCTCACATACATTTTTTTATCATGCAATCAGACACTCTCCCTCAGACACACATCTCCTCTGACACACCTCTCCCTCAGTCAATCCTTTTCTCACACACACGCATTCATATTTATTCTTTCATGGACAAACTCTCTCTCTTTCACACACACACATTCATTCTTGTATAAGTATTAGGTTGGTGCAAAAATAATTTCGTTTTCTCACATAGTAACATATGTTAGAAAACGAAATTATTTTTGCACCAACCTAATACTTCTTTTTACTATAAAATTTATTTTTAGCGTGTACAGGTCTTTGATAGACATCACATTTTTGTTTACTCTGCAAAAAATAGAACAGGACTCTCTATTCAAACAAATGTAGCCCTTAAATATGTCTTATCGTAATAAGAAATAACAAGAAATACCCATGAAAATTACGGGGTTATTTTATTTGACTTTTCTAATGAAAAGTTAATGACTGAATAAGTTCATTGTGAGTTTCAGGGCGATATAACATACATAGAAATTCCCATATTGCATCGTTAAAAATTTGATAAAAAATAACAAAATATAAATATATATCAAATAATAACCATACGTATGGATGCAGGTCTTTATTTACAGAAGCACAAGTTAAAAATTGATGATTTTAAAATTAATAAATTTTCCATTTCATTGAAGCAGACGTTAAACACGTGAGAGAGGTTATCTTCTCTATTTTCACCTTCGCTGTTTCTTTCTCTCACGAAAACCAAGCAGCGTCTCTGATGTGTCTTTTCCATCTTTTCTCGTGAATAGTCCGTTATTTATTCTAGTTTTTATTTACAGAAGCACAAGTTAAAAATTGATGATTTTAAAATTAATAAATTTTCCATTTCATTGAAGCAGACGTTAAACACGTGAGAGAGGTTATCTTCTCTATTTTCACCTTCGCTGTTTCTTTCTCTCACGAAAACCAAGCAGCGTCTCTGATGTGTCTTTTCCATCTTTTCTCGTGAATAGTCCGTTATTTATTCTAGTTTTTATTTACAGAAGCACAAGTTAAAATTGATGATTTTAAAATTAATAAATTTTCCATTTCATTGAAGCAGACGTTAAACACGTGAGAGAGGTTATCTTCTCTATTTTCACCCTCGCTGTTTCTTTCTCTCACGAAAACCAAGCAGCGTCTCTGATGTGTCTTTTCCATCTTTTCTCGTGAATAGTCCGTTATTTATTCTAGTTTTTATTTACAGAAGCACAAGTTAAAAATTGATGATTTTAAAATTAATAAATTTTCCATTTCATTGAAGCAGACGTTAAACACGTGAGAGAGGTTATCTTCTCTATTTTCACCTTCGCTGTTTCTTTCTCTCACGAAAACCAAGCAGCGTCTCTGATGTGTCTTTTCCATCTTTTCTCGTGAATAGTCCGTTATTTATTCTAGTTTTTTATTTACAGAAGCACAAGTTAAAAATTAATGATTTTAAAATTAATAAATTTTCCATTTCATTGAAGCAGACGTTAAACACGTGAGAGACGTTATCTTCTCTATTTTCACCTTCGCTGTTTCTTTCTCTCACGAAAACCAAACAGCGTCTCTGATTTGTCTTTTCCATCTTTTCTCGTGAATAGTCCGTTATTTATTCTTGATTTCCAGGGCGTGGCATTATATGATGCAAGATTAAAACTCCATTAACTGCTTAAAAATATTTTATTATATATATACAACACAGAGTCATGTTTATCAATTTAGTTTCGTCGTAGTAAGTTCTATCATCATTAGATATTTCCACGTAGTCTTGTACGCTACTGTGTCTCTGTGTCTTTTCTATAAATACTTTCATGTTAATTGTTCGAAGGAACTCATCGCTATGCTCCCACAGACAACGTATTGTACATATGGGGAGTAGTTAGGATTTTCATAGAGACACTGAGGTATTATGGTGGATGAAGTAAGAAAGATACGTAAGAATGTGTTGTTTTGGCGTAAGGAATATTGTTTGTATGATTGGGTCAGTGTTTGTGGTTAGCTAAGTTTTAATTTAAATCAGAAGACCGCCCTTTTTCCCAATCCTCATTTTGGCATTGTGCCACATTTTGTACCATTGTACAAATAAATATCGCCATTCGCTATCGTAACTAGACATTTTGAATTTAAATGCAGTACTAGACCGGCGTCGACATCCCATCAATTTACAGTTAAGCTCGTTAGATTTGTCCGTAACTTTAATGCTGGCAATTTCTTTGCACGCACTTCTCGTTTGAGAAACTCTCTCACGGTTCCATATTTTCCAGCCAACTTTAATTTTCAAAAATTTAAATGCATTGTAATTCGTTGTCCTCTGTCTTCTGTCTTCTTATTCTTTTATTGTCCTCTCTCCTTAATCTCAGTTTTTTCTCGTATTCTCTAACACTCAGTGACCTCTTGTGTCCTGGTGGCTTTATTGCTTTGGTTTGGCAGGGTGAAATGATTAAAAATACAATTGAGGCTCTACGCTATAGAAACTAGACCTTTTTAATGTAAGCGCAGATCTCATGGTGTCGAGATCTCATGGCGTCAAGATCTCATGGCCTCGAGATCTCATTAACTTACAGTTAAATAGCTAGATGTAACTATAAGTTCTTTGCTAACAGTACCTACTCGGACCTCGTGCTTATGGAACACACTTCCAGCTCCTTGTTTTCCATCTAATTTTAATCTGCAAAAATCTAAATGCAATATCAGTGTCTATCTACTGTGTACCTAATTACTCTTTGTGTTCTCGCTCATTAGTAATGTTTCTGTTCCTAATTCTTCCTCACCCAGTAACTACTTATCTCTGCTAGTTTTACTACCTTGCATGAGGTAAAATCGATTTTTAAAAGAAAGTACATGATTATAAGGTTTTTACAATTACAGAGATGATAATAGCAAAGTGTTTGGCGATGAGTAGTTTTAAGGTTTCTTATCATTTTAAAACTTTTCTTTTCTTTTTATTACTATAAACGAAATTGTGTTAAGCGTTGATCTTATGAAACACACGCAAAACCTATCTACGGGATGTACAGCTAGATAAGAATTGCGAGAAGAAATGATTTATCTTTCCACGAAGATAAAACTATGTTTACACGAGGGTAAATAAATCTAGTTCATTGCTTCAACTGTTTACTTAACTATTTATTGCTTGTTCATGTGTAATTTTTAATAAAAGACTACATTTTTTTGTAAAATCCGTATCGCCCCATGCAAGGCTATAAAGCCACTAAGACACAAGGATTTACAGATTGTGGAAGAATTAGGAACAAATACATTAACAATGAGTGGAAGTTTAATAAGGAGGACAGTAGATAACAATTAAGTTTTTGCAGATTAAAGTTGGCTGGAAAGCATGAAGCCGGAAGGGAGTAATACAAGCGAGAAGTGCGCGAAAAGAAACTGTTAGCACAACATTTACGGCCACATCTAGCTAGCTTAACTATAAATTGATGAGATTTCGATGTTACTGCGCTTAAATTCAAAAAGGTCTAGGTGCCAGTGCGAAGAGCTCATCCGAACAATTAACATGAAAGTATTTATAGAAAAGTCACAGAGAGACAACTTTAGGGCGTTGGAAAAGTGATTTAAGATGATCCCCCATCTCAGGATTGATAAATATTGCTGATTCTTCTTTGGATTATTTCAAGGTAAATAGCAGGGGAACCGGACCATATGTGGCAGCAATATTTTAAGCATGGAAAAATACTAGAATTATAGATATCCAAGGTAGATTTCGGAGAGAAAAATTATCCATCTTAGTTTTGAATAAAAATCTGCAATGTCCTCTTTCGGTATAACCATCATCTGTTTTGCTGTACTTTTTTAATCTCGTTCACAGACTGAAATATATCTCTTTAAAAAAGTCATTGGTGACCCACTGCCGATTGAGTTATCCGAAAAGAAATTGCTTGTTCACCTGTGCACAGTAGAATTCCCACTGATTAGTTGGCAAGTTATATTCAGGCCGAGCAGACTAACCCTGTACAAAAGCGACATGAAAAACATGTTTCTGATGTTACTTATACTAGTATATATCAAAACGCGGGCGCCCCGAAACCGGTGTAATGGTTGGCAAATTTGTCTCACTGAAACAGTTACTACAAAGTAGTGAGTTCGATCCTCACTGGGTGCTCCATACTTTCAGCCATGTGCTACGTCTGAGCTACGCTTAGAAAATCAATATATCAAAACGTCCATGTTGGTTTCAGGTGGATAACTTTTTGAACTGAAAAAGGATAAGTGCGGAGAAAAATGCTTTGTTAATCTGCTATGTCAGATTTGGCCAGCGACACAACGAAACTGGCCAGAGACATAAAGAAACTGAATAATACTAAACTTGTTGGGATGCCAGTTAAGATCGAACTCACTTCATTAGTGCTCGGTAAGTACGCGATAATTAATATTTTACAGCGAGTTCCCAAATTTTACATTATATCGAAAAATATATTCAGCAGAAATGAATTTCGCTCGTGGAGAATTTTTTATACCAATGTTAACTAAATACAAGTCCCGCATCCACTCATGTTAGAGTGTTAACATATATATATATATATATATATATATATATATATATATATATATATATATATATATATATATATATATATATATATATATATATATATATATATATACTACGTGCCAAATTATTATCGAGTTAACTTTTTTCTAATATTTCAAAAACCGTCCAATCAATTCACACAAACTTTTCACACAATGTTGGCAACATTAACCTGCGCAATCACTGAAATTTTCGTACTAATCTGCGCAATGTAAACAAACTGGCGCCATACTTGTTATCAGCACGGTGAAAATTTCAGTGATTGCGCAGGTTAGTGTTGCCAACATTGTGTAAGAATTTTGTGTGAATTGATTGGACGGTTTTTGAAATATTAGAAAAATAGTTATCTCGATAATAATTTGGCACGCAGTGTATATATATCAAAACGTATGTATATATATATATATATATATATATATATATATATATATATATATATATGTAAGTGTAATAGAAGGAAAAAGGTGCAATTTATAAGGTGAGGTATGAAATATAACGTTTAAACCTACACTTGAAGACGTTATATAGTAATCGGGAAACTATATATCTTGTCGGGAGTCTGTTTCACGAAGCATCGATTCTTGAGAAGAAATTGTCCAGTGAACCTTCTTACTTACTAATGGAATGCGAAGGGAAATAGAATTATTCATGCTCGTGTATTCTAACATGGCAGGTCCTAGCAGGTGGACGGACAGTTGCGTATTGGATATTTACGTCCCGGACAATTGCATACAAGACAATTGCCTACCTGGACATTTGCGTCTCTAGGCAAATGCGTTCCTGAATAACTGCGTACCCCCGGTAAACATTTTGAAGTTACTATACTTTCTTTTCTTGAGTGTTGCTAATTGCGAACCAAATTTTAATTATTCTAAACAAGCATAAAGGTAGTTAAAATAAATTTTGAAAGAAAAAAAAACAGTTTTTAAAGATTTGTTTAATATATAAATTTACACACCGATACCTTTAATTACTCTAAACAAGCAGAAAAGTAGATGCCACAAATAAAAAAGAGAGAAAATTTCCTTTTTAAAGTAAGAGAAAATTAAGTTTCAGTCTAGTCCAGCAGTGCATACAACAGATATCTAATTCTGGATTTAATAGATTTTTTTTTTTTTTTTTTTGGAAGCCATGGTTAAGTTTCGAAAATCAAACGCTGGTGGAAAAAAAGTATTTGTGGACGAAGAAAATTACAGTTACTACTATCTCAACAAAAAACGCCGATGAGAGAGAAACACACTGGCCATGTGTAGAGTGATCTTGCAACATTGTCATTACATTTTAAACAAAATAAACAAACAAATTGTCATGGTAATTTAAACAAAGATAAACCTTTTTTTTTTTTAAATTTTTTATTCGTTTTTTAAATAAATTATGATTACTAACTATGCTTTTTTTTTTAAATTTATGGTAATTGCGTTTAAAAGCTTCAAAAATTATCAGAGGTACGCAATTATCTAGCGACGCATTTCTCTAGGGACGCAATTGTCTGGTACGCAAATGTCCGGTATGCAAATGTCCGGTATGCAAATGTCTGGTACGCAAATGTCCGGTATGCAAATGTCAACTACGCAACGGTCCGAGAACAAGCCTAGCTTCAAAGGTCAGGACTGGTAGCTTGTCAGAACACTGGACAACTCTAACCGAGATATGGCAGCAATACGTTGTTTTTTGTCTGATCTGGTTTCTGGAAAGGTAGAGTGCAGACAGTCTTTAGCATGTGGCAACCTACTGCGGGAAAATAATTGATGATAGCAGGTGGAATTATATGGGTCGGCACGAGGAACCGAACCTTTTTTTTTCAGAAGCTTTATTAACAGATCGTCTATAACTGTCTATATTACTGAGATGAGGTATGGTAACGAGTTACACTATCTACATTGTTCAGACTGTGGTCCTCATCTTTATTGTTATTACAGGCCGGCCTGCTTCACCAACAGCAGAGATAAACAAAAACTTAGAGTGTTGACTTACTAAATGGAAATAACTGAAACTGAGATATCAATAAAAGGCATGGCACGTGGAAATAGAACAATCTATTCCACTAGACTAAATAAATGGTTCGGTTCGAAATTCCAAAGTATATCATCTGAAGAAGGCCGGACAGTACAACGGCTGATACGTCGTGAATATGACAATAAAGATGTAGGCAACAGTCTGAATAATGTAAATAGTTGAAATAGGTTGTATATGTGTGTTTCATGAGCTTTGGAGGTAAGTATGTGTCCCAATAGATATTAAAGTTAATGAGTCAGCTTGAGAAAACACACACCGATCATAATAGGTTAAAGTTCAAGACTTGCTTGGTGGAGCATTACTAATTTGGTTTGGGATATATTAAATTTCACAAACCAGTCCTTCCTCCATTTAGCCGCCTGGTATGGTGACAGGAGAAATCATCGGCTAATTTCTGGTTTTCCATATTTTTGGAGGTGCACCTATAAAATATTGTATCACCTGCAAAGATATTCACTACAGATCGGGGTATTTTCTTAGGTAGATCATTAATACAGAGCAGAAAAAGGGTAGGACAAAAAAGAGAAATCCGAGAAACGATTAACACAGATTATCAATACATAGTAATGAGTTAAATACTCACTGAGTATAAGATTTATTGACATTGTACAAAAGATAAGACAGATTTACGAAATATTTTAATTCTAACACGTGATGACGTAATAGTTAATCCATTGGTCAGACAGAATAGGATTAATAAGCTTTAATAGTGGCTTTTCTCATACTCATAGTTATGAGCGTAAAAAAAATCCCAAGAATTGAGAATAGTGAGATTATCGAGGAAAGTAGATTTTGTGAGGAAATTTGAACTCACCTTTTTTTCAAAGCCTGCCGTAAAGCAAGTTATTTTGGAGTAAACAAATAGGCACTCACCTGAAAAAGAGGAAAAATTGACATCATTAACGGATTTCAAAATCTAAAGATAAATATGACAAACAAAACGAAATAAAAATTACGCATTAATTTTTGTAATTTTATGGTTTTAGATTATTATTATTATTATTATTATTATTATTATTATTATTATTATTATTATTAATAATAATAATAATAATATTTCCTTTGATTTTTATTGTATACACATTTCCTTCTGGGTACCAATCAGAGACCTAAGGTAAGAAGTAGCTTCATGACATTTTTCACTGATCATTTTTATAAAATTATTATTATTATTATTATTATTATTATTATTATTATTATTATTATTATTATTGTTGTTGTTGTTGTTGTTTTATTTCCTTTGGTTTCTATTGTATACTCAGTTTTGCCTGGGTCCCAACCAGAGACCTAGAGTCAGAAATAGCTTCATGGCATTTTTCACTGATCATTTTTATAAATAATAATAATAATAATAATAATAATAATAATAATAATAATAATAATAATAATTATTATTATTATTATTATTATTATTATTATTATTATTATTATTATTATTATTGTTGTTGTTGTTGTTGTTTTATTTCCTTTGGTTTCTATTGTATACTCAGTTTTGCCTGGGTCCCAACCAGAGACCTAGAGTCAGAAATAGCTTCATGGCATTTTTCACTGATCATTTTTATAAATAATAATAATAATAATAATAATAATAATAATAATAATAATAATAATAATTATTATTATTATTATTATTATTATTATTATTGTTGTTTTTGTTGTTGTTTTATTTCCTTTGGTTTCTATTGTATACTCAGTTCTTTCCGCCCCTCTGCCAGAGACCTAAGGTCAGAAATGGTTTCATGACATGTACCACTGAACATATTTATAAAAATAAAATGAAAACTAAGATCACACACATTTTACATAAATAAAGCTTTTCGTAATCTGAGCAGTACTTTCAAGTACATGTTTTGCATTTCTTTACGTATGTGCTACCAGAAATTCCTTCAATATATCTATCAGAACATTTTTCAATCAATCCGATGACTCCAACCACAACTCCAATTATTGATGTCCTCATATGCTACATTTTTGAGATTTCCACATCAAGATCATTGTAACTTGATAGATCCTTTTTGAAGATCTTCAAAGATACATTGCAATTTGCGGGTACTGCTATGTCAATAAGAATGTACATTGTTATTATTATTATTATTATTATTATTGTTGTTGTTGTTGTTGTTGTTGTTGTTGAATTTTAATATTGTTATGGTTGTTTTGAGTTTAAGCATTTTCACTATGATTTTATTACTAGTTTTATTATATCTTTTTATTATTGCTTTTTATATTCAGCAGCTATTGTCACTATTATTATTTTTCCGAGTTTTATTCCCTCTTATCATTATTAATTTCTAAATAAAGCCTCTTCACTGTTATTTTTTTTACTAGATCTATTCCATCGTATTATTCTTGCATTTTAGATGTAGCATATACCACTATTACCACTCGTAGGGCACTTGAACTCATGAAGTCTGGGAACCAGCGAATGCAGCTCCTCGGAGCAATTACCATGAAAGTACTTGTAAAAAAGACAGAGAGAGGCAACGGCGCGTCTGTGAGAAAGCAACTGTAGACGAGATACCAGAACAGGGCCAATTATATTGCATACCCACCTCTGGAGATTATCAAGAACCCCGAGGCAAATAGAATGGGCTCCAGACCATATATGTCAGCAATACTCAATGCAAGGGCGAATTGTTGATTTGTAGATCTGAACGATCGATTCCGGGGAGAAAAATTTCCTGGCGCGGGGAACAGGGAACCAACTTTTCTTGCGGAGGACGAAGCAATTGACTCAATGTATTTGTTCCATCTCAGGTCAGCAGTCAACGTGAAACCGAGCAGCCGCAGAGAGGTGATCTTGAGAAGGTGAGCATGGGATAATTGTTCACCCCCACAAAATGTTTAATATCTTAAAAAAACGCTAAACCTATTTAGTTTCTTTTTTTGAGGTTTTCAGATAAGACGTTTAGCCATCTTGACAACATTTATGTTAAGAATCACTGAAAAATCCTTATTCAGCTAGAAAGAGAAGAGGTTAAAATCATTTTGTGTCAGCCCAAAATATGTCTTCCCAACTGAGCAATGGAAGGAAAGGATCACTGAGTCCTTCATTAATGGTATCATGATTCATACTCTTGCTCTCATCTTCAAAGTCTATTTAAGAAACATCAAGAGAACGGTGAATAAGTTTAAAAAGACGGAACAGTATAGAGTGAAACTGGATCAGGAGGTCACAACAGCAAGAAGGGTCATCATTTCAAGTTAGAGCTAAATACTTTATTATTGTCTAAAGTAGAGTCCAATAGTATTATATAAAACTACAGATAATTCCAGTAAAATGTCTTTAATCACTTCTAAGATACAACGGTTCAAATCTTAATCTAACAATTGGACAATTTTGCTGTTACACGATTTGGACAATTTTTCTGTTACATCCGGTATGTGAATTGCCTTCCGTCCTTGTGAAAGCTAGTGGTGTGCTTTGCTATCGGGTTTTCCTTCTGTTAGACTGATTCCTCTTGAGAGCTGGAGACCCCAGTCTGCCCTACTATTTAACTCAGAGCTAATGGAAGGGAAAAAAAACGGATTCATTACTATGACATGGACAATTCCGCGAAAGGGGGAAAATATTAGGTCCGATTTTAAACTCGGTATTTCATTTCCAAATCCCGCGCGGATATCCGTATCACTACCAGCATAGATTATTGTTTCCTTGTTCTTTCGTTAACGCTATAATTTCCGATGTCCATTTGATTTCGAAACTGTTTTATTTTGTTTATTTAATTAAATAAAACAATCACTTGATATAGTGGGTCACGTAAACCTCATGTATTTACAATATTACATCAGAAATCAGAAATTTCTTCTACTTTTGAAAACAATGACCAACATGTATTATGACGTCAATGAAAATTACCGGATGAAGACTTGCACAACTAAAACTTAAATATTTCAAAGACATTTTTCTTTTTCCAGTGTGTTTTTTATTTTGTGTGTAAATACTGGCATGTTTAATGAAGAGTGGAACTGATGGAGTTAGTTACGGCTCAGCAAATGGATTCAGGTAATTGTTTTCGAATTCTGTTGCGCTCACTGTCATTGATTTTCAATTAATACCCTTAAAAGATAAAACTAATTATAAAGTCCGCGTTCACTAAGCCGATCATTGGTTAGTTTGACGACATCATTGTGCCTTCACGCCCTGGGGAGAGAAACAATAGTAAAAAAAAAAAAAAAATAAAATAAAAAAAAACACGGACTGTTGCAATAATTTAATTTCGTTGGGAAGAAAGTTCCACCTAAAACTTTTGAAAAAAAAATGTCCATTTTTTAAAATGAAACATTATCAGTATTTATTTTATTATTGACTTTTTTTTCTGGCTTACAGACACATAACCTTGAAATACTGGTTTTTATACAACAACGTCAACTCTCGTGATGGGCGAGCGCTTGGAAATACCAGAAACTGTAAGTTGCGGGTGGTTTAAATGATAATGGCTCGCAATTGCTAATCGGAGAGCTGAGTTCCAAACCTCTTTGGGTTCTTTATATTCACTTACGGGAAAATGCCCTTGGGAAAGCTATGAACCCGACTCCGCTTCTATCCCCATCTATGGATTAATTAACTAAAAGCTAATGAAAGGAAAAAGACGGATTCATGCCTATCCCATGGACAATTCCGCGAAAGGGAGAGTCATATATCACATCTCATCAGTCTGGCTAGACATCCGATTGCTTCAAAGCCGGGATCGAACAATTTCCTGTCTTTTGCAGCTCTTATAAAATGTTTTCCTTTTCTATTTCCTAATCTCTGTTCTGGCCAGCATTTACACAAGATCGTTAGGTAGGCCATTGGCTGCTTTCCTCCGTTCCTCCTGTTTTTGATATGTCCCCTGAGGGTCAAGTTTTCTAAGCCCTCTTTCTTCATTATATGGTTTAGTTATTTCAACTGTCTCTTCTATTTATGTGTTATTTTGTTTCAATGTTCACTAAAGTTTCGCCATTGTTCACATTCTCCGTCCATGGTATTCTCAGCAGTCTTCTGTAGAGCCACATTTCTGTTGCTCTATTCTCTTCGTCTTTCCGTTTAATAACACAACTCTTCAAGTTTTTTGTTCACCTGTGCTGTGGCCACGTATTGAACTCACGACTCTTTGGGTCCAGTCACTGGATTACTTCAACCAACGATTTTATCCACTCGGCCATATGTCCTTGAGTAAATAACTGAAACTGAGATATCCGGAAGAGGTATGACACGTGGAACTAGAACAGTTTGCCTCCGTGGATGATGTAAAAGGTTCGGTTCGAAATACGCATCAGATATAGATGAAGATCATCGATTTTCGATTTTTTAAATTTTTCGGCCGATACGTCATGTATATGACAACAAAGATGAGGACAATAGTCTGAACAATGTAAATAGAGTAATGAGTTAAAAAATACCTCATCTCAGAATTATAGAGTGATCCTGAAGAAGGCCGGAACGTACAGGGGCCGAGACGTCGTGAACATGACAACAAAGATGAGGACAGCAATCCGAACAATGTAAATAGTGTAAAGAGTTAAAATACCTCATCTCAGAAATATAGACAGTTTCTGAAGAAGCCTGCAGTGTACAACGGCCGAAACGTTGTGAATGTGACAACAAAGATGAAGTCAAAAAATGTAAATAGTGTAAAGAGTTACAATACCTCATCTCAGAAATATAGACCGATATTCTTTCATCATGTTTTTTTTGGGGGCGGGGGTTGTTTGTTCAACTTGTAGTAGCGTGAGAATTTTATGCTGTCAGAGTTTTTTGGATAAAGCATTGTCATTATTAATTATTGACAAGTCTTTTCATCATTGGAAAAAGTGTCTGGGGGGAAATTTTCTCTTACATTTGGAATTAGCAGGAAATGAGGTCAATTCGAGTCAGTGTATCATGGAAAGGCCTATCTGTAAATGTTTGAGCCGGTAGAGCTAAAAAAAAAAAATAAAGCCCATCTAAACATTTTTTTTTTTCAGATATTTTGCTTCATACAAGTTTTATGAGAGTTGAATCAGCCATGAAATTCAAATGAAAAATAAACCACTAGAAAATCGATGTTCTATAACTGAGGATTTATAAAAGTTTAACATGATTTGATTTTTAAAAGTATGCATCGATAACAAAAATGAGAGATCAGAAAAATATATATGATATCTAAATTTTGTTAGTCGGGTTTTGTTGAAAATTCTGGTTTTGGTTTTAATAATGAATTTTTTAGCGAGAAATTGATTTATATTCGTGATGGCAAAATTTAATGCTGAAATGGTAAGAATAAAACTTTCGTTTGAAAGCATAAAGTTTCATAGAATTTCCCCAAAACAATCATTACCAAATGCGAATAATGGAAACGATGTAATTTCATATCTATAAAATAAAATTAGTTGCGACTATTTAATGTGAGTTGCTGGGTATATTAAAAAATACAAAGAAGGAAAATACATATGCAGAATAAAGAAAGTATGGCACCAACCATATCATCATTGAATAGCTCTCTAACTTTATATATATATATATATATATATATATATATATAAAGTTAGAGAGCTATTCAATGATGATATGGTTATATATATATATATATATATATATATATATATATATATATATATTTATATATATATATATATATATATATATATATATATATATATATATATATATATATATATGTATAAGGCTGGTGCAAAAATAATGACCGTTTTTGACGTTAAAAAATACGACAAAAACCGCCGTTATTTTTGCACCAGCCTAATATATATATATATATATATATATATATATATATATATATATATATATATGATTGCTTAGGAATATTAGGTGTTGTAAGCTTTGATATGCGGTCGGTGTAAAGAATAAAACCTCAGCATTGTTAGTCGGAGAGCCGTTCCATTTCCAGTCGGGTTCGTTAAAGTAAATATTGTTTGGGAAAGGTATGAACCCACCTCTTTTTCGCCAGTAATGGGTTAATTGGTAAGAGTTGTATCGCTAAAACATTATTATCTCTAAAATAATTTACAATCTAAAATTCTTTCTGGCTTTAAATAACATACAAAGGATTGATAAGCCATAGAAAACAAACTGATCAATCAACTCAACACTTCGAACAACAACAATAACCAAAATCGATCGCAGATGTAACTGAAAGAGAAAGTGAACTAATAAAGATATTAGCTTTCCACAGTATCATTAACAAAGTTATGGAAAGAAACAGCCGTCACTACGAGAAAGAACAATAACTCTTACTGGTCTCGAGATTTTATAATTTTCATTATAAATTTCATCCTAAATATAAACTTCAATTTACACTGAATATTTTCTTTGTATAGCAGGCCACTCGAGGATACACGTCTATTAGGACGGCTAACCAATCCCTATTGCAGACGCTCACCTAGGCACATTTGTGTTTGCTCAACACCGACGGAGCCCAACTGTGGTTTATACTGCAACAATGCTGAGCAAACCTTAATTACACTTTCTGGGAAAGAGCGTGTTATCGACCATGATCAACAATTTGAACAAGGCCAGCAAACACGTGCCCTCGGCCACGATGAATGGTGACTTCGTGCTAGCACAGCTATCGACGGCCGAATGGGTTCCGTCTACCCAATTTCACTCGCAAGGCTTGGGTCAACCCGTAGTATGGTTTTCAGAAAACTTTTCAAATGTGCCGCCCACTGGGATCCACCCCTCCATTTCGATAACATCAGGAAGTTTCCTTGCTGGGAAATCGACGATGGTGAGATTTGAACCCAAGTCTCATGGTCCGTGTAGCAACGATTAAATTCACCATTATTATTACCATCTAAGATGGAGTGCTGAAAGTTTCACGGTTGGTTCAAGAGGCTTTCCCCCGAAAACAAAATCTGATGTTTGCTCAACCTGCCAGATTTAGGGAAATCGTAAATAGAGAGACCTTTCCATGACCTTTCCATGTACACTACTGGTTGTCGTAGGCGCCTTAATGTTAATTTATTTCTTTTGCAAAGAAGGGTTTAACTCAGGAGGACAGACATTAAATTAAGTAATCAGAAACTTACTGAAACTGTCTTTTCAAATTATCTATGCTCTCCTTGTCTATAAAAGCGACTTGTTCTGAATCACGTAGTGACGATAAAACAATTATTACCATACAATCGAGTTTTGATAAATAAGCACAAGTTGGGCTTAAGCAAAAAAAATATCTGTTTATTTGGCTTTTGCTTTAGTTTACTTTGTGGCATATTAACCCACTGGGTCATTTAATGTCGAATTTATTTTTTTTTTCCTGAACAAAGCCTTGTATTTAAAAAAGTCAAAAACATTTTATTTTAAATAGTAAATAGCTATTGGTTATGATTATATATATATATTTTTAATTATATTTTTGAAATCAGTTGAATTTTTCTTAGATGCTGGAACATTTAAAGTGAACCAGTATTTTGAAAAAGCGCTTTTAAGTTTCTTGTTTGATAGCATTATAAGCGGCTTGAATTAAAATTGCTGTAGTTTGTCAGTATGTCTTTTACGGGGGAAATGGGTGGGGGAACAAGGTTTTGCAGAGATAAGAAAAAAAATTATTAAGAGCTACATAGGACATGAAAAATGCTAGCCACAATCACTTGAATGGATACGGCACATAGAAGAAGAAGAAGAAGAAAAAGAAGAAGAAGAAAAAGAAGAAGAAGAAGAAGAAGAAGAACATCGAAATAGAGGAGGAATCGAAACCACCGTTCTTTCTTCATTTTCGGAAATCAATTAAGATTGTTTCGTTAATCTTGTCTCATTGTTATGCAGTTCAAGCACGTCTCACCTTTCCGGGTTTATTTTGCAGGTCAAACCCGAACCAGGATCAGAATTGTATTGGCCTGATATGCTTGCAAATTGAGCTTGAATCAACGAGGTCTTTTTGTTTAAATCCATCCGCAACTTAATCAGTCTGGCATTTCCGCCTCTATAATTTTATGCGCCACCGTCTCTTCCGCAAGTAATCACATAAAATGAGGAAATTGCGTGTAGCATTTGAGGTTATTTCTCCTTTTTTTTTTCTTTCGTGCTTTCAATCATTCCCTTCCTTAGAAATCGAAATATTTTCTTTTTTTTTAAATCATTCTTACGTTTTTCTTTTAATCTTTCATGATTGCATGATGTTTCCACCCTTCCATATCCTTCTTATCAGCATTTTTATTGCTTCCCACCCATTCTCATATGGTTTTCTTTCATTTTTTTTTTTTTTTTTTTTGCTTTCTTTTGTTGGTTCCTTTTTCTTGTTTCCCTCCGTCTTGTCAGTTCTTAGTTTTTCCTCTGCCCTCTTTCTTTCTTTATTCCTTCCTTCCTTCCTTCCTTCCTTCCTCAGTTCGTTTTCCTTGTTTCCCTCCGCCATGTGTTTTATTTGTTTTTCCCAACATTCTTTCTTTCTTTCTTTCTTTCTTTCTTTCTTTCTTTCTTTCTTTCTTATTCTGTTCATATCTATCTATCTATCTATCTATCTATCAATCTATCTCATTTTGTTAATTTTCCCTTCTTTCTTTCTTTCTTTCTTTCTTTCCTTCCTTCTTTCTTTCTTTCTTTTTTTTTCTTTCTTTCTTTCTTTCTTGCCTTGTTGGTTCGTTTTTCTTGTTTCCCTCCGTCTTGTCAGTTGTTTGTTTTTCCTCTGGCCCTTCTGGCTTTTGTATAAACGTTTTTCTTCTGCCTTCAGACTTCTCTTTATCTGTGGGGAAGTTGTCCAGTAGTCACTGCCATTTTTGCGAATTGATAGCAGCTCAGCACTCTTTTTAGTTTTTAACGAAAAATTCCTATCTCTTAAAACTTTACTTAGTTTTTGGAAAGCATTTTTCTTTTTGTTGTTATACACATTCAGATTACAGTGCCACATTTTTCCATGAAAGAAATACATTTGCAGATAATAATAATAATAATAATAATAACAGATAACGTACTCTACGGCAAGATGTATAAAATCTAAAACGACGAAATCATGGAAAAAGAAAAGGCAATTCACATATGGAATGAATATATCTGAGAATCCTTCGAGATGACAAATAAGAGAAATAAATATACAATATATAAAATTTCGAAAGGACAGTATTAAAATCAACAATGGTCAAGATAATGAATGCAACAGGATCAGATCGAACTGAAATAGAGATACTGACCGTCTTATACTATTCTAGGTTTCATATAAGTGAGAATACGATAGCGGGGAAATACAGGAAGGCTTCACACGACCAATCTCCATAGCGTTGCCTGAGAAATCAGGTAGAAATTAATGCAGATTTCAGATTGATGTCTCACATAACTAAATTCATAATTAGTGTTACAATGAACAATCTAGTAGCATATGCAGAAAGAATATAAGAACAGAATATTAAAACTTCTGCAAAAAAAAAGAAAAAGAAAAATACATTTGCATGTGAAGTCTGCCTTTTGTGATCAGAAAGTAATCAGAGGGACTCGTACATATGCAGAAAGATCTAGACATATATTTCATTCTACGAAGGGTTTTTTTTATAATGTTCGATAAGAAATCCTTGAAATGTTAAAATATCTTGATTTAGGCGGAAAAACATATTCAAGTAATCTATTTCTAACAACAAAGATCCTGCGTACGGACGGAAAACGAATTCAGTGAATACAATATATAAATAAATAAATGGAAAGCAGGGGAAGACAAGACTTTGTTTCTTCAACGGATTTAGTTTCTCTGTACAGTAAGACAAATCGAAGAGGAAAAGAATACTTAACGTGATTTATTTTCAGCATGCATAAGCATAACAACATACGCTACAGAGATGACACTATGTTGATGGCAGATTCAGAAACAAAACTAAGAGAAATACTAACGAAGGTGAATAAACAATGGGATCTAGAAAAAAAAAAACCGTTAAATGTAAGAAGAGAAATATATAGTTGTCAGCAAAAGAGTTGTTACTTACTATTTGGGGATAAGAAAATCAAACAGGTGCAAAAAATTGCCTCACTGGGTAGTGTAGTAACTGACAAAGGAAAGGGTGACACAAGAATTACAAGGCACGAAGGAATTGCGGAGGATGCCTTTCGGAATTTCCAGTATTAATGAATCGTAATATGCTCTGAGAAATAAAGAAACATGATGGACTGCTACGTCGTATCTGATCAGCTATATGACAGTAAATACATTTTGCGAAGGATAAAGAAGTCACAAGAAGCAGAAGAGACTAGAAGCCGAATGTTCTAGAATCAAAAGAGACTAAAAGTAGAATAGGCTACAATCAGAAGAGACGAAAAGCAGAGGAGAATAGTAGCAGAAGTGACAAAAAGCAGAAGAGAATAGAAGCAGAAGTGACAAGGAGCAGAAGAGAATAGTACCAGAAGTGACAATGAGCGGAAGAGAATAGAAGCAGAAGTGACAAAAAGCAGAAGAGAATAAAAGCAGAAGGGACAAAAAGCAGAAGAGAATAGAAGCAGAAGGGACAAGAAGAAGAGAATAGAAGCATAAGTGACAAAAAGCAGAAGAGAATAGAAGCAGAAGTGACAAAAAGCAGAAGAGAATAGAAGCAGAAGTGACAAAAAGCAGAAGAGAATAGTAGCAGAAGTGACAAAAAGCCGAAGAGAATAGAAGCAGAAGTGACAAAAAGCAGAAGAGAATAGAAGCAGAAGTGACAAAAAGCAGAAGAGAATAGTAGCAGAAGTGACAAAAAGCCGAAGAGAATAGAAGCAGAAGTGACAAAAAGCAGAAGAGAATAGAAGCAGAAGTGACAAAAAGCAGAAGAGAATAGTAGCAGAAGTGACAAAAAGCCGAAGAGAATAGAAGCAAAAGTGACAAGAAGCAGAAAAGAGTGCCCTTATACATTTAAATCGACGGGAGAGTCCACGATATTGGTTATCATTTTATTTTGCGGAATTTAAAACATAATTATTATAAGTTGTCAAAAATTAATCCATAGTTTGTAAGCAAAAGAGACATATATATTCAATACTATCTGACATTTTTAAAAAGTCTCATTTTTGTTAACTACCTGTACTTAAATTATATTCTGAAATTTGACAGTGATTCAATACTTTCTGATAAGTAAATAAAAATGCAAATGTCCAAACGTTTGCAATTTAACAAATATTAAATTTTCGTCATATAAATATCACTATAAATTTCAGTTGCAACTTCTAACTCATTTCACGTAACGAGTCGATTAGACACTATCAGCCTACGTCCGATCTGTCAATTTCCGGAAGTCTCCATTGTGATAGATCATGTTGAGCAAATTCGACACACCTTATAATTAGAACAAATCTATGGCAATAATGTACTTGTATTCAATGAAGTATTCATGTTGCAAATATGAAGCAAATCGCTTAGACATTTCAAAGAAGGACGATATATTTCCTAACATTATTGCTTTTATGGTACATTATTCAAAAAGTGATAATTTATTTCACTATGCGTCATAATCTCCAAACAAGTGCTTTTCACCTTGAAACACTTGATGGTTACAATAGTCTTCCACGGAAATAAAGGCCCTTTGTATCTTTAAACGAAATTTGAATTAATCGGGTGTCAATCTTACTTGAACTTTGTCTTAAATCAATCATATTAGAATGATAAATCATTTAGGGTATAAATTGTTTAAAAACTAATCATAGAAATTAATAACCTCATTATTTTGTTATTGCTTTAGCTCCTTTTCAGCTAAATTTTGTATACAGTCATATTGAAATTGTTGGAACTTTTAACCAAACAGGATATGTTGCGCGGAGGTAAACACGTGGAAGTTAATAAACAAAAGGTCTGGCTAATACGATATGTATAAGAGAACATCCCATGTCATAGCTGTTTGTTGCTTCTGCTCTGTAACATGAGGACACGTGTTGATATTTACTAAAATCGTTATTTAAATACCTTTCCAAATTCTTGTTTCAGCAAGCAGACTAAATAAAGATTTGAGAATCATATAAAATTATCTTATGACATGACGGTGTTACGTCCATGGGCCTCTCCTTCATCTTCCAGCTCTCATGTTCATGGCAGAACATTGAAACTGCTCTGCTATGTTAACAGCTAACCGTAAGTTATAAATATCAATATTTAAATTTTTTAACCGTCACTTTTCAATCAGTTACTGGCTATCGCCATGTACATGTAACTGAGTGTTGTCCCAAACGCTGCAGAAAAATGAATATTCATTATTAGTAATATATATATATATATATATATATATATATATATATATATATATATATATATATATGTATATGTGTGTGTGTGTGTGTGCATACATGGTATTATATAGTGATGTATGGAATTGTATATATATATATATATATATATATATATATATATATATATATATATATATATATATACATTGTTGGTTGTTTCGCGTTACGTATTTACATATTTAAATATGTACACCATTATCAGTTGTTCCAAATTACCCTAATGGAAGAACATAAAATAAACTGAAAACTTATCTTTGTGCTCAATTTATTCATCTAATTATATTTAGTCTCATGGCCTGGGCCATGTGCTTCGTTATCTACCTATATCTGCTAAATTCTGAAGAGAATATCCTGCGTCATAACCAGGACATATCTAAATGCAATTATTGTTTAAATTTTGTTAGCTAAAATTTCTATGGACCAGATCGAATTACTTTACAAAAAGAAAAATGTTTGTTCTTGTTGCTCTGATCATATAAAAATTGCTTTTATTTTACGTACTAGTTTATTAGTAGTTATTGTTGAAAATCTATTACTGCCACTGATATGTAAATTTAACTTTATCTTATATATCTACTTAAAAGAATTTATAGTTTATTTAGGGCCCAGTAATAGATAGATAGATGGATAGATAGATGGATAGATAGATGGATAGCTATTAACAGATAGAAAGGAAAGATGAATAAATATGAACAGACTGAGAAAGATAGATAGACAGAGAAATGATGAACAGATGGAGATAGATATATAAACATTCTGAGATAGATAGATAGATAGATAGAAAGAAAGAAAGACAGAAAGACAGACAGGTATTCAGTCAGTCATATGAGATTAATTAGTGTTTCTCTTCATTCTCTTATCTCAAGTCCTAACATTTTTCTCGTCTGCTGCAAAAAGATTCAATCAATAATGTCCGTTTGCTCTCAGCAATTTCCTTTTTCGCAAAAGAAATCACACCACAAGCCATATATTTTATATAGATGTTCTCTATTGGGAGATATCAAAAGGAGAAAACGGCATGTTTGGATGATTGCATTTGTTTTGTGACTGTCAATCATTAAAATCACGCATCAATTAACACCTATCGATCAGTTATGGTGAGTTTCAATCAATGACTCCATTTACATTGTATAATAATATCTAATATAGGAATCTTAAGATTAAGGAAATGTTAATCTATTATATATTTACATAACCTATATATAAATATATATATATATATATATATATGAGATTGATAAATAAAGATAAGTCTCTGCGTAGTTTAACATCACTGATCGTATGAGAACCGATATTTTAACGTGATATGTCCGTAAGTCATTTTTCTGAAGGGTTTCAAATTGAGACCTGATATATATATATATATATATATATATATATATATATATATATATATATATATATATAATTGTTCATTTAGGCATTTTGGCAGCAATCCTTCATTTATGCATGTTTCATTAAAAACGACAGATACGGTACTACGGTCAAGCTTTTTATTTACTTTTTATTGTGTTTGAAAAACAGTTTTCTTTTTTGGACGCAGTGTGTAGAAAATTTCCAAATGTTCTATATTTCCGAGTGCTTCCGTCTATACTTTTAGTTATTATCAAGGTTGAGTTTATTTTTTCAGTTTAATTCAGTGTATGCGTTTAGTGTGTTATGGAGGTGTTTTATTTTCGGAACACGTTTAGCACATTGTGTCTTAGTTCGTAGGTAATATTGTTAAGAGTTGGCAATAAAAGCCAACTCTTAAATAAAATCATTCTTGATAATGGCTAAAATATAGCCGAAAGCGTTCGGAACTATGGAACATTTGGACAGTTTCTACACACTATGCCTCCAAAAAAGTAAGTACTTTTTCGAACACAAGAAAAATTAAATAAAAAGCTTAACCGTAGTACCATGTCCTCTCGTTTTTAATGAAACATGCATATATATATATATATATATATATATATGTGTGTGTGTGTGTGTGTGTGTGTGTATAATGTTATTGGATTGGAGGGGTTCGATCCCACAGTGCGGTATCTTTGGAAAGTGCCTGAAAACTATACAACGGTTTGAATGTTAGTAAAATTGGGTAGATGGTACCCAGGGAGCCGTCGATAGCTGCGCTAGCACAAAGTCACAAGTCATTTTGGCCGAGGGTTTGAGCCTGATGACCTTGTTCAAATTGTTGATCACGCTAGATAACACGCTCTTTCCCTGTAACTAAGGTCTGCTTAGCCTAGTTGCAGTATAGACCACAGCTGGGCTCCGTCGGTGTAGAACAAACACAAAATGCGCCTGAGCAAGCGTCTGCATTTAGACGGATCTCCTCTAATACGAGTGGCCTGCTATACACTCAAATATTACTGCTTTTCCGTGACTTACGTTTCATGTGAACATCTAGATATTAATGTGGCTGTTTCAGAATATCCAGGCGGTACAAATAACGAGATAATCGTTGCCATTAATGAACTATAGATAGAACTGCGTCGTCTAAAATGAGAAAGACAAGTGTCTAATGCTGATTAATCCATTTCAGTAATCCAATATAATCTGCGGTTAATGTAATTAATATCGACCCCTAAAATGAAATAGGCGAGTCGAATTCAAATCTTGGCGTAATCAGTTGTTTTCACTTTCAGAAAAGCATAGATCCGTCTCTTCCTCCATTAACTTGAGGTTATATAGTAATGTAGACTGGCTTCTTTAAACCGTGGTTGGCATCCAGTCTGAGAGAATGAATACATCTAATACCAAAACACTGAAAAAATAACAGAAAACCATTCCGCTATCTTTCCCAAGACCGTATGGCATTTCACAAATATAAGGAAAAGTTTGTTGCGAATTAAAATGGCTTACGTCCCTTTCTTCGGTAATTAATTTTTCGGCCATACTATCGTTGGCTGACTACACAAGCAGATAATGCACAGTAAATTTAAAAAGCCCTAACATTGGGAAAACAAATGTTACTGGGGACGTTTGCATCAAGCTAAACATTTGATACCATTGCATTCGTAGGAGATGCTTTTTGATGTGTATAGTTGTGCAATGGTTAGCGGATTAGAGGTGGAAATCTGAGTCGTGTTCGAAATTCAGACATGTTTGATCAATTCATTTTTCGGTAAATACATCTGGAAACTATCTCCTCTTCTTGCTTTTTTAAAGCATTTCACCCCAAGCAAGGCGGGAATGCCACTAGCACGCAAGGTGTTACAGAGAGTGAAAATAATAGTAAAGAGGGGTGGGTGGGGAAAGGATAAAGAGATGGATGAGGATTAAGTGCAAGGCATTAGAAAATGTCGATTGACATTATATTTAAAGTTTTGCTTATAGTTATCAGGGAAGCATGTGATAGAAAGGGATTTCCACTGCCGGGAAGTGCGAGAGAAGAAGCTGTTGGAGTAGAAGAGGCGGTTACTTTTAATTGTTTCGACAGTAAAAGGGTGGGACCGAGAAGCCAACCTAGTAGCATGCTTAAATTCATGCAGTGGGGAAACCAGTGAATATAGCTGGTCAGAGCAGATGCCACGGAAATATTTGTAGAAAAGACAGAGGGAAGTCACATCACGTCTATAAGAAAATGAATGGAGTTGAAATGCCAGGTCAGGATCTATCACATTGCATATCCGTATTTGGATTTTGTCGGGAACCTCGAGTTGAAAAGCGAGAGTACCAGGCCATATAAAGCAACAGTATTCTATGGAAGGGAGTGGTAGATTTGTAGATTTGAAGGATCTACCCGGACAATAATAACCTTCTGGCGTGACACAGAGAACCAACTTTTCTTTGCGGTAGATGTAGCTGTTGATTCAATGTAGTTGTGCGACTTCAGATCAACGCAAAACGTGAGATCGAGAAGGTGTAGACAGTGGCTCTCGTGAAGTTGAGCATCAGCCATGCTGATAGGAGGCAAGGTGGTTTCTCTATGGTATTTAATTGAAAACAGTTTCGTTTTGAAGGCATTAAAATTACAGGCCATTTCTTGCCCCAGTCAACCATAGACTGGATGTTTTCTTTTTCGAGACCAACGGCCAGGTTAACTGTCAGCAATGCCGGATTTACTATTGAGACAGGAGTAAATGGCAGTTTCGTCTGCGTAGATGCCTACTTGAGAATTGACGACATCAGGAAGATCGTTGATGAAGATCGGAAACAGTGTAGGTTCCAGGATATAGAGTCTTGAGGAACACCAGCGTTCGTATGAAAGATATTGGAGAACACGTTTAGGACGACCTTCATTTCACGGTTTGACGGTTATGGATTAAATAGTAGAACAAACTTGGATTTCCAGCCTTGAGTGCTAACCAGTCTAAGAAATGGACAAATCTGAATTTCAAAACCGTATAGACTGAAGAGAGAAAAACGTACATAAACCAACCGCTCGCCTGAGAAGAGTGGTTGGGAATGTAGGGCGAATCATCACGGCCCTTGAAACAATTTGATTGCAGAAACCTCAAAGGAGGCATTATGCCTACAATGTCGATCATTCGATAGGATTGTGAATTCGTTTCAATCGTCCGTCCAGATATAGCTGACATTGCTCTTCAGGAATTCCTTTTTTCAAATATATGCAAATTGCCATGTATTTGTTGGGAATATAATAGAGTGGTTTTCCGTTGTCTTCTCCAGGATTTGGAATTCAGTGTTTTCCTTTTCTTATATTGGTTGCTACCCGCAATTAGCGAGGCCATTTTACTCGGTTATTTAACCCATTTCGACTCCCCGGGGTTATTCCTATTTTTATACAACACAACCTGGGTTAAGTTCATTAATGGCGTAGCTTGGGTGTGGCACAATGCCGAAAGTTTTTCTAAGCGTACCTTAGATGTGGCACAAGGCCGAAAGTATGGGGAACCTAGTGAGGATAGAACTCACTATTCAGTCGTAACTGCTCTAGCGAGACAAGCTTGCTAACCATTACACCTCCTCGAAGTGCCCTTAATGGTGTTGATAAATGGTTTATTGGAGCGAGTCTAAGAAGCTTTATCAATAAAACGGTTCTAAATACATTGAAACATCCAACAAGTCATTTGGAATGGAATTTATTTTGTTAGAAATCAAACGGAAGATTTTATTAGGAATTATGGTAACCGGGAAAAACTCAGATTTGCTCATAATTACCCGATTTTTATTTTTTTTATTTTTAATTAGCTATCACCTCGTGCAAGGCATTAAACCCATTAAAATACAAGGAGTTACAGGGTGTGGAAGAATTAGGAAGAGAAATATTAATGATGAGCAGGAAGAGGAAAAATAATCAGGAAAACAGTAGATAGCGATTGATATTGCATTTAAATTTTGGCAGATTTTTGCTGGAAAGCATGGATCTATAAGTGCGAGAAAAGAAACTGTTAGCATAGAATTTACGGCTATATCAAACCGGCTCTATTGTGAAATGATGAGATCTCTACGCCAGTCTAGTACTGCGCTTAATTTAAAAAAAATGTCTTGGTACCATAGCGCAGTGCTTATTTATCCGATAAATTGCACAACTACTAAAAGAGCCTAAATCATCAACAGTTTATGTATGAATGTTGCTTTCAGAATCCCCCACCACTTCATATCAGCCATATGAATTAGTCGGATGATGAGTCTTTCTTTTCTAATCGACAAGTTTTACTAATAATAACGGAAGAATAATCAGATAAACAGCAACTTTTTTAAAAATCGTTTCACTCCAAGCAAGGCGACAATGTCTGTCGAATGCAGGAGTCAATAGG
>OZ010585.1:65286375-65321375 GCA_963932145.1 Acanthosepion lycidas | reverse complement strand
GTATATATATATATATATATATATATATATATATATATACATGTATATTTCTATATGTGTGTGTGTGTATGCATGTATGTATGTATGCATGTGTGTGTGGGGAATCATCGGTCCATAAAATATAATTTCACTGAAATTCTTCATTTTTAGCAAATCACCCCAACGAAGGCGGGATTGCCACTACCACGCAAGGGGTTACAGAGAGTGAGGGTAAGACTGGGAAAAAAAAAAGAAAAGGATAGGTATCAAAATAAAGGCATAAGAAGATGTCGATTGACACTACATTAGAATATTTGAAGATTATAGCTGTCAGGGAAGCAAGTGATAGGAAGGGATTTCCAGTGACAGGACTTGCGAGATAAGAAGCTGTTGGAGTAGAAGAGATGGCTATATTTAGTCGTTTCGACATTCAAAGTGTGCACCAAACCATATACGGCAGCATTATTGTATGCCATGCATTTGTGTGAATTGCAGGCGAAGAAAGCGTTTGGCATTTGAGGAAGTCAAAAATAAATGAGACTTATTTAAAGGCTAACAAAAAGAAGACGAATATTTCAAAATACCATGTTTAGCAAGGAGCTAAAAGCTCACTTCCTGCTTCGCTAAACCACGGCGTGGGGTTTCGAATCAGGCTAAGAAAAAATTTTGAAGTTTTTGCATCTAATTTTAGCAAAATTTTCAGAATAAAGAAAGTAAAAAAAAAACAAACTAGAAACAATCACAATATTCATATTTCAAGTGTGCATATGCGTGAATTTGTCTGTTTTCTTCCGTATCCGTCTGTATTTTCTAATTAGCGGAGAAATATAAAATAAACTAGAAATAATTTTTCCCAATCTTTTAATGATAAACATCAGAGTAATTCACTTGGCCATTCACCGGACTGAAGAAAAAAAAGTGGGTTCTAATAGATGGCATGTAATTTTATCAGACTTTTGCGCGCTGAAATATAAAGTTCTTCAAAAGATGAACTGGAAGATGAAATTGATCAATCTAATTTTATCTGGAAATTTTTTTCTCCATTTCTTATTAGATTAAAGATGGCTCGTTTTATATTAGCGGCTATAAAATTCAGAATAGAACATCTATTCATCATTCATTTTAGACTGGTCTTCAACAGTTACATATATAAAACTTAATCATACAGACACGCGCACACACACACACATATATATATATATATATATTGTTATTTTCCAAGCGTGTCTTAGATATATATGTGACTGTGTCTTTATTATATATATATATATATATATATATATATATGTGTGTGTGTGTGTGTGTGTGTGTGTGTGGGTGTGTGTGTGTTTGTCTGTATTTATGTATAAATCATATATGGTTATTATCCAAATGGATCGTAGATATGGCACAAGGAGGAAGGTATGGGGCACCCAGTGAGGATCGAACCCATTAATCTTAATTGTTCTAGCGAAACAAGTTTGCTCACCATTATTCTACGTCGAGATGCTCAACATATATAGAGATCTAGCAGTTCAAACTCGATGTGACAAAAAGTCATGATTTAAAGTTGGAGGGAATTTCGTACCGTTGAAAAATACACAAGTCCCCTCGACACTTCCCTCATGATATATATATATATATATATATATATATATATATATATATATATATATATATATATATATATATGTTCTATGCTGGTCTTCATCCCATGCATATACAAATATAAATATATATATAAAAAGAAACAATCATATATAGAATCAATCAGCAATATAAAATATATGCTGCCTAATTTAATATGTTCATATATATATATATATATATATATATATATATATATATATATATATATGGTGGGGTGAGTATGTGTGTAAGCGTGTGTTCCTCTTTGTGTGTGTACAGAAAATTAGTAGGCGTGCAAAAATAGGAAAGTATCATAGCGTTTATCAATATATATATATATATATATATATATATATATATATATATATATATATATATATATGTAAAGATAGTTAGATAGACGACCATCTAAAGATAATCAAATCATACACACGCATGTATGCATATATATATATATATATATATATATATATATATATATATGCGTGTGTGTGTGTGTATTTAGTCATCCACATGTTTACACATCAAGTTTCATATACCTGTGCTTAGTTATATGCTTATATATATATATATATATATATATATATATATATATATATATATATATATATATACATATATATATATAGATAGATAGATAGATAGATAGATAGATAGATAGGAAGATAGATGTACATACGTGGGAGTGTTTGAAACTTTCTAGGACCCACAAAGAAACTATACATTTGTGTGTATTTTAGTTTTCACGCTTTTTAGATTTATTTATAAATGTCCAATACAAGTCTGCAAAATTATTACTATCCTATTTTGAGTTATTTTCATGAGGCATTTATTTCATTTCTTCTTGCCACTTTTCGTTCGTTTCCTTTTATAAAGACAGCTTTTCTTGACTTTTCTATATATTGGTTGTCACTTCTATAGCCTCGTTTTATTCAGTCCTCGACAACGCTACCGTTTGAATATGTCCCTTCTTCTCTTTCCCCCACCCCCCTCTCTCTCTCTCTCTCTCTCTACAGAATACAGTCTCATCTGTTCTTTTATAATCTTTTCCACGCTCTTTAGGTTCTTCTTTTTTTTTTTCATTCTATCTTTATCTGTTCAATGTCAACGTTCCTGGCGTCATGTTTTCTGTCTATTTTCCATCGTTATATAACTATCAACCAAATCCTCTTTAATTGCGTTTAGCCATTCCTCTTCTTTGCAATCTAGGCTAATATGAATCTGCAGTTTCGTGCCTAGTAAACGAAAAGTTGTATTTTATTTTATCAATATATTAAAATTTCTACTCCACTGATTGCAAAATACAAACTAAGACAAATTAATCCTACTTATCGAAAAGCAATAACAAATAAATAATATATTAAAATTATATATATATTAGGTTGGTGCAAAAATAATGTCGTTTTCTCACATATGTTACTATGTGAGAACACGACATTATTTTGCACCAACCTAATATATATATATATATATATATATATATATATATATATATATATATATATATATATATATATATATATATATGTATATATATATATATATGTATATATATATATATGTATATGTATATATACTAAATTGAATAACTATATTGAATTTTTAATGACACTACGATTCCTTGTTGTTTATTTGAAGCCCAAACTTTCTGATTGAAGAATAATTCTTTTTTTTTTTTTTGCCAATAACAATGATTTTTTTCATATACAACCCTTAGTATTTAACTAATATTTGAGGAGAAGAAATTGTTTCATGCCATTCTCAAGGATATTATCCAAATGTATCGTAGATGTGGCACAAGGACGAAAGTATGGGGCACTCAGTGAGGATCGAACCCATTAATCTTAATTGTTCTAGCGAAACAAGTTTGCTCACCATTATTCTACGTCGAGATGCTCAACATATATAGAGATCTAGCAGTTGCAACCCGATGTAACAAAAGGTCATGATTTAAAGTGGGTTTGAATTCCGTACCGTGGAAAAATACACAAGTCCCCTCGACACTTCCCTCGTGATATATATATATATATATTCACGTCTGTGAATCTAATGAACTCAATTGGAATTCAAACTCAGCTTTATCCATTACACCAGCCAAACATCCACGATGTATCATCAACCGCAAGATTTTATGGTTATCTCTTTACTAACAGATTCACTTTAACGCATCTTATTCATTTTTCAAAATGATCTTTTCTCTTATTCACACTCATAGATTTTATACTAATGCTCATCTAAATAGCTGAGGATAATTATTAAATCAGACGGATATACTGACGTACAAACCGCCCCGTAAAATTGCCAATGTTAATTCTATTTTAAGCATTTAATTGGCAATTAAATCAATTTGTTAAAAAATAAAAAGAATGACATTAACATTTCTACAATGTTGTCATGTCCACAAAGTTCAAAATATATAAACTAATATACGAAATTTTCTTTTTTATATGAAAAAGTCCAGAACTTATTTTGGAAAAACGACAGCATGCGTACGAATAGATAATAAATTTGTCAAATACACAAAGTAGAAATTATTCAACCTTTACACCGAGGCGATACAAAGAGAACGAGAAGTCCGACCAGGATTTATTATGATTGACAGAATCTATGTAGATGACGAGTGTTGATAGCAGACACAGAAAGGCTACTAGAACTCCTACATAAGGTAGTGAATGAAAGCGAAAAGTAAATACTAAACATTAATTGCAAGAAGATAGCCTGCAAATTAAAAAATGGTGATATCAAAATCAAACAAGTTCGGTAATTTAAAAATCTGGGAAGTATTCTAACGGAGGACGGAAATTGCGACACTGAAATCCGAAGGCAAATTGAAATAACGAAAGATAAGCTTAACAAACTAATAAAAGTAGATTGCCATTTCTTTCTGCAGTAGACCATTTGCCATCCAAGTCTATAGAACACGGTCTGTCCTGCTATTTAACCAGAGATGGGGGGTAGAAGAATAGGGTCCATACCTTTCCCAAGGGTATTAGTACGTAAGTGAATGTAATGGATTCGATCGGAATTCGAACTCGGCGCTCCGATTCCTCAATCCAAGCCGCTATCTATTGATCCACCTGATATCGAGGAATTGCATTTTTGTGATTCTGTTTCATAAATAAATTCTATCGTAAGACTTTGGCCTTTATTTAGCTTATTTATAATATCAACTAATGTTTTTTGCTGGGATATATTGATTATTCATCTATATATTAGAAATATGTTGATTGTTTAAGAAAGATACTCTGGAAGAATCTGATGCAAGAAATTCTCAGAATAGACATGCTAAAACTCTTATAAGAGCCGATCACATCGCTAATTTGGAATTTTGTTTATGAAAATGCTAGACTGGCAGCAAGATCTCATGAATTTACAGTTGAGCTAACAATTTCTTATCCTGTGGAACTCCCTCCTGGCTCTAATCTGCAAAAATATAAATGCGATGACATTCGTTATCCACTGTCCTCCTGGCTGCTCTTCTCTCTTTCTACTCATTACTAATGTTTTTTTTTGTTTTCCTAATGCCTTCACATCCAATAACCCCTTGAGTACTAGCAGCTAAACTGCTTTTATATGGCGTGATACCGATAAAAAAAGTTATTGTTAAAAGTGAAAGAATATTGGTTTATGATAAATTGATAGGGAGATTTTTAATTATACCAGATCATTTTTAGAAAATGTTACACATTTCCTATGAAGAACCTTAGTAGAAAGGAGCTTGACAGCTAATTTAGACATATGTTTTATCTGTCATAGTTACTTACTACCCTTGTTTTTTCGACCAGGTTACTTGAATTAGTAATATGCGACGGGCTGACAATTCCAAGAAGGGTTAAAATTTTCATCAGTTTCGTGGGAGAGCTACCAATTATTAATATGATAGGTTGAATGGGAATGAATGCTTTGCGTGTTTTAGGTGGACAATAAATATTAGGGTGGTATTGTATTAATTTGTACCATGAATTGCTTTTCTTACTAATTAACTTTTTAATATTTTTATTACATTCCTTTCCCTCAGAAATTATATTACCGAGTTTCTTATATGTGTTAGCATTGTTAAATGGTAATCTAATATTTTGATTGTAGCTGCACCTGTTCCGATAAAATCTTTCTAGAGGACGAATTTTTTGACTTTGACATTAAATTATACACACACACACACACACACACACTGTGTGTGTGTACAGAGAGAGAGAGAGAGAGAGAGAGAGAGTGAGAGAGAGATACATTTAATTTTTCTATAGAAAAAGAAGTCACTATTGAAAATAGAACGTTTTAAAATGAAATATTTTGGATACATGAATCAACACTGTATCGTGACTTCCAGTATCAAGCTTCAACAGGTGACCAGGTTAAGAATCCTTTATTCGAAATTCTTGGAACCGGAAATGCTTCGATTTTCAGATTTTTTTTCGGATTTTGGAATAAAGTTTCTTTACTTTGTATAGCGTCTATAAAATAGAGCAACTTAAGAATGAAAATAAAGCATAAACACGATATCCATTTACATTTCGTAACACACCTTTTATATATATATATATATCCTAAAAGTAGTTTTATGTCGGCAGAATCTTTATCACCACACAACTTTAAATATTTTATGTCATGCCTTTTCTTAAATTTCTGTAACCAGCCTGCTGAATATCCATAGTTACCTCCAATATTCAGTTCCTCGTGATAGATTTTCACCTGTTTCATGATCAGCTCGTGTGTGTGTGTGTTCTTGTGTCTGAATATCCATAAGGATGAATGTAGCGTATTTTTCGAAATATAAGAGACACCGGTTTCTAAGAGTCATCCTTACTTTATATATATATATATATATATATATATATATATATATATATATATATATATATATATATGTGTGTGTGTGTGTGTGTGTGTGTGTATGTATTAGCTGATCACTCATATTAGAGGATATCCTTCTATTAGCCAGTCGCTATTGCCGAATCTCGCTCAGGTACATTTGTGTTTGCTCAACACTGACAGAGCCCACCTGTGGTTTATATACTACAACTATGCTGAGTAGACCATAGTTACACTTTCTGGAACGGAGCGCGTTATCTAGCGTGATCAATTTGAACAAAGCCAGTACGCTCAAGCGCTCGGGCATGATGACTTGGCTTTGTGCTATCACAGCTACCACCGTCCCTCAAGAGTTCCGTCTACCCAATTTCACTCACAAGGCTTGGGCTATTTCTTTGTAGCTTTCAGTCACTTTCCAAAGATGTCGCACGCTGGGACCGAACCCTCTAGTCCGATAACATGAGGAAATCTTACTTAGAAATCGACGATAGTGATATTCAAACCCGGGTAAGAAAGCGTACGTTCTCATCACTCGGCCTCACGCCGATATGACTAGAATAGTTTTGGATACATAGAAATAGTTATGGATACATAGAAAAAAGGAGGGATTACACGTGATAAAAAAAGGTTGGTTGGTAACCAATTGATATCAAATGTCGTGGGAAAATACCAGAGGAGATAAAGGGTTTTGCTGGTAAGACATAGCATAGTCACGGTTAAAGGCGAATGTTTTTGATGACGTGTTTGTATTCTCTTTGACTAATAACAGTTTAAGAAGAAGAAGAAGAAGACGACTGATCCGTTTTCTACGGTTTATCAACTTCTTTGTAAGTTATTTAAATTCATAAAATATTTTTAGTTTTTAAATTGCAAGAATTTTCTTTTTCTTTTTTTGCTTTATTTTTTGAAATAATAATAATTTAGTGATGCAATTAACTGGGAAAAAGATGTACATTCATACCTTTCGCAAGAGTATTTGCGCCTGAATATAACAAACCCAGTTCTTATTAACAAATCCGAGCCATTATCCACTATATCATTCGGCTATCGAAGCTTACAGCACCTGGTTTTCCAAAGCGGTTACCCATCTAGGTACTGACCATGTTTGAATTTGTTTAAATTCGATGATCGTACGAGATTCGGTTTCAACGTGATTAGGCCGTAAGCTTGAAGAAGAAGGAGTAGGAAGGGAAGAAGAAGAAGGAGGAGAAGAAGAAGAAGAAGAAGAAGAAGAAGAAGAAGAAGAAGAAGAAATATGTATATAACTAAGCTTTCATATAAACGAATATGCATGTGTAAATTATATATATATATATATATATATATATATATATATTCTTGTGCATCTATGTGTATGCCTATTTATACCATCGTACGAACATACCTTGGGCGTGAGTATATAGGTATATTTTTTAATACTCGGCAATTCTTTATTTCTTTTCGTTTTATTCTATTTTGTTTAGTTTTTCTTTATAGATTTTCCCTTTTCAAAATCTTTTATTTCTTCATCACGAAAATGTCACGAATTTTAGCTTTTAATACTTTCATTGAATAGCCCATTACACGCGGGGCTCTTAAAAACGTTGTAACCTCATAATGCTAACGTCTGATTTTTCACTTAGGTCGTCAAAATCATGATAGAATTTTCAATATATATTCCTTTAATGGTAAGAAAGGATGATTAAAAAGCTAACCATTTTCCTGCTTTTGTATCTTGCTTTTTTCCTTTTATTTGAATAATACTTAAAGAATCATGGTATTTTTATCAGAAACTCATTGAGAACTTTCATTCTTTAGATTTTTACGAATAGTTTTCTAGTATATACCAAACAAAGTGAGACAACATGAAGCCAGCACGAAATTTATTCACTCTATCCAATCAAATGGACAGACAATGACATACGATTACCTATACCTGTGCGCACATACAGCTATATTTGGCTTTTGTACATATTAATAAACTGTAGTCTCCAATAATAAATGTATATATATATATATATATATATATATATATATATATATATATATATATATATATATGTATATATATATATATATATATATATATATATATATATATATATATATATAGAGAGAGAGAGAGAGAGAGAGAGAGAGAAAGAGATATGTAAGCTATATATGTATATGGACGCCGAAACGAGAATCATGACATATGATGCAAGAGATGACGTAGTGGCTTGCAGATGCTTAAGAGGTGGCAAACCTCATATATATATATATATATATATATATATATATATATATATATATGCAAATACTTGTGTGTAATTAATATATATATATATATATATATATATATATATATATATATGTATATATGTACACTCACTTTCGTTTATTATGTATTAAATTACATCACTTAAATTTATTTACTTACGCAGATATCAGAATATTTTCGTGCGTTCATAAACTTTTTTGAAAATTTAGCTATATATTTACTTCCTTTTATAAATACCTGTTGCAAAATAAAAAAAAAAACCTTACATTTATCTTGATAAAGTCCTTCAGGGGACGAAACATATATATATATATATATATATATATATATATATATATATATATATATATATATATATATGTATGTATGTATGTATGTATATATAATAAAAAGGCTTAAACACTAATATTCCAGGGTCATAATTTATTCCATTGGAATCGTAAATACGATCCAATTCATCAGACCTACAAATTCAAAAAGAAAACAGAAAAAAACAACTCCGGAAATAAAAATAGAATTTAGTGAGAGGGTAAGTATGAGAGTGTGGGACGAATGTTAGAGCTAAAGAGAGGGGTAACAGACGAGACGAGGTGGGAGATTAAAACTTAACAGAGAGAAGTTTTAGAGAGGTGAGTCAAAGACGGTTTAAGTGAGAGAAATATGAATGTTGTCAGATGTCTAATACATTAAAGATGTAACCGGAAAGAATACATTTTATGGTGACATACACACACAATAGTTTGTCAATTTTTCTTAATTACACAGCGGCCATTTCAGTAAATGCCCTGCAGTTTTAGGTTTCTCCGTACCATCTCTCTCCCACCCATTTTTCTTTTCTTTTCCTCTACCTCCCTCTTCTTCTGATCTTTAAGATTATATCGTCTATTGTGTGTGTATGTCACCACAAAATGTATACAGTTTAATAAGCTAGGGTTATTTAAATGCCTTAAGATAACCAGTTTTTTAACATGACATATTTATTTCTTTTACCGTTATAAGCTTTAGCTCTAGATATATTTTCCCAGTTTATTGATGGTGAGATGCCATAATTCTTTAATTCCCAGAAATATTTAGAGAGAACAGTGCTGTTTTTGGATTTTAAATTACTTAAGGTCATTCGATGATGGCAAAACAAAATTTCCAATGATTTTACGTGGCACCAAAAATAAAATTTAACATCGTAACATTTTCTAGGCTGTTTTTTCTCTGGTGTTGTTATTTTTTCCTCAGATTTTCACTGTGACGTCGTAATTTGTGTTGTTTTGAATTGGAGCGTTCATTCTGAGCTTTTACTTCTTGAAAATATCGAGACAAGTGTCAAAAAGCGATTCGGACAATAAAAATTATGGAAAAATTTCGTACATATATATATATATATATATATATATATATATAGAGAGAGAGAGAGAGAGAGAGAGAGAGAGAGAGAAATTAAGGGTGATTTGAATAATCATAATTTAATTCATCGAATCTAGAAGAATCCTTAACAGAATGCAGAATGCACTGGACGGCTGTTTCGTCCTATTTTGGGGACTCATCGGTAGTATGCATCCACTAGCGAGAATCGAACCCGGACCATAACGGTATGACTGGGTGTAGCGCTTGTGTCATATCGTAATACTCAGTAGTGGATGCGCACTGCTGATGAGTCCGAAAAATAGGACGAAACGGCCGTCCAGTGCTTTCTGCATTCTGTTGAGGTTTTGAGGATACCTCTAGACTCGATGAATTGCTATAATATATATATATATATATATATATATATATATATATATATATATATATATATATATATATGTGTGTGTTTGTGTGTGTGATTCGTCTCAAAATAGGACGAAACGTCCGTCCATTTCTTTTTGCATCTGTTGAGGATTCTTCTGGAATTGATGAATTAATTATGATATGTATCTTACTTTATTTTCTAGATAACCATGTTTGATTAGATGCTCTGTTATATTTTTTTAACCTGATGAATTATGTCAGTCGGCTACGCGTTCGAGAGACCTAATGAAGTAAATGTACTCTGCCCCAGGGTTTGAACTCGCGTTTATATACGTATTCAAATGCTTCATATGTTGAAGAAACAGTGATCAAACCTTAAATTCTAATGATCTACGACGATACAATACAGGGCAAAATTCAGATTCAAGCATTTCTCCTGTGTATAATGACGTCATGCATGAAGCGATGAAAAAGTAGGTTTTGTAATCAGCCTCATTTCGAGTTGTGATGTCAAGTCGTCAAAAGTAATGTCTGCATTCATTTGCGAAATTTATTTTTGACGAAAGATAATCATGTATGAAGACATATAAAAATAAAAACAGACAAGGAAATAACCTCTTCTCAAATTATCAAAGATAAAAAAAATTAGATTTTAAGTTTTTCCTAGTTCTTATCTCAATAATAGCAGACATGTGGGTATCATTACGACATCTGATACACTCTATCGCAACAAATATAATCATCTGCTTTCGAAGGCGTCTTTTTAAAAAATGACAACGTACATTGATTAAGTTATTTCACTTGGAAGAGATGTTGGTTGAAGATTATGGAAGTCGCTGCATGAAAAACTTAATTTAATCTAAATCAGTAGAAAGTTTTTTTCCTTTTATTATTCTGCTCAAATATCGTCCGCACGCTGCGTATGAAAACATAATGGAGAAATTGCATATCTTTTATTAATTAGATATCAAGAAAGACAAATATAAAATATTCTTTTGAAAGTCTGAAACATCGATATGCTGGTAGGATAAACTCTTTTATTGATATAAACTGACCACCATTATTCTATCAACTAAGTATTTTACCACCCTTTCAATAGCTTCACACCAATTTTCAGGCTAAGATGTGTTTGACTGCATATTAGGATGATGTAAAATTTTCCAGCAGTTTTTGAAATAAAAATTCATAATGTCACTACTCATTCATATATGTAAAATTTCTCAGGTGTAAACTACAGAAAAATACAATATGTGTAAAGGTAAAATACTGTATTATTAGCCGACGCGTTTCGTCCAATATATGCCTTGAAAAAGTCCACATTAGACGAAACGCGTCGTCTAATAATACAGTTTTTCTATTGCCATTCATGTATGTTAGCTAGAATTTATGAATTTAAGCGCAGTAGTTGATTGGTGACAAAGACTCACTCGTTAGAAGATGTTAATTGACTGAAAAGGCGGAAGAATAGAGACTTTACACTAATTTAAAACACTATTACAGAGCCGCCAGTAATCGCCAAAGTTGTTAGATGTAATGCGGTACCTCACTATCTCAGCAAACAGAGGCTTAGCTCCTTTGAGGACTTGTTTACATTTATTACGAGCAGCTACGAATAGGGATATGTTGTGGCGGAAACTGCTACGCTGGTATAACCGAAAATAGTGGTTCCTGTGGGCTATAGCGGCTGAACATGTTGGTGTGCATCATGGAGAAACCACTGTGGCGCAATTCTCAATCTGAAGGTTACAAATGTCAGTCCAAGCGACGTCACGAAAATCCCAAACAGAATGCTTGCAACGGAAAGAAGTCTTCTGAATAGGAGGTTCTAAGAAGGCAGTGTTGCAAAGCTCGGAAAGGAGAGTAGGTGAGAAATAAATCAAGTCTGTTGATAGATTTTGCTAAGGAAACGAGTATAGGCATCCAGGATTTGAGTAAGGGTTTGAGCAAAGGAAAAAAATCAGAATACGGACAATATCAGTATGTTTAGAATGTTTAAGCCACGTATCGTGATGTGTATTAAAATCACCGAAGACACAGTTATTTGGAGATGGGTGAGAGATAGAGTGCCTTTTCTATAATGTCAGTGATTACGGCTAATATACTGCAGGCCTGAGAAGAGGAGGAGTGATAATGAAAAAAAAAAAAAAAACAAACATAGCTAACAGAGTGCAATAATAAAGACGGAAGCGCAGGAAGGAATTGTCTTGGGATTCAAGTGACAATACTCTTATCATCGGGAATCCATTGGTAGCAATAGAATTCATATATATATATATATATATATATATATATATATGCGTATGTCTAAAAGTATATATATATATAAGTAATTATACCCATATATATATATATATATATATATATATATATATATATATATATATACATATATGCGTATATGTAAAAGTATATATATATATATATATATTTAATTATACCTATATATATAAATATATGTATGAATATATATATATATATATATATATATATATATATATATATATAATTAAATAATTAAAAAATAAACAACCTTAAGTTTCCATGACTATAATTTCTTTCCTTATATTTATATATATATATATATATATATATATATATATATATATAAGGGAATGGTAAATACAATATATCGAGGATATGGTAGAGACAAATGCAAAGAAGGGGAATCGTGAAAAAATAAAGTGCAATTAAAGAATGCCAAGAGAAAATGAATGCGTAGAAAATTGGTAAATGAATAATAGAAAATAATTTGAAATGATAAAGACACAAAGAAATGAAGAACTAACGATAATAAAGAAAAGAAAGAACGACAATGTAAATAAGGCAGAATATTTGATGTCTATAGGAATGAAAGAATATTGGGAAGAATAGAGGGAGAAATAAATAAAGAAAAAGCAATTAAAGTAAAATATATAAGAAAATGCAAATGAGAAATAATATAGGAAGAAACGAAAGGCAACCTGTAAAGAAAGAAAAAACAAGTAAAAAAAAAAAAAAAAAAGAAGGAATATACCAAAAAGAAAAAGAAACAATTTAGAAAAATAGGAAAGAAAATAAATTAAAATGAATGAAATAATAAATGAAGGATAACGAGCAAAGAACAACTTGATCTTAAATGTTAAGGCGAATAAACACGAGAAAAATGAATGGCAGATAAACGTGAAAGACAAATCCCCATCAAATAAAAAATAAATAAACTAAGAACCGCCATTTTTTCTTCCATTTAAAATCTGGTTTCTTCATCCTAAACCTGACAATTATATGGAAAACGTAAGTACAAAACACTGCTGTGCGTGACACCCACTTATTATTTTTTTTTAAAAATGGCTGAGAAGCAAACAATGGCCAACTAATCAGTAGACGTCTAGCCTCGTTCTGAAATCACACAATGTGTTATAATTTTTTTTTTTCTCAATTTGTTTATAATCATCAATTCTTTTTTCTCTCTTCCTGTCCATCATAGTTTAGTCTTTAGAATATTTCTAATTACTTTCCGTCTGCTTGGCTGATCATTTGTGTTAAGTTTCCGGTATTTTTCAAACTGTTGACATTCACATCTTATTTATTTAGGATGAAACTTGCTTGTTGATAAACGCTTTCAAAACTAATCACTCGAAAGAATCCTGGTTGCTGAAAATGGGTGCGTAAAGCAGAACGGATTATGCAATAATTAGCGGGAACACATTTAAAGACAGCAGACTATGTGGTTTATTTCTTGTATGTAGGCTAATTTATTAACTATAACAATGAGATTTAAAACGGTCAAATTAATCGCTGCTTCGCGGCCATAACCTAAGCGGAAACTATGTATTTTTAGGTTTAAAATATTTTATCGTCAGCTTTTAGTAAAAGAGGAGCTTGGCAAATATCTTATTATTTTATCTTCTTCTGAGACTTTTGATCTTTCAAATCGTGAAATGAAGGTTATCCTGAACGGCTACTTGTTTAGATACTTCCGTACCAACGCGGGTGTCACTCATTGCTCTGTCCTCTGTCCTACTCTGTTTATAATGTTCATTAATGGCCTTCCGATGACATCATCTCTCAACTTGATATCTACGCTGACGATACAACCATTTATATCTGCCTTGATAGTAAGGCCGATCATTTCGTCATGGTCAAAATGACAGCCAATTTCCAAAACGACGTTCAAGTCCGTCTTTAACTGGGGCAAAAGATAGCTTCTTAACGCGTACAAAAACTAAATGTCTCTCCATTAATCTTCTAAGATACTACTATCTGCCTTTTATCCACATGGCTGATGCTAAACTCCAGGAAAATGACATGTGGCGCCTTCTCGGCTCACGTGTAAAGACTATATCGAATCCATTGGTAGGTCAGCTGCTGGTTTTCTCTCCAGTATCTATCTGATACGTCCATGTTTAGAATATGGCTGCCACATATGGTCTGGTGCCTCTGTTATTTATCCTGAGCTCCTTGATAAAATCGAAAGAAAAATCACCAATATTATTGGTCGTGATCTGGCGCCGTAATTGTTCACAAGAGCTTCTTGCTATGATACCTGGACTTTTTTTTTAAGTGCAATACTAGACTGGCATTGAAAACTCATCAGTTTATAGTTGAGCTTGCTTGAGGTAACCGTAAATTCTATGCTTACAGTTTCTTTTCTCGCACTTCTAGCTTCGGGCTACATGCATACCAGCCAACTTCAATCTTCAAAAATCTAAATGCAATGTCAATAGCTATCTAATGTGCCCCTGATTACTCTTTCTTCTTCCCGCTCATTATTAATGTTTTTGATTCTAGTTCTTCCACGCCCTGTAGCCCCTTGCGTTTTAGTGACATTACTGCCTGGCATATAAAAAATTTATCTGTCTGACAGAGAAACATAGATAGATAGATAGATAGATAGATAGATGAGGAGAGAGAGAAATAAGGAAATAGATAAACAGGAAATAGGCAGAGAAGAGATATTAGGTTGGTGCAAAAATAATGACGTAATAATGTCGTTTTTTGACCTTAAAAATACGTTAAAAACGACATTATTACGTCATTATTTTCGCACCAATCTAATAGCTCGACAGAGAGCCAGACAGGTTAATTAATACGAGATTTACGTCACTTCCCTATATCCGACCAAATGATCAAGAATTATTTATTAATCCGACATATTTTCATTACTTAAACGCTATTTTAGTGGATACTCGTATTTGAGTTGACGCCCGTTTATTTATTAAACAGTATATTTAATTATTTTCGTCGATCAGCTTGAATATTCGAGAAATCTTATTAAAGAACTTTTCACTATTGCTTGACTATCGACGTTCTCTGTAGTCGAAAGATCAAAGCACACACGGTCTAAAGACTGTTTTCATTCAGGCCACGACGGTTCGTATCGTGAGGGAGTGCACATATTTTTCTCTAATAAGATTTATGAAATATTCAGGCAGGTAGACGAAAATAAATATACTGATTAATAAATACACAGAGCGACTACTCAATTACAAATATCCACTAAAATAACCTTTAAGCAACATGTTTATATATATATATATATATATATATATATATATATATATATATATATATATATAACAGACAATGAATGTCAAGTATGTTTGATCATGAGTCGTTTTAAACTTCATATAGTGGCTTTAGTTTCGGGAGAATGTTATCAACAGAACCATTTATTTCTCTCACGGGGTCATGTACGACGTCATAGAACCGCATTACGAATTTACGACATGCGTCCGCTATTCCGCGACCGCTTTCGTCGCATAGCAAACTGCTAATGTCTATATAATCACTCTGATAATGGCTCATGTGAGCCAAAGCTTAGATTGAGGAAAAGCATTAGAAAAAAATATTCAAATGTTGGACAGATTTTGTCTTTATTTTCTCTCGAAACTAAAGTCGATATACGAAACTTAGAAATGCTTCTAATCAAACCCAATAGACATTCTCCGTCTGTTATATTTAATAATATATGTTTGCATAAGGATCTGCTGCCTCAATACACCAAATATATATATATATATATATATATATATATATATATATATATATATATATATATATATATGTTAATTTATATATACATATATATATATATATGTGTGTTTATATATATATACATGATACATATATGTTTATATATATATATATATATATATATGTGTGTGTGTGTGTATGTATATATATATATATATATATATATATATATATATATATATATATATATATATATATATATATATATATATATAGGAGAAGTACGCAATGAAATCCACATTTACCTCATATGGAGAATAGATCCATTTCATCCGACGAAAACTTCGTCAATTTTATTCAAACCCGATATATATATATATATATATATATATATATATATATATATATATGTGTGTGAGTATAATCAAATAGATAAATGTGTGGGCAAGTTTTCGTATACAAATACATATACATGTATATCATATAGTGTAAGAGGAAACAGTGCTCAAATTTAAATAACAGAGCTAGTTAATATATTAAAAATATACAGAATACCCCACGTTGAATGCATAACATAGATTCATGCTATTTGTAAACTTAACATTATAAAAACTGTATTAAAATGTGCCCAATATACGTATAAATAAAATAAAAATTACACATGCAGAATTCTTAAATTTCAAAAAAGAAAAGAACATAGGATATCAAGCAATTATGCTACCTTGGTTTCAACATTTCTCTATTCCCAAGGCAATAAGGGACAAATGAATTCATCCTCTCGATTACCCTTCCTTAAATAATTCAATAATATTAAACAAATACTAATTAACAATGGTTTGCCTAACCACCATATAAACCAACAAATTAGACTATTGCTCCCTAAATAACAACGATAGTAAATATTCAGTCAAAAATAACATGAATATTTTCTACAAATACCAAATATACATTAACTACAAGCAAGATGAATCTCCACTTAGAAATATTATAAAGAAATACACTACACTAATTTTACTACAAAAAAAAAAAAAAAATAAATAAAATAAAACAGCTACCATTACCCTAAAAAATAACACGCCATCAAAGTCAAAATTGCAACGAATGAACATCATTTATGAGTTTAATTGACCCTTAAGGAGCTGTATTCCAGAACAAACCGAATTCATAAATAATTACATCGGTGACATGACTACAGGTCTATCCAGACGACACACATTACACCTATCTGATCACAACTCTATTAGAATCCATTTAAAACACACACACAAACTTACCAGACTCCATGCGAAAAATACTTGTAGAAAATACAAACATAATAACCTCATCCATATTTTAAAAAGAAAATAATGGAAGCCTTAATGAAAAAAGAAAAATCGAACACTTAATAATAGTAACTACGAAGACAGCTACAATGTGCTAACCGTGTTCGGAAAATAGAACGTCTCTATAACATTAAAAACATACACACAACGCACACACCCAATTATATTGAGAAAAAATAAAATCATCCTTGATAATGGCTAAAAATATAGCCGATAGCGCTCGGAATTATAGAACATTTGAACAGTTTCTACACACTCTGTGTCCAAAAAAGAAAACACTTGTTCGAACATAAAAAAAATTAAATAAAAAGCTTAATTTATTACCTTGTCTGCTGTTTTCAATGATACATGCATAAATGAATGATTGTTGCCTAAATACACTATATATATATATATATATATATATATATATATATATATATATATATATATATATATTTCACTTTTCTGCGATTCTCTTTCCTGGGTGTTCTTTCTTGTTTTTTTCTAATTTTAATTCTGCTGAACATATTTCCCAGCGGGTTAGATTCACCTGGATCAAGTTCAATTGACTTCTGCAAGATCGTGCTTAAAAACTCACGGTTCACGCTTTTCACTCCACCCAATTACGTAATATCAGATAGAATCTGCGTCTTCTTTATGCCTGTACTGATCAACTCACGTTAATTTCCTAGTACACTTCAAACGACAAAATGACTGTCATTTAATATGACGGCATTGTTGGTCTCTTTACCAGGGGATATGATGACGTCAAATTCAGTTGGAAATTGAATTCTATGTGTCAGTCCGTTCTTTGAGTTGATAGCCGAAACTTGTTTAAACACAAATGAACTTAAGTTAGGAACTAACAGAAAGTTGCCTTGCAGCAAAGAAATGCATGCATGGAACATGTGTGTTAGTGTTGTGCCTATAGTAGTTGGCAAATTTGGAATAATGCCAATGTGCTCAAAGTGATATCTGAAGAATTAGAAATTCGTTTAAATCATCAGACTGGTCGGGTCACGGCGTTATCTGGTCTTCGTAGCAACAGAGAAAAGGAAATGCATTTTCAGAAGACACTCACCCAGTGCTAACCATCAAACATATATGAACATACAGATGTCTGGAATAAGATGACTAGATATCTAAGGCGCTTCGACGTGCCCTAAAGTTTAGCAGGCCCGTCTCGCTAGATCAATTAGATCAGTTAGGACTGAGTAGTAAGTTAGATACTCATTGGGTACTCCACACTTTCGGCCTGGTACCACATGTAAGCTACGCTTACTAAATTGCTAATTGGTGACATCCAGATAATACCATTCTCGAGTGAAAATATGAAAATCCTGGGTGTAACAGGAAAATTATCATAATCATGTAATAGCATATTTGTCCATCCCACTTGTTTAATACCTAAAAAAACACTAAACTAATTGAGTTTTTTCCGGGTTTTTAGATAAGATGTTTAGCCATCTTTGTCGTGAGAATCACTAAAAAATCCCTTCAGCTAGAAAAAGAACAGGTTAAAATTGTTTTGTGTCAACCCCACTCTCTTTCCAACTGAGCAATGATGAGACGAAAAAGATCTTTCAGGCCTTCAGTAATGGTACCAACATTCATACTCTGGCTTCCATCTTCAAAGTTCATTCAAGAACCATCAAAAGTACAGTGAATAAGATTTAAAAAGTGCGAAGAGTAGAGAGAGAAACCGGTTGAGGAGATTAAAACAGCAAGAGGGATCATCAGTTCAACTTAGAGCTAAAGAGAGCAATTATAAAAGACCAACTCAACGCATAAGATGTTTGACACATGACAGAGGAGTTTCAGTTATAACAATCTAAAGAGCAGTGAAAAAAGATTAGAAAATGAAATCGTATGTGAACTCCTTGAGGCAACTTGTTACTCCAGGACAGGGCGAAGATTATCTTGAATAAGTTGGAAAATATTCCTGGAATGATATATATATATAAGATTCAGAGCAGATTTTCGTAACTGATGCTCCTGTTTTAAAAAAAAAGAAATTTAAATTCTTCAAATTCTGCTTTTAACTAATATAAAAATAAAGCAGCTCAAAATTGAATTTCTCAAAATTAAATAAAATTAACTAAGCGGGGATTAACAGATTAAAAAAAAATAATTTTACCAAGATTTTCTAAAAAAGAACAATCTTTCTAAAATAATTTCATTCATCTGCGAATAAGTACTAAGAGTTTCATTCATCTCCGATAATTATTTGATTTTTACAAGAATTCCCAAATCAATGTGTTTCCACTGAAAAAAAAGAAAAGAAAAGACGTTAAAATTTCCTGTACTATTCTTTGATCCCACCACTGACGGAAAAAAAAGGAATCGAAACAAGATTTTTAACCAAAATTTCGAACGATCTAAAAAGGATAAAAAATGTAATTTAATTATCAAAATATCGTTTGGTCTTTTCTCTTTGGTTATAAAGCTTCTTTTTTTTTTTGTTAAGTTAGGAGCTTTTTTTTTCATGGTAAGCTATTTTTTTTTGTAGGTTCATACTAAAACTAAAGTTTAATAGACTGTGATTGTTGAACCGCTCTCTGGTACTTACCGGTCACAGGGCTCCGTCCCTGCGCTGGTAGTATCACAGCTATGATAAGATTGGACTGGATCTGACCAGTTATGACTAACTTAGACTAGCTCTGACCAGCTTGGACAAGCTATGACCAGCTACGACCAGCGGCCCGAGTGAAGAAACTCTGCTCCCCACGTTAAAAATGACCTTGTGTCACAACCTGACTCAGTTGGGGGTCAAGGAAATCAATCGCTTTACCGGGTGATTACATCGAGGAGGAAAAAGTTTAAACAAAATAAAGAGAATGTCAGTATGTAACATAGAATCTTAATTTACTTTGTCTTTGGTAAAATTAAGGTTATAGTTTAATTCATTCCTATTCAAAATGGGTAATGCATAACGGTGACGGGTGCTGGTGCGCGAGTTATCGTCTGCCCGTACGTGGACTGTTTCCAGGAAACAAAGAAATAATAGTCCCATTCCACGCCACGGGAGACTGCCGGGTTATTTGAGTTTAACTTTATATTTCTGATTGTTACATTTTTCAATAACTCATGTTAAAAGTCACTGTCTACAACTGACAAATGCTATATAATGAACAACACAAGTGTGAAATAAAATACGTATGACAACATCACCATGATGATCTGGCAAGCAACTGTGTGGGAACCACATCTAGGAATAGAAAAAGGCCATTTTCATAGTCATATATTTTTAATTTTACGCTAAAATTTCACCTGATTGTGGAAAAAGGGAATAGCCATGTGGATTTTGACCAAGATTTAAAAAAAAAAAAATTACCATTCAATTCCTTAGATTCGTAATCTAGCTCTCTAGCAGATTTCACTGTACGTCTGTAACAACACAGCTGCATGCGTGGCTAGAGTGTAGGGTCAGAAGAAGTAGTACCTTGTGTTGCAAGAACTACGATGTTTCTCGGCCACCTCTCACTCCATATCCAGACCAAAATAAATTGTTTTATGGAAAGAATACAGCAGGACCTGCGCTTATTACCGCCCAACCCTCGACATCGTTCGAAATCCTCCCAGCTGGACTAGTAGGCTTCACGCCTGTTCTTTATACACTGATAAAAATAAAAACAACTGCCAATACGCCACACTGATTAGTCCAAAGCAATTGGAGTACTTCAATTGTGACAAAATTCAAAGCTATAGGGAGCGATGTATAAATTGTCGTCTAAATTATAAAAAAAATGAAAATATCACTGACATTTCATTTTAACAGATATATTTACCAAAATTACACAAAATATCTTGAAATACTTTAGAGTAAATTTTTTCAATAAAATCGCCATTGGCTTTAACCACGCCCTCCAGTCGACTTCGGAATCTCCCGCATCTCTTCTGGACGGTCTCCTTGTTTAAGTTGGTGAATACTGCCCAAATCCTTGTCTTCAGTTCATCTTTGGTGTTAAAAGGAGCTTTGTTGGTCTCTCGTTTAACTGCGTCTCACATATAATAATCAATGTGGTTGCAATCTGAGGAGTTATGTGGCCAGATGTAACGGGTGATATGGTCGGAGAAATTGTTTGACAGCCATGACTGGGTTCTCCTGTTTGTGCGGCATGATGCAGAGTCCTGTTGCCAGACATAGGCTCTTCCAGCAGTCAAACTTTTGACTTCCTCAAGGCACTTGATATAGGCCTCCGTTTTGATTTTGAGGCCCTCACTAACAAATTCGGGAGTTCTATATATGTAATATCAGACCCTCTCTTTAAATGAGCTTTTTTGGGGGTGCGACGGATAATTTGTCGTCTAAATTACGCAAAAAAGAAAATATCACTGACATTTCATTTTAACAGATATATTTACCAAATTTACGCAAAATATCTTGAAAAACTAAAGAGTAAATTTAGTCAATAAAATCACCATTGGCTTCAACCATGGCCTCCAGACGACTTCGGAATCTCCTGCATCTCTTCTGGACGGTCTCCTTGTTTAATTTACTGAATGCTGCCATGATCCTTGCCTTCTGTTCATCTTTGGTGTTAAAAGGAGCTGTGTTGGTCTCTCGTTTAACTGCGCCTAACACACAATAATCAAGGTGGTTGCAATCTGAGGAGTTGTGATCAGATATAAGGGATGGGGTATTCGCAGAAATTGTCTAACAGCCATTGGGTTCTTCTGCTTTTGCGCCATGGTGCTGTTGCCAGACACAGTATCTTCCTGCAGATACTCTCTTGGCCCAGGGCAGCACTTGATGTAGAACTCCGTGTTGAGTCTGAGACCCTATAGGAATATGAATGGAGACATAACGTTGCCATCACGAAATGATCTCTCCAAACACCCTGGTAATCACCATTAGACTTATCCAACTCTTTCCGAATCCTCTGCACTATACTCAGATTGATACCCAAACACCTGAAATGTTCATATTGAAACTTCAATTTCTAAATTTCTGGCGAAGTTAATTGCGATATAATGCCCTTTTTCTCACCGACGCTGCCCAACTGAATCTACTATACTGTGCAGTCGACAAAATAAAAAAATATAAACATAAAATGGCGACAATTTACCTATCGCTCTTTGCATTTTGTATTAACTTGAGATTCAAAATGAATCGGAGAGCCGAGTTCGAAATACATTCGATTCCATTACATTCACTTACGTGCTAATACCCTTTGTAAAAGTATGTGTTCTCTTTTTATCCCCCCCAGCTAAGGGTAAATACCAGGACAAACCTGGTTCTATAACCTTGGATGACAGCTGGTCTATCGCAGAAAGAAATGGCAACGTACTGCCGGAAAAATCTCCCTCGTCAGTCATGTAACGAAAGATACATTATCGCCTAAGCGTGTATGACGCATGGCAGATAAAGCACTGACTGCTTGGATACTAAGAAAGGTGGTGGAGATCTGAGGAGACGATTTCTCTCGGTATCACTCGGAAATGTACGAAAGCATGAAATAGGAACAATGATGAAACAACAAATAAACAGAAAAATGTTCTTTTACATGCTATATAAATTGAGAAAACGAATGGTTAATCTTCAGAATAGTTTTCTTTTCTGTACACAGGTGGAGAAGTCTTTCAAAAGACATCGACAAACTAATAATAGGTTGTTCGGTTCTTGAAATTCCTTTTGAAGTGTGTCAAGCAAGTGCGTTCAGCGACTCGAAGCCGTTTACATAGAGAACGCATTGCTGCAGGTCAAGATGACCACCATGAAATGCTGAAGCCAAGATTGAAGTGAGTGATATAATAAAAAATAAAAATTCTTCAACTTTAGTAGTGTCTACAAGTTTTCTTTCTGCCGTGTTGTCAAATGTTAATAAAATACCGTAAGAATTATTGATTTGATTAAGCAAATATGACATCGGTACACAACGTGGCTGGAGCCAGATAAAGAGTGGAAGAGATATGATATATGCCCTTAACCTAATCTTTGCAAAGAAAGAAAAATAATTTAGAAATAACGATCAATTAATCAGCGTCTGCGAGAGAACCAACAAGAGCATAAATATGTATGGTCAGAAGAGCACACATATGGAAAAGGTTGGGAAAAATTCGATAGCTCATGAAGAAAAATAATAACTATTGAGAAAACTATCAAAGAAAAAAATGAAAGATAGAAATTAGATGTAAATAAAACAATGGCAAAAAAAAAATCTTAACGTAAATAAATGACTTAAACAAACTCACAAGAGTAAATATTATTATCTAATCAATCATACAGGAAAGAGTTCGGCGTGATTTCTTTACAGTTCATTAATCCCGATTCAGGAAGCAATTAAAACAAGAGAAAATATTTGATAAAAAGGAAGTTGCGTAGAAGAAATAAATTCTAACTTAAACAAATACAGATTCATAGCTCTCCACAGATTCATAGCTCTCCACAGATTCATAGCTCTCAAATACATAGCTCTAGCTCTCAAATACATAGCTCTCCACAGATTCATAGCTTTCCACTGATTCATAGCTCTTAAATACATAGCTCTACACAGATTCATAGCTCTCAAATACATAGCTCTAGCTCTCAAATACATAGCTCTCCACAGATTCATAGCTCTCCACAGATTCATAGCTCTTTACTACATAGCTCTCCACTGATTCATAGCTCTCAAATACATAGCTCTCCACAGATTCATAGCTCTCCACAGATTCATAGCTCTTAACTACATAGATCTCCACTGATTCATAGCTCTCAAATACATAGCTCTGCACAGATTTATAGCTCTCCACTGATTCATAGCTCTTAAATACATAGCTCTACATAGATTCATAGCTCTTAACTACATAGATCTCCACTGATTCATAGCTCTAGCTCTCAAATACATAGATCTCCACAGATTCATAGCTCTCCACAGATTCATAGCTCTTAACTACATAGCTCTCCACTGATACATAGCTGTCAAATACATAGCTCTAGCTCTCAAATACATAGCTCTCCACAGATTTATAGCTCTCCACAGATTCGTAGCTCTCCACAGATTCATAGCTCTTAAATACATAGCATTCCACAGATTCATACTATATAATTCTTCCAATATTGGAGTTGATTGATTCAGCTTTCCTTAGCACAATGCTGCAAAATATTTATAGCGGCTGCACTCCTAAGAAATCATTTATCCTAGTATCTGTGGTAATGGTCCTTCTATCTTCCAGAAGCTCATAATGGACAGTAGCTTTCATATTCCAGCAGTAATAAATAAAATACTTCTCTAACTGTAGTCCAGGTTCTGGTTGTTTTCGTGTATTTTGTTTTTGTGATAAACACTGTTTTTATATTTGTTTACATATGTTTTATTTTCTATAGACATACAAAACCCATTTTTCATCTCCTGCAAAACGCAACAAAAAAAAAATCAAAATACTGCTGCCAATGGAGGAAAGTTATGTTCAGATTTCTTGCGAAAGGTCATGACGTACACAGATCGGCTGGATGTGGATGTTCACCCCATTAAATGTTTTCACCAAATGCACTACAAATGACAAACTATCGAATAGAAGAGAAAATAAATTAATCCCCGACGCAGTTAACAAGCATTCTACCTTGACTGATTTCAGCATAATTCTTATATATATATATATATATATATATATATATATATATATATATATATATATATATATATATGTATATATATATATATATATATATATATATATATATATATTTTATATATATATATATATATATATATATATATATATATATATATATATATATACATAATACACAAAGATATTATATATAAATATTATATATATATATTATATTTTATATATATATATATATATATATATATATATATATACATAATACACAAAGATATTATATATAAATATTATATATATATATTATATTTTATATATATATATATATATATATATATATATATATATATATATATATATATATATATATTCCGGTACATATATATATATATATATATATATATATATATATATATATATATATATAGATAGATAGATAGATAGATAGATAGACAGACAGATAGATAGATATTTTTCGATTTCTTTTTGAATTTGTAGGTCTTATGAATTGGATCGTGATTACGATCTCAATTTAATAAATTATAACCATGGAATATTAGTGTTTCAGCCTTTTATATTATATTATTACTCTGTCCTGGACATTGAGTCCTACCTGGATTCTATCCTCTTGAGAATTTATGTATTCTATCAATATCTATCTATCTATCTATCTATCTATCTATCTATCTATCTATCTATCTCTCTCTCTCTCTCTCTCTCTATATATATATATATATATATATATATATATATATATAGGGGGGATTTTTGCTCTACTAAATGAAGGTCAGTTCATATCGATATCAATTTTTTACTGAAAATAAAATAAAAATAAAATATCGTTTGGATCAGAGAATTAATTTTTTTTCCGGAAACATTTGCTCACATCTAAGAGAAAAAAACAATATCGCAAGAATTCCTATACTAATTCCAGACTAAAAGCATTGTGGAATATTATAGAAATCTTTGTGAAAAGATTTTAGAAGCATTACAAAAAGAGCGAGACAGTTAACGACAACCTGCTAGCTATTTTCACAATGCTTCTAAAATATTTTATATATGTATATAAACTTTACCTTTATATTTGCGCAGGCTATTTTTCTAGCATCTGCCATAAGAGTCGACCTCTGACATAAACGTTGTCGAGTGGCTTCTGCTCGGAAAACGATTGTTCGCCATACTGAACACGAACGTTCTGTTTTCACAAATGCTGAAGTGTTGTAATGTCAACAACGTTCGAGAAAGCAGGTGTGATTTGAATCTCAAACAACTCGTTCAGGTGGTTTCGGTGCAGGGATAGCATAAAAGAAAACTGAGGGGAATTTTCAAGAATCCTGTTTGCATCGTCAACACGAAAGAGTCTTCGCTGCGGCTGCTTACTCGACAGTGAACAGCGCCATTTGAAAGCGGAAGAAGAAACAACTGCGACAGACAAAAGAAAGAGAGCGGACATACGAAGTTGGTTCTTAACGTGAAATAAGCACCAAATGATGCTGGGTTGTGGAAAACATTTTTTTTATACTTATTTATCAACTGATAGCCAATAAAGAGGACGTTCCTAACGGCAACATTGACACAAGACAATTTTCTCTATTAGTTCGATTTCAATTTTGGCGTTGTAAGTTAAATTTACTCAATATCGATATATATTAAGATTTCTGCGTGGTAGCGTAGCAGTTCTAAGTCGCATAAATAGGAATTGGCAACACGACCTCGCTTCTATACTTTCGCGTACATTCTTGCTCAAATGCCCTTGAGAAAAGCATAAATAAATCATTCTTTTGAGAAAAAATCTCTGAATCCCCCAACCGTGAATGAAATAAATGGAAATCAAACTATATCCTAAAAAGTCAATGTAATTCACAAATAAAAACAATGCTGTCTGTGGAGCCATAATCTTCGTTAATAAAGAAAATTAAATTATGGCCCATGACCTGTGATAATAAAGAAAATGAATTTATGGAGATTTGATCAGAGATAATAACGAAAAGTAATTCATGGAGCCATGATAAGAAATAATAAAGAAAAGGAAGCTGTGTATCCATAGTCGTACATAGTATTTAAAAAAACAAACTATAGACTAATCAAATGAATATAGATATGTTATGTAATACCAATCTTTCACGAGATCATCATATTAAAGGCTTGAATTTTCATGGCTTATCTTCAAAAATCAACGTTTAAATAATTTGATTTGTTTATCATTAATCAAAAAGTGACCTCCATCCCGAGTAGAAAATATTTAACACTTCAAGTCACGATTCATGCTTTAAAAAACAACACCTGTAGTATTTTTTAACAGATTCAGGCGGCACAAGTTTCAACTTAATTCATTGTTACTTAAAATCGAATTCAGATTACCGGAAGTTAGAATGAAATCGCATCATATTATTGCTTGAAAGTGATTTCAACCTACCAGTTACGACTCGAAATTACCTCCTCAAATGAAAAAGAACGACCGACCTCCGAAAATTAAAGAAAGTTTCCTATTCGAATATCACTAAATATTTGAAACAAAAAATGAAATCTAGAGGTCAGAGTGTAGACCGGCCGAAACTTTGTGATGGAAGAGGAGTTCGAATAAATCATCCTTTACCCACTAAAATGTTTATTCATTGCTTATTAATTTGATTTCAACATTTGTTCTGTTTCTTTAGATAAAAAAATAAACAAAAAGTTTATTTTAATAGCCGACAATCTTTGAAAGTATAGCTGATGAACGTAATTCTAGCGTTGCCACAAAATTAAACCCGACAGAATTGATCAAAACTGTGTTTTTACTACAGATATGCCTTTGGATTGTCAAAAATGATGAAGCTTTCCTACGCATGCGCTCTTAACATTATTTGACATGAACATTTTCTCCGATATTCAACGAGCTTTCAATCTTGCATGTTGTATTTAATATCATGCATTATAAGCATTCATCATTTTCGCTAAATCAACGTTGGATGAGCAATCTGCCCAGTACAGATCTAATAGGAAATCGACTTCAAATTAACGGGAGGCAACCTGAAAGGAGAATAAAACTTTTCAGACGATTCTCTTGTTCTGCAGCGATAAATGATTGCAGAATATTAAAAAGTTAGTCCGTAGAGGCGCAATCAGCCACTCTCCTTGTAGGTTAGCATCAGCCATAATGATGGATGGAAGGTAAAAATGATTCTTTCTGATGATTAAAAAAAAAAAACAGTTTCATTTCTGAAGCGTTAAAATGAACAATCCACTTCTTGACCCACTTATCATCATCTACGTTATATCGCACATGATATTTAAATGAAACAGTGGGAATTTTGTTCAGGTATTTTTCGATGCTACCGTACGCTGAGATTATTTTAAGAAGTTTCCTTGAAAAATCGACGATTATATGATTCGAATCTGGTTTTCCTAGTTGGAACACTAAAGTTCCAATCAATTGGACACCTGTCGATTTATAAAATAATTATTAGGTTGGTGCAAAAATAATGTCATTTTCTAACATATGTGAGAAAACGACATTATTTTTTGCACCAACCTAATAAGAATAACTTAAAGATTAAGAAGATGGATTCTAATTGCGCTTAACGAAAAGAACATTGGTAAGTGTTTAAACTTCCTAATTACTTCTTACTCGGCACAGAATAAATGCCATTAGGGGATAAAAAAGAATTGTCACTTACAATGAAAACTGGATTGATTAGATTAGGAGTCTAGATCCAGGATAGCCTTTGACATCTGAAATTAATAGGAGTATACCAAAGATAACATTATTTTTATTTACTGTTCTTTAAAAGGGGATATTTTATTTCGAATTTATGGAAACTGGCCAGATAATTACTGAGCAAAAATAGATTGTGTTTGAATTAAAAATTCCCAGAGAAAACACCATTATCAAGGAAAGTAAATCGTTATTCTTCAAGTAGCAGAAATTTTATGACAGGGTATTCTTCAAAGTCTAGCAAAACAGTCAGTTGTCTGCCATGAGTGATACACGCTTAGGCGACCATCTATCTTTCGATGCATGACTGACGAGGCAGATTTTTCCCCGCAGTAGTTTGCCGTTTCTTTCTGCGGTAGACCAGTTGCCATCCGAGGCTACAGAATCCGCTCTATCTTGCAATTTAGCCATATGGGACGCGGGAGAAGTGGATTCTTTAGCACGTAAGTGAATATAATGGATTCTACTGGAATTCGAACTCGACTCGCTGATTCTTCAATCCGAACCGCTTTCCATTACTCCACTGTGCCTCTTATATTACTTTTATCATTAATATGCATGAAACATTTGATTTTGTTCATAATACTCTTTTGAAAGGCCACGGACTGTACGTATAGATAGTTTCTATATAAGGAAATGGTACATTTTCTACCGTCAAAAATATTTACTTTATTTTTGCATACAAATGATTAAAGTGATAAAAAACAAGTAGAGTTAAGATCAGTGGACTGCGTTAAGAAAAAAATCAACTATTGACAAGTTTAGATTGCATTAATTAGAGTTAAGATTGAATGTTCATATTTATTATTGCTTAAATGTTTTCTACCGATCGACTTTTTCTCTCATTCCATATAACCATTAATATGAATGAAAGCGTTGATATTTCTTTCTTAATCCTGTCTGAAATATTACGGGTTGCACGTAAGTGGTAGAAAGAAGTAGAAGTAAAGTCAGTTGGTTGCGCTATGAAAGATCAAATATTGACTTACTTAAATTGCATTAATTGCAGTGAGCACTAAATTTTCACATTTATTATTACTTTTTTTTCTACCGACCGAATTTACACTCATTAAGAGGAATGACTGTCCACTGACCTGAGATGGAACAAATACATTGAATCAATAGCTTCATCTACTGCAAGGAAAGTTGGTTCTATGTTTAGCCCCAGAATGTTTTTTCTCGACTGAGTCTAGCCTTCAAATCTATAAATCAGTCATTCGCCCTGGAATACTGCTGTCATATATGGTCCAGAGACCCCGCTGTTCGCCTCAAGGTCCTCGACAAAATCCAGAGACGGATATGCAGTTTGATTGGTCCTGATCTGGCATCTCATCTACAGTCACTTTCTCACAGACGTGCTGTTGCTTACCTCCGTCTTTTCTACAAATATTTTAACGGTAAATGCTCCGACGAACTTCTTTCCTCTCACTCGCTTCCCTGATAGCTATAATCTTCACTTATTCAAATGCAATGTCAATCGACATCTCTAGATGCCTTGATCTATTCCACGTCCTTCTCTTCATTCTTTTCTCTTTCATGTCTCTTTACTCATGCTCCCACTCTCTGTAACCCCTTACGTACTAGTGGCACTCCCGCCTTGCCTGGGGTGAAATGCTTAAGAAAAACCAGCTGTCTATATTTCTCAGATGAGGTGTTTAACTCTCTACACTATTTACATTATTCGGACTGTTGTCCTCATCATTATTGTCATATTCACGAAGTTTCGGCCTTCTTCAGGTGACATACGTTGAATTTTGAATTGAAGCCTTTATTTGGTCCACCGGGGTAGATTGTTCTAATGTCACGTGCTATGTCTTTTCTGGGTATATCAATTTCAGTTATTTCCCTTATAATAACTAAGCTCTCAAAGTTTTTGTTCACCTCTGATGTAGTCAGCTATTGAACTCACAACTCTTTGGGTCAAGTCACTGGATTTCTTCAACCTGTTATCCATTGGACCATGTGCCCTTGGACGGAATAAATGGTTCGATTCAAGATTCCAACGTACATCATCTGAAGAAGGCCGGAGCGTACAACGGCCGAAATATCGTGAATGCGATAACAGACCGACCAATGTAAATAGATTAAATGGTAAAAGCTTGGACTATTTCTTCCTAATCTTTTCCGTGATATCACGGATTGAATAACGAGAATATCTATTAGGTTGGTGCAAAAATAATGTCGTTTTCTCACCTATGTTACGATGTGAGAAAACGACATTATTTTTGCACCAATCTAATATAAAGATATTATTCCATAATTATATTAAGACTGTTTCTAAATTCGCCTGAATTCGCCTTAATCTTGTAAAAGGCAAGACATTAAAATCAATGACACAGATTATCAGAGTTCCTTTTGTTTTCAAGCAGTCCCAGCAGGAAATAAACAAAGCCACGACAATTTGTTTTCACTTCAAAGTTACGTTTAAACGAAATGTAATTTGCAACATGATGCCAGAATTTTAAAAGAATGCATTTAAAATCCTGTTTATTTTTCTATACTTCAATTTTGCCAACCAGTGGCAATCATGGAAATGTGGACAGTGAATGGCGTAAAAGAGATAAAAATCCTCAAGAGAAAGTTAATTTAGAAAGTAAATGGTCGTTGCTTTCAATACTTGTTTGAAATCGACTAGAAAATATTTATTTGTTATTTTTTTGTTCCGACTGTATTGTCATTTCATCTAATTTCATAGCGATAATTTAATTTGCTCAATGAGATACTAATATGTTTGTAGAAATGTGAGTGCCTCTGGCAAGACAATAGATTCTTTATGACTAACGTTGATTATCAACACACAATTGCGTAGCTGTGTTTCATCTCAAAAATTTGTGTTTCCACTCAAACGCAAGACTTAACCACAACTTTATTCTGCAAAAATTACAGATGGAAATACACAATTCCTTTATTTACAATAAAATTAATTGCTCGATATATTGAAACATATTCAAATATATGTTAATGCAGAGAAATGATTAGAATTTTGTAGAACAATATTGCAGTTATCCTTTATCAAAAATAAATTTGCTTGCTCGGAGATAATATCCAGGTAATAATGTCCTAAATTATGTTATTTACGTTCAGTCAGTCCAACGATTAAATGTGGTAAATTAACTGAATTATAATGCTGAATTGTCATTGTGTTTAATATTCAGCATACTAACTAAGTGCAGTGACAAGGAAGGAAACTAAAACCTCTAATAAATAAAGCATTCAGGAAATTTATACTTAGCACAAATCCACAACCATTTATTTACTATGACAACTTCACGTTTTCCAAACCGTACGGGCACAACACGTTGAAGGACCTGTTTAAGTACAATCACCGAAGTTAAGCAACGTAGAGACTGGTTAGTGCCTTGATGGGTGACCGTTTGAGAATGCCACATGCTACAGTGGATAATGGCTCGGAATTGTTAATCGGAGTACCGAGTTCCAGTTTCGGTTTGTTTCATCATATTCAGTTACGTGCAAATACCCTTGGGAAAGGTATGAATCCATATTATCTCCCATAGTTCTGGGTTAATTAGTAAAAACTTTTATCAATAAAACATTATAATTTAATTTAATTATAATCTAATTTTCAAGCAATGCCTATATTGTTGACCGGTCTAAAGACAGAAAGTCATACTAACGAAAATTTGCCCCCAAACAGGAACAGAAACATTGTTCTCATGTAAATCTGGACAACTACTTTCAAAACAAACTGGTTTTACTCTTGAGCAACAGAAACAAAAGTATTAATATCTGTCTCTATTTCTGAAATGAGGTATTCCAATTATTCATACCATTGTTGTCTCCATCTTTACCGACATACTGAGGATATTTCGACCGTTGTATATTTCAGGGGATGTACGTTTGAATTTTGAGAGAAATCATTTATTTAGTCCACGGCGGTAGATTGTTCTAATTCCATGTGACATAACCTTTATTAGTGGGCGGGTGTATCTCAGTATCGGTTAATACCCTTTAGTAACGCAAATCTCTATTCCACCTACTATGGCCAGGTAAGGAATCACAAGTCACTTTTTGGATTACTTGAATCAACGTTTTATCCATTGTAAACAGTATAAATAAGTATAAATATTTAATGATATCGATAGATTCTTTACATTAAGATTCAACGTTAACATTATTAGAAACATAGGGTTCATTCTGACATCTCTTTTAAATGAGTTTTAGCTTAAATGAATATTTAATGTCTAAATACAATATATATATATTGTTATTTTTTTTATTTCTTATGAAGATGTTACATACGGGCATAGAAGTACTCACGACAAAGCGCTAGTACTGGTTTGTCCGTTTATAACAAATAACTATGGCTTTGCTCTTGGTATTAATCCCTCTTTTAAATTATATATATATATATATATATATATATATATATATATATATATATATATATATATATTATAAATTAATTGATCTAAAATACGTTTTTTTCCCTACACAGTTCTAAAAATAAAAATATCTATAAGAACACCGGATTATATATCTTACTGTTCTTTATATATATATATATATATATATATATATATATATATATATATATATATAATCTACATTCAACATCGTCACCTGATAAGACTCCAAATATGTTGAAACAAAATGGCTATTTTTGTAGTGATTTTATAACATATTTATGTTATAATTTTTAAATAAATAATTATATTCGCTCTACTCTGTATTGAGCACTCTTTTAAGAATAGTAATTGTTGGTTATCGGAATTTATTCCGTATACACCAATCATATACTTTGATATATATATATATATATATATATATATATATATATATATATATATATATATATATATATTATAATTCTTTTTAAAAAAAATATGATTCCATCATGGCACAGAAATTACTATGTTTCGAAACTGGTCATCCGTATTCAGGTTAAATTTTAGTATTAAACCTTAACTACCGGGTGGCAGTCTCATCCTCAGACGATGATTGGAATATGTCGCGATGGAATTACATTTTTTCAAAAATAATTATTATCTAGGCTCTACTTCTGTATCGAGCACTTTTTTCAAAAATAAAACCAAAAATACTAAAGGACTTCGGATCATCAATCTAACAGTTCTTTCCTATCATATGCACACACACACACACACGCATACATACATATATATATATATATATATATATATATATATATATATATATATATATATATACCCAAATATAGATAACTATACTCGTTTCGGAAAACCCTCGAATTTTTGATTTGCAAGAGCTACAAACATGAACTACTGCTGAAAAAAATCGCACAGATGCTGGTCTGAAGCCCAAAGAAAAAACCCTGATACGAGTAAACAACTAACAAATGAGCTTAATACAACTGTAGAGCAGCCCTAGATACACCTCGTGAGCCAGACAAACCTACCTAGGTTTCACCTAAACGGATCGTCAGGGAAAGTTCGGCGGTATCTATCTATCTATCTATCTATCTATATATATATATATATATATATATATATATATATATATATATATATATATATATATTATAAATTCATGAATCATTCATACAAAAAACAAATATAGAGGTTAATGATTTTAAATCACTAACCTCTTTATTTGTTTTTTGTATAAATGATTCATGAATTTATAAATTATAATTGCACCTTTTAATTGAAATACATACATACATACATGCATACATACATACATACATACATACATACATATATATATATATATATATATATATATATATATATTAGTTTGTTTTTTTGACGTATTTTTAACGTCAAAAAACGATATTATTTTTGCACCAACCTAATATATATATATATATATATATATATATATATATATATATATATATATATATATATATATATATATATAATAAAAATAGTTTTAAGGTATGCTATATTTATAGATTAATGTGCTCAATATCAGGGATAGAGCGTATATAAATATTAAAGTGGTCATTAAAAACAAGTCTGCTTTTAAAGCCAGACGACTGCATTTAAGCATGAAACATACTATTGGCGCTGGTTAATGTCTTTAATGTCCCCTTTAATATTTAAATACGTTTTATCCCTTACTTAAAAACGCATTATCTATCTATCTATCTATCTATCTATCTATCTATCTATCTATCTCTACAAAGATATATATA
>OZ010585.1:65166375-65281375 GCA_963932145.1 Acanthosepion lycidas | reverse complement strand
AATGACCCATAACATATTTATATGCCGTTAAACAAATAGATAAATCAATTGATGGATCTATTTTTAGATCTCATTTAGACCTACAGCGTGTTCCTAAAGTCCGGTCACAGAGCAAATATCATTAACTATATTTTTTTTAACTTCCACAGATTACACATAGTTTTGTTGAAAGAAGAAAGTATTGACTTCTTCTTCTTGGGTATGCTAAAGAAGGTGTACTCAATGAAAATCACAGATGCAACACACATGGTTGAACGCATAAAGAGTGAATGTAGTAAAAATTGACGGCAATGTGGAGTTATTGAATCAAGGTCACGTGAATCTCGAAAAGCAAATCCACTTTTGCAAGGCAAATGATGGAAATCATATTGAAGATTTTATTTGTTTATATTCTATTACAATAAAAGGTTGTTTAAAATTTAATTTCTTGAAAATATGCCTTTTTGCCTGTGTTACCAAGACTTTAGGTACACACTATACAAAGAGATGTGTGATTTTGAAAAGTGTCATCCCAAAACGAATTTAAGCTTCTGATTTCATTCACAGCATTGTTTTTGTTTTGTTTTGTTTTGTTTTTTTTCGATTGTTACTGAAAGTCCCTAACACGTTCAGCCATAGTTTAGCTTTCTATCTTTACAAACGTCAGGTTGGATCAAAACTGAATTATTGCTTCCATACCCGAGTTGGAGTTGCTCAGTTCACATTATCCAACATCAGGAAACTTCAAAAGAATTTACATGACCTTGATGGTGAGTAATTATTTTATATTATGCATCACATTTCCGGCAGACGACATGTTGCTCGCCTTTCGCTAATCTATCGTTATTTCCTGGAAAATATACAGACGAGTTACATTCATTAGTCCCTAGAACTAATGCATGTAAAACTATAAGAACTTGAGGAAAAGTCTCTGGAAAGGATGGCCCACCAATCGCTTACGGCCACATCACGTTGAAACACAGTACGATCACCGAAATTAAGCAACGTTGAGCCTGATTAGTACCTAGATGAGTGACCGGTTGGCAATACCAGATGTCGTAAGCTTGGATATCCGGGCGGTGTGATGGATGTTGGCTTGGAATTTTTAATTGAGAGCTGAGTTCTAATTCTTTTATGTTCGTAATATTCACTTACGCGCAAATATGATTGGGAAAGATATGAATTCACCTCTTCTTTTCTTTCTATCGGTTAATTAGTGAAACGTGTATTGCTAAACCATTATTATCTTCAAAATATCATTCTTACAATCTAAAATTATTTGGGGGTTTAAATAACCTGCAGATATTTTTGGCCTTAAATAAGCCGTTAAAATAAATCAACTAATTCAAGCAATGATTTGCGTCAAATCTGTTATCTATCCTACATATTTTCAAAATAACAAAATGTATTCTTTTCAATTATTCTCGTTATGCTTTTACAAAAACCTCGTCCAGTAAACTTCTCTTGAGCCTGGTATAGGGTGAACAATGAACTAAAAAAAATCACACGACTACCTTTTTCTTATTTTAAAATAATATTTCTATCTTTTTAGGAACATTTATTAAAATTTCAAGAATTTTTCATGCTACATATCTCATGTTTACGTTTTATTTTTATTTCTTTACAACAAAGTTTCCATCGAACCATTATTAAAGCTTTGTTCACGTGTATAATCCATACAGAAATGGAGGTGTGTCCTTTCTTTAGAAGTGGGTAGCGAACAAAACGAGAAAGAAGCTATTTACTGGCTCGATAATCTCGTTTGTAGAAATGCAATCGCCATAAACGTTTCTATTCTCGGCAATACGTGTAATACAGGCAATTTCCTTTTTATTTTGGAAGAGACACTCTATTTTCTCCCTGTAGTTGGAAAATATATATTTATTTCAATTCTGATGAAAGAAAAATGGAAAGAAAAGAGCAGATAGTAAAGCGTTAAGTTATTTAGCTATTATTTTCTCTAATTAGCAATGTCCATTCGCAGCTATAGACAAGCTAACAACAGAAGCTAACAGCAGAAGCTAAAAGCAACCCAGGTATGGTAAAACAAGATGTAAATATAATAGCCTATTTCTTTTCTGTTACAAGACAGAAAAGGCAACGTTCAGAGACGATATTTGTCAAGATAAGTATAAGTTATCAAAACAAACATTGCAGTGTATTTATATTTTGTTCGTGACCTCCATGATGTTTGTTACAGATATAAATATGCTTGGTTTTATTTCTTAGCGATTAAAATTATGCCTAACTTGTAAAATTCTTTCTTTCTTTATTTATTTTTTTGTAAATAAATTGATCGAAATATCCATGACTTTCATGTTTGTCTTCTTTTCTTAAGATTTTTTTTTTATTCATTCCTTTTTCTGTTCCTTTTATTTTTAACTTTTATTTCTTTCTTTTTCGTTTTATGATTTTTTAATCTTTATTAATTTTTATTCTTTATATTCATTTCTCGTTTTATTAATTGTTAGTCGCGTTCTTTTCATTTTAGTTCCTCATTTCTTGCTTTCTATCTGTTTTCTTTTCTTTTGTCTTTTTTTATTTGTTTATCCTATATACTTCATGACTTTTTTCTCATTTCATTTTTTAAAATTTTTTCTTCATTTTAAAAACAAAATGCCAACTTCCTTTCCGTCTTGTTTCATGATTTTTCTTTCTATTTTTTTTTCGTTTCTTTTGTGCTTTTTTCCTTTTATTTATCTGTATTACTTTATTTCGTTCGTTTGCCCTTTCTTTTTATTTTAAGAAAAAAATAAAGAAAACAGAATGAACGAAAGAAAGAAAGGAAAAACAAAAAAATGACGAATATTTCTCACCGTTTTTGTTTCTTTCACATTTTTACTGTGTCTATAGTTTCTTTTTCTCTTTCTTTTTTATTTAATTCTTTATTTAATTTTCTTCATTTGTTATAGCCCTTTTTTCTTTACCCTTTACGAATTTCCTTTGTTTAGCCTTTCTTTCTTTCTTTCTTTTAACATTTCTATATTTCTGTAGGTTTTCATTTTTTACTTTTATTTTTTTTATAATTAACTAGCAGCATGGCCCGGCGTTGCCCGTGCTTGATTCAAAAATCGTACGACTCATACAGCAATCGCTATCACTTGACTTAAAATATTTTTGCCCTTCCTTGCCTTTAAAGGAGTGCCCTTTGCCGTGTTGATGTTGCTACATGCCTTACTTCTTGCCTATCTCACACTGCGAATTTTTTCTAAGCTCTATACTAAATATTAAATCTGTTACGAAAAAAGAACTAAACAAAATGAACACAAAACGATCAGCTTTAAGAAAGGACTCGTAACTGGAAAAACCGAATGAAAAAAAAATGTTAACAACAATTACTTTTCACACCCAACCTAGTTCTGCGGAATCAGAATCAACGTTGAGTTTAAGCAAGTGAATGAGCCAATTGGAGTAAAGTGCCATGCAGATTTAAATTTTTCCCACTTTTGACGAATGCAGGTATCGATCTTTTTTGCATGCTAGCATGCTAGTTAACATTCGTGTCAGTCAGCTGTTGGCTCTCACGCTGGACAATAGAATGTTCCTGCCTATTCGTGGCAGCCAGCTATAGGCTTTCCCTCTGGCTAATAGAAAATGGCTGCAAACTACATGGAAACTGCCGTAGAAGCATGAAAATATCGATTATTTCCACTACCGATGGGAGTTGGGAAATGCAAAGTCAGTCTTGGCCTTTCAAATAACTTGGAGCTTGTGCATGTAAATTTTGGTGGAAATTTGTCGAAAATTGCAGCCGTTCATTCGTTACACACACACACACACACACACACACACACACACACATCCTGCCTTTTATAGATAGAGATTTGTTTGCAATGTTTATACTTTCTTTCATTGTTTTATTCATTGTTTCATTTTTCTTCCTTTCCCCCTAATCTTGTGTTTCTTTAGATTTTTCATTTTTTCTTTTCTTTTCTTTTTGTTTCCTTCTTTCTTTCTTTCTTTCTTTATTTATTTATTGTTCGCTTTTTTATAATTTCGTTGATTCTTTTAATTTTTTTTTTATTAGTTTTTTCTTCGTCTTCTTCGATTGTTTGTTGCTTCTTTTTTTTTCTTTCTTTCTTCTATGTTTCAATTTTCAGATGTCTTGTTTTCATTAGCCATCATTTATTTCCGATAGTCATCATTTCCTTCTTTCTTTCTTTCTTTCTTTCCTTCTTTCTTTCTTTCTTTCTTTCTTTCTTTCTTTCTTTCTTTCTTTCTTTCTTCTTAATTATCACTTGTTTTTTTTGTTCGGATCGCCTACTTCGTGAAGAAACATAAGTACGCTCTGATTGACTCTGACCATTTTGTCGGCCGTACTTTGAACACAAACCAAAGAATATCAGCGTAATTCTTTTTATATTGTTCGACTCTTCCTCAGACAACACTTACAAGCAGAGAGACGATATTTTCCAGGTGCACCACTAACTTGCTTAACACCTTCTCATATTTAGGATATATTATACGTATGCCAGCCTTTAAAACGGTTATATTTATATGAACAGTTGTGGGCAAATGAAACAAAAACTCCACCACCAGCGTTTTGTACTTCGAAATGACTTCTTCAAACTAATAAAATTTTTGTCAATGGAATCCTATATATGCAAGTGAGGAGGAACTACAACTGAACTTGTTTACAATTCTCCATCGAAAACGCTCAAGATACACCGCTACTTAAGATTTTAAGTTTTACATGTTTGGCCTCTGATTTATATATAGGCATGAATTTATTTTTTTATTGCTAATGTTTTAAATAACCGGTATTTTAACAGCATGAATTATTTTTAGGATCAGGCTGTATGATTCTAGGCATATTTGTATTGTAGGGAATTTTGAAATAAGTACATCGATGACCATAAATCGGAAACGACGGCTTTTGACAACCAAGACATTAACTTTGATATAATGATGTTTCAAAGCTTGTAAAATGTTGATCCGAAATCAGTCAATACATAGGATCCCGTTTATCACATCATAATATCTAAGAGCATTCATTTGATTTAAGGCACATCAAATCACTTGATGTAAGTTACCTCAAAACCAGTACATACTAGATCTCTATTTCTTATACAAGATTATTAATGTTTAATCAATCTCATTTCTAAAAGTATGCAATATGTCAATATTTCTTTTTAAAAAATGCCCGATTTTTTGATAATTTGAACAACCAGATCTTTAGCACAGGAGATCGTATCAGGATTTACTATGAAGTATACAATAAAGTATGTGTGTGTCACCGATGATTTAGAACGTCTGCTTTCCGACCATGAAACCTCAGTTCGAATTTCATCATGGTCGATTATTCAAGTAAGGTGATATCAGCGTACGTCACCTTTGGAAAGTGCTCGGAAGTCATACCATGGATTGACCGCTGACTTGTGAGTGAAATTGATTAAACGGAACTAATTCGATGGATGTGCTAGCATGATATCAAAAGTCATCGTGACCGAGAGTTTGAGCATACTGGCCTTGTTCAGACTGTTGATCACGCCAGATAATTCGGTCGCTCCCAGAAATTAGCATAGTTGCGGTATGAACCTCAGATAGGCTCTGTGGGTGTTGAATAAATGCAAATGTGCCTAAGCATACGTCTGCAACAGTGATTGGCATGCTGCCCTAGTAGACAAGCATACTGGGATACGAGAAACCATACACCGCAATCAAGTAAATGCTAGAGAATTTTATTGCTTCATTTGGGAATTATGTCGCAGTAAATTAACGAAAAATGTCGCCCAAAGTAATCAAAATCTAATTTGAAGTTTGTCAAATAATTGTATTCTTGTGTTATCCTAAGTTAACTGTAAATCATATTCTTGAAAGTGTGTTGACATATTAGGATTTAAAATATCAGGACACAGTGATTGTAATGAATGCAGTCAGTTTCCTTATTATTATTATTTGCGGATGAATGCACTTTGGAAAAATATGAATCCATCTCTACACACCCAGGTATGGGTTGAATAGCAAGACAGAATGGGTATATATATATATATATATATATATATATATAGTAATGAGGAGGATTTGATAACTATATATATATATTATGATTTTATATATATTATATTATATATTTATATATTAAATATATATATATATATATATATATATTTATAAATATGTTTGAATATCTATAAATATGTATATGTATAAATATATATGCATATATGTCTATAAATAAATATATATATATATATATATATATATATATATATATATATATATATATATATATATATATATATATATATATATATATATATATATATATATATATATATATATATATATATATATATATATATATATATATATATATATATATATATATATATATATATATATATAATTGATTCATCGAGTCTGATAGAAACCTCAGGAATCTCTTCGTCGGAGGCCCGGCGGAGCAGTTGGTATAGTGTTCGCTTGCCAACCTAACTGTCGGGGTTTCGATTCCCTCGGTAGTGGATGCGCACTGCTGATGAGTCCCAAATATAGGACGAAACGGACGTCCTGAGGTTTCTATCAGACTCGATGAATCAATTAATATATATATATATGTATATAAATATATGTTATATATATTTATATACATATATATATATTATGTATAACATATATATATGTATATGTAATATATAATTAATATATATATATATATATATATATATGTGTCTGTGTTTGTGTGTGTAATATAATATATATAATAATTTATGCATTTGAAATTACCCGCCAAATTAAAAGATATAAGTCATCTTACGCGCATCATTTTCAGTCAACTCTGATCAAATTGAATTGTTGGTAAATATTAAAATGTCAAAACATAAAATTAGAATTACAAGTAATATTGATATAAATCAGTTTAAATGTAGACTTTGTCAACTCCAAAAAAGCCAGGTATTAAGCCACTTATTTTACACAGAGAAATTTCACAGAATAAAGAAAGCCTTCTTGCATAAAGATAGCTAAAATCATGAAAAAGAGACGCGAACATAATTAAGTTAAACGAGGAATAAAGTCAAATTTTTTACACCCATAACCTCACGGAATAAAGAGAAGCTTTCTTGTAGAAAAGACAGATGAAATCCAGAAAAAGACACGCGGAAATGTTTAAGTGAAAAGAATAACATGCCACTCGTAGAATATCAAATCTGTCGTATGAGAAAATGTTGAAATCGACAAGATTAGCATAAGGTGTTGTCTAATCGCCGAAGAAGAAATATTCCGTGATTGCATCAACGTTAATTTCCTTTTCTTGATATTCACCAAAAAATGATAATGGTAATATTGACAGTTTCTTTCTGAAAAGACATTCAGTTGTCAGTACTATTGTAGCTTAAAGATGACCACATATTTTTCTTCAGGAAAATAGATTTCTCGTTCAGTAACTGTTATTGCTGTTTCCAGTACTGATAGAGACTTTCGTCCTAGAATTTAGTTCGTAATAGTGTGGAACCTCAACATCTTAATGAGTTATTTGACGAGAAACCACCGAAATTCTGGGAAGATGGAAGCTTTAAGTTGAAGGAAATTTGTGCAACAAAATGGCTTATATTTAGTTGAATAAATATTTAATGACCTAATGTTGTTTTGTGTTTTGATTTCCCTTAAAAATCGGTATTCATTCTGGACAACCCAAGACAACATCTATGTAAGATCAATGGTTATGTTGGATTTGTCTGTAAGTCTTGGTAGAAACCATCCTATCCCATATTGGGGAAAGACGCCAAGAAATCACAAGGAATGAACTGTACCAGAAAACATAAGCGACATCACTCGACGACTTTCAACAACATCAAAAACAACAATTAAAATGGATATTCCATGTTTACAGAAATAGAAAATAATGACAGGATCTTTTTCGCTGAACATTGTTTTGAATGATGCATTTTTTTTTATCCCCCTTGCTTCAAAAAGGGTGCATTTTCATTGCTTTTATATATAAAATCGCAGATGAAATGGGACCCAAAAGATTCTTTTCACTTAGATCATGCGGTGCCCAAACGTCGTAATGAATTGAGTACAAAGTTTTCACTAACTGTTCATGGATGATGAATTTTGATACATTTAGTGTTTCTGCGAATTCCCGCGTTGTGTAATGCAGATTATTTTCCATCAATGTCTTGATCTAGTCGTTATCTGCAGTATTCTTCATCATTAAGGCTACAATCACCAACTCTAAACTTAGAGAACCACTTCCGTACACTTTTGTCAGCTAAAGCACCTTCACCCTACACAGCACATATGTTTTTGTCGCTTGCGAATCATTTTTGCCTTCACAGTAAAAACAAGCGTCATATACTTAAAATGCATCTTATAATTTTCCATTTTCATACGAATGCAAAATTGAAACGAATTAAGTGAATTTAAACTTTATTTCTCAAGAGAGTGTGCTCTAATCGAAAATGTAAGCCTATTATATCTGTCGATAAATTTGACGTATTCTAACGTGTTGGAGCATGAACGACTAAAAACCGGCATGGCCTTTCCATATAACCCAACATATAGCTGACAGATTAGGTATTTATGAATGGGTTTGGCGTCATGCGGGACATCCAGCTGTAGGACTTGGACACTCCTTGTTGAGGCAGAAAAAGGATCGAAGTGTTTGAGAAAAAAAGCTTGTGAACGCTCCTTCGCATCTCTTACTGGAGGCACACACATTGAAAACGCCGACTATGTAAAGGGAAAGGACAAATATCTCTTGGGCTGACGGGAAACTTTTCTCGCCACAATTAAGCGTCGGAAGTTTTCAAGTTTTGCACAGCATAACAGCCTTTGAAATACCATCATGCAACGCACTTTTGATGACGGACGTAAGTGGGGACGGTAGCGCAAAAGTTGGACACACAGTGTCAAAGAATGAATGGACAATGCTGTAAATTCTGAAAGCTACCGCCAACAGATCATCCTGGAGGAGGATGTCCGTTCTGCTCTTAGGTTTCCCCGACGATTGAAGCAGTCAATGGACAGATGATGGCGATGACATCTATATGAAAGTTTCAGTCAGACGTGATTAATTAAGCAGATGACTTGAGACCGAGTGTTGATTGATTATGTAGCGCCTGTCCACAATATGAGAAAAGGATGGTTTTCTCCAATACTCAGAGGGCTTAAATCCATTTTGCCATTGATCTTAGAAAGAGGTTGCATGTAACTGACAGTTTAGATATTTCTGAACAGATTTCGCGCCATACATGATATCCATATGAATGTTCCACTCTGACGAGGCCAATTAAGATGATGACACGAGGCCACGTTTTTATTGTTAATTCATGTTTAAAGTTTAACATTTTAAATCTACTTTGATGAGACTTAATGGAAAATCTGGCCGCTTTTCATCCTTTGCAGCTTAGTAAATTTTATGTTTTTGCTATCTCTCCTAAACCCTGTTTTGACAACTAGTGACACAAGTTTCATTACGTAGTTATGTGCTGTTTCGTTCTGTCCTTCTTATGTCCTGGGAGTAACAAATTTTCAAAGCCCTCACCTAGAAATTTTAACTGTCACTTTCTGTTGTTAAGTATAAGTGTTTTTTATGTTTCCATTTTCTTTAAAATTTCTCCTTAATTACATGTATGGTTCATGATTTTCTCAGCAATCTCCTGTAGAACCACATTTCTGTTGCTTCAAGTCTCTTTATCTGTGAGAAAATTTTCCATTGCTATATAGGACGACTGATATTACGTAACAGCTCAGAACTATTCTTTGGTTCGAAAGATATTTTCCTCTTAAAAATTTTACTTAATACTTTTCTTAGTTTTGGAAGGTCATATTTCCCCAGAAATAAAATAATGAAAAATTTGTGAAAAAAATAAAGCTATCGCTTAAAAAAGAAAATAAGATGATTCATTTAGCAGGACAAAATGAAAAAATGACGGGCTACTTTGATCGTTTAATACTTTGAGAAGTGTTTAGTTTTAACAACATTAAAATATTGCTTTTCAATGTTTTGCCAAATATCAATGTTTAATTTAAAAAATATTTATAAAAATGGATGGATTATTTTTTTAAATTCTAGTATTGAGGATAGAAGAACAAGGTAATTTTTGACATATATTTTTATTTTATTACTAGCTTAAAAGCTGCATTCAGTGATGACTTTTATGCTAGCTCCTGTGTGGGGCTGATTGGGACTCCAGGCTACAACAAAAGGGACCTCTGGTCAAACTTGGAAAACAGTGATGATAATTTTGAAGAAATACCTTTGAATTCCTCAATACAATTCATGAAACTTCAAAACCTCACTTTAAGATTTATTCGAGTTATAAGCCCAATTCCAGGCAAAAACCTGATTTGGTTTGAACGTCCGATTTAGGTCGATATTTCAATTTAGACCGAAAATTGAGGTTTTCAAATTACTCGGTGGAACTTCAAATCCTCACGTCACAAAAACTCTTAATTTAACTTTGATTCCTTAGAATTTTGAAGAAATTAAATCGATTTTCTCAATTTGCATTGTTTTGGAGATAATTTAGACTAAATTTAAAATAATTCTGTTTAAATCTGCAATTTTTTGTGTTAGGTTAAACTGAATATAAGGTAAATCTATGAAAATCTCTATTTTTTCAGTTATTTTTAATATTCTGGATATTGAAGCACCAGATGTAGCACAGATTTTCAATCCGATGATAATCCTGATTCCAAAAAGATATAATATGTCTATCTAAAGCAAGTGTGGCTTGAGTTAGGGAGGTTTCAGATACACGGATGAACAGACAGAATTTGCCGTTTATTTAGATATTCAACGATAAATCTTTCATATTAAAGAAATATTTCCTATTAATGAAATGTGTTTGCATAACGCCACAAAGATTACATCATCATAGCACACAACAACGACAACGTTGGACTTAATAATTACTTCCAGAGATATTGTCTTTAAATGTTAAGTTTTCTGGATAATCTTTACGTGTATAGCTGAATGAATTCGATCGAAATTTTTTAGACCATACGTACACCTTATAAAAGAGACGTTTCATATGTCCTGTCTTCTATTTTATTATAATAACACCAAGATATTAGAGGTAAATATCCATGGTGTTGCTGTGGAGGCCCACACTTTCCGCCAATAATCCATAAGCAATTTAGCATGTTACAGATTGCAGTATGGTAAAATGTCATCTGACATGAAACTGTGTGCGAAACCGATGCGTGAAAGTTTTCATTCTGACATTCATCATCGTTTGGAACCTCTTACCGAGACCACACAATGTATGCGATCACAGTTATGTAGAAGTTAATCCAAGTCAGATTTGTTTCTGCAAAATGTCATTCTATGACTGCTTGCCATATGAACTTTGTGGATGATGGTTATATCTTTCTAGGTAAAGGTTTTATCAGCAGTTATGAAGTCAGTTCCATCTTTTCCCATATGGACTTTTCCCAATCAATTTATGTCCATTTCTATTTTAAAAAAATCAAAATTGAAATTGATATTTTCAATCACTAACTTTTCGCAATTTTTTACTCGTTTTCCTTATTTCAAAGACTTTATTCTTAAAATATACTTAAAAATTGACCAATAAGTCTGCATCCTGCAAAAGACGAAAATTTATCTGAAATGCGCATTTCCGAATACTTGCCTCACATTCATCTTTTGATCTTAGACCAAGATTTCTTCGGTGAATAACAAAAACAAAGGAATCGAACTTGCCATTCCAATACTTTTGGAGGGGACAGTATATTAGCTGAAATTTATTGAATTTACATTCTTGCTGTCTGTATTATCATTTGGTATCTTGGCAAATATATCGCGTTGCAGGCATGTGATTGCAACTGATCGAAAAATGGTTGAGTGAGCACTTTGGCACAACTTTCTCTCAAAACTACTTTGCCACCCAAGGTGTAATAACAGTAAATTGTAGTTCCATCTGTTGGAGAACTAGAGAAGATCTAGGATACATACACACACACGAGCGCTCGCACACACACACATACGCATATATATATATATATATATATATATATATATATGTGTGTGTGTGTGTGTGTGTGTGTTTGTGTGTGTGTGTGTGTGTGTGTGTGTTTCCGGGCAGCATTTTTATTTATGTAGTTGTGGGTAATGAAAAACGTAGATCATATGTTCTTTGGAAATATTTTGTTTAATTTTTCTGCGATTCAGATAATTTTTTTATAGTTTTCGGGGAGAATTTGAATATTATTTATTCAATGTCTTTCTGCTTTTAAATGCTATTATCAAAGAGGTTCTGTTTGTTTTGGTTAATAAGTTAATAAATATGTGTAAGTGTTCTGTTTACATTTGAATGTCGTACTTCACGCGCCTGTGGGTCTCATCACGTGATGGTCAGTATATATAAATGTGTGTGTAAATGGAAAAGACAATAGGAAAACTGTTTGTTTATAGATACATTGTTTCGATAAATTCTTTTCGTTCTTGTTTTTTTTTTTGCCTAGAAAATTCATATTCTACGAAATGCGTCGGCTAAAACTACGTACAGTTTTCCTATTTTTTCTTTATACATATTGTCTTTATTTACAGATTAATTCTGAGAATTTTTTATACGCACACACACACACACACACACACACACACACACACACACACACACACACACATATATATATATATATATATATATATATATATATATATGTTGAAATCTGTTGATCACCGGAAAGAACTGTTGCCTTTTTTTTATCATATCACCCCACCAAAAGCAATAAAGCCCCGAAGACGAGAGAGGTTACTGAGCATGAAACACTTCGAGAAACAGACAACATTTTTTAAGTAGAGAGAACTAAAGAATATAGAAGATAATAATTGACATTGCATTTGAATATTTGAGATTAAATTTGACTCGAAAACAAGAAGCTGGAAGAGATTCCACAAAGCAATTGTTAGCATAAAACGTACAGTTACATCTAGCAATACCAACTGTAAAATGAACAGACCTAGGTCCGAATCTAGTAATGCTCTTAAATCCGTAAAATCGAGGTACCAATGAGGAAAATATTATGATGAAAATATTTATAGAGAAGTTATGTTTGACTGAATCCCTCGTTCTAGGTCAGGACCGATAACATTACAGATTCTTTTTTTAATGCTTTATGATCAAAATTGACTTTGGAACCATGAAGCCAAGATAACATAGTTCCACAAGTGAGAAGTGTAAGAGTAGAAACTATCAGTATAGAAATTACAGTTTTGAACCATTTTAACTGTGAAAAGTTGAGAATCTGTTGCCAATTTAGTACTGCGGTTAAATTGATAAAGTTTTGGTAATATAGAGGTAAGTTCCTCAGAACAATTGTCATGGGATTATTTATAGATAAAAGCGTGGGAAGAAACGCTACGGTGGTGGCTAAGTGACTGAACCTGATATGCCAGGTCAGGACCGGTAACATTGCAGATTCTTTGCTGGATTTTTATCAAGAATATATAAACACATAGTAGAAGTACACGACCAGATATGACATCAATATTCATTGCATGTACGAAAGGGAGACATTTAAATCTCTAAAATAGATTCTATCGCGAAAAAATTGTCTCGCACGACATGGTGAACCAACTTTCCTAGCATTAGACTTAGCGGTGGATTCCGAATAATTGTTCCACCTCATGTTAGCGAAAAACCTTGACCCGAGAAATTTTGAATAAATATTAGCGAATGGCAATAATTTAATACATAATGCGATACATCTATGAATGTACACAGGACACATGACTCAATGGATGTAAACGTTCGTTGAGTAATCCAAAATGTGACTCGACCCAAAGAGTTGTGAGTTCAATACCTGGCCAAAGCAGAAGGAATAAAAAATGATAACACCCAAAGAGTTGTGAGTTCAATGCCGAGTCACAGCTGAAGGAACAAAAAATTGAAGAGTTGAATTACTAAAGGGAATTAACTCATACTGAGATATCCTAACAAGTAATGGCATGTGGAATTTGAACAAACTAACCTGTGGATTATATAAAGGTTTCGGTTCACAAAAGTTGATATGTATTGGAATACAACAGAATACGTTGAAATACGATCGAAACATCGTGAATATAGTGATAAAAATGAGGACAACAGTCCGAACGATGTGCATAGTTACAATATCTCATTTCAGTCATCTATGAAGAGACCGTGTATATAAGATAATTACTGTGGCTGACACATTTATCTACTTCAGTCACCGATATATGGGTAAAAGAAATGAATCCTGGACCTTGTTTCTTTATCAGCTTATACCATATAGACCAGTTTACCCCCATTTTTGCCCGCGTCTATATCCATTGACAAAACCTTTTTATTATTGTCCGATAGACAATTATGACTGAATATAGAACTACGAATCTCTTATTTACTCTACTTAAATATTGTTCTCCACAGTTTTTTCAGTCGTTGTGCCTTCCGTCCCTGACCAGGTGTTTTATATATATGACAATTACTATGCTACAAGGTAAAATAGCGTAGTGGATTAAAGTGTCAGTTCGTGAATTTGGTGACATAATTGAGAGTTCAATCCCTGGGACGGACGATGTATACAGGGTGTTTTCACAATGGGTGGAACAAAGCAGTGTTGACACCTTTCTCTTTTCAGGTTATTGCTTGGAAATAGTTAAAATTTTAATATATTCAATCAAATATAGCGAGGTTATGTCTTGGACGATGGAGCAGAATATCTTTTGTGTGAAGACATATTACGAAATTAAGTCTTTCAAGATGAGATAAAGAATGATGTTCAATGTTAACACATTTCCAGACAGGAGTCAGATTTTAAAGTTGGTCAAGAATCTCATGGCACTTGTGAAGATCATAGGGCAAAGGTTTTCTCACCAGGAGGAATGTGCTCGCATTATCAACAACTTTGCACTCCGTTTTTAACAGTGTCTTTACCTGAACGGTGGAACATTGGAAAGGGTACTCTAGTGCACCTCTTGACAATTTTGGTTCTTCTTTAAGACTAAATGGTTGCAGATCCTACAATATTATACTTTTACCTTTAAATACATGGAATTTCCATTACTTTATCATTTTTGGTCCTTGATTTCTGCCCGAGGATTTTGTTTCGGATTGACTCTGACTTGACTCTTGACTCGACTTGAAATATTGACTGACTCCCGAGGTGCAGTATTTATTAAGTATGGAATAGTCCATTATTATTATTATTATTATTATTATTATTATTATTATTATTATTATTGGTAAGATCCCATAACACTATATATAAAAAATCAAGGCGTATCAACCTGCAAAATCTTCTACAAGAATCCACCGTAGCTTTCAAAATTTGTTTAAATTATATTCAGTTTTCTACCAAGTTTTCGCTTGGAAAATCGTCATATTTTTTTCATTATTATGATGCCCAGGGTTCAATGAATCTATGCTAAATCCTATATTTTTATAAAAATAATTATTATTCCAACAATTGATCGGAAGAAAGAACGGTATCAGGTTCTTGCATTTGCGGTTACCACAGGAATTCACTTTAACAATGAATGTTTATTCTCATTTCTTTACGGATCGTACAGAATATATTGAGTGAAACGCGATCGTAGCAACAAAATAAAAAAATATAATGCCTTCTTAATCTATCTGACAAGGATTATAAACGCATTCGCGCATATATGGGAACTAGACGTGTTGTAATGGTTAGCAAGCTTGTCTCGGTAGATCAATTACTACTGAATAGAGAATACAGTCATCACTGTGTTCCCCATACATTTGGCCTTGTACCACATCTAAGCTACGCTTAGAAAATTGTCATACACAGTCATATAAACACACACACATATATATATATGTTATATATATATATATATACATATATGACTGTTTGAAAAATGGTGTAAATTTAATTTTGCCATGTGAAAATGATCATTGACATAATGGTATCTTAATTCTGTTTGTATGGAATATATATATATATATATATATATATATATATATATATATATATATATATATATATATATATTGGTTGCGCATCACAAGCTGTCTGCTTAGTAATTATATATTCCGTTGTAATTGTAAGACATTACCCGACGTAGTACGAAGTAAGCATTACATGATATTATGCTAATGATTGAATATCTAATTAAAAAAAAAGAGTCAGGACAAGGATGATGATAATTTCTTTTTTAAAACTTTTTCTTATCTTAACTTCTTTTGAATATGTTTATTTTTAATAATTAAAAAGTAAGATTCCTTTTTTAATGGCCCTCATTTCAAAACAGGAAATTTTAGTCAAGGGAGGTAATTCAGACTAGTTTAACGCAAGCACACACACATATATGTATATATAAATACATATTAGCCTTGTTGACGATTATTAATAGTTTATAAAATAAACACATGTTTATAAATATATTAGTAAATTGATTTCAAATATATATTAGCATATTCACAAAGGTAATATGCGTGTCGTATATAATAGCAACACATAAGATGATGTAGTTTATATCCTGTAGCCAGTACGTCTATGTTGTTGGGTAATAGATATTCAAATATTTGCAAAATATTCAGCCATTCTATGTCATGTTGATATTGTTATGGTCCAAGTTCCTTGTACCACGGTGATGGTCCAAGTTTAGAACCAATGAAAGAATAACACGAACACAAGTATGGAATACAAAGATATATTACAACAGAAATATAATACAAAGAAGTAGAAGTATTAGTAATGACTATCAGATTTGGTTAGAGTGAACTATATTGTCTCGACAAGTATCACTATTCGAATGTCTTTACAATATGCTCTCAATTATCTCTCCTCGTCTTAGAATATCCTCATAACTATTGAGAGGCGCAGTATTTATAATGTCAGGAATAGTCCATTATTATTATGGGTAAGTTCCGATAACAGATATTGATACCAGCAATTGAGCAATTGACAGTGATACATGCTGCAATTATTTTCAGTTTGGTGTAAGAATCCGGTGCAATCAGTTATCATTCTGCAAGAGAAGCATGCCTGCTCATTTGGTTCACTTAGAACCGTTTAACAGTGTTTGGTGTTCAAGAAAGCAGATGCCTATTTCTGAGAATATGGCCGAGGTAAAGCGTCAATGTTACTTAGTTGTTGGCAGCAATAGTAAAAAGTACATTCCAACATCGGAAGTCGTATACAGACATACGCTAGAAAAGTTCGACCAACAAAGCACTGGAAGGGCCACGGTGTTTACAACGAAGATCAGATCAAATGCGGTTGTTGGTGTGTCAACATGCGCAGTCGGGTATCGTTTATTTGCAGTAGAACCACAGTTAGGCCTGCCTCTGGCTATATTTCCATTTACCCCAAACGTCTCTGTGTATGTCTCCAGTAGTGTTATGAAATGTTTACGTTAGTGAGCGAATGACGCTTAGATATGTTCAGAGTGGAAAACAGATCTTGTCTCCGGGCAAGTAATGATGGTTTGTATTTATGATGTGGACATGGGGAATGATATCCTTTATAGGATACTCACAAATAAAACACAGGCGCAACTCACAAAACTATCATAGCATATGTTGGCATATTGTACAATTTCAGTTGGGATTTAGTATTAGTGGAACGAATGTGTAACGCCGTGCACGTCTGGAAAGAGGTTCAACCGTTCTCTCGCCGTTCGCGTTCAATACTGTTCAAGCAATAGTCGCAAAGTTCTTTAAAGTTCATAATCTCCGAAAACTGTTCGATCGTCCAACCTCTCACCCATTGAACCTACAAGGAACAGAATGGGACAATGACTGATTCGTACATTTCTCTCAGCCACACATCAATCTTGTTTCATTAAGGGCAAGATCTGGAATAGCTGACATCTGCCTAAACGAATTCCTGCAAATTACATACGGTATATTATATTGGGTCATAAATAATGTTGATAAGCCTTATCATGAGGCATTATGCACGTACTGGAAATGGTACTAGGAACCGTTATTTAATATGGAAATACTCAACATTTAATGACCGAGCAGCCAGTGCTATGTTAGACTGAAATTTATAAATTCTTTCTATGGAATAAATCTTTCGAGATAATATATTTCTCAAGGCCGATAACTTTTATCTCCCTTTCCCTCCAGTAGTGATGGGGACTTTCATTCTAAGATTCTGAATGATGTTATTATTTTCTCTTCGACCTATATATATATATATATATATATATATATATATATATATATATATATATATATAAATATCAGAACCTCTGATACTGATGAGCCAAGTTACACGTAACATTGGATTCAGTCAAGAGATAAGTGACTTCTATTAATTTATTGACCACGCACACAACACACACACACATATATATATAAAACTTATTATATATATATATATATATATATATATATATATATATATATATATATATATATATATATATATAAAATAAGTTGTATGGATATGAGTTTGTGACCATGGGTTTCACGCTTTCGCGATCATCATCGTTTTTACAATGATCGCAAAAGCGTGAAACCCAGTGTCACAAACTCATCTCTATTCAATATGTTAGCTCTATCACTGATATTAAGCGCTTTCCACTAAGTACCGTGCATATAAAATAATATATATATATATATATATATATATATATATATATATATATATATATATATATATATATATATATATATAGGGTGTTGAATATAAACGTGTAGAATAGTTATCGATTTGACTAAGAAGGGATTCAGAAATTCTATGAAAATTGAACATTTAATCAAATTTTGAAAGTAGGTCGTGCTAAGAATTATTACACACACACACACATACACACACATATATATATATAGGTGTTTAGACATTTCTGTGTAGGCGCGCGTGTCAAGAAAACAATTTACAAACGCAGATAAAAATGTATACTTACTATTGCAATAGACTCACACACATAAACACACACATACGCAAAGAAACACGCACACACACTGTCAGACACTCACACAGATATATATATATATAATATATATATATATATATATATATATATATATATATATATATATATATATATATATGAGACTTATATGTATACAACTATATACTTAGCCGATACATACTTATCCTATATACTTATCACCTGCAGTGTATATGAATTGTAGGTCTATATTACGAGTGGGCTTGCATGAGCAGAGGATATTCACGCATAAATAATCATTTCTGATTATATAATTCATACCATTAACTAAATGCATGCTGAGTCTACTTATGAATTACACGAAGATTCGTCGGCACGTGTATGCCTAACTGCACATTTTGCCAGCACATATCAATATTTGTAAATAAAATAGATTCATTTACTTTCACTGTTTCTTTCATAAGGACTCTTTCTTACTCTTTCCTTACGTTGTTTCTTTTCTTTTGTATTATTTAATTTTATTCTCATGCACGCATTTCAATTTTATTATTTCACATATCTTACCTTTCTTTAATTATTTTGCATCCATTATCTTTTTCTTTTTTCGTTGTTGTTTCTATCTCCCATGCCAGTTTTCCTTTTACCATTATATCCTTTCCAATGTATTTATCGAAATCTTTTGTTTCTATCATCTTAATTCCCTTCATTAACTTTATTTTTTTTATTCAAGGATTTGATTCCTTTCACATTGAACTTTTTTGCTAACTTACCTTTCTATTTTCGTTTCATATTCCGTGTTTTCTTTTATTTCTTGTCCCTTTCATTTTTCACATTCTTTTCTTTGTATTTGTTTTTATTTATTTTTATTTTCATTTTCATAATCTCTTTCTTTCTTTGGTCTACATTATCTTACTTTTTGTTAATTTCCGTTTCATATTTTCTTTTCTTTAACGATTTCCTTCTTCTTTTTTTTCTTCGTTTCTCCCCTTTTCTCTTCCTTCTCTATGGAATTCTTCCTTAGTTTCTTTCTTTCTTTTTACACTGGTGCCAATTCCTTCTTTTTTTAGTTTCCCTTCTCTTATTTTCTTCTTTCGTTTTTTTTCTTACTATTTTCTTTTAAAATTTTCTTTCTTCTTCGTTTATCCATTCACTTCATCTTCGTTCTTCTTGGTTTTGCATTCATTTCATTCAATTTCTTCTTCACTTTATGAGTCACGTCATCCTTCTTTTTCTTCGTTTCTTCATTAACTTCATCCTCTTTTTCGTTTCTTCTTCATTCACTTCATTCTCTTTCTTTGTCGTGTCTTCATTCTCTTCATTCTCTGTATCCTTAGTTTTTTCATTCACTTTTTTCTTCGTTACTTCTTCATTCACATCGTCTCGTTCTTCTCCATTTTTTCATTCAATTCATTGTCGTTCTTCTTCGTTTCTTCTTCATTCTCTTTCTCCTTAGTTTCTTCATTCACTTCGTTTTCTTTCTTTGTTTTTTTTTCATTCACTTCATTCTCTTTCTTGTTTGTTTCTTTTTCATTATTTTTCTCCTTAGTTTCTTCATTCACTTCATCCTATTCTTTTTTCATTTCTTCTTTTTTCTCGTTATTCTCTTTCTCCTCTGTTCATTCATTTTCATTCTGTTTTGCCTTCGTTTCGTCATTCACTTTCATTGTTTTTTTCTTTTTCTTTTCTTCATTCACTTCATTCTTTTCTATTTCGTTTCTTCTTCATTCACTTTATTCTCGTTCTTCTTCATTTTCTTCTTCATTCTCTTCATTCTCTTTCACTTTTGTTTCTTCACTCATTTCATCCTTTTTCTTCTTCGTTACTTCTTCAGTCACTTCATTCTCTTTTTCATTCTTTCATTATATTAGTTGTTCTTCTCTTTTCTTTTTCTTACTCTTTTTGATATTATCTCGAACGTTTATATTCTCAAGATATTTCCATTACCCTCTTTTTTTGTCCTTCCTTCATTTTTCTTTTGCCTTTTGAAGCTCCCCCTCAAGTTTTCTTCTCATTTCCATTTTTAATCCGTTCTCTATTTTATCAAATTCATCATTTTCTCTTTTCGTGATAATCAATTTATTTTCATCCCTGTATTTCGACTGTTGTTGTTTGTCTCGTTATTCTTGACTTATTTTTTTCTTCTTCATCATCATCACCTATTAATTCCGAATATAATTCCTTCCTATGGTTTCTTTCGCACGTACACTTTCACTTCATTCCATAATCTTCTACAGGTTATTCAGTTAACAACACCATTTCATCTCCACCATCCCGTAAAGAACGCCCCTCATTTCCTCTGCCAACTCTCTCTATTTTTCCAACTTTTTCATGTCGGATAGTAATTCTTTCTCATCTATCTTCTATCTTTCTGTTCCACGGCTGGAAGTGAGATGTGTTTCTGTTTCCCTTGTACATCTTTCTTCGTAATGGATTTCAATTGAAGTATTGATTGGACTTTAAGTGTTTTCTTCCTGTCGCTTTGTGATCTGACTTCGAAGTGATATTTACTTGATTTAAACGCTGTCTCAAAATATTACTCCGAAAATAAATAACGACAGCCAGAAGGAAATATATGCGTGTAGGTGGAACAAATTCGACGTGGATGTGTTTATCTACGCAACCCAAGAAGTAGTAACTTATATAAACGGCGGTGTGTGAATGCTTGTTTATAACATTTAATCAATGCTTATATGTATATATATATACACCTCGAAGTGTATAGAATCATGGGACGTATTTTGCTTTGCACAGTATTACCTATCTCATAAAAGCTCAATTCACATAGTTTTGTATATATATATATATATATATATATATATATATATATATATATATATATATATATTAGGTTGGTGCAAAAATAATATCGTTTTTTGACGTTAAAAATAAGACAAACCTAATATATATATATATATATATATATATATATATATATATATATATATATATATATATATATATATACACTACGGATAGGATACTACAAGATACTACGTTTATGCTTTTTATTTAATTTTTGTGCCCGAACAAGAGCTTTCTTTTCTGGACAAAGAGTGTGTAAAAACTGTCCAAATGTTTTATATTTCCGAGCGCTTTCGGCTATACCTTTAGCCATTATCAAGGCTGATTCAATTTTTCAGCTTGATTGAGTGTGTGCATTATGCGTATGTTTTAGTGCGTTGTAGAGATGTTTTTTTTAATTTCCGAATACGGTTAGCAGATTGTGGCCTTGTTCGTAGTTAATATTGTAAAGAGTTGACTTTTTATTTTTTATTATGAAAGCTTCCATTATTTTTAATCTTTTTTTACAGGCCATATATATATATATATATATATATATATATATATATATATATATATATATATATATGTATATATATATATATATATATATATATATATACGATGAGAACGAATAATGTAAAATTCGAACATTTGCAACATAGAATTTAAAAGAGGGCTCAATACAGAGTAGTGCCATATTATTTATTTTAGGATATTACACCGAAAACATGTAAAATCGCTACACAATTGCAGCCGTGTTTCGATGCCTATCAATGCATCTCATCAGGCAATTGTAATTAACTAGGGAGTGAAAGATTTATTTAGATTTAAAAGCAAAATACAACCTCTTTTTATCAAAAAAAGGAAATAGGTGGTTATAGGATTATATATATAATAAAATAATTTAAAATTTTTGCTTCTTCGCTGAGTTTAAATTTAACGTAGGTCATATTTAATTGCTTTTTTTTTCTTTTTTCCGTAAAAAGAGTTTGTATTTTGCTTTTAAATCTAAATAAATCGTTCACTCGCCAGTAATTTGCAATCGCCTGGTGAGATGCATTGATACACATTTAAATACAACTGCCATTGTGTAGCGATTTTTAGATGTTTTCTGTGTAATATTTTGTTGTATATATATATATATATATATATATATATATATATATATATATATATATATATGAAAATTACGCGTTTCTTCACAATGGACGAAACACGTCAGCAATAACTACAATAACTAAATTTTCGCATATATATATATATATATATATATATATATATCAAAGCGTTTGTAATAGCAAAATTGTCCAAATCGTGTAACAGCATGTAATAATTTTCCATCCTACAAAATGTTTTATATCAAAGACACTAAACTAATTGAGTTTCCTTTTTACAGCTTTTCAGATAAAACGTTTAGTTATCATGACACCACTTCTCGTAAGAATTACTGAAAAACCCTTTGAGTTATTCAGCTAGAAAGTGAACAGTTTAAAACCATTTTATGTTAGCCCACTATGTCTTCCAAACTGAGCAATGGTGAGACGAAAAAGATCATTCAGTACTTCAGTAATGTTACCAAAACTCATACTCTGGCTTCCATCTTCAAAGTCCATCAACGAGTATGGTGAATAAGTTTAAAAAAGCCGGAACCGTAGCGAGCAAAACTGGATCAGGAGGTCATTCCTAAGATACAACGGTTCAAAGCTTAATTTAACAATTGGACAATTTTGGTGTTACACACGGAATATATATATATATATATATATATATATATATATATATATATATATATATATATATATATATATATATAAAGAAATATAGTCTTAAGATGTGCTATATTTATGGGATAAAGTGTTCAGTATCAGAGATAGAGCGTGTGTAAATATAAAAGTGACCATAAAAGTCACCACTTCGAGGCAACGGTCTGTTTTATGCTAGATGCAATCGTCAGGCCTGACGATCGCATCTACCATCTGTTGCCTCTAAGTGGTGACTTCTATGTTCACTTTTATATATATATATATATATATATATATATATATATATATATATATATATATATATCAGAAAGATTAGCTATATTAAAGCTGGGCAGAAACGTCAGATTGTTAAGAAAAATTTGGAGTTCAGCAGCCGGCATAGAACTAAACACTTATTGTGCCATTTGCCAACGGCCTCGCTTTTTCTCTCTATTTGTTTACATTAGAGTTCCCGGGGATCAAAGAATCAATACGCAGGGTTTTTTCTTTGCTTATTTTCTTTTCCCCCTACAAGGCCGACTAATGTTCATGTCTTCCTTTTTAATCACCTAATCCATATTTTATTAACATTAGTATTTATAGTGTTACATTGGTATTTATATTCAGTTTCTCTTTCTTTCATTTGCTTTCCTGTCGCCTAACAATCGCTGTAACGTAAAACTTAAGTAACCGGCCGAACGTGTTTTGTCGCTCTTTGATATCCTAGGTATGAAGCACCATTAGTTACTGTTTAGTTTGATCTTTTTTTGCTTAGTACCTGTTTTATTTTCTCGTTTTCTTGTATCAGTTTCTTCTTGGTTTTGGGTTTATTCGTTGTTAGTTATTTCTGTGTTTAATTTATTAAGTTTTCTTTTGGTCACTTTTTGTTGGTTTACATTAGGTGCCTCCACAGATTCGCGCTAGCTAAGATTTAAAATTGATTTCTAAAAATCAAAAATCTTCCTTGAAGTTTCTATTTTAGTTTTAAATTCAAGCTAATACATTAAAATTAATATTTCCACTAAGCAATATACTTTGCTGTATGTCAAAACTAATTTAAATTAATTGGGAATAGTTTTGGTTACTGCAGATAAATGTGAACAACAAGCACAAACAGGATGGGTGAAAATACTAATAGTCGAAAGACAACTATTCGAAATACGAAACCCTTAACGGAGGAGTTTCCTTTTCTTTTTTTTCATTTTGCCCTTTTAATATCCATTAAAAGTCACGTTTCTAATATTTGTGGGATAGCAGCCCGAATAAATTTCAAACTTTGTCCTTGTCGAACAATTAGAGAAAGCTTTGGACAATTCACGTATTCGATATAACTTATTTTTCTTTTTACTGACTTACGGCGATAACATGATGGCACTCTGGTTCTCGCAAGATCATCGAAGTTAAGCAACGTCAGTACCTATATGAGTGGTCGCCTTGGAATACCATGTGCTATAAGCTTTATATTCAAATTACGCGCAATACCCGTGGAAAAGGCATGAATTTTCCCTCACCCCTAAGCTATGGGTTAATTACTAGCGATTGTATCAACAAATTTTTATTATCTCCAAAAACGTTTCTTTATATAACCTGCAAAAGTTTGATAAAACACGAAAAATAAATCAGTCATTTTTTTGATTTTTAATTTTTTCCAAAGGATATTTTTCCTACGCTCTTATGTGATTGTATAGTAGTAATATGTGTTGTGACAAAAGAAATGACTTACCGCTGAGATCGAAACGAACACGGACATGTCTTGCGTGCAAAGTGCTGAAAAGAAAATATTACCGCTCTTGGGGGCGCAATTTATGAGTGTTTGTCTCGTCTCTATGAGACGGGATTTACACATAAGCAAATTCTGGCCTGCTTTAGGAGACATTCATTTTATGTCTCCTCAAGCAGGCCAAAATGCTAAGAGGGACAAGAGACGTTTTCTTTCTTGGGTGGATTACATTTGCTAGTCTGACCAATGGATGACGTTGGGGGGGGGGAGGATGAAAGAAACGCGACTGAATTTTTGTCAACTGAAAAGTGCCCAGTGTGTGGTGGCGAAGAAAAAGTCTCCGGAGTGGTGGTGATGGTGGAGGTGGTGATGATGATTTTGTGAATAATAATAATAATAATAATAATAATAATAATAATAATAATAATAATAATATTGATAATATTAATAATAATGATATTAATAATAATAATAATAATAAGCACCCCCCACCACCACCACCAGTCTGCCAGCGAACGCCGCACGTTTTTTTTTTTTTTACCCTCCTCATTTACTTTTCCTGACCACTGACTATGTTACTTTCTGTCATCACATGTGTGCAGACCTTATGTTTTGCCGTCTGTCTTCCTCCCACTAAGCTGTGTTATTTCTGTTTAGAGATTCCTATTAAGTCAAGCCTTACAACAGTTCATTCCTCCCCCCCCAAAAAAAAAGGAAAGAAAAGTGTATTGAAAATAATTACAAATAAATGCTATGAATATCGCAAGATTCTGTATATATTTGGTTTTCTAGCTTCATTCGTGTTTAATATATTCCCCTTTTCTTCTTTGTTCTTGAAGTAGAGGATTGAAAAAAATAATCAAAGATATTGGTTATTTTAAAACATGCGTTTTATTTATTTATGCAAAGAGAAATCCCAACATTAAAGAAAATTCCCACGACACATGTTCGCTCAGATATCTGACACGAAGGAATATATAGGTATAAAAACGAGTACCTTGTAAAATAACATCAGGCAAAATGTATATATATATATATATATATATATATATATATATATATATATATATATATATATATATATATATATTGCACTTTATACAACGCAGATAATGTAATATACAGAGTGCGATGGATAATTTGTCGTTTAAATTACACGAAAATGAAAATAACAGATCGTATTTTCAAAGATATATTTTCCAAAATGACACAAAAATATTTTGAAATACCAAACAGTAAATTTATACAATGAAATCCCCACTGGCTTCAACGACCGGCTCCAGACGATTTCGGAATCTCCTGCAATTCTTCCGGACAGTCTCCTTCTTTAAGATGATGAATGCTGCCATAATCCTTGCCTTCAGTTCATCTATGTGGTAACTCATGCATACATATATATGCGAATATTTTTGTTTTGTCACTTTTCATTAACACACACACACTCATATATATATATATATATATATATATATATATATATATATATATATATATATATATATATATATATGTGTGTGTGTGTGTGTGTGTGTGTGAAAAGTGTGTGTATATAAATATATATATATATATATATATATATATATTATATGCGCGATTCTTATTAGAAAGCGCTCAATATCAGAGATAGAGCTAACATTTGTCTGACGATCGCAAAAGCGTGAAACCCAGGGTCACAAGCTCACATCAATCCGGCCAAATATATATATATATATATATATATATATATATATATATATATATATATATATATATATATTATAAATGAATTGATTTAAAATATAGTTTTTTTCGCAACACAGTTCTAACTATTTTTCAAAAGTGGAAGCGGAAAGCTTCGAATTTTCTTATATATATATATATATATATATATATATATATATATATATATATATATATATATATATATATGTGTGTGTGTGTGTGTGTGTGTTTAGTTGTTTGTGATTGATTGTTCCTCTGTATGAATTTGTGAATGTGTGGAGAGAGATGGACAGAGAGTATACGTAAGATAAAACAAGATTTTTCATTAATCAGAAACACCTGAATCCAGACCCCCATATTAATATACTTTATTTTCTTGTATGATAGTAAATGCTTCCACTCTTGCAGCATACGATCAAACAGATGGCAGTTTCACACGCCCGTTATATATTATTCCATTTGCATGTTTTGATACAATACAGAAATGTTGTAGGTGGGTAACGCACAAAGTGGTTGCCATCTCATCATATATCATGTATCTCTGTTTCTGTCCAACGGTAATATCAAATATCTTGCAGTGCATGCTGAGAAATCACTAAGTAATATCCTGTTGCTACAATATGTCGCCCTGTTTTAGGATTGAAAACAAAACGGTTTGAAAATTGTTCTAGGCGTACATGGCATTGTTTAAGTCAAGCACGACTACAACAGACGAGGGAAAGTATTGACGCCCTCCAAATATGACAGGGATGATGTGGTCGCAGAAATTGTCTGACAGCCATGACTGGTTTCCCCTGCTTTTGTGGCATGACGCAGAGTCCTGTTGCCAGACACGGAGTCTGCCAGCATCAACCAATTGTCCCAGGGCAGCACTACCTTCTCAAGGCAGTTGATATAGTCCTCCATGTTGATTCTGAGGATCTGTGGAAAGATGAATTGCCCTGTGGGAAGATGAATAATGCTGGCATCGCGAGTGATCATTCCAAACGCTTTTGTAATCACCTTTAGACTCATTCACCTCTTTTCTAATCCACTGGCATCCAACCAACATACATTTGAGCATGCGCGTTGTTCCATAGTGTAAACCACTGGCATATTCATTAGGATTGAGTCTGCTCTTGTCCTTGAAAACTACAGAGCATCACGGGAAATAATTGGAGATATTCACAACGGTGTCTCTATATTTCTGAGATGATGTATTTTAACTATTTATACTGTTCGGACCGTTGACCTTCAGAACACATGGCCCAGTGGATAAAAACGTTGATTGAAGTAATCGAAAAGTGACTTGATCCAGAAGGTTGTGAGTTCAATACATGGACACAGCAGAAGTTAACAAATAAAAACAAATTTAAAAAAATAATAATAAAAAACCTGCAGAATTGAGTTACTAAAGGGAATTAACTGAAAACTGAGATATTCAGAAAAACGTGGAACTAGAAAAATCTACATAAAGGCTTCGGTTTGAAATTCCAACATATATCACCTGAAGAAGGTCGGAGTATACAGCGGTCAAAACATTGTGAATATGGCAATAAAGACGAGGACAACAGTCCGAACAATGGATGTAAATAGTGTAAATTGTCCACAATGATATTGCGTAAAAAGTAGAAATCTGAATGGCAGGAGGTACGCCTACTGTTGTTTTGATGCAAATAATTGATTCACGCGGGTCCATTTTGATACAACTATCCTTGAAATGGGTTGATCAACTATGTGACCGTTCAGAACCTGAGGTGCGGGGATAGCGGTATTAATTTTGACCATGATTGGCATGTCAAGTTGAATATAAACAATAATTCTAGAAATGATCATGCAGCCTATTTGTAGTCCTATCGGAGGCCCCGGTTTTTTTCATCTCAGAAATATAGAGAGACCCCATTTTTTCAGTGTTTTTTTTTTTTAGTTTAGCCTGGTTGTTCTTAATTACACTGTTTAATAAAAGAGAAAATAAGGATAGCAAATCAAACATTTGTGCCTACAAAAAATAACTTTTATAATAAAAAGAAAAGTAATATATGATAAAAATATAGTTCCAAGTTATGCTATATTTATGGATACTGAAGTGACGTCCCCCGGTGTCGCTGCGCCAAATGTGACGTCTGCCTGGCCGCGTCCGTCGTGCTATTCTGTCCTGTGACGACCAACTGGCTTGGTATTGGTCGCGGCACCGAATGTGACCTTTTGGTGATTCGGATGGGAATCTGGTTAGATTCGGTATCAGCCTTATCGTTCCCAATTCGCCTCCAACGTCTGGTTACCGAAGTAACTGCTTTGACCTCTAGTCTAACCTACCCACGTTGTGATTTGATCTCAATTAGACAAAATCAATCATTCGCCGGGCCGCAATGCAAGCCGAATTCGAACAAAGGTGACATCGCACAAGTATATGTAAAAGAAAATAAAGTAACAACTCGAAAAGTTCAAATGTGTTAAAAAAAGAATAACAAATATTTTTATATCTGGTTACTGAATACAGGACTGCGTCTTTCTCCCAAACCGCTTCTATGGATTCGTGACACTTTGCGTTTGTTAGGCGAGTCTTAACATCTTAAGTTGTTTTTTCGAGAAACTGTTTTTTTTTGTATCTTCGGGTGATATTCGTAAAACTTGTTTTGGTGGTGTGAGTCTTCAAAAATAAATTGTTCTTGGTTAGAAGTTGAGGTCGAGAATTGCGTGGAATCTTTGTCAGCTTTCTGCGAGGCTATTAACTCTGTAACTGTCTCTGCCAATTGCCAACTCCAACTCAACTGCCGCAACTCGTTGCGACTCTGCTTATATGGACGCCGACCAAAACCGGGGTGGGCCTGTCGGGGTATGAGTTTCCTTGATAATTCTAAATCCGTATTAAAGGTTTTTCGACTGAGTAGTGAGTTCGATCCTCACGGTGTGCTCCATACTTTCGGCCTTGTGACACATCTAAGCTACGCTTGGAAAATCACTATATATATATATATATATATATATATATATATATATATATATATATATATAAGTGAACATAAAAGTCAACACTTTGAGGCGACAGACTGTTTCATGCGAAATGCAATCGTCAGGCCTAACAATTGCATCTAGCATGAAACACTCTGTCGCCTCTAAGTGTTGACTTCTATGTTCACTTTTATATATAGACGACACGCTCTATCTATGATATTGAGCACTTTATCCCGTAAATATAGCACATCTTAAGGCTATATTTCTTTATATATATATATATATATATATATATATATATATATATTAATCATTTAACCCAAGCAAATCAGTGAAGCGACTAAGACTCAAAGGGTTAGTGAGTATTGTAAAATATGAGAAAATGAAATAAATTATTAAGGTGAAATGAAATTTAAATCTTTCAAGACGAAAGTTGACTGGCAAGTAAGCAACCGGGTAAGATTTACACAAGATACGAAACAAAGTTTTCATTTCGAAAAAGAAAAGCATATTGACCCGGCTATTCCTGGAATATAACTTTTTTTTTTAAGTCAAGCAGTCTTTAATTATCGTGCATGTTCTCAAGAGGGAGTATGTTAAAATTAATAAATAGAGTTAAATTTTCACTCAACTTGTATCTGCTCTGAGTTTAAATGTTCGTTTAGTTTGCCACTCAACACAGTTAATTCAAATAAGAGAAAAGGAATCATTTGTTTCTCTCCTCACACACACATATTAAAGCTATTAGTAAGCTATAAAATATTTAAATGGTAATTTGTTTAAAATTAAGTTTTAATGTTGTTCAGAATTAATTTCTACCCATAAAATATCCATCTTTTATTGCGCTGTATTAATTACTCGGGAAACCAACGCATATGTTGCACAAAAAATAACTTCGATTTTCAGGGTGTTTAATAAATTCAGCTGCAAGATTTCTGTGAAAAAAAAGAAGAGAGAACTGTTTCTGTCACACATATTCAGTCAGCAGATACACCAAATGTGCTAGTGCATCTGAAATTAGAAGCTGAGATGAATTCTATCATTACAGATTCGTTGAATCTATACAAAGTACTTCGAAATTTAGTATAAAGTTTTCGTGCCACAATTACCTCCCTGGGTCAAAGATATCCATATATGACATTAAATATTTTGTATTTACAAGAGAAATGTTTGTAACTCAGATCCCCTCAAATCACTCAAGTCATAAAAGTCGAGAGCGATCTCTATGCATAACACCAGGCTATTTTATACAGTGTGAAATATAACTGCTATTTAAAAGAAAAGTGAATTTGAATTGGTTAATAATGATGGAACCGCCATCGCGTCATGACTTGTGAATAATGTGAAGTCAAATTATTAGGTTGGTGTAAAAATAATGACGTAATACTGTCGTTTTTTGACGTATTTTTTAACGTCAAAAAACGACATTATTACGTCATTATTTTTGCACCAACCTAATAACACTGATAGGAAAAGATAAGAAGCTCTTTGTTCTGGTAGAAAAATTATTAACCAAAAAAAAAAAAAAAAAAGAAGAAAAACGTAGAAATATACGCAGTAATGAAATCCACTCATTTCCTTGTCGACCTACTCAGGTGTGCTTTCGTAAAAAGTGTGATCTCTCTATGTCGATTTAAAAATTAAAAAAAATGTTTATTTTTTTCCTTCATAAAGATTTTCTCAATTGCCCCCTTCGACACTGAAGACACGACACTCTTTAATACGACAAAAATTGTAACTAGAAATATACGATGTAGAAATTGAAGTTGACGTGATGAGTTCAAATTGCAGAGAAGGACGTTGCGTTCACACAAATTCCCTAGGAATAAAGTATGAATCCACCCCTTCCTTCCTGTTAGGGGTTAATAACAGAACAGACAAGGTTTTCTAGACGTAATTGGCAACGAGTCTAGGAGAAGGACCACACTAAATCCAAAAGCGTTTGGGTGTGGACCATGCAAAAAATATTTGCCATAGAACAAATATAGAAACACCTAGCAGGATAAGACCGTGACTCTATACTCCCTGAGCACCTAGAGACATACATTTCAAAATTGTTTATTTGTTTGTTAAACGGCATATCAACACCTTATGAGTCATTTAATCTCGAAATTTAATTTTCTTGTGAGCATTATTTTACAAAATTGCATTAATTGTAATTTTTTATATATTGCTGGTATATTTTTTTTAACTATGGAAGTGCATTGCTGGTATTTTTACTATAAAAATATAATTTTACACTTTCATTGTGCTTTGACCCCAGTTTGAGGGTTAACTGTCTGTCCATAGCTGGGACCCTAACAGTTAATACCTGAACCTGGAAACAACAGCAATTAAGAAGTGGTCCCACGTTCCTAAAAAGATCAGAGGCCTTGTTGCGGATGAAGTTTATCGCTATGCCCAGAGAGAGAGAGAGAGAGAGAGAGAGAGAGATGCAGAAAGAGAGAGAGAGATGGAGAAAGAGAGAGAGAGAGATGGAGAAAGAGAGAGAGAGAGTTTCGGTAATCACAGACCTAACTATATAGGTAAAGAGAAACTTCAACATTCATTAATAAGAAAAAGTTTCCGAATTCAGATTTAGAACGACCTTCAAATATATTACTGCATGGGGTACCAGTTGCTGCTTCTCATGGACACTGAACAATGATTAACGAATTCTGTATAATGTATACTTGTGTTTACTTATCAAATAGTTACGTGTTACAACTTAATAACGACAACATGTGATAACTTTATATTCCTATCCCCTTTAATTTTACCCATACTTCCGAGTATAAAACGACTAAACATTTTGCCATTGGGGTTCTACGTGATGTACTTCGAGAATCACGCGAGATAGGCAAGTCAACCATTAAAAGCCATAACAATGAAAACTAAATCGATACTGAGGTTAGGTGACGAATTTGACAAAATTTAACGGATTAGCAAACGATGAACGTTTTCTGGAGTCAGAACAGTTCAGGAAGCATGACATCTGACAACGTAGATATAAAATTCAGTTAAGCATAATATAATTATATTTGCTCTTGCGTTGCAAGATGCGCGGGTGGTGCAATTGATAACGTTTCGAAATGAGAGATCGAGATCCGAGTTCGAAATTTAGTCGGATTCGTTGCATTTACTTAGTTGCAAATGGCCCTGAATGCATTTGCGACTAAGTAAATGTACCGAATCCGATTGAAAATAAATTCAATCATTTCAAATTTTGGGATTAAAAAACAAGACATGTATCTGAAAGAAATTATTATTATCATGAAAAATGGTTAATACAATTTCAACACGTAACAAAACAAAAAACTAGGCTTACTCTTAAAATCTATGTTTTCGCTTAAAATAACCCACAAATTGTTGACAGACTTGTCTCACTAGCTTGGTTGTTAACCAGTCAAGGAGAAAGACAGTTATGAACTTAAAAACACTTAGCCATGGTTAACAATTCTAAACAGTTAAAGAAAAAACTACTTGCTAATGAAACTGGAGCAATAACACCTGGAATAATGATGCTGTGGCTTTAGACATCAATTGGAAATCCACAGGCTTAAAAACAACAATATAGTCTCATTAACTAAATGCATAATGTAAAGTAAGCAATCTTACCGTTCTTAAGCTATAATAATAATAATAATATATATATATATATATATATATATATATATATATATATATATATTATGTGTGTTTAAATGTGTGGAACTGGTTCTTGTCAAGTTTCCAAATATATGTAAGTGTTCTTTTTCAAAGTTAATGCAGATGCTCTTCATTTTGTTCGTGATAGATTGAATGTACCCATTCACTAAGATTACATCTTTCTTGCACAGTCCAGAAAAATAGCGTATGTAATCAAGATTGAAATCAATAGATATGGACGAGAGAAATTTTTTTCTTAGACACTGTTTACGAGAGACGACAGTTGGCAGTCTTTACACAGACACAGACAATATACATACATACATACATACATAAATATATATATATATATATATATATATATATATATTGGGTGTGTTTCGGCAGCATTTTTTCTTTTGTGCACGTTCGGCTAAAAACAAACCAAGCTTCCGCGCTGATTATTTTTTGTTAGCTTTTTCAAAATTTCTCTTTTTTTTTTTTATCTCCGGTTTGTGTCGGGAAAAGTTTCCCCTGTTCTTCTTTTTTTTTTTGCTAACTCTAATGAAGATCAACAAAATTTCTAAAATGAAACCAGTGATCTAATATACTAAAATATATTTCATTAAAAAATAAAGAAAATAGAGCACGTACATATATCCGCGAAACGTTAAGAAACACGATATTTAAAAAATGACTATAAAAAAATAGAACCTTCTTTGAAAATGGCTAATATTAGACGAAAGTACTTAGACTTTTGATTTTGTATTTACCAATGTCACCCGTAAATCAAAAAAAGTGTTATAAGAAATATTAAGAAAATATACAAAATTAATCAACACTGAAGTTTCGTTTTTTGAACAAACTTGCATATCTATCTATCTATCTATCTATCTATCTATCTATATATATATATATATATATATATATATATATATATATATATATATATATATATTAAAATAGTTAGTGATAAATCCTTCTTTAAAATATGCTTCATTAAATAGTGCAGACATGTAAAGTGTGTTTCTTGTGATGTCGTATAGGCGTTTGATGTCAAGTGAACAATTTAGTTTAGATTCTGGCATTTTAACTATAAAAACGGTCCAGTTTCCTTTTTGATTTTACTCGGAATCGGGCACACCGATTCGACCATTTCCTTCAGAAGCATCTGCTCAACATCAAACACCTTTTTTCCACATTTGCTGAGCCTCTTCAGAAGGATTGACATGTAATACCCAATCCATTTCATTTAATGAAAGGCACACACAAACACATTGCAAGCTGGTACACATACTACTGCTGTTTAAGATAAATATAAAATTGGGACGTTCATTTCAAATATGATTATAAAATATGATAACGTTTGAAGTAACACACACACACATACATATACATATATTATTTATTAAAATTTTTTCATATAGACAAGAACAATTTACTCACTACAAAAATGCAACTTCGTTTCAGAGCATTTAGTTGCACCTCGACTGGTGAGTATTAAAATTGGTATGAACAATTCTCTTTGCAAGCAGGCAGAAATAAATGCAGCGAAACAAAGTTGGATTTTTATCGTGTTGTTTCTGTTTATATGAAAAATTATAATAAATAATTATTGCTCTACTATCTGTATTGAGCCCTCTTTTGAATTAATGCTGTGAACATTAGAATTTATATATTATTTTCGTTCTCATTTCATTCGGATATATATATGTATACGAACAAACATAAACAAACAAACAAACAAACAAACAGACACACACACATATATATATATATACTTACATAAACAATGGATATATATATATAATGGATATATAACTATATAATGGTTATATATATAATGGATACATATAATGATACGTATGTATATATATATATATATATATATATATATATATATATATATATATATATATAATGGATATATATATATACACACATTCACACACACACATATATATATATATATATTTGATATAATAGTTATATAAAAATAATTCTATATATATATAATATATATTTATATACACACAAATGTATATATAATGGATATATATATGTGACGTCCACCCGGTGTCGCTGCGCCAAGTGTGACGTCCGCCTAGCCCCGTCTGTCGTGCCATTCTGTCCTGTGACGACTAACTGGCTTGGTATTAGTGGCGGCACCAAATGTGACGTTCTAACCTTTTGGTGAATCTGATGGGAATCTGGTTAGATTCGGCATCAGCCTGGTCGTTCCCAGCTCGCTTCCAACGTCTGGTTACCGAAGTAACTGTTTTGATTTCCAGTCCATCCTACCCACGTTGTGAATTGATCTTAGGCAGACGAAATCAATCACTCGCCAGGCCGTAATGCAGGCTGAGTTCGAACAAGGGTGATATCGCACAAGTAGATGTAAAATAAAATAAAATAATAACTCGAAAAGTTCAAATGTGTTCAAAAAAAGGATAACAATATTTTATATATGGTTGCTGAATACAGGACTGCGTCTACTTCCCAACCCGCTATATGGATTCGTGACACTTTGTGTTTGTTAGGCGAGTCTTAACATCTTAAGTTGTTTGTTCTTTTAAGAAACTGGTTCTTGGTATGTCTTCAGGCGATATTCGTAAAACTTGTATTGGTGGTGTGAGTCTAAGTCGTTCTTCAGAAATAAATTGTTCTTGATTAGAAGATGAGTTCGGAATTGCGTGAATCTTAGTCAGCTTCTGTGAGGCGGGTGCAACTTCAACTGCGAACTTCGAACTTAACTCATCTACCTCCCAACTGGAACTCGAACTGAACTGAACTTCGCTCGCTGCGACTTTGCTTATATGGACGCCGACCAAAACCGGGGTGGGCTTGTCGGTTTTGAAGTTGCTTGATAATTCTCAACCCACAATCCACTTATTTGGTTTTGGTCAGCAAAATTTTATTATTTTCCATTTTTGGAAGTCTTCTCCTTCCACCTTCTTCTGTTCTCGTATTGGTATCTCACCATACCCTCAGAGGGTGTCAACGGGTTTCCCCTCTCTCTCACAGTGGCATCTCACACCTATCCCCTCAATGGGTGCCAACAAGCCTCCCCTCCTGCTTCACATGATTACCTCCGCCTGGCTCTCGTTACCATTCAGCCAATGGGCGCTCAGCAGCGTGTGTGGCCAGACTAGCCTCGATTTAAAAATCTTGCTCCAAGAAAAAAAAAAAATTATCTTTTTTTTTTATTTTTCCTTTTCCTTCTTCTCTTCGAGGAGACCTCACACCCTAAACTCCTTATCTTTAACCGTATTACCTGGAATTCGTCAATTAGCTTTTCGCCAGCATCAAGTGGGTGGCCATTTAGACGTATTTGCTTTCTTGGAGCCAATTTCTGATTCGATAAAATAATTTCGCCACCACAGTCGGTTTTCGACACAAAACAGATGCCTTTTTTCAAACGATATCTGCCCATAGACAAAGGCTTAACCTTTCCTTCATGATGGTCAGCGGATACTTTTGTTTTTGTAATTTAGTGACACAGTTAATTTTTATCTATTTAGAATTCTGTCTCTGAGGTTATTTAGCCAACCTGGAATTTCCACCCGCACCGTAACCTAAATCAGATTAAATCCAGTATCTTCCATTCTCGACAATGGAAATAAAAAAAAATACCACTTTTCTTTGTCAGAAAAATGACACCGCTTAGTGTCCTTTTCGTGAAGGCTTCTTATCACCTAAATTTAATTCTCGCCTTTCCTTTATTTTCTTTTTCTTTTCTTCTTCCTCCCTTTTAGCAAGCCAAATAGTGTCACACACACACACACACACACACACACACACACACACACATATATATATATATATATATATATATATATATATATGCATACTATAATGAATATATATATATATAAACATATATATATATACATGTATATATAACATAATGGATATATATATATAATGGCTATATATATATATATATATATATATGATCTAATGGATATCTATCTATCTATATATATATATATATATATATATATATATATATATATATATCAAACATAACAAAATACCTATTGAGACAGATGTTCATATATTTCCGGAAGATGCAGTACTTGTGCAAAAGCGTAAAACAGGGTAATCACCAAACCGCCCACAAATTCTACTTTTGTGCATAATTTTTAATGATGTATTCACGTAAACCTACGTGCACACGGTCTCTTCCCCACCCATTTCCATAAACGCCTGTTTCCAGATAGTTCGACAGAGAATCGCTTTACGCCGCTGTTTGAAAACATCACCTGTTTTGCCAACTTTTTTCTGACCAAACGCCAAAAGATTTACTCGGAAGATCGTGGAAAGCAAACATATTTGACAGACTTCAGCGTTAAGGCCGTCGGCAACCGAGCCATATAAAAACTTTGGCCAACCACGCTTCTGTTTATCTGGAAGACACAGAATGTTGTTTCTATAAACTATTTTTTTCTACTTTTGTCTTTATGAGAGTGTTTAATTACGAGTTTAATGTTAAATGTATGTATCAGGGTTGGTCTCAATCCATTCCCTCTCTTGAAAATGGGGCCTCAAAACATCTTTCATTGGGCAGCAGTATATATTTTCTCTCTTTATTGCCTGATTGCTTAAAATGGAGGACATCGTGAAAGAATATATATGCGATAGATATTTTGCAACTATATTCTTCAGCTAAACCAAATTAGCAGACCAGGAGACGAAAATAAAATACTGTTTAAAAAAAAATGAAAGGGGGATTTTCAGAAATATGGGCATCTGCTGAAAAATAATGCAGAATGTGGTAAAAAATTGGTCTGAATAATAAATAAAAATTCATTACTTCTTTAGAAACTGCTTTGTTTACGTTTATTTTCCTTGTTTTCAACACAAGTAACTGGTACCTGGCGTGCAAGGTAGGAATGAAGAATAATCCTGCTAACTAAAACAAGAGGACAGATAACACGAAAGAGTTTAGTACTCTTTTCCTTGTTTCTAGCGAAGTTTTCTATTTCTTATTACTCTGCTTAGCTTCTGAAATGCACTTCGCACCTTTGATGTCACATTTTCCGTCGCCTACTAAAACGCTTGACTAGATATTTAATTTTCTGTACTTGTAAAAAGTAACAACAAAAATAATAATAATAATAATAATAATAATAATAATAATAATAATTGTCCTTCTCCTCAATATTGTCATCACGTTTTAAGACAATATCAGTTATTTTTGCTAATTATCTTAAATTGATGAACTATTAAGATGCGTCAGGACAGTAAATATTCAATACACTTCTGAAAGTTCTGTTGCGTTATTTACATGCAAATGAAGTTAGTATTTACATCAAAATTATGCTACATGTATGTTTTCTATTTAACATGTAAAATAGGAGTAACAATTTCAAAATACAGGGCGTGATGGCTAAATTACAGATTCCAACAATTTCAACAATTATTAAACTGTTCCAAATTTCCTGTATTTTTTGTGGGGTAATTTGTATGTAAAATGTGTGAGATTTCAGTTTGTTGATTTGAAAATGAACAACCAACCTTGGTTGTCGCCGTCAACGTTGTATCGTTTTAAGATTTGGAATCATATTTTTAAATAAATAATTATATTTTTAAATAAATAATTATATTTATGCTCTACTTTCGTATCGAGCACTATTTTTTTAAAATAATTACAACAAATACTAAGGAACTTTGGATTATTTAACAAACTAGTTTCCTTCCTATTTTCTACAATATTTTCACACACACACACACACACAGACACACACACACACACACACACATATATATATATATATATATATATATATATATATATATATATATATATATATATATATATATATATATATAAAACATTACAAATATGCATACATATACATAAATAAAAAATAGCTGGTCAGTCATATTCGATGATTCATAAACCCTATTGCAGACGCTTGCTCAGGCACATTTATGTTTGTTCAACACCTACAGAGGACACCTATGGATTATACTGCAACTGTTTTGAGCATACATTAGTTACAGTTTCTGGGAGGTGTTATCTAGTGTGACCAGCAATTTTCACAAGGGCAGCACGCTCAAGCCCTCGGCTATGATGACTTGTGATTTCGTGCTTGTACAGCTATCGACATCTATCAATTTCACTGACAAGGTGTGGAAGGGTTTTCAGACACTTTCCAAAGGTTGCGGACGCTGGGATCGACCCCTTCAGTCCGAAAACAACAGGAAGTCCCCCTCCTGATAAATCGACCATGGTAAGATTCGTACCCGGATCTCATGGTCAGATGCAAACGTTCTAACGACTAATATATATATATATATATATATATATATATATATATATATATATATATATATATATATATATATATGCACACACAAGATGTGATGGGTAAATTGTCGTCTTTTATACATTCATTTATTGTTTGATGCTCGTTGTTTGTCTGCACGTATAATAGGGTCAGATGGCTACCGTCTCTTAGAAAAAGAGCACTATGTCGCAATTCATTTCGCCAGAAATTTGGAAAAGACATGCTTTATTACTTGACATTCGTACCGAGAGTTCGAATACGAACCATTTCAGAGGGTTTCGGTGTGAATCTGAGGAGAGTGCAAACGATTCAGAAAGGGTTACACGAGTTTAATGGTGATTACGAAGGTGATTTGAATAATTTCTAGTAATGGCGTAATTATACCTCTATATAACTTCCCATAGGACTTCAAACTGAGCACGGAGGCCTACAGCAAGCAGGTAGTGCTGCCCTGTGCTAGATGATCCTATGTCTAGCAACATACCATGCCACACCGGCAGGAGAATTTAGTCATGGCTGTCAGACAAATATTGTGTGCGACCACATGATCACATACATATGACCACCTAACTCCCCAGAGTGCAAACCATTTGCATGGGGCTCGGTTGGGCGAGAGATCAAAAAAAATCTTTGTAAACACAAAGAGGAACTGAAGGCAAGGATTATGGTAGCATTCACCAACTTAAACAAGGAGAACTTCCAGAACAGAAGCAGGAGATTCTGTAGTCGTCTGAAAGTCGTCGTTGAAGCCAATGGCGATTCTACTGAATAAATTTACTCTTTAGTATTTCAAGATATCTTTGTGCGATTTTGGTAAATATATTTGTTAAAATGAGATGTCAGTGTTTTCATTTTTGCGTAATTTAGACGACAGTTTATCCATCGTATCACGTATGTTTAATATAATATGGGATATACAGCATAACTGTTATTGACGTTAAAAATGGTATCGACGTACCGTGTTCCAACTCTGGCATCGTCTGCTCCGTTCACTTTCTACGGAAATTCTCTTAAGAGAGACAAGACTCCATCTATTTTCACTTTATGAGCTAAATAGCAAGACAAAATGTGTTATTTATACGTACTTTTACGATCAATTGCGATCTTTTCCAATTCACAGAATAACCATTTGAAAGGGACAGAGGTGTGGTAGCACCTGTTAGGATCCCAGGTATGGGTAAATAGTGAACCCTAAAACTGGGGTCAAAACACTATGAAAGTATAAAAATAGATTTTTATAATAAAAATTTCTATCTATAGACTTTACTAGTAAAACAAATTCCAGCACCAGATTTTAATAGTTTAAAAAAAAAAAAAATCTGCAATAGATTTTAATAATAATAATAACAAACAAATTCTAGTAATAGATTTTAATGGAAAAAATTACAAAATCTCTCAAGAAAATTAAATTTCGGCATTAAATGACCCATAAGGAGTTGATGTGCCATTAAACCAAACCAAACGCTTAAAGAGGAGATTTGACAGACAAATTCCTGGAGAGACATGGTATTATCTGTTATTTTGTTTTTATTTTTAATATGTCAAACTATCAACGATATATTTGATTGTAATAATGGAGCCAAATGAAGATCATGCAGAGCCTTACACTTTTTAAGCCTTTCACCCCAAGTAAGGCGAGAGTGTTACTAGTACGCAAGCGTGAAAATAAAGATTGTAAGTAAGGGAAAAGAATGGGTATGTGTGGGGTTGAGGAAAGGGTCAAAAGAGCCGATTAGAGCCTCAGAGATGTCGATTGACATTAGATTTAAACTTTTGAAAATTATAGTTATCAGGGAGCATGTAAGAGAAAGGAAGTTCCACTGTCGAGAAATGCGAGAGGAGAAGCTGTTGGAGTAGAAGTGGCGGTTACATTTAATTGTTTGAAAAGGTGGGACTGTGATGACAAACTAGTAGTACACTTAAATTCATGCAGTCGGGGCGCCACTGAAAATAGCTCGTCAGAGTAGATGCCATGAAAATATTTGCAGAAAAGACAGAGAGATGTCACGTTACGTCGGTGAGAATGTGACTGGAGACGAGATGTCAAGTCAGGACCGATCACATTGCATATCCGTCTTTGGATTTTGTCGAGAATCTCGAGATGAACAGCGGGGGCACGACACCGTTTATGGCAAGATTATTCGATGTATGGATGAATGGTAGATTTGTAGATGTGAAGGATGGACTCAGATGAGAAAAACCTTCTGGTGCGACACAAAGAACCAACTTTTCTTGCGTTCTTCGAGGAAGAGCTTTTGCTCATCACTACATCTTTCAGTGATTTATTCTGCATACAGTAATTAGCTACGAACACTTCTGCTGATATTCTCTGCTATTCTTCACGAAAGATCTTCATTTTGATTGGCAGCTAGGTCTCATCACTTTTGCAGTTGAAATTTCTAGTTGTACTTTATGTTCTATGATAACAGTTTCTTCACTTCCATTTCTCTTGTTTTCCACTCAACGTTGATCATCTTAATTTTAAATGTAATGTCAATTGATATATTCTCTCTTCTGAATTCCAGGTATATTTATTGTTCTGTCTCAATAATTTTCTTTGTCTTATATAACTTCACACTTAATAACCCCCTTGGTGTCTTAGTAAATTTATTGCCTTGCTGGGTGTGATAGAATTAAAAAAAAATGTCCTTTAAAATAATAGTGAGACTGACATTGACACAATCTGTTTCAGGCAAGAGGATTTACTGGAGCCACTTCACAAATTTAATTTTCCTGCTTTTCTAATCACTGACTTGTTGGGTTGTGAATATGCTTAGGCTCACTTTCCTATTGAAACGCCCACTCTTCTTTTAAAAAGAAAACTTGATTAATAAGCAGAGATTACTTATATAGAGCTTAACCTCTATATGCCTGTGGATCAGAACCAATTACTGAGTGCACTACATCCTCATTGGACAAGAAATGCTAAAAATATTTCTAATTTACATTTTCATGTAAGTTATAGATTTTTGTGCAAGCTAAACACAATCCGGGCTCCAGACGCAAGTTTTACAATAATTGCTTCTGATTGGCCAATATATCTCAAAGTAATAACAACGCCTACGCACACGTGTTTAAACACAAAATACCGCCCAAAATCTTGAAATGTGTTCGCGAGCCACACACGTGACCAGGAATGTAAATAAATACAATTCACGAACACAAGTTTACCAGTGAGCTTCGTGACGGATAACCAATTGCTAAACTACTTCACGTCACTCACACTTTTTGAAGTTGCAAAGTTAAATTTATTTAACACGAAACAACTCCAATACACTCACTCACCAACCTCTGAAATCACTCCTGAACTTTTACCAATTTTAAAACTCACAATTCCAAACTTTATTCTTCTAAATTACAAGTTCAATATTACTTCTTCTTAATATGAACTCCGGTACAACTATTACCAAATCAAAGGGACACAACTCTGTCCTACCTTTTCAGTTCGCATGCTTGTACATCAAACATTAATAAATCTAATTGTTATGTTTTGAAATCATTCCGTTGAGTTTTGTATCTTATTCCATGTATGAATATAGAGATTTTAATGTTAGTGGAAATCGTTAATTTTCACGCAGCATATTCTCAACAAGTATTTACCCATTATAATTAACACATCCACTACACCTAGATCACTGTACATTGGTCTTTTCATTTTTTTTTGCGATAATGTAAAATTACCTGAAAACCAATCCCACACTAATAAAGCGCCGCCTCTTTACGTGGCACTTGGAAAAAGTACACCCGAGCTTTTATTCTGTATTCTTCAGGAAAACTATCTTAGTCTCATTAAACAAAAGAAGAATCATTCCATTCTGTATCTGGCTTACATAAATCCTCCTTAGTAAACCTGAGACACACCTCCAGGTGTGATTTCTTGCAAGTCATGTTGGCAGATTTTGTTGTTCTCAGCTTGGAATGTACTTGTTGTCCTTGCTGCTAGAAGATCTTATGCCAACTCTTTGCGAGTAATCATTGGCAGTGATTTTCAAAAAGCGTGACGCGGCACAATGGTGTAACATGAGTACGAGTGACGCGAAAATTTTTAAAAGCCATTAATTTAAAATATTGAATTTTAAGTAATATCTCACCTATAAGAATTAAAAATGTTTGCAATTCATTTGGATGAAACTACCCATATAAATGTTAAACCTCAACTTTTAGCATTTCTGCAAATTTGTTTGCAAAAAAGAAATGGGACAGCTTTTATTTTGTTGATTATTCTAAATAACAACAAACGGTCAATATATCTTCGATTTGATCAATCGTTTATTTCTGGAAGTGTAGAAGATATTCTAAAAAAACAAATCTCAGATATCTCATTAAATGTTAAATTACAATTATCAGAAAAAATAAATACAGAGTGTGATGGATAATTTTTCGCCATTTTATATTTTTGATTTTGCGCATGCGCGTTGTTTGTTTTTGATTTTGTCGAATACACAGTATTATTGCTGTCAGTTGACCACCGTCTGTGAGAAAAATAGCACAATAATGCAATTCACTCGACCAGAAGTTTGAAAGCGGCATGCTATACTGCTTTGCATCTTCGCTAGAAAGAAACTCCACTGCTAACACTTCAGAGTATGTGGGTGTCAATCTGAGGACAGTGAAGATCATTCGGAAAGACTTGGAAGAGTTGGATACTGATTACGAAGGTAAAGCAGCTTGAAAATATCACTCTGATCGTTCTGATAATAAAAGAACGCCCGAATTTGGTGGTGAAGGCCTCACACTCAACATGGAGGCCTACATCAAGTGACTTGAAGAGGTAGTGTTGCCCTGTGTCAAGACGATGGCTGGTGGAAGACGCCATGTCTAATAAGAGGACTCTGTACCATGCTACACAAGCAGAACACAGTTATGGTCGTCAGACAATTTCTGCGACCTCTACATCACTTACATATTGCCACCTAACTCCAGACTGCATTATTATGGGCGCAGTTGAGCGAGAGACTAACAAAACTCCTTTAAACACCAAAGATGAACTGAAGGCAAGGATTATGGCAGCATTCACCAACTTAAACAGAGGGACCGTCCAGAAGAGATGCAGGCAATTTTCGGCTGGAGGCTGTGGTTGAAGCCAATGGCGACTATAATGAATCAATCTACTCTTTAGCATTTCATGATAATTTTCTGCAGCTTGAGTAAATATATCTTTTAAAATGAGATATCAGTGTTAATTTCATTTTTGCATAATTTAGACGACAATTTATCGATCGAAACCTGTAAATATGTTTTTAAACAATTTTTTTTACTAATTATGAATTATTTGTGTTAATAAATATTATATATGATGCACAGTGTATGTGTGTATGTTTGTGCGTATGTGTGTCCAAGCAACTCCTCCGCCATCACTGGTCCGATTTCAAGGATTCATAGCTCATTCCAAGGCCCTAGCATAGGCGCAGAGAACGAATTTCGTTGACCTCAGATTCAGGGTTGCCAGATTATGCGAGGTTAAAAATATATATTAATATATTATACTAGCCATTATTGTTGCTACCATGGTTTCAATAGGAATAACTTTCCTTTTAATTTTCCTTTGTTATCCAAAATGGCAATGCACGTTTTTCTATAAACTAGCTTAAAACCACACTATCGGGCGGCATTTCAGCTAGCTCATGTGGAGGACTCTTGGTTTGGTCATCATCACAATAGCTGAGAATAAGTAGATGTGATAGGCAACAATAAACTACAGAAGAACTCAAAATTGACCCCCACATTTAGATATTGAATTAATATTTAAGCTTACCTTTTAAAAGTTCAACGGGAATTCTTCTGCTGTCACTTAATTTAAATACGATTTGATGAAAGTAGATCCGTACAAACAATTATTTTTATTTCATGGATGACAGAATAGGGGACAATTTATCAGGTAAAATTAATAGAGTGTAAAGATGGGATAATAAAAATTAGAATTAGTTATACATTCAACATTTGAAGAGTTAGAGAAACATAATAGCTAATTAAGTAAAAACCTATATAATGGAATCTATACGAATAAATGCGAAATTGGAGCTCAATTCTCACACGAATTCTGAGATTAAAAAGGCCCAGCTCTAATTTGTAGTAATTTACACACTAGAAGATCAATATCGGTATAATATATTACCTACTCCCAGGAAATATTACTCTTCAGGTTTAACTAATTTTCATATTGATTTAAAAATATATATTATTTCTTTAATTAACTGTCCTTAATTACTATTTTTTTTATTCGAAGATTGTTTTGAGTTTTATATCAAAAATAGTTCTGTTTAGGAATACCGTCTTATATAGTAGAGAAAAGTGTTTGAGATTTGCATTTTACTTGTCGTTCAACAAGTTGGCATCTATTTGTAAAACTTCCCTAAACGAAAACAAGCCAATTTATGAATGAAATGTTCATTTAAAATTTTTGTTTCAAAGATTTCAAGTAGTGAATATATCTTATATTGCGAAGCGATAGCGAGCGGGACACTACTTTGTAACTTTTTTTTTTTGTATACTGAAGTTTAACTATAAGTTCAAGTATACCGTGAGATGAAAAGAATAGTTGAAAAATATTGGTGCATGTTTATAATATTCTTTGCAACACGGCTGATAAATTTTTTTTGCAGGCATCACATTGATGACACTTTACTGCCGATACAGGTTTCCTCCAATTGTTACTGTCAAAGAAATTGTTTATGATGATTCTGTAACACTTAACATTATGATAAAAACAAGAAGAAATTTTGAGGTTTATAAAATGTATTTTTGTTCGAAATAATGGCTGCAACATTGACGATAGTTACTGTTAAATTGATGCTCCATAACATCATCCCAAGAAGATTAATTACTCTGCAGTATTTTAGAATCAACCAGCTATAAATTTACTTTCTCCAGTAGTATCAATTTACTTCCCCCTTATGAATGCTTATTGGTTTATTTGTCCAATCTTTTTCAAATATATCTTTTATGAATTGATGTAAATCACGGTTTCCCCACCTGGGCGTTATCATCCACCGGTGGGCAATTTCAGATGTTGCGCAGGTGAAGAGCATTTAAACAGAAAATGGTGGATGAGTTGAGATTTAGATTATTTGAAGCTATTTCAACTCATGCTACTGAAAAAAAAAAAGGTAGAAGTCTAAATGAGAATAACTAGATTAGATTCATCGATAAGATATAAATATCCCCGCAAACAACGAATATTTTGAGAGCATACAAATAGTTTTTCGGAAAAATAACATTTTTTTCGGATATAAATTAGATAAAGGAAGAAAAAAATATTTACTGAATTTTTATTAGTTGCTAGTAGTGTGTATTCTTTTTTAATTTTATAATTATGAACAATTTTTTAAAGAATTTTTTGTCAACAATTGTAACGTTAACTCTAACCATAAAACTGGACCAGTAAATTACGTTAGATATACAGTTTGTAATTGTCAAGTTTGAGTTTCTTTGATTTTATTCGCTAGTAGCAGCAGCAGCCTTCCCATAAGTCAGCGTTATTTGTTACCTCCTTTTGGTATTTTTTTACTACAACATAAAGTAACTTTATGAACCAGTAATAAACTTTTACCAATCAATTTTGGAATACTTTTGAATATTTACTATACGGGTGGGCGGTAGAAAAAGTTTTCCATATTGAAAGTGAGTGATGACGGAAAAAAGGTTCGGAAATTTCGATGTAAAGGACATGAAGTGGAAATATTATATTGAATCAATTTCTAGTTATACTGCTAGGAAAGTTGGTTCATCGCGTCGTGTTAGACAATTTATCTTACATATTTATAAGTCTATCATTCATTTATACTTTGAATATCTGATCTGGTGCTTCTAGTATGTTTTTACAGATTCTTGAAAAAATACAAAGGAAAATCTGTAATATTATTGTCGTCACTTTACATTCAGTCACGTTTTCCTCGCCATGACGTACTTCTCTATGCCTTTCTATAAATACTTTCACGGTAATTTTCTGAGAAACTTACCACTATAGTACCTAGAATTGGTCAATCTAAGGGCAGTACTAGACTGCTAGCAAGGTATATCATTTTACAGTTGAAACGGCTAGGTCTAACAATAAGTACTATATTATATTTCCCTTTCTCGTTCGTTTTACTTGTTGAAATTTCTCCCGGCTTTGAACTCACAGTCTACTTTGATCCTCAAAAATTTAAATGTCAATGGATGTCCTCTATCTGCTCAATTCCTGTAATTTTATTGTTTTCTCTCCTTAATAATATTTTCTTCATATTCTCTCACACTCAGCAACTCTTTGCGACTTAGTGACTTTGTTTACTTGCTTGGTATGAAATAGTTAAAAACATCTTCTCCACAGTAAATACAGAAACTGTTTAATGTTCGCGAATAAGTGGTACACGTCAGAATCATGAAAGTTTCGGCTAAACATGGTCTTTCGTATTCTGAATAAAACACCTGACTATTACCGACATTAACTAAACGTTTTAAAAATACCAGATTCGTAGAATTGTCCACAGATAGTGTTATGGTCCAGGTTAGGACCAAGGAAGAACAACACGAACGCAAGAGTAGAAATAACGAAGGTATGTTACATGAAATAATAATACAAGATGTGGAAGGTGTTAGTATGACTGTCAATCTGGTTTGGAGTGAACTACTATCGTCTTGACTCGATTCGACCCTCTCTCTTGAGAGCCGTAGTATACATAGTGTTAGGAAGAGTTAATTCTGTAGTTATAGGTAAGGACCCATGATAGATAGTAAGCCAATAGAATACATATGTTTATGGGAATATTAAACAGTGTTTAAACAAAGAATATATGTCAAAAGCAATGAGAACTACTGCAAAAGTATCAAAATCAAATGGCCAGAACAGTGAAGATTTAACAAAGTGCTAAAGATTATAGAATTTCAGTTAGCCCATATTAACAGGGAATTGTATGGGACCCATCGTCCAGTATCAGACATCACCAAAGAACTTAGCAATGGATAATGCTTGAGAACTAAAGACAAAATTGTTAGTAAAGTTCTTTTGTGGGAGCGTACACAAGTAAGAACTAGCAGAGGACGACAAGCCAATACCTATAGCAAAAGGATTTTTTAATCATTTCACCCCAAGCAAGGTGGGAATGCAACTAGTAGGCAGGGGCTTACAGGGGATTAAAATGAAAGAGAATACTGAGAATAGGCAGGATTTTGGATAGGACAAAAGATGATCAGGATTCAAGAAGACAAGATGGCGATTGATGTTGCATTTAAATTTTTGAAGATTGTAGTAATTTGTGAAGTAAGGAAACGGAAGAGAGATGCGAGAAAAGAAACTGTTGGTGCAGAAGTGGCGGTTGCATTTAGCTATTTCAACTGTTAAACGGTGAGACCTAGTTGCCAATCTAGTAACACGTTTAAATTCATGTAGTAGGGGCACCAGGGAGAAAAGCCCATTAAAGCAGTAGCTATGAAAATATTTGTATAAAAGACAGTGAAGCCACGTTTATTGTTTTATTTGCCTAATCTTTTTTCAAATATAAATGGGCAAAGTGAGAATAACTGGTTTACAATCCTCTATAAGATATAAATATCCCCGCAAACAATGAATATTTTACTATTTTCGATAGTTTTGAAAACATGCAAATAGTTTTTCTTTTTAAGAAAAATAACATTTTTTCGGATATAAATTAGATAAGGGAAGAAAAGTAAAAAATAAAAAAAAAACACTGAATTTTTATTAGTTGCTAGTAGTGTATTTTCTTTTTGAATTTTATAATTATGAACAAAAATCTTTTATTTTTTTGTCAACAATTGTTAGCCTTAGCCATAAAACTGGACCAATAAATTACGTTAGATATATTTTTCCAATTCTCACGTTTGCATTTGACTGATTTTATTCGGTAGTAGCAGCAGCCCCCCACCATTTAGCTATTTCAACTTTTAAACTGTGAGACCTAGTTGCCAATCTAGTAGCACGTTTAAATTCATGTAGTCGTGGCACTGCGAATAAAAGCTCATCAAAGCAGTTGCTATGAAAATATTTGTAGGAAAAACAGGGTGAAGCCACGTCACATCGGTAAGAATGTAACTGATGTCGATATGCCTGGTTAGGATCAATTACATTACAGATTTGGGAAGACATAAACAACAATCTCTCTGACCTGCCGAATATGTTGCATAATAGAAGACTATAGTAACAGGAAGTCAAGTGAAATCGTGCAGAGAGTGCAACCGGATAATCAAGGAAAGTAATAAAATACTAATTAAATATTGTGTTGATAAATTACGCTTATTTCACTTATATATGCGGATCTGTTCATAAAGGATATACATTGCCATATTTTATTTTCATAATGAAACGTAAAATCCTCCAAAGAAGTTATTAAGGACAGATATAGGATAAAATCTTTTTATACTAAAGTTCACCCTGTAAAACGTACGAGAGTCAATAAAGTTGGAGGTTTACTGGTAAAAAGGTTATTATTAATCAGGTGTAATATAAGTGAAACGGTGAGTGCTACGAAGTGAAGATGAGACTAAGGAGGCTAGGTAACTATTGACTCTTGTCTTGAACAGATGAAGAGTGTAGCATTCGCGAAGGCATCCATTAGGAGAATTTGTTCCACATAATAGATCTGAAAATAGCTCTCTCAGTGGAACATACTACTTACATTCATATTACGGAGGAAACGAGGATGATTCGTCTCCGTGGATGTAACATGGAAATATTGTAACTGTAAAGAACTGAACCAGCGGAACTCAAGTATTTAGCTCATCTGGTCATTTACAATTATTTTTTTTTTACAATAATTTCCTTCGTGTACAAGGCCCCAAAACCATTTCAAGCAGAATGTTTCAGAGTAAGAGACAGAGTTTATGGAGATATTTGGGGAAGATGGCGTTTAATTCTATACTTGAATAGGTTAAGATTGTAGTAATCAGTGAAGCATCATCTTGGGAGGCGGTTGCATAATGTAGTAGTTCGTGAGAAAAAAAAGCTGCTCGAGTGAAACTAACATATCAACAATAGAATACAAAGTGAATTGGGGTAGTTTTCTACAATGTGCTGGTAGAACTAAGGAATGTACTTTGTCTGAGCACTTTGCATGGAAACACCGACAGAACAGCAAAGAAGAGATAGGCTACGACGTTGCATCTATAGGAAAGAGGCTGCTATGTGAAGAATAAGAATAAGCTTCCCCTCTTATGAACGGACTAGCAGTACGACCCGGCGTTGCCCGTGCTTGATTAAAAAATCATACGACTCATACAGCAATCGCTATCACTTGACTTAAAATATTTTTGCCCTTCTTTGCCTTTAAAGGAGTGCCCTTTTCCATGGTGATGTTGCTGCATGCCTTACTTCTTGCATATCACACACTGCGAATTTTTTCCAATCACTATACTAAACATTAAATCTGTTACGAAAAAAGAACTAAACAAAATGAACACAAAACGATCAACTTTAAAAAAGGACTCGCAACTGGAAAAACCGAATGAAAAAAGAATGTTAACAACAAATAATTTTTCAGACCTTACCCAGTTCTGCGGAATCAGAATCAACGTTGAGTTTAAGCAAGTGAATGAGCCAATTGGAGTAAAGTGCCATGCAGATTTAAATTTTTCCCACTTGTGACGAATGCAGCTATCTATTTTTTTTTTTTTTTGCATGCTAGCATGCTAGTTAACATTCGTGTCAGTCAGCTGTTGGCTCTCACGCTGACCAATAAAATGTTCCTGCCTATTCGTGGCAGCCAGCTATAGGCTCTCACTCTGGCTAGTAGAAAATGGCCTCAAACTATATGAAAACTGCTGTAGAAGCATGAAAATCGATTATTTCCACTACCGATGGGAGTTGGAATATGCAAAGTCAGTCTTGGCCTTTCCGCTAACTTGGAGCATGTACATGTAAATTTTGATGCAAATCCGTCGTAAATTACGGCCGTGGATTCGTTACACACACACACACACACACACACACACACACACATATCCTGCTATTTATAGATAGAGATAAACGATTTTGAATACTGTCATAGTGAGCAGCTCCAGCAAATATATGATAGCAATGATACATTTTGGGGCTAATCTGACACTTGCAAAAATATGACGGAAATAAGATACTTACTGGAGCGATAGAATTAAACGACATTTTTAATTTTGGAAGCTGCAGTAATGTATTGTATATATGAGTTTCTTTTTGAGGTCTGGAATGAATTTCTGACCCATTAATTGAGGCCTGCAGTGAAATTTCTGATTAATTGAGGTCTGGAGTGAAATCCCGAACATTCATTTCTGAACCATTAATTTCTGATCGATTAATTTCCCCCAATTAAATAAAGTCTGCAGTGAAATCCTGACCATTAATTTCTGAACCATTAATTAAGGTTTGGAGCGAAATTATGACCCATCAGACGTTCAAAGCATGACGTCACTGAAGAAACGAGAATATCTTGTATTTTTTATTGAAAGTTAAAAGATTATATGATATATAGTACATAAATATATGAGGAAATTTTCAGTTTTACCAACAACACTGACTGAAAGTGTTAGTGTTGAAAGTAAATTGGGCAAATAATTTAGACTTGCATAATGAAATCTGACAAATGTTAATCACTTCGGATTAAGTTAAAATAATATGTGTAGAATATATAAATGGCGTTTACTCTAGATATTAAATCACGCAAAGTGTTTGCTTTAATTTGCCTCAACTCAAGAAACCAGTGTATATTTGTACAACTAAAACAAATAATAAGAATATTTTTTCCCAGTGTGTTCTTCTCGATAAACTGGCACAGAGCCGACACATTTGGCAAGGTTGTATGACCTCAGCTGTAAATTTACAGCTGCCTCATCTTCGGTAAGGGAGGAGAGTTGTATTTGCATAATTAATGCAAATATGACAACACAGAATATTTTAAACTTATGAGTTGGATGGATTGGTTTGGTAGGAAAAATGCAAAACGAACAGAAATTTTCTAAAACGAAAATTACTTGTATGAAAATGAATCACCCAACATTCCTGGTTCAGGCAATGTGTGTTTGTATACAGTCAGAAACACACGCAAAGACACACACGCAGAACAGACACACACAAAACTTACTCAACCTCTCTCTCTCTCTCTGTATATATATATATATATATATATATATATATATATATATATATATATATATATATATATATATATATATATATGTGTGTGTGTGTGTGTATGAGACAAATTGAATAAAAAGACACAAGAAAAACTATACTTAACCGACGCGTTTCGTCCACTGAGGGATTGTTTGCCGGAACGATGTATTAACATAATGTTTTGTGGATATATTAGTAGGGGGTCGTCTATGTATCTAAAATAAAACGAGTTTGTGGTAGAATGTTTTTAAAGGGACACTTTCCAGAAATTCACAAAATAGTTAAGCTAGAATGCTGCTGAGTGAAGAGGCCACACTTTAGGCTACAGAAGTTATGTATAGAGTGAAGAAAAATTGTTTGGTGATTATCTGGAACATTTCTATCGTTTTAGGTGTAGGGATAAATAATTTCATTTCTGTTGTCGTCAAGTGTATTTTCAGAAAATTTTAGCATTTCTCTGTAAGGACTTTTGTATATAATGATTTTATGTCTTAATTAGAACAAAATTAGGTGATCTTTTACTCACACACACATTCACACGTGCAGAAATATATATATATATATATATATATATATATATATATATATATATATATATATATATATATTATTTAAAAAAAAATATGATTACATCGCTAAAAATTATAATCCAGGCAAATTACTTGTGCACTGTTTTTTAAAAATAAAAACAAAAATAGTAAAGAACACACACACACACACACACACACACACACACACACACACACACACACACACACACATATATATATATATATATATATATATATATATATATATATGTATGTAGTGGCTAGCTATCATATATATATATATATATATATATATATATATATATATATATATATATATAAATAGCTGGCCACTCGTATTGGAGGATACCCGTCTAGTAGGGCGAATAGACAGTAGCCCTATTGTAGACGCTTGCTCAGGCATATTTATGTATATTCAACACCCACAGAGCCCACCTGTAGTTTATACTGTAACTATGCTGAGTGGACCTTGCTTACAATTTCTGGGAAAGTGTGTTATCTAGCGTGTCCAACAATTTGAATAAGGCCAGCACGCTTACGCCCTCACACAGCCATCTATCTATCTATCTATCTATCTCTCTCTCTCTCTCTCTCTATATATATATATATATATATATATATATATATATGTATCAGATTAGCCAGGCAAAATGAAGAACCCTATAAATACTTAGGAGTCAGAAAAATACATAGAATACAACATGCAGAAATGACGGACTACTTAAGAAAATAATATAATAGGCGTTTGCGTCTGTTTTTAAATACCGAATTTAATTCACAAAACACAATATCAGCCATAAACATTTTGGCTGTCCCTGATTCAAAATCCATAATTGGACCGTATCTGATATTAAGCGAATGGATGTCAAATCGAGAAAGCTTATCACTTGCTACTACAGGCATCTTTCTTATGGCGGTTTCGATCGTCTGCATGTGTTCAAATCCGAAGGAAACGAGAATTGTCTTGCAAAACTACAATAATCGGTCTTCAAAGATACCAGGAAACTAAAGAAAACTGGTTGATGATCTGTGTCAAAAAACACGAAAGAAATAAAATATTTAATAATAAAGGAAGCCAACAGATTCAAAAAGAAATTTAAGGTACATGAAAAAGTTTAAGTAAACCATAATACATAAGCCGCAGCGGCAAATAACCTAAAACTCAATAAAAACCACAGCACTTGATTGAATACTTAAAGAGTGAATGTGCTAAAATTGATGGTAATATATTGCATCGCTTTCACGTGAATCTTGACAATTCATTTCTTGAAAATATGCATTTTTACCTCTATGCAAGGACTTTAAGAACACCTTATATATATATATATATATATATATATATATATATATATATATATATATATATATATATATATATATATGGGGGGTGTAGAATCGAGTAAGTGAATGCTTATGGTACGTATGTTCGGTGTCTGTAGTGCCCTAGCCAAATTTCGATTTAACTGTTCCCCAACATGCTAAGTCAATCTACCAGTCTATCTGCTAGTAGGTTTAGTGGTGTTTACTTATGTTCAATTATTATCGTAAAAATAAAAAAAAAATACAAACGTTATTGAGAACTCGAAGGGATAAGAAGTTGTGGAGAGTCAGAGATCCCACGACATGCAATAACACGGCACATACAAGAAGAACAAAGTGAAATCTGACATTCACTTTTCCGCTGAAACTCGTCATTTGAGAACTGCGCGGCTTTGCCCGCTTTCGCTGATTGCTTTCATCTATGCAAATGGCCGAATGTGGAACCATCCCAACCGAATTCTACGAATCTCAGAATTCTCATGAACTGATCGATTACTGTTCTATTTTATATGCATCTCATCGAAATCCTATTATGAATCGTATACTTGTCTTCCAGAAACCTCATCACGGATTTCTTTCATTGATTAAATGTTTCGTCGACGTATACACCATGAATAAAATCTGCGCAGTTGAATATATAAACGTAGAATTCAAACATCTTCACATTTTAAATGCTATTGCTTTTGGTTAGCATCCAAGAATTCCCATACATGTTTTAATATTTTTAATGAACTGTAAATATTCAAAGAATGCGTCGATTGGGGATTGTGAGCGGATGTATAAGGTTTGAAATCTTTTCTGCTTTTCTAACAAAGTAACTTCCATAAAATTCGTGACACTTTTGAATCTTCCAACATGCATATATATAAATTGTTCAAATTGTGTAATAGCATGGGATAATTGTCCATCTTACAAAGCATTTAATATCTTAAAAAACAAAAAACACTGAACTAATTGTATTTCGTTTTTCCATGTTTTCAGATAAGACGTCTAGCTATCTTGACGCCATTTGTCGTAGGAATCACTGAAAAACCCTTTGAGTTATTGACCTTGAAAAAGAACAGCATAAAATCGTTTTATGTGATCAACATTATGTCTTTCCAGCTGAGCAATGGTGAGACGGAAAAGATCATTCAGGCTTTCAGTAATGGTACCAACATTCATACCCTGGCTTCCATCTTCAAAATCCATTCAAGATTCATCAAGAGAACGGTGAATAAGCTTAAAAAAGAGGTAAGAGTACAGAGGAAAACTGGATCAGGAAATCACAACAGCGAGAGGGATCATCATTTCAACTTAGAGCTAAAGACAATATTATTGTTCAAAGAATGCTGCTACCTACAATGCTTAATTTTAGGGAGGGCATTTTCTGGTATATGAATTTCATTCATTTTCCTCCATTTTTACACAGGAGTTCATGTGTAAAAAATTTTCTAGTTTGGTTTCATCTGACTATAAAACAAAGTTCCAATATTTACTCAATGTTCTAGATGGCTTCTAGCATAAGCTAATATATATTTTAGATGTTTAGCCTTAAGCAAAGAAGTTTTCCTAGGACGACGAGCTCAAAATGCTGGTGTCTTATCAAAGGAACACCGTCACTTGATAAAACACAAGAAGTTTTGAAACAATATCGCTATTTTTGTAGTGATTATATAATATATGTATGTTATAATTTTCGAATAAATTAGATTTGCTCTACTTTGTATTGAGCACTCTTTTAAGAATATTATTTTTTGGTTATTGAAATTCATTTCGTATACACCAATCCTATACTTGGGTGTATATATATATATATATATATATATATATATATATATATATATATATATATACTGGGAGGATGAACTAAATCGTTCACTCACCAGTAATTTACGATCACCTGATTAGATGCGTTGATACTCATCGAAACACGACTGCAGTTGTGTAGCGATTTTGACATGTTTTTCGATGAAATCTTCTAAAATAAAGTGTGTGTGTGTGTGTATATATATATATATATATATATATATATATATATATATAGAGATAGATAGATAGATAGATAGATAGATAGATAGATATCCTCTATATATTTTGTAATGTCATCGAACACTCGTTGGCACTTTTGTAATGTCAACAACTACTCGTTGTCACATTCGTAATTCTCGTTTTGGTAGAGACTTTGTAATGGAAGATATAACTATACTAACGCCGTTGAACAATACTGGTGTCGGACGCCTTTAAATAGCACTCGCACTAATATAACTTGCTCGATAATACTCGCTCGAATAGTGTAGACACCCGAATAGTCATTTGTATAGTGACAAGTATAGAGAAATAGTATAGTGAATAGTATAGAGTATCGCGATCCGTATATTAATAGAGGATAGTGTAGAAATAGGGATCAATTAGACACTACGCTAATATATATATATATTTTCTTTTACCATCACGTGATCTGCTTATTCAAAATAGGATCACCTGTGTTTGCTCTCTGGTGATCTGTGTTCAAGGTCTACTTTCGACAGTGACACGTTATTCCTATATATAAATATACATATATATTTACTATCATGCATTTTATTATGCAATTCAATGTTTTTGCATTCGTATTGAGTTGTATTAATATTAAATTTATGTATGTAGCATGTGAGTTTTATCTCATTAGATTTATTTTAAAGCAATTCGGAAAAGCATTATCGATTATGATTCCACCTTTGACAAGATGGACCTGTACATATATCAGCTGTCCACTATAGGAGCTTAATGTACATATCAAATTGCAATTATTATGGAATCGGACATCTCCGCAAAGTAAATGATCAGAAGGTAATCGAATATGTTTCTTAAGAATGTTTAAAATTTCTCTCCCTATCTAAATATGCAAAAATATATTTTCAAGCAACGCTAAACAGAACACTTATTAGATGAGTATATCCCTCAGGATATTTAAAATATTCGATATCACTCAAGATAGTGCATGCCTTATTTCTAGCGTTTTTAATTTCTTATAACCCCGAGGGAATATGATAGGCACGACCAAGTCAATAAACATTAAATCCCAAAGGCTTTAAAACTGGAGAAGATGAACCAAAAGATCTAAAATCGTGTGTGAGGCCAACTGAGAGTGAACTACACGCGGCGAAAAGTACAAAATGACCTCTATCATATATATATATATATATATATATATATATATATATATATTCTATTGCATCGTATCTCGAACCAGCACCTTCAAATCTCAAAGGCTTTAAAATTGAACAAGATAAACTAAAAGATCTAAAATCCTGTATTAAGTCAACTGAGCGTGAATTGTATGTAAAAAAAAAAAAAAAAGCACTTTAGTATAGATGTTCTATTGCATCATCTCTGGAATCAGCCCCAGAAATTGTATCATCGCAAATCCCTCACCGACAGATGCGTCAAAGACGTAACCCCAAGGTGTTTGAAATGGCGTCAACAAAAATTACTTTCTTCAAAACGTTTACACGCTCTGTGACTAATAAAATTGATGATCAGCAGGTGCGCCGCGTGAGCTGTGCCGCCTAAAGTGCAATCAACAGCGCTGTCATGCAGCATATTTACCGCAATGCATATTAGCATGGGATTTAATTCTGGGACTGCACCGATTTTGAACGGGTTGCATACATTCACTTCTAAGAATTGTAGACGATTTTTAATGGATCTTTTTCAAGTCAAGAGGAACCTGCGTTACAAATATATAGCGATAGCCAGAGACAAAGCGTTGGTTGCATCGCTGTTTAAAAGAAAATAAGTATTTGGTTAAAATATTTTCAAGACTCCTCATGGAAAATTAAGAATAAGAAATCTTTAAGCAATTAACCTAATAGGATGGTCGGTTTCATTAATTTCATTCGCAACTTTTAAATGAATCCTGGCCATTTTTTAAGAGATGCCAGAGAAAATCCACCAAAATCTATTTGTCAGAAAAACGTATTTACGTACGAGAGATAAAGGGAGTGGTAAAAAAACACCGGGTTTCATTTTCTTTCCATTTCAATTGCTTCCGCATTCTCCCAATTCACTTCTTGTGATACTATTTGTTGTTACCGCGGTAAAACTTTGGAAAGCGATAGACATTGATAGACATTGGAAGAAGGAGGGTTAATATTAGGTTGGTGCAAAAATAATGACGTAATAATGTCGTTTTTTGACGTTAAAAATACGTCAAAAAACGACATTAGTACGTCATTATTTTTGCACCAACCTAATACATAAAATCCGCGGTAAAGGTTTGAAGATTTAATTCACAAATAGACGGCACCTGGAATTGGTGTGTCGAGGGGTTGAACAATTGAAAATGACCCAGACTCAGAGGGTAATGATAACTGACATGGGTTCTACTCAGCTGAAAATGCAAGCTGTAAAAGGAAACTTTCATTTTCGTAAGCAACGAATTTGGAGTTGATTTCTCTTGGTCAAAAGTTGAGTTGATATACCAGGAGTGGGTGGATGAGATGAGGATATTTAGTGAGAGGTAATAATTTGAGAGAGGGGAAGTGAATTCCTCAGAATTATGAAGTAAGCTGACAGCAAAGGGGATTTATCAAAATCCCTCTAGGCGTCGTGGCCAGCGCCAGTTTGAGCAAATGTCAATAAATAAGAATGCGCGAAGCGAATTCGTCAGAGACAGAAAGAGACCGGAGTGAGACGGTAGAGAGTTCGTCTCAGTCACCGGTTGTTATACAACTTGACTTGCCTGCCGACTTCAGCCTTGTGTCGAATTTTACCAAAACATCAAACTAAACTTTACCAAGTCAACAACAATATTACTTCCGATTTAGATGCGGGCTGGGCTGATAATTAATTGCATGCGAACTCTTATATAACCAATTATCTTACGAAGTTCTGATATAAAAACAGTACTTACTTTGTTCAATTTATTTGAGTGTTATTTTTCCCTGTACGTCTACGGCCTGCTTGGACCAGCCCAACACGAAGATACCTGAGACGATTTGATCTTGGCCTCCTTATGATCAAACTTAAATCAAAACGTGGGATAGAGCAGATAATTAATTGCATGCGAACTCTGATATAACCAATTATTGTACCAAGGACAGATATAAAAAACAATATTTACTTTTGTTGAATTTATTCGAGTGTTATTTTCTCCTGTACGTCTACGCCCTGCTTGGACCAGCCTAACACGAAGATAAATGCGACGATTTACTCTTGGCCTCCTTATGATCACACTTAAATCACAACTTGGGATAGGGTACGTCTGAGATCGAAGCGATCTTCATCCATCAGCCGCGGTGTTGGAAGTTATGGACGACAGGAGAGGATACATTCGACTTGTTCTCTAAAATGATTCCCTTCTCCCAGTTCAATGAACTGCCGTCAAATGGAGCAATTAAACATTTGAACGAGAATGAATTCTCTTTCGCATGAATGTTTCGACGCTAGACACGTGTAAAACGACGTCCTATAACATATGTCACGATCTTTTAAAATACCCAGCGGATAGTTTTCTGGCCGCTTCCAAAAACGGTCATCGAGTTTGTACGCAGTTCCCAGTGGTCTCTCGATTCGAAATCCCGAGAATTTCAATCGTTCGATTTAATCAAAAAAAGAAAGAAAGAAAGAGTTAACGGAATAGAGTAATATGATGATTGCAGATGTCGGCTGATTGGACCGTTTTTTTTTTTTTCCAAATTTGTGCCAAATTATATTTTTGAAATTCCGTCGAAGTTAAATCGCACGTTCATATTTAATTAAGATGTCTACCGTAGATGAAGGATACAACGTTCATTTTAAACAGAACAAATTTGACTGATTGATGTTTTACAGAATTAGAACATTCTCATGAAATTGGCGGCATATTTCCATCCATAAAGTGATCAATGTGATATACACGCATACACACAAATCTATGTTTGTATCCTAGGTATGACGATAAACTACATCCGGTAGTAAGTCTTCTGATCGGGAGATTAGAGGTTATAAGGAGCGTCGAACCACGTTTTAAATGCTGTCGTTCCCAGGTCCTCCCTGACCAGGGGTGGTAGCACCTGTTAGGGTTTCAGCTATGGGCAAATAGTGAATTTGTGTAAATCCATGATGCGTCTGTTCATTATCTGGCGGTTAGTGGTAGCATGACCTCTGTGGCTGTAAGCATCTTTCGACAAGTTATTGCTTTTTGTGAGAGGGACACTCGGAAAGACCTGCGATCGAAGTGGCTACTAGTCATCTTGCGATAGCTTGTCACTGGAAACAAGTCACTAAGTTTCAGAGCGTGGTGTAGGTATCGTACAAGCCTACATCACTATAATCCACTGATGTACAGATGTCTTGTTAACTCATCTTATGCGTTATCGCATGTTTTGTTAGTGCCAGAAATAAAGACATAAGAGAGGAATTGAGTTAATCAAATATATTAACAGTAATACAAACGTATACAAACGAGAGTGTTACAGCAAGAATGTTCATTCCGCCTTTCAGAGCTGGCTGCTGGAAACTTCCCTCTCCAAAAGGCAGTAACTGCTCCTATTTATAGTTAGGAGGGTTCATGAGTGCATGGATGAATTCCTTTGGATGGCAAAGGCAAATCTCTGTGGAAGTACCTGAGCCTGAGCATCCCTGTTCAGGGACAGCACAGCTCACCCGGAGTTATCGGGAGGAAGCTAGAAAAGGTGCATCAAAAATTGCTCGTCATTCACAACAAGCTAGTCAGTTTACTGTGGCTGGCGGCTGTTCATTATAGCAGGAACAAAAGAGATATAAATACTAAACGATATTCCAAGGGGAGCATATCACTGAATATCGGATGTTGGAACACATCAGCAGATATATATGTGCTTGTTGTGTATATGGAGAGATGGAATAATAGAGAGAATGGTTCATATATCGATATATCTATATATAACAACAGCTGAAACAAGCCTCTTGAATATGGCTAAAGCAGTGGCCGAAAACGCTTGGGACAATGGACAATACGGACAATTTTTTAGTCTCCCTTACTCCCAGCTAACGGATAAATATAAGAAAGCAATGAAAACATAATATGCTATTAATTAAATTTTCCTTGTCGGTCATATTCAGTGAGTTATGTTTAAAAGAAACGTTTCTGCCTATATTTTCTGAGATGATGAACTCTTAATTGTTTACACAATTTACATTTTTTGATTCTTGTCCTCAACTTTGTTGACATATTCACCACATTTCGGCAGTTGTACGCTCCGGCCTTCTTCAGTTGACTAGAATTTTGGACTGAACTCTTTATTTCGTCCACCGGAGTAGATTGTTCTAGTTCCACGTGCCATGCCTCTTCTAGTTATCACACTTTAACTCAATTATCGATGTTTCCTTTTACCACTGCTAGGTATTGAACTGACAACACTTTGGGCCAAGTCACTAGATCCAACCACTGGCCCATTTGACCTTGAATATAAATGTTTGGAGTTAATATCTTAATAACAATTTTTTTTCCAGAGCTCATATTGCAATTTTGTTGTTACTATTACTTTTCTCTAGCACGCCGTATGTATTGTGACCATTTCTATGCTTGACCGGATTAGGAGATTTTTGAGGCGAGCATTTGTGCTGATTACTTAAGCGTTTCGTAAGTAACGTACTGTGACTATTATTTCAACGTCATCCCAGAGGGGTAGGTGATCTTCCGTTTTCCTTCTTAAATGGTGAGCTACGCTTGATTTTTCTGGTTCCCCTAGTGTTACGGCTTTACGATTTACTTTCAGTCTTACTTTGAGGAGGCGAACTCTTTCTCCTTTATATTTCTTACCACAGTTGCACGGAATAGGGGTTGCCAGTTCAATACCTGGCTACTGCAGTGGTGAACAATTACTTGGCGAGTTGAGTTAAAGGGAGATAACTGAGACATCCGGAAGAGGCATGACACGAGGAACTAGAACAATCTAATTGGTGAACGAAACAAACGGCTCAGTTCGAAATTGCAATTACCTAAAGAAGTCCAGAGCGTACAACGTCCGAAATGTCGTAAATATGGTAACATAGATGACGACAACGGCCCAAAAATAGAAAGGTTGCAGCACAAATATACATTATATATCTATCCTTATATATCTCTCTTTATATATATATATATATATATATATATATATATATATATATATATATATATATATATATGTGTGTGTGTGTGTGTGTGTATGTGTATGTGTGTGCGTGTGTGTGTATAGATATAGATATATAGAGAGGGACACAGAGATAGAGTGAGTGAGTGTATTTGGAATGAGTTAGCGTATATATTTTTGTATTAGTTATTTTCTCATTTGCAACAAGTTCCCCGTAATGGTAATGTTAATCGTTTCCTTATAAGGCAACCTTCTCCATTCTTTGACCGAGTAGCCAGTGCTATACTTTCGATTGTAATTTGTAAAATTCTTCTCTCTAAATTTTTTTTTCAAGAAAATAGGTTTCCACAGTTTAGTAACATTTAATGCTCTTTACCAGTATTAATGGAGTCTTTCTTCCCAACGTTTTGTTTGGTGTAGTGCACATCACATTCACTTACGTGCTAATACCCATGCGAAAGGTATGAATCCAACTCCCTTCAGCTATGGATAAATAGTAGGACAAACTGGGTTCTATAGTCTTAGGTGGCAACCAGTCTAAGTAAAGGAAAACTCCGAATTTAAAACTGTATGTAGCCCAAGCGAAACCTATACTATGCAATTAAGGAAAAGATCGTTCGAATTCCCTCAATGGTCCCAAATACCGTCGACTCGTTTTTTACCAGAGCGCAACGTCGGTGATTGATTATGTTATTATTTCCTCGTCGAGTTCCATGCGATATTAGTTTTAGTTTTTGCTGCTACGAATTTCTTATAGTTATTAGGTTTCTGTTATTTTTACAATTATTTATAGTGCCAGACCCCAAAGTCCGAAGAAAAATGATCCTCGCTAAGAGTTACGGGCATCATTAGCTCGACGTTATTTTTAACAATTCATTTGCAAAAGTGGTTGTATACAGATGCCAGTTTAGATATTTCTGGACATGGTTGGCGCCATGTATAAAATCCATCTAAATCTGATGAAGCTATTTAAAAACATGACTCGAGTTTTAAGCTAATGTTTATATATATATATATATATATATATATATATATATATATATATATATATATATTTCTTTGAATAAAAACAGACCACTTTAAGGTTCCATGTAATAAGTTATTTCACCACAACCCCCTTTAAAGGGCTCTGGATCATCAGACTTTACTTCCAAAGGTTGAAATTTTTCATTTTTCATTTCAACCTTTGGCAGTAAAGTCTGATGATCCAGAGCCCTTTAAAGGGGGTTGTGGTGAAATAACTTATTATTCTGCTCTGAACTTACATTGAGCTCTCACGGATTACCTAGTTTTGCATAAACTATATATATATATATATATATATATATATATATATATATATATATATATATATATATATATATATAGTCTATTTCTATATGTATGTATTATTGTGTTCGTGTAACTTCGTATTATACAAAGTATGTTCCCGAAGCCGTGTTGTTAGAGGATTTACGCCCATGAAAACAGTGTTCCATGTGATGGAAGATATAGCAGCCTGAGTCAATGATCAAGAAAGTAAGATTAAAGAAAGGGAGAGTCACCGAAATACACCCAATAAAGATTTTGTCGCAAAAGATTAAGGAATTGGAGCAAGAAGTCTATAGATACCTAAGAGTTAGCGAATGAGATGGAATACAGCATATGCAAGTGAGAAATAAGAAAAGAATATTACAGGCGTGTGCGTCTTGTGTTAAATACAAAATTTACTCCCCAAAACAGAATATCAGCCTTAAACACTTTGTCTCTCTGTGGTGCAATACAGTTTCAACACCACATAGATGACATTAAGGGAATGGATGTCAAATTCAGACATCTGACTTATCAACGCATGGATCATCCTAATCCGATACAGCTCCGAAGGAGGCAGAGGATTATTTCAACTAGAACTGTCTTATAAAAACAAAACAATCGGTCTTCAAAGATATATGGAAACTACAAAAGATTGGATGATCGTCTGTGTCAAAGAACATGCAAGATATAAACATTATTCGGTAACAGAGGAAGTTTGTATTGCTACAGGTGAAATATATTTGTTCAGCTATTCCAGCAAATTTAGAAATAGGAAACTTTTCTTGTAAGATTAATATAGGAATGATTTGTCGCTCGTATCCGAATATACCTCTCTGCTAGGGCGGTTAGCTAATCCCTATTTCAGATGCCTGCTCAGGCCCACTTCTGGTTTATAATAAAACAATGCTGAGCTGACCTTAGTTACAGTTTCTGCGAGAGAGCTTATTATCTGGCGTGATCAACAGTCTGAACAAGGCCAGTACGCTCAAAACCTCGATCACAATGACTTGTGAGTTCGCGCTAACACAAACATCGACGGCTCCCAAATGGTTCCATCTACTCAATTTCACGTATAAGGCTTGGGTCAACATGGTTGCCAGGTACTTTCCAAAGCTGCTACTGGAATTGGCTCTACAGGCCAGTAACATCAAGAAGGTACCTTCCTGATAAATCGACAATGGTGAGATTAGAATCAACAGAAAGTGAACGAGCTAACCACTCCGCCACGTACCCACAGGAGGATTCATATTGTAGATTAAAAGTCGTTCTTTTATTATAAAATAAACAGTTTAGATAAAAATACCTGTCATGTAATGGGAAGTAGATAAAAAAAAAGTTACTGCGATGACTAAAGAATGACGCTATGAATATATTGTAAAAAATTTTTGCATCGCCATCATATGTTAGAATGCAAAATTGAGCAGACACATTCACCAAAATAATAACCAATTAGGGGAAATAATTTAATGATTGAATAATAATGCAGAAAATTTACATGAACAAATGACTTACATAAAAATGTTGGAGAACACAGTTTAGTTTAAAGGTGACAGAATGCTGGGGGAATTACTTGCATGGCTGAATATTGATGTTATGAATTTATAAAAAAATATTCCATCAGAAAATGTGAGAAACCTTTACATTAATCTAATGGTGACTTTCAATAAGATGTACTAAAGAAAAAACAATTTCTATGTGTTATGTAAAGGTATTTCGAGAAACAAAGATCGTTTGAAAGTTTCGAACTTACCTCTGCGTGATATATGCACTCAGTAATTTTGAAAAAAGAAAATTTCACTCACCTGCAAAAGAGAAAGAAAAGAAATTAGTAGAAACTGGAAGAATAATGAAAACTAATTTCGTTAAAACATTATTTCTTTTTTTTTTTTGAACAAGCTTAGCTAAATGTATTCTCCAAATATCAAATGTCCTCAGAAATTTTTAAAATACCTCTTAAGTATTAAATCCAAAAGAAATGCATTATCAAATACATACATACATCCCAACATATAATTTATTTGTTAATTTTCTTTCTTTCTTTTTCCCTTTATTTCTTTTATTGTTTCTTTTTTTCCTTGTCCCCTAATATTTTCTTACATTTTTTTTCTCATCAGCTTCTCTTTGTCTGATCATCTCTTTCTTTCTTTCTTTCTTTCTTTCTTTCTTTCTTTCTTTCCTCGTCCCTTTATCTTTTCTTTCTTTCTTTAAAACTTTCTTTTCTCTTCATCTTGTTAATTTTCATCTCTTTCTTTCTTATGTTTTGTTCATTGATTTCTTTCATCGTCTTTCTTTATTAACCTTATATTTTCACCTTTTCTTTCTTTCTTTCTTTCTTCACCTTTTCCTTCTTTCACTCATCGTCTCTTTCTTTCTTTCTTTCTTTTTCTCCTCATCTTTTTCTCATTTTCTCTTCGTCACATTATTTCTTTCATCTACTTGTCTTTTTTTGCTTTCTTTCTTAATTTGTCTCTTCATTATATCTTTTTTTTCAACGTCTCATTCTTACTTTCCCTATATTTCGATTGTTCTTTTCTTTGTCTTTTCATCTGTTCCTCATTTCTATCGTGTGCAGTTGGGCGGCAATCTTGCATTAAATTTTTCATTATCAAGTAAATTTTCGTGGATTAAAATGATTATGTCTGTAATTATGCATTCTGTTTCTTAGCTGCATTTTATTCGTCGGCGGATGTTATGTGTTTTTCTTTTTCTTTCATCAGATAACTCTTCTTGATATGAAAATGAAAAGTGCACAGAAATCAGTGGGCGATTTATATACAAATTCTTCCTGAAAACCAGAAAATGGTCTGAATCGTAGAAAAATGAAAACAAAACAAAACAAAACAAATTGAATAAATAAAAACCGTAATAATCATCTTCAAAAAAACCTGCATACACTTACATAGTATAATGGATAAGCTGTCGCCATTTTTAAATATTTATTTCGCGCATGCGCGTTGTTTGCTTTGGATTTCGTTTGCTATATTAGGGTTAGTTGGGTACCGTCTGTAACAAAAAGAAGACCATGACGCAATTCAGTCAGCCGGTAATTTGGAAAGGCCATTCTGTACTGCTTGGCATTCGCGAATACGAACATTTCAGTGTGTTTGGGTGTCAATATGAGGATCCGAAAGGAATTGAATGAGTCTAATGCTGATTACGAAGGGACGGTAGCTTGGAAAGCACACTCTGATCGTTCTGATAAGAAATAACCCTTGAAGCTTCAGACTCAACACGGGGCCTACTTCAAGTACCTTAAGATAATGCTGCTCTGGGTCAAGAAGGTGGCTGCAGGAAAACCCTATTTCTGGCAACAGAACTCTCCACCATGTCTTACAAGCAGGATAACCCAGTCATGGCTGTCAGACAATTTTTGCGGCCACATCATCCATTACAGCTGACCACCTAAAATCCCAGAGTACAACCGTTTTGATGATTATGTGTCGGGCGTAGTTGAATGAAAGACCGATAAAACACCTTGTAGCATCAAAGATGAACTGAAAACAAGAATTATGACAGCATTCACCAACTTAATCAAAGAGATCGTTCTCAAGAGATGCAAGAAATTCCGAAATCGACTGGAGACCTTGGTGGAAGTCAATGGCGATGTTATTGAATGGATCTATTCTTTAGTATTTCCAAGATTTTCGTGTAATTTTGGTAAATATCGCTATTAAAATGACATGTCCGTGTTATTTTCATATTTTTTTTTTTTTTGCATAATTCAGACGTCAATTTATACATCGCAATCTGTACACAGATACACATACACCATTAATAGGTTGGTGCAAAAATAATGACGTAATAATGTCGTTTTTTGACGTATTTTTTAACGTCAAAAAACGACATTGTTACGTCATTATTTTTGCACCACCCTAATATATATATATATATATGTATTTAAGATGGAACATATGCAAATCAGTTTGATGTTTGAAATTTTATTCTATGGTAAATGTTTCGTCCAGTAAGGACATCATCAGCCCCACTCCACAAAAAAAAAATCATTATTTTATGAAACAATTTTTCGTTAGACGCAATACACTCTGGTAATAAAGCAACGGGGCGTCTACTGAAACAAGTGTATTTGAAGTAATAACATATGCAGGGTGGCAATGAAGACACTATACAGTTACTTAAAATAACAATATATATATATATATATATATATATATATATATATATATATATATATATATATATATATATACATACATATATATATACATATATATATATACATATATATATATATATATATACATATATATATATATACATATATATATATATATATATATATATATATATATATATATATATATATATATATATAATGCAAACAGGTAGTAATAATTATATAAATATATATTATCATTGATATCTGCTTGGCCAGAATGGCATCTGTCTGTTTATTTACAGCATACAATCTGTCATTTTATCTGTTTTCATAGCTAGCTAATTTTCACCTGGTCTCAAATCAAATATTCACACGAGACAATTACCTAATTATTAAAATCTTACGAAGTAATCAAATCTGTCTGTATGACATCAGAAAAAAGTTATTTTGCAACTTGTCACAACTTAAAATTTAACAATGCAAAATCAGCTGAGATGAAATTTTAAGCTTCATAATCTTTGTTAGCGGGAATCGGTTAGTTTATTTAAGTGAGCGAGCAAAGTCGGTGTCGGATTAAAATATATTGCCAGGAAAGCTGTCTATATCCTGTCCGATCTGATGATCGCTGCCCGCTGAGTGACGCGATACAGTCTTCCTCGTCATATAAAATCTTATATGACTTTTATTTCCATAAAGATCAGCGGCTACCTACTACGGAAAAATCTTCTTTTGTTATAAATCGAAAGAGACGTGACAACCCAAGCGTGTATCACGTGCGACATTTAACTGACTGGGTACTTAATAAAAAAAGTTATGCCTTTCGCTTTTGAGGAGCTTTTGTTAGCAGTTTAATCTTGCAGACATTTACTGCCATTGGGAAGATGATTCTCACTGAGTTGTAACCTCGTACCATACAAGTGTAATCTTAAGAATATATTGCTTTCTTTAACTCGATGATTAATTGTCTCATCTCGAAATGTGTTTGAGTTTCATTAGCTGCTCTGAAACATAGGGTCTGTTAAAAGTTTAGAAATGTTATATAATTCCTATAGTAAGTTCTATTTGGACAAAGTCTGTCTATATTTCTTAGATGAGGTATTATGTACAGTATTTACATTATTCGGACTTTTGTCCTCATCTTTGTCGCCATATTTATCACAACGTTTCGGCCATTGTACGCTCCGGCCTTCTTCAGGTGGTTGGAATTTCGAACTGAACTTTATTGAACTTTATTTCGATCACTGGGGTAGATTGTTCTAGTTCCACGAGCCATGTTTGATAGATGTCAGTTATCAGTTATCTCCTGCTAATTTTCCCTCTGATAAGTTCTCCACTGCCTTAACCGGGTATTGAACTCACACTCTTTGGGTCTGTCACTGGATCTAACCAACGCCTTTATCCACTGTGCCATGTGTCCGAAAATTAGTTTTTTAGGCGCTAAATTTTTTTAGGCGCTAAATTTTGTCCTGTTTGAAAGTCCCACAAATTTTAGCAGATGCAAGGCACCTGCTTAAGTCCGGCGAATAGATCGACTGATATACGATAAAGACGAAAAAAAAACTGGCTTTAAATAATACTTTTACAGTAGGAGTAATTATAATTTCATTGGCAATATGCATACTTTTACAGTAGGAGTAATTATAATTTCATTGGCAATATGCATAGATCATCGTAGAATTTAATTTCTTCTTTTCTGATCGCTTCCATCATGATGATGGCGTTGATGACTAAGTAGAAAAATTCTTGCATGGTAGAGCCGATAGCATTGATTGCATGGTAATGTTGGCGGATGACGAAGTTGATTTTGTCGAGCCTTTCTCTCTTGTTGTTTTGACTTCTTTCTTTTCTCCCCTTGTGGCTTCGATGCTTTTTTGGTTCCGATAACGATGGAACATTGCCAGTTAATACGGACTTGTGCATGTATTTGAAGAATTTAGGCTCAGGTCCAGTGGCTTTCATTGTTGCTTTAGATTGGTCTCTTTATCTTCGAAGAGAACAATCTCATGATCTTTTCCCTGAAGTGAACTCACTAAATAAAATTTGATATTCAAACCAATCTTGATACATCCTTGACCTTAACCCTCCAAGTTTTTATTCACTACTGCATTTGCCAGGTATTGAACTTATAACTCTTTAGGTCAATTCACTGGATCCAAACCAACGCCATGTCTCCTTGCGTGTATGAACTTTTGGAACTCATAAACTTAATGCCTCAGGAAGCATTTTTATCCCGTAATACATAGATAAAATAGCGTGAATATATGGTCGGTATAGTTTAGAAAAAAATTATGTTACTAAGGTTAGTTTTATTTTGAAAATAAAACAGACGTAAAAATCAATCTATCTTTCTGATTGTTTAAAGGAGGCCCTCTGAACAAGATTATTGAGACAGTTAACATTTTCGTTAGGCGACTGTTTAAACCAAATTCGACTGAATCAGTCCAGTATACATCTGCTTATTTAAGTATAAACAAAAGGATTTTAATTGGAGTCTATTACTATTATAATCACTATTTTCTCTCATCTCAAGTTCTTGTTTTGCGAATATTTGGGTTGATTAAAAAACGGAACGAATTTGTTGTCTTTTGAAAAAGTGAAAACCATTTTTTACTAAAACTTTACAAATTCTAAACGTAAGTGTTCACTGAAATTTTCAGATTTAGTATTATAATAAAATTAGTATCATAAACTTCTCGTTCCAGGAACACTCTTCCGGCTTCTTACTTTCCAGTTGACTTTCATCTTGAAAAATATAACTGCAACGTCAATAGTTATCTTCTATTTTTTTTTTTAATTCCTGTTCTTTTTTATTTTCTTTTGTTTTAATATTTTTTTATATTCGCTCTCACACAGAAACACCTTGCATCTCAGTGGCATTATTGCTTTGCTTGGGGTGAATGATTAAAAATTGATTATTTTTATATCGAGTAGTCTTCAATTCCAAGAAGTCGTCTTAGGAATTTTATCACAATAAAATGTTTCAATATCTCACTAGCTATTGAACGCAGTGTGATCACAGATATCAATATATTTACATTAAGTGAAGAATTGTATTTTATTGAGTTCGGAATAATTTCTTCGTATTTCATATTTTAATCGTATTTGATATTTTAATCACAGAATTTCAGCCATTGTAGCTTCTGGCCTTTCCCTAGTGTCTGTTATATTCTAGAGTCATTAACCATTATCTTAGGGGCTTCCTCTTTCGTGCATGTCGCACCTGGTTCCTTTATTCCTAATTAATCTCAGAATTATCTTCCTTTGAGACAGGCGCTGAAACGTGACCTTCAAGGGAACGAGATGAACTTTGGTAAACCTCCCATTTCTGAACTCAATTTTGCAATCACACATTCCTGAAAATGATTACAGTTTTAAAGTTAAAAAACAAAATACACCCTAATATTTCATAAGTGTAGAACGGCCGAATCATTTTAAAGACAAATTTTAAAAAATCAAATGCAAAATTAAAAACACGTCATCTAAAAATATTCAGGCAAGAATTAAAGTATTTGTGGCAAGTGCTTGTAGCAGAATTTTAGACGCAAATAGTCGTTGCATGATTTACAGGTAAACTGCATGAATTAACAAGTGATTTTCTTTTTTTTCTTCACTTAGCAGAGGGGTAGTGAAGGCGATTTAAAGACAGACAGATCGACGGATAGACAAATAAATAGATAAATAAATAGAATTTGTGAACAGGACCCCGTCATGTTCATAGTGACAAAACATCACCATTACGTTCGTGTTCCATTGGCATGCATTAATTTCTACAGGGTATCTTCCTTTGATCTCTTGTAGAAAAGACTCCTTAGGTGATGCATCCTTGATATTAAAACCTTAACTTCGCCAAGCCCAGGATCAACCGTTATCTATCCTACATACACTCATAATATACAATTTCTACTTCCTCATTTTCACAGTGGATGTGCGTGTGGTGTAATGGATAGCGGATCGGAATGAGGAATCAAAGATCCGAGTTCGAGCACGAGTTCGAGTTCCAGTCGAGATCATCACAGTCATTTACGCGCAAATATTCTTGGGAAAATGTATGAATCGATCTCTTCTCCATTAGCTAATAAGACTTGTTCCTAGAAAAATCATTGTTATCTCTCACTCACAAAAAAAAAAAAAAAGAAAAGAAAAGAGAAAGAAAAATTATTCTTCCAGCCTAAAATGTTTCGGTTTTAAATAACCACCAAATGGTGAATAAGATGTAATCAAATTAAAAAAAACAAAAAAAAAACAAATCAATGAAGCCTCCATCTTGCTTCCCGACAATAATCCTTCTCAGTAACTCTCTACCTAGAATGGCCTTTGGGATTTAGTGAATTAAAGCAAAAAGAAAACAAACAGTTACTAATGATTGAACAAAGCTGTTGACTTCATGAGCAAGGGGACGTTGTTAGAACTATTCGCTTGTTTCAAAATTTATTGCGTGTCTCGACTTAATTGTGTCGTGAGCAATGATTCTCCCAATGGCTATGTTGAAAATTATTGGCCAGCCTAATGAAACGCGGATTCTTCTGTACTGCGTGTATAGCTATATATTGTTGGCTTTCAAGGATGTAAGCTGACTTTATACAATACTAGTTAAAATATTAGAAAAAATATTAAATTTATTTCATATTAAAATTAATTTCTACATCATCTTGAAATATGCGCAAATCATAGCAAATTTTTAACAAATAGAAGGATAACGGTTAGAATTTATCAAATTGGAAAATAAGCGTGACGTTTCGAATAAACGTCCCAACGAGGATTTATTTTTAAATATATAAAGTTTAATGAACACTTAAGAGAAATAATCATAGCGTCGATAAAATTATTTGGAAACTAATGTTCCGTACAACCGGGGTAAAAATAGGAAAGGATTAATTTAAATGTGCCGGCTCCAGTATTTGAGGCACGATAGTTTAATAAATTTTGAACGAAATAATCGCGCTGCCATGATTATTATTTGTAAGTAATAACCACAAGTGTGCCGCCTACCCAAGTATAACACCGTAACAAGTGTAGGAATTGATTAAAATGATTTAATCGGACTGTATTTGGCACATAAGATTATTTCATGTATAAAAGAAATCATTTAACCAGAGCTGTTTTTTTTTTTTTTTCGTATATTTTTGAATGTGCTTCACCGTAAACAAGGCTCTGGACCCACTCGAATTAGAGGGTTAGAAAGTAAGAGGCAGTTTATACGGATAAAAGGGGAAGATGGCAGTTAACCTTATACGTGATAGGGTAACATTGTAGTGATCGAAGAAACAGCCTCTTGGGAGTCGGTTCCACAGAGCAGGGGTTTTCGGGAAGAAGCTGTTCAAGTGGAAACTGCATCTCATCAATGGAATGCAGAGAGAATGAGGTTTGTTTGCTACAATGTGAGTTGCATGCCGGGTCCTGTCCGTGAGGGTTAGAACTGGCAGAACCAAGAAATGTAGTTCGTCCTCGTACTTTCCATGGAAGTAGCGATAGCGCAGTAAGAGGCTTTTCATATTCCGTCTCTGAGAGAAAGATTGGAGGGTGGAAAGTAATTTGTCACCCACAAATCCTCGGGAATGCTTTTGCACACGAGACTGGAAAGTTTGGTCTGGATTGCTCTTGTCCAAATACTCCATTTTAGTCCTGATCTGGCTCTTGTAATGAATTGCATGAAGAATTAGGTACTTACAGAAGCTGTGTATAATTGGTTGGCAGAAAAGGTTTACGAGAGATAGCATAAAAAGGAACTTTACTAAAAGCTAAATTGCATATGGAGTTTTGGATATGAAATACCACCCAAACCCTGAAGAGACACGGCACTTAGAATTGGGTGAAATATAGTGTAAAAATAAGGTAAGGATCTAATTTTCCCGATGAACTTACCGACGATTTTGCTAGTGTAGACGGTATTTATATAAAATGCTTACTCGGTGTAGTTTTTTTTTTTCTATGGACAGAGTACAAGGCAGAGTCTCGTCTCGGGAAACAACTACCGTACACCGTTTTATACGATGTCTACGGGGAATTTTTGGCCGAGCCTACAGTCTCGGATACTCCACATTAAATTTGGCCTTGTGCCAATCTCAGTGAGATTCATTCTTCCCAGTACTTACCAAAAGACTAATATTTATCAAGTTTTATGCAATAGACTCACACAAAGAGAATGTCGATTGAGCCGTTTCGTGAATTCCAGTGACTTACGCGCAAGTATCTTCGGAAAATGTATGAATTGATCTCTTCTCCACTAGCTATGGGTTAAATAATAAGACGTCTTTCTAGGAAAATTATGGTTATCTCCCAACAAGTAGTTAATACAATATTCACTCGCAAAAAGAAAAAAAAACAATTTTTACCATAAAAAATGTTTCGGTTTTAAATAACCAAGAAAGGATAAATAAATTGTAAAAATAAAAAAAATGAATTGATCATCCTTCGCTCTTTCTTAAAAACAATCCTACTCAGTAACCTTCTACCTTGAGTGGCTATTGGGCCATGTAATGGGTGAACAGTACATAGCAAAAATAATCAGCCTTTTTATGCAATAGACCATACAAAGTGAATACCTAGTGAGCCGTTTCGTGAATTCCAGTCACTTACGTGCGAATATCATCGGAAAATTATGAATTGATCCCTTCTCCACTAGATATGGGTTAAATAACAAGACGTCTTTCTAGAAAAATCCTGGTTATCTCCCAACACAACTGTTAATGCAATATTCACTCACAAAAACAAAAACAAAAAAATCATTTTTACAATAGAAAATGTTTCGATTTTAAATAACCAACAAAAGATTAATAAATTGTTAAAAAGTATCAATTGATCATCCTTCACTCTCCCTTAAAATAATCCTACTCAATAACCTTCTACCTTGAGTGGTCCTTGGGCCATGTAATGGGCGAACAGTACTTAGCAAAACTAATCAGCCGTTTTATGCAATAGACCATACAGAGTGAATACCTAGTGAGCCGTTTCGTGAATTTCTCCTGCTGTCGAATAACTTGCTTTTATTTTGGCGTGGAAACTTGTGCAAGATTTTCCGAGTACTCGCTACCATCGGGTCTTAACACTTAATTTCGGCAATTTCTTTTAAAATTTCCGCGTGAAATAACGCGACTAATTCGACACCAGGAGAAAGTTGGCAAACGGTTCAGTGGGAATTCGCTGTCTACTCCATTTAATCGGAAATGTTTGAATGAATGAGTTTCTGTCTACATAAACCATGTTTAACTTTTTAATTATTTATCTTTGATAAAGTGCCTCACGAATACCAGACTGTAGCATAGAACTGCCTATGTCTCTTTACTTTTTAAATAATCTATTGTAATATCAATTTTTTTATTACAGTCTATATGTTATATGACGCAATTCGAATTTTCAAGTGTCGCAGAGCCTTAAAACACACAAAAGAGATAATAAATATATGATTATGTATTAATGTTCTTGGGGATTCATTTGTTTATAATAATTGAATGAGGAAGCCGTATGCTAACAAAATGACGCTGGAGTAGAAATGTACGAAGACTAGTATGACTATAATGAAACCAAGACTGATAAGGATATACCATGCACATGCTTCACAGCCAACTCTGCGTGATATGATGACAGGTTTTGAAAAAGAAAGCAGCGCGTAAATTTGCGGACGACGTTCAGTTAGACATATCTGCATATCAGCTAATCCAGCTCAGTCCCCAACTAAGAATGCCCCTATGTATCAATAGGTGTGTCTTAATTCGCCATACTTAAGTCATGCTTCAAATTTTAAAAAAACAAAAAAACAAGCACAAACCCCTCGATAATCAGTTACGATACTCTTCAAATACCTATACTGCCTCCATGCAGAGAGTATCCCCAGACGAGGATATGTCGAAGGGCAGAGTCTCGTTTCGGAAAACAAATACCGGACCACCGTTTTATACGATGTCTACGGGGAATTTTTGGCCGAGCCTACAGTCTCGGATACCCCACATTAAATTTTGCCTTCTGTGGAGGTTGATAGATATCCTGCAGTTGAAGATTCGTCTACTGCTCTGTTGGTCAAACTCTCCGGGCAGAGAGAATCCTCAGACGAGGCTCTCTCGAACGACAGAGTCTCGTCTCGGTAAATCATTTTATCCTGCAGTTGGGGATTCATTGTGGAATTAACTTGACTCGCTTCTAGCAGTTGACTACTTCTTCTCCGCGTTGCTACCGAATCTTATAGGTGTTTTTCTTGTCCTAAGTATTATCATTCATTACCAACCTTTGTTTGATTATTCTATTCAGTAACGTCCCCAAGTTACGACACTGCTCATGAAAAAGATGCGCATGTTGTCCCCTTAAGGTAGGTAGTAAAGGAAAACGAGGGGAAAGAACTAAACATCAATTGCAAGAAGACAGTATGTATGGCTGTCAGCAAAATGAACAAATAAGTATCTATGAAGATGACAAAACCGTTTACTCGTGTCTTAGCAGTACAACAAATCCGACAAGACAGAACTGGCAACTGCTCTCGGAAAGGACCTCAAATCAGTGCTTACCTGGGTCAACGAATGGCTTCTAAATGTTATCGCCTGCGAAGCAAATCTGTTTTCATTTAATCACCACAGAAAATCGTTTATGCCTGCCACAAGCATTGATGGTATTAGACTCCAGGAGAGCAACACTCTACGCTATCTTGGACATATTTTCTACTCCTAGGAAACTATGTAAATCTATCGTGCTATATAATAATTATCATCAGAATCATCTTGCACAATTACAAATCTAACATTCAACCGTGCAATGAATATTACTGCTGTTCGGGTGTTCCTGCCATTCATTTCGAGATTCTTGACAAAATCTAAAGGAGAATCTGTAATGTAATCGATCTTGACCCGGCATTTCGAATTCAGTCACTTCCCACCGACGTGGCGTATCTTCCATCTGTCTTTTTTACAAATATTTTTATGGTGATAGTTCTAATGAACTATACTCCTTAGTGCCTTGAATTTAAGCTTGCTATTAGATTTATCTCACCGTTTTACTGTTTAACTAACTATATGCCATTATCAGTTTTATTCTAATAATGTCTTTTCTTGCACTTCTCGCCAGTGGAACTCTCTACTGATTTCTTACTTCCCTTGCACCAAAATATTCAAAAACTTAATGCAACGTTGATGTCCATATTCTGTCTTCCTGAACCCTATTCTTTTATTGCCCTTTTCCTCACTTCTTAATAAAGTAATTCTTTCATTTACTGTAACCACCTGCGTCCTAGTCGCATTAATGCTTTGCTTGGGGCGAAACGATTAAAAGAAAATAGATGCGAGCTACGTATTTGGAGAAAACCAAATTCAAGCAAGTAGAAGAATATAAATATCTAGGAAATGAAACAGACGACGGAAAGCCAAAGGCTTTGGGGTTGCACTTGGAATAGCGAAAGGTGCTTTCCAAAAGTTAAGAAAAGTATTATGAAACAGGGAAATTTCATTAGAACCAAAGGACTGTTATGCAATATCAGTCTTCCTTTATGTCGGTGAATGCTGGACAATCTCATCACAGATGAAGCAACAGAGTTTAAGTAACAGAATTGTCGTTCGTCAGAACGATGCTGAGAATACTATGGACTGATCATCTGAGCAACGAGAACGTTTTAGGTTAAAATGAAAGCAATTAGAATCAGTAAATGTGACACTCATATTGAAGTTAATAGAGACAGAAGAAAACAATGAATGACCTACCAACGGGCTTCTATATTTGGTTGGCAGTTTTACGAGAGACTGAACAAAGACGAAGTTTACGAAAATCTCAAAAGCGCAGAAATTTGTGGAGATGTATGATAGCCTTCGTCCTGATGGGATACGGTAATTAGAAAAAGAACTAGCAAGCAAATCTGTAACATTGATTTTATTATTATTTAACGATTATCTGTGTGACCTGCTATTCGCGATAATTTCTTAGCATTTTCTGTGATACGATACCAAACAATCACGATAATCTCGATCACGAGTACCGTCACCCGAGCAGGTCATAAGGGTATCATATGTACTGCCAAAGTAGCTACAATCAGCATGCCTAAGGAAGTCTCTCTTCAGGGTAGTTTTGAATTAAGTGCTGATTGCCCTGCCAAGGTTAAAGAGCCGAGTTTGCTCGACTATATAACCCATTAATGAAGAAAGATGGTCAGTTGTGCGCGATACACGCTTAGGCGATCATGTATCTTTCGATACATGACTGAGGAGGCAATTTTTTTCCCGCAGTAGGTTGCCATTTTTTCTACTGTAGACCAGTTGCCATCCCAGACTATAGAATCCGGTCAATCCTGCTATTTAAGTTGGGAGTATTAAAAATACAAAATTATCTAATTTTTTCTTTAAGAGTTAGTTAAGATGCTGATGAGTTTCCAAACATTAGTTTTTCCTTATCACTGAATTACTGTAAGCTCATGTGAGGAATTTTGAAGTAAATTCCCGTTGCTTTCTCCAAGGTTGTATTTCCGATTTTCTCTTAGATTGGCTGCCACTTAAGGACAGGAAGCCCAGTTTACGTTCTGATTGGACCCATGGCTAGAGAGGGATAAATCTATGCCTTTACCAAAGTGAACGTAATAGACTAGGCCGGAGTTTGAACTCGACTTACTAATAACATTTTCCGCCCCGCTAACCTTTACACTTTCCTCCTTTTCAATTATTATAGCAGAAATATTAAACTGAAAACTTTTCGTTGACTTTAATAAGCATATTTCAGAGACTTTATATACAAGTTGCATTAGTTCGTGTAATATACAGTTGCAGATGGAAAATAATATAAATTAAACAATGAACCTCGTCTGCTTTAATGTCATTATTTTCATTAGTATGATAAAGAAAGCCATTTCAATAAAACCAATGTCAATACCATTACACTTATGGGCTGTATCAGCGCCAATCGCAGAGTCCATCTTCGTTATCGCCAGCAGCTAAAGTAGTTGGTCTCCATTTACTCTCCTGCTCAGACCAATCCGATCAACTGAAATGTGTTCAATAACTTAAGTAACATCGATACGTCTTACAGCTTAATCGTATTTTTGGACCAATCATATTGTCTAACAACTTAAATGTTATAGACTGTCTTATAACCGAGCAATCAGATCAGCCCACAGGTCCGATCTTCATTTCGACGTACAGCTTCCCATCATTCTTTTCAGACGAAGGAAATATTCTGAAAGTCCCTGGCAATCGCCATACTCTTTCCGGCACTTTCCAGTTTTGGTTTAAATCGCCATCAATCGATTGACCTTTTGCGATCGTTCTTCTGCTGTAATTACTAAATTATCAAGTGTCTTGGCTCAGTCCCTACGCTTGGCCAAAACGTTGGCCAGAGTTCGCAGTTTTAAATAGAGGCGGAACCAGCATCAATGAACTCTGTAGCACAGACGGATTTCTTAGCCACACGAGAACATCACCATTTCTATTGATTTTCTGTCTTGTAATGACATATCTGGCGTTAAAGATAGTAGCATATTTAGGACCGGAGTAGTAAGTTAAAACAACAAATATGAATTGTCGGAATAAAGTATTAAGAATAGCAGCAAACATGACGACGCATACATAATATTCAATAGTGAAAACTTCTACATTTTATTCAATTTGTTGATTGTACGAAAAGTTTAAATAAAACTTGCATTAGTTTCATTCTTTATTCCAAGAGTGGATGCGAAGACTCCTAGCTCCAGCTTTGGTACAACATTTTGACAAATCCTAGAGTTTTCTTTGAAATTTACTCTGATTGATTTCTCGTGCAATCAACTCAATTTTGAACGCTTACACGCCTAAGATAAAATTTAGAATGTAATAAAAAAATACCTGTAACATTTTACAGAAACGAAAAAATTTAAATATTAGGTTGGTGCAAAAATAATATCGTTTTTTGCCGTATTTTTTAACGTCAAAAAACGATATTATTTTTGCACCAACCTAATATTTTTTTATCTGTGCACTTAAATTATTACGTACTATTGTCCCCATCTTCATTAATTTAGATGTTTTATTAACACAAAGATTCGGTCAAGTACATTCTGGTTATCTTCTGACGTCCATAATTGAATGATATTGAATATTATTGTTTCTTTTAAACTATCTGACACTGTTGTAGCATAGCTACGAATGATGATGGGAATGCTTCTATTGCCATAAAACAATAGTGAATACTGTACGTGATTTTCATAGAAGTCGGTTAAGGAACGTCAGCGTAAATGACGATTCCGTATAGGATGCAGGTTCGAATCCTGTCAAAGAACGAATAATTTCTATGAAAATTTCTCGGACATTCAGGCTGGTAAATGTTATTTAATACTGTTTATTATAAACAGAGCATTTACTTAAATACTTGTATCTATAAAAAGAACGTTAAACATAAAAATGTCTTTAATAAATAAATTCTCGGACTTTGTCCATTTCTTAATATTGATTGGTATGTTGTTTTTTTTTCAGCTTATAAACCTTTTGCAGTTTATTTATAAAATCAAAAGAAATATCTTTAAATTTTAAGACTCTTTTGGGAGATAATAATGATTTACTGATACATGTCCTACTAATTAACTCATAGCTGAGGGAGGTGGATTCATACATTTCCAAAGTGTATTTGCGCGTTAGTGTATATGACGAAACCGACTATAATTCGAACTCGGCTCTCCGATTTCCAATTGGGAGCCATTATGCATCACACGATTCGCGCATCCAAGCTTACAGCACCAGGTATTCCCATTGCGTAACTGCGGTGATCGCTGAAACTTCCGATATTAAGGCAAGCAGATATGGAAGAATGCTTAAATGTTCCCCAATATAAATGAATGACAACTGAACTTTCGATTTACACCATTTCGGATATCGGGGTAAAAATTTGAATTAATGTAGGGCTTTTATATAAGCGGATTTGCGAAAGGCAAACATCTAAAATGTAATCGATATCTGTGTATGAAACAATAGTGACAACTTGGCGGAAGACATAGTTGAGCATTTACCATTATCCACTAATCCTTATTGGACACCCGAAAATGCCTTGTTTTTGAAACATGAATTCTCAACCAATCGTTACTTCCAACTGTTTTCCCGACCTAAATTCCTTAACTTTTGACCTTATAATGAACTAAGTTTTTTAAATACATTTTTGAAAAAAATATTACCGGCAATACATATTTTTTTAAAAAGTATTACCATCAATATATTTTTGATAAAAATAATATTACCAGCAATACATTTCGACGTAAACCCTCTTTACAAAAAAATACGTCAATGAAAGCTGATCTACAAATTAATTTCTTACAAAGAATACAGATTCTATTCATATGTTATTAAAAATTGTGTCGCTATTAAATAACCCATTGATGTTGATATGCCGTAAAACAAAATAAACTCAAACCCAAACCCATAGGTAGTACCTCCACATGTGAAGGGTGCAAACTGATTTTGTGGAAGTCAATAGAAGGGCACTGATCAGTTGGGCTGTTTGAATGACATTGGAATGGAAAATATATCTTACAAGTAAGGGAGATCGACTGGAAAACTTGCGGAAAAAATTTCCCTCTTTGAAAATGAGACGCAAGAAACGCCCATAAACCTATCAATCGATATTTTTTGCGACAAAGTCTATTCTTTAGAACTAACACGTTTAATTATCAATTGTTTAAATTGATGCATCACTTCTCATGTAGTCAGCAAATGAAAATATATACAAAAATTCTCGAAGAATTTGCAAAATTAAAACCTCTGCAACTTTTTTTTGTCCCTTCTTTTTTCAGTAACGTTCACCTTCTTAAAGGCCCGGGGGGTGGGCACTAGCGGTATGGCACTTATTCGAATGGAACTTACTTCTCATCGATAAGAGTACGAAGGGAATGTGGGTGGTTTTCCACAATGTAAGTAGCATGGTGGATCCTAGCCGGGAAGGTTAGACTTGCTAACACCATGGAATGAATTTAAAATCTATGTACTTCAGTTGAATTTCGAAGACTATTGCAACATGATGAATAAATAATAAATGGTCGTCTAGTCAGATTAGGTAATCAACTGCCTTGATTGAGAATGATTTTGAAAGAGAAACAAATATTAGAAGGCTGATCAGAAGGATATTATGTGTAAAGGTTTGTCGAAACAACAGAAAATCTCAGGGCGAAAAATAGTGCCTTACAAAACACAAGTTTTCGATGAAGAAATCAAACAGGACCGGTGACAATATATCCGTCAGTTATGTGCTAGACGCTTAAGCGATAATGTATCTTTCGATACATGACGGACGAGACAGACATTTTTTTCCTGTAGTAGGTTGACATTTCTTTCTGCGATAGACCAGTAACCAACCAAGTCTACAGAAACGTCTACCCAAACATGTGTATCCATCAAATATAACATATAGTAATTTATATATATATATATATATATATATATATATATATATATATATATATATATATATATATATATATATTCTGTTTCCAAATTAATTTTAGAGACAAATATTTAAGTAAATCCTCTGATTATAATAAAAAGTATTAACTACATGGACCGGCCTGAATGTTTGAGAAATTTCGTAGAAAATATGATTCCTCGGAAAGGAATCGAAACTATATATATATATATATATATATATATATATATATATATATATATATATATATATATATATATATATATATATATATATATTTAGGTAGTAATTCGGTGGCATAATACAAACGAGTCCTATTAACACAATATAGAATTTTAAATATTAAATGTTCTTTCTTTCTTTTCCCCACTGACGATTCCTCTTCAACAAACTGACATGATAAATAGTTTGAAAAATCCAGTGAATTTTTAATTCAAAATTCGCGGAAGAAAATGATCATTCACTAATAATAGTATGAAATAATTAATTTTTATGAAATAATTTGTTCTGTTTAATGAAAATAAACATTTAGCGCTCTTTCTGAGCCAGTTTAAACATTTAATATTTAATATTTAAAATTCTGTCTCATGTTAATAGAACAGGCTTGGATTATACCAACGGACTACTATCAGTGTATTGAATCCTATATCTACAGTCGAGTTCTCTTTGGATTTTACTCCGACTGGAATTATTAATTTTCTATACCATTTACCGTCATGGATAAATTCTCTCCTGAATTTCTTTCTTTCTTTCCCCAGCTGAGCATTCCTCATCGACAGACTGACACCATAAACAGTTTGAAAAATCGTTTGAATTTGAAATTTAAAATTCGCACTAATGGTATCTTAATTGCAATTGTATAATGTTCACAGTGTGTGGCCGTGCAGGCGGTCTCCCTTATTCTGCTTGTTGATTTGTTTTATTTTATACAACCTGAGAATAGATAGATGTAGTAATGTTAAATGTATTTATCCACGTGACTAAGCGTAAAGTGAAAAGATTTTTACATAATTAATGCGCGGTCTTAATGTGTGAACAACAAAAGCACTTTTCTTCTTGGAATATATAATATCGTATTTGATTAATATAACCCTGCCAATATTCCCTGCAATAAACCGTGTATATATATATATATATATATATATATATATATATATATATATATGGCATCAAAAATACATTTACAAACATTGGAGACGGGGTCTTTACACCGACAGCAAGGAGAAAAGTCCATATAAGCATATATCTGCAAATCCTTCTTTTTTAATTAAGATTCGAGTTTACGGTAAACGCTGTTTACGATCGAACTTCCTCGACCAAAATTTGTGCTGCCACGGATCCTGTCGCTGTAGCGCTACTTCAAAAAGCAGCAAAGGCTGGATGATGACTCGGCTGCTTTCGATGTGGAATCTGCTATAGCCGTGCAGCCGCCCGTACAATACCATTTACAAAAATAATGTAAACATCATATCTACCCGCTCGCGATATGAATATCCCACCATTGTTAAACAGAATACTTTTCTTTTAACTCAATACTACACATGTTAAACATCTTTGTCGCCATATTTATTACAACGTTTCGGCCGTTGGACGCTCCCGCCTTCTTCAGGAGGTTGGAATGCCGAACTGAACCCTTTATTTCGCTCACTGGGATAGACTTCTAGTTCCACGTGCCATGTTTAAACCAGTAATAAGGAGAAAAGCGATAATAACAACAAAAATTGCAATATGAACTCTGGCAAAACATACAATGCTAACAGCAAAAACTGTTGCTGAAGACATTAGGCTTATCATACCCAGAAATTCATACATGGATGTCCTCAACGGCACATGACACAGTGGATAAAGGCGTTGGTTAGATCCAGTGACTGGACCCAAAGAGTATGAGTTCAATACCCGGTTAAGGCAGTGGAGAATTGCAGTGGGAAATTAACATGAGATAAATGAAAACAGACGTCCATTAAACATACAAAAACGAAACGTTGTAAAAAAATATAGTGACAAAGGTGAGGACAATTGAATACAAACCGAATAATGTAAATAGATTACCATTAGTATTATCCTTGATAAGCTTAATTCATTCTAACATAGGATACAAGTATTGTCTACGCAATGATAATCCAGTTCATTTTAATGGTCAACATGTAAAACGAGTGACATTCTTTTTTAAATCTGATCCATTCGTGGATCCCCTAGTATAGACTGGTTTATTTTGGAAACTAACATGCAAATCTCTGCGTTATTTCACGTGCAGTAGGAATATTGCGTAGAGAATAGAAATACGTAAACAAGTCGACAATAGGTGAGAGAAATTACGAAAAAAAGATAACAATCTTTGAAATCCATTAAACGAATTTTAGCTGGAATTTTATTGCTTTCGACTGCATGAAATAACACGTGGCTTATTGCAGTTGTTAATTATCTTGCAACGAAAGATAAACCGTAAAGGCAGCTTTAAAATTGCGTAATAAACGACACTGAATGAAGCAGTTCTGCAGTTACTGCAAGAAACACATATTCGTATACAATGGGTGGCTTAATATATGGTAAAATAATTACATTTTCTCTCTCTCTCTTTGTATATATATATATATATATATATATATATATATATATATATATACTCTTAAGGTGTGCTATATTTGTGGGATAAAGTGCTCAATATCAGAGATAGAGCGTATATATATATATATATATATATATATATATATATATATATATATATATATATATATATATATATATATATAATACTAGCCGTCAGTCAGCATTGCCTGGGTATACAAGGCCGCAATTGTATAACCGTGCCGCCTTGTATCCCACACCCCGCCTGTCTAGAAATGTCTACCTGCGTCCCGCTTGCAAGCATCATCCGTTGTTATACGAAGCTTCTCCCCATTCATCATATTTTTTAATCTTTTTTTCTGTTTGATTGTTCTTAATAAAGGAATTTCAGGGATAAAACCTTCTTGTGGGGTCGTTGCTTGGGGTTAAATTGTTCAATGTTTTATATATTCAGGAAATTTCCTACCTAAATTTCCTATTCCTGCCGTAATAACTTTCAAATAGTATGATATTGTTTACAAATCTTATAATCAAACGAAAACAGGCATGAAGCGTCAGAGCTTGATTCAACTGCAAGTGTAATCGCATGAATCGCACCCTCCTTCCCCTTCTATGCACGTTTACTGTAAAGCCGAGGTTAATGAGAGGTTCTTCGAGAATGTTCTCCTTTCAATTCTTTAATAATCCTTCTCAAACAAAGGTTGTTCGAATGCCAATTTAGGATGGAATCATATGAAGAAACAATTGACGAAATGGCAAAAGCTGAATTTGCACCTAGTTTGTCGCAGATTTCGTCCACTTAATTAAAATAATCTAAACAAAACATTGACGCATGACATTTTGTGTGTCATATATAATTCACATGGCAATTTTGGAAATCATCGGATGAGAAACCAGGGAGTTATGGCTGAAAAACGGGCCTTTTTTTTTTCCCGTTATACGCGGGGAAGCGAGCAGGGTAAAAGCACATTATACTATTTATTGCGTGATGGAAATTTTTTCTGGCAAATGTTTGAAGAAAATAGGATAAAAATGAGGAAATTACTGAATTTTTCATTTTAAGTAGTACGAAAAACCCGATTTTTTCATGGTTTTTGCATATTTGTTGAATCCAATATCGCAGGATAACTATCAAGCACTCTACATAAACCTCGTAACATGAGCTATGTCTGGCATTAAGTGCAAAGACCATCAGCTTATCCAGTAAAAATTTTGTTCAAGTGAAACTTTGCTTTGGTTTTTGCAAAAAGACATATTCATCTTCATTTTTATCGATTTTTCTGCCTAACCAGGGGTGGGGGGTGCTGGAGATTAAAAAGTTAGTCTTAACCTACCTTGATAAATTTGCAACATGTATGTACAGTTTCATCCAAATCGGTCGAGAAATGTGGAAAACATGCATAAATAGCATACACACAGACATACACACACGTACAGACTTCTGTTTTATATATAATTTTTATATATAAATATAATTTTATGTATCAACTAATAGTATTTAGAAAAATACTATGAGAAATTGGTAAAAAAGTTTTTGTAATGCGTTTCATTCATTAGAATTTAATCGGACTTTTTTAATTTGTCATGATATTAAGTAGTACGAATTTGTCATGATATTAAGTTGTACTTGTTTTTACTTCGCGGTAATAAGAGGACAACGAAAATATCATAAAATATATGATATTTTACATATATATATATATATATATATATATATATATATATATATATATATATATATATAATTCAAGAATCATACAAAAAACAAATATAGAGGTTAATGATTTAAATAGCGAGAATACATCGTTGCAAACACATAAATAAGATACACCAACCCCGAACCTGTACATGAATGATATGATCCCTGTTTATAAATTCCAGTTGCATAAGGTCTTTTTAATTTTTTTACAAGCTTTCGTCTGTTCCTACAGACATCATCAGGTATGGAAGTAGATTTTGTACTTGTTTTTACTTCGCGGTAATAAGAGGACAACGAAAATACAGATGTAACCCGAATAAATGCTATGATAAATGTGTTATTGTTTTGGAACGTGCGGAATTAAATTTAAATTTTAAGGTTGTGCGTTTTTTTACAAATATAGCAATAAGAGAATTCTTTTTTACTGGTAGATTTTTCGTCAATATGGCATGAACTATATTGTTCAATAATTACAGTAATGTCACACTTATTTTTTTAACCCCTTTTTATTCATCTCTTAGTTTTAAATTAACATTTCATTCTTCATACAGAATGTCATACGGTTAATATCCGGGTTTAATTTCATAAATGCTCTTCCCTTTAAGACCAATACATTCCAGCCTCCCCTGACCACCAACTCGACCCTTTCGTCTGACTGAAACATTGAAATGTTTAAATTGGGTATTAGTTAATCGACTTTTTTTGTAGCTTTCACAGTTAAATTTCTCATTCCGACACGAACTCAGTCTATACCGGGGTTGAATTAGACTGATGTATTTTTTCGTCGGATGAAATAAGCTCATCTCCCATATGAGGTGATTTTAGATATTATTGTGTGTGTATATATATATATATATATATATATATATATATATATATATATATATATATAATTCTAATATTCTAACTTAACTATCGATTATTCATTTGTTTATTTCAAGTTAAATTTAGCCAAATTGTCAAACGTATTTTTAGGTGAAATTGTGGCTATATTCATCGCATATTACGATAATCCAGCAAATATTAGCAAATATTTATTGTAATTTAAATGTTTTTTTAAATGTTTTTTTTAAATTGTTTAATTATTTCATAAATAGTATGTATATTTCCTATATATTACATTATATATATATTGTATTTTATTTATTTATATTTACGAAGGGAACGTGTGTAGCAACATGCATGTTATTCATATGCACGTCTCGATCTGAAATGGCTATTTAAGAATATGATTCGAGATTTTAGGTTAATTTTTCTTTTTTGTAAAAACTATCGGTTAGGGGTTATTCTATCCCTAGAAAAAAAAACTCTCCGATGTTCAATTTATGTATCTTCTGTAATAACTTTAATTTAAACTAACTCATACACCAAGTTTATAAAAATACATTTAAACTCTTATATACCGTAAATATGAACGCTAATATGTATATCCCAATCGTCATAAATACGTTGGACACTATTGTAAGTGGCGGTAATATGATGTCTAAGTAGTCCACAACTAGCAGTGGTCCACCTTCTTCCCGCCGCTGGTGACTATTGTATTTTGTTGATATTATAAAGATTACTATTTTATTTCCAACCAGCGTTTTGGTTATTCCGCATTCACTAACCCTCTGTAGGTTACAATATAAACATAGGAGTTACGAAAATTTTCCAAAGGATTATAATTTGAAGTTGATTTTTCTTTCTAGGTTCACGGGATTTGAGTCAGTGTGTGAGTGAATATTTGAAAATAGGAAAAACTGATCCTTTAATGCTCTCTCCACGGACTCTTAAAAGATTATAAAATAAAAGCACTCGCACCTCAAATTTTGCCGATTTCAAAAAAAAAAAAAAAAAAACGTGGTAAAACGAAAAATCACAAAACAAAGCTGCACCAGAATTTGCCACTTTCGAAAGGAGATTGCCAGCAAGAACGGAAAGGTACGAATTCAATGATTGGGTAAACCGAATTTCCCTCAAAGTTGGAGATCGCATCTCCAAGCAAAAAGGAAAACTAATTGCTAAAAGGTTTTCTGGCAAATACGGCTTGATAAATTCCATTCAAGTATTGAGCATGCGTAATCGAAGACTTGCCGCGACATCACTCATCGATGTAACTATTGATTCTCGTCGCGTTAATCATATCCAACATAATCGTTGATTGATTTGAATGAATAGGACATGAAAACAGGAATACAAACATCGACATCGCAAATGGTTCCTTAAATGCCTGTTGGCTTGGCCTTTACGCCATGATGCATCTGTCGTACATCAGGGATGCTCACTATGCATATTTATCTACAACCACCTTTCTCTCTTTACATCGTTGTCTTCATCTATCTCGTCTTTATATACAAGAAAAGCTAAAAGATTCTCTGCCTAACATCTTCCAAAATTCAGTAGTTCAACGACTAAATATCAGAACACTTATTATGGCATATTCGTCGGACAGAGAAACTTACAATACAACTTCATATATATATATATATATATATATATATATATATATATATATATATATATATATATATATATATATATATATATATAAGAAAGAGGTTGTAGTGGTTCCAAAGAGAGAAAAGTATGTATATTAAATAAACGGTTCATTTTATTTCTCACTAGCAGCATGGCCCGGCGTTGCCCGTGCTTGATTCAAAAATCGTACGACTCATACAGCAATCGCTATTATTTGACTTAAAATATTTTTGCCCTTCCTTGCCTTTAAAGGAGTGCCCTTTGCCATGCTGATGTTGCTACATGCCTTACTTCTTGCCTATCTCACACTGCGGATTTTTTCTAAGCTCTATACTAAACATTAAATCTGTTACGAAAAAAGAACTAAACAAAATGAACGCAAAACGATCAGCTTTAAAAAAAGACTCGTAACTGGAAAACCCGAATGAAAAAATAATGTTAACAACATATACTTTTTCACACCTAACCCAGTTCTGCGGAATCAGAATCAACATTGAGTTTAAGCAAGCGAATGAGCTAATTGGAGTAAAGTGGCACGAAGATTTAAATTTTTCCCACTTGTGACGAATGCAGCTATCGATTTTTTTTGCATGCTAGCATGCTAGTTAACATTCGTGTCAGTCAGCTGTTGGCTCTCACGCTGACCAATAGAATATTCCTGCCTGTTTGTGGTAGCCAGCTATAGGCTCTCACTCTGGCCAGTAGAAAATGGCCGCAAACTACATAAAAAAGATGTGGAAGCATGAAAAAATCGATTATTTCCACTATCGATGGCAGTTGGGAAATGCAATGTCGGTCTTGGCCTTTCCACTAACTTGGAGCATGTGCATGTAAATTTTGGTGCAAATCCGTCGAAAATTGCGGCCGTGCATTCGTTACACACACACACAGACACGCACACACCCTGCACAAAGTCTTCACCGCTATAATCAAATCATATGTACTAGTGTCTGAGCTGCCGGATCCTAAGAACTGAGCTGCTTGACCCTCATACTTCGAATACGACGGAAGGGTTCACCATATATTAAAGAGCAGAGAGAATGTGGAATTTTAATATATATATTATACTTTATTTTCCATATATATATATATAGCTTGCCACTCGTATTCGAGGAAACCCGTTCATTCGAGCGGCTAAACAATTCCTATTGCAGACGCTTGCTCAGGCACATTTCTGTTTGTTCAAAACCCACAGATCCCACCCGTGGTTTATACCGCAACTATGCTGAGCAGACCTTAGTTACAGTTCCTGGAAAAGACTATGTTATATAGGTGATTAACAATCAGAACAAGGCTAGCACGCTCAAATCCTCGTTCACTATGATCTATGATCAACAGTAGTGTCTAACCAATTTCACTTCCAAGGCTTGGGTCAACGCGTGGTATGGATTTCAGATACCGCACGCTGGAATCGGCCCCTCCAGACCGATAACTTCTCCACTTACTTAACCGGGTATTGAACTCACACTTTTCGGTCCCGTCACCAGATCTAATCACGCCTTTATCCACTGTCCTTGAGGACATCTGTGTGTGAATTTCTGGGTATTATAAACCTAATGTCTTCAGCAACCATGTTTTACCAGTGCTCATATTGCAATTTCTGCTGTTATCATTCTATGTTTTTTCCAGTGCTCATATTGCAAATTTTTGTTGTTATTATCGCTTTTCTCTCGCACTCCTTATTACTGGTATCCATTTGTATTCATTTCTATGCTTAGTCAGCTCAGGAGATTTTTTGGCCTAACATATGTGCTAAATTGCTTTAATGATGACAATTCCGTGAATGTACTACATCGCCGAATGGACCCTGATCGCCGAATGGTCCCTGAATGTTTTGAATGACTATTGCGTCTTAGACCGAGACTTCATAGAACTCATACATACGGATCCATCGTTAAAGATGCAGCAATATTTTGTTCCTCGTAAGTACTTGCTCCTCGTGTTATCCTCTATCTTTCAAAGAACCACATCAGACATAAAATGGAATACTGCTGTCATATTTGGAAAGGAGGTGACAAGTCATCACTTTCCAGTTTCGATAGAGTCTAAAATTGTCTCCCTGTTCTTGTGGTTGACAAACTACTTTCCACCCTACAACCGCTCTACCACAGACGAGATAGCGTAAGCCTCTCATTTCTCTGCTACTTTCATGGAAAAGTACACTGACGAACAACATTCCTTAGTTCTACCAGTTCTAATCTTCCCGGCTAAGACCTGTCATGCTACGCCTATTGTAACAAACCACCCTACGTATTCCATTGGTGCGAAGTAAGTTCCACTCCAGCAGCTTCTTCTCATGGACCGCTGCTCTGGGCAACTGGCTCCCATGAAGATGCTTTCCCGATCACTACAATCTTAACTTCTTCAAGTCTAGTTAAACCGTTATCTTCCCCACATATCCGCATAATCTGTGCCTCTTACCCTCTAATCCTCTACCTCGAGTGGCTTCGAGCCTTTAACAAAGTAATGATTACGTATCGCAGTAGAAGATACCGCCGAACGCCGCATAACACAACTAGTAAAATAACCATGCTGAAAAACCTTAACCTAAAAAGTTATAAAAATACAATTAATAAAACACTAATGGTTAAAATGTTTCAAATAAAAGTATTTTATAAAAGAGGACATTTTCAAAACATTTTTTGATCATTACCGGTTATTGCTATTAAACTGGAAATGGAAAATTCTTGTCGACGGTAGTCTGTTGAAAGAAGTAGGGCAAAATTAAAATTAATTTCCAATTTGCCCAAAGCGATGTGATGAAAGGAATCACTGAATTGACATAAAAAGATGATTACTCAACAAAATTTAAATTGGTTGTTTAAATTTACATTTAAATAGGCTCGAAAAATTATCCTTAAATAAAATATAGCAATAATAGGAAAGATACATATCAAACAATATTGCATAATAAGTTCTGATAGATAGAATAATGATCAACATCATAAAGAATTTGAAATGTTATTCGTTCTGACCTGGCATCTCAGCATGAACCACATTCCCCCGCCATAATGTAGCTTACATTTGACTGTTCTATAAATAATATCAGGGTAATTGTATTGATGAGCTTTCCTCTAGACTTTAAGAATTTAAGCCCAGTACTAGATTGGAGCAAAGTCTCATCATTTTGTAGTTGAAATGGATAGATGTAACCGTAATTTGCATGTTAACAGTTTTTTTTTTCTCCCATTCCTTGCTTGTTGAACTCTCTTGCTTTCCAGTCAACTTTGAAAAATTTAAATGCAATGTCGGTATATCAATACATAAATTCTAGGTGGAATAGTTTTCTACCACACAATTTAACAAAATATTTCTGCAGAATGAAATTGAAAGTAATATACATTGTTCTGGCAAAAATCATACGGTACCAGTTTTTTTTAAAAAAAATAGTATGTTGCACAAACGTTCTTTGGCGTGATATCTCGAACTATATCAGTTTTGTTTTGCTATCTAGTGGGTCAATGAAAACGCCTACTACGTTTCTCAGAAAAAATTGATACGACGCCTGTATTCGAGTGTGTCAGTGAAGAGACCTTCTACGTTGCTCAAGATATTTATTGCGACGCTTGTATTCCCGTTGAATATGACATCAGCTTGTAGAGAGATGAGTCATTCCATTTCTGAAATTATGGGGATATTCGACATCTCTCGATCTAAGGTGTCATGTGTAAACCGGAAACAGTTGATGGAAAGCATTACGACTCACTATGGAGAGCTCAGTGGCCGAAAATGGGTCATTAATGACCGTGCCCAGACGCGCTTGGCTGGAATTCTTTGTAGTTATAAATAAGAGACACTTCAAAATGCACCCACAAATAATGCAGAAGTTTGCAGACACATATTACCCGGGAAAGTCCGGTCTTCTCCAGCTTCTATTAGAGATGCGATTCGAAGTGCTATGAGAGCGTTACTTTTAGCACAACGACACAACACACAACTTCTTAACAGAGCTCGTGGTTTCGATAATTAGATTATGGGTGTTTGGTAATATGTGATATGGACCGATACGTCACGGTTCCAGTTGTCTCGGGTACATGGCAGGGTTCGAGTATGGCAGAAAATTAATAATTTTTAAACTCGTTATTCTACACAGGAATTCTTGTAAGGTAGATGAGGCATTTAATTTCTGAAATTATCGGCATATTAGACATAACTCGATCATGTGTAAAACGGAAATGGCTGATGGTATACATTACATGGCCGAAAATAGGTCATAGCTACTTTCATAGTAATTGCTATGATGAATTCTTCTCTATGGTACGTAGATTTTATTAATTTAAGCGCAGTAATAGGTTGGCAGGTCTCATCATTTTAAAATTGAAATGGTTAGATGTAAACGTAATTTCTATGCTAAGAGTTTCTTTTCTCGCACTTTACTTTTGTTGAAATCTCTTCCTGCTTACGGCTTTCAAGTAAATTCTGATCTTCAAAAATTTAAATGCAATATCAGTTCTTATCCTTCGTCTTCTTAGTTCTTGTTTTTGTATTGTTCTTTCTACTTAATAATGATTTCTTTTTCTCACATTCTCTAAGACTTCGTAACCCCTTACGCCGTAGTGACTTTATTTCCTTGCTTGGACTAAAATTATAAATAATATAATTTCAAGAATTATTAATTTATATATTTTAAAATAGTAATATAAGTAATCGAACCATCACCCACATTTCCTCTGTATTCCAATTGTAAGAAGAAAGTTCCACGGTAACAATTTCCCCCCAAGAACATCTACCTTGTGGAACAGACGGGCTTCCCGAATCTTAAACACTTCAATCCAAAGATCAAGGGTCACTGGTTATCTTTCCTCGTCCTTCTCATAATCTTCATTTCGTAACATAACCATATACATCTGTATCATACACTCTATACAGAAACCCTCTACCTTGAGTGACTCTTAAGGCTTTTTCTGGGCAAATTTTAATTTTAGAAAAATAGCTTCGAAATCCAACTTAAACACCATAATGCTTCATTATGAAATCTGTTTTATTTAGAATTTTGATTAAAGCGAAAATGAGTTGTTTAAACCTTAAACGCTGGGAAAGGTTTTCACGACAGGAAACGACAAATTTCATTTTTTAACGTAGATTTGCTTATTTTTATTATTTATATATAACAAAATATATCTGTCTATATTTCTGAGATGAAATATTGTAATTATTTACGCTATTTACATTATTCTGACTGTTGCCCTCATTTCGTTGCCATATTCACGACGTTTCGGCCGTTGTACGCTTCGTCCATCTTCAGCTGATTGGGATTTCGAACTGAACCCTTTATTTCGTCAAAACGGGGTAGACTATTCTAGTTCAACATATCATGTCTCTTCCAGATATCTCAATATCAGTTATCTCCCTTTTAACACAACTCCCCAAGTTTTTTGTTCACCTCTGCTGTATCCAGGTATTGAACTCACAATTTTGGGGGTCAAGTCACTCGATTTATCCACTGGGTCATGTGCCCTTGAAAAGACGAGTTAATGTAAATTGTGGAAATATTTTAACTCTGTTAGATTAAAGAAAGTCGAAAAAATGGCGTAGAAAATATTTGAGGTTCCTACATTTAAAATTTTATAACAATATGACACTACTTGAATCATTCCTGACACAATTAAATTTTTCATTCTTTGCACGGAGCTTTCATAATTTTTGTCTCTCTTCTCTTCGGGAATCATGCATGCTAATATAACAGTGCCTCTGGCGTGTAATTTAGTCAGCTTGGCTTGCAGGAAAATGATCCAGAAAATGAATCGAGCTTAATGAATATTAAACTCGGGAAACGAAGCAAACAAAAACCCTCTTGAATTCTAGAAGTGGAGTTCAGTGATTGAGATCCAATTCATGAACGACTAATGCCCATATCTCTACAAGCAAGCCGCCGATGGCAACTCCAGCGATCCACTGTTGGCAGCCACCAACAGGCCACCTGTGAGCTTCTAACGTTCTGCCAGTGGTAACATTGCCAAGACGAACACGCGGGCGGTCCGACAGCGGGACACCAACCGTAAACGCTAGTGGCATGCCACCCAGTGGCATGCCTGTAGGGATGTTTGGGATTAATACTTAGTCCATACTCTACTGATCTGACTGAAACCTCAACTGAGGACGCCCGTTGTTTATGGGTTAAAGAAGTCTGCTGATTGTTTTGTTTTTTACTCCTGTAGAACACAAGTGAATTCTAATTTCCCGATCTCAGCAGACACATGAGCGCATGACAATATGTTGAATAGTCGCAACCAGTCCTCGCATCCCATCTGTGAATCAACAACAGGAAATATTCTGTTTTATATACATTCATCTTAAAACAAAATTAAATTCTCATGAATTGATCACGCTTTGTTTTCATTGGTCGATATCTAACATGGATGTGTACGTTCTGTACAAAGCGATGCTCGGGTAGCTTAAAGTGCAGCGGCGCGGAAAGTTGACTCGGTGGACCATGTTCAAATTCCCGCCTGATTTCTCGCTCAAATGCCCTTTGGAAAGGCAGGCATGCATCCATCCCTTCTCTTTTTCCAAGCCAGGGATTAAATACCACGATAGAAAAACCAACAAAGGACACGACTGGAATAGAATAGCAAAACAAAGTTCGTTTGTTTCTTTAGTTTTGTTTTGTTTTTTTGTTGTATTTTCTTTGCGTAAAACAAAATATTTTAAAAATTGAATATGCAAGCTTTGATGTTCGTAGCCATCATGAACACTTTCTCTAAGAGAAGGAAAACTAAATTCTAAACTGTCGAGACGGTAACGGGACATAACTTCACTGTCTCCGCTAAGAAGTCATATTATTAAGAAAACGAATGTGTAGGGAGTCATGATTGACTAAAAAAGATTGTCTACACCCATACTAGCTTAGATACAATAATAATAAAGCTTACATTTTGAAAATGGCTTGTTACTGTTAAACACATGGCAGACAAGGTAAATATATTAAACTAAAATCCTGAAAGGAAAGCAAATACCTAATAAACTGGAAAAATATCTATATAGTCTTATCAATTTTATTTTTGCTTGTTTTTTAATCATTTCAGTCCAAGCAAGATGCACGGTGTTAATGGGAGTGGAAGAGAATGTGGTCAGAAAGGGCAATAAAAGAAAAGACACCAGGAAAACAAAGGATTGTGATTGACGTTGCATTTAAATTTTTGAAGGTTGCGAGTGGTAGAAGAGAGTTCCACATGTAAAAAGGATCAGAAAAGAATCTATTAGAATTAAACAAAAGGTTACCACTAGCTATTTCAAAAGTAAAACGATGAAACTTAGTTACCAATCTAGTAGTATGCTTAAATTCACGCAGTTGAGCTACCAAGGAGGAAAGATCTTTAGAACAATTACTATGAAATTATTTATAGAAAAGTCAGAGAGAAGCCACATCACAGCTGTGCGAAAGTGACTGAAGTCAACATGTCTTCTTTAGATTTTGTCAAGAATCTCGAGATATATAACATCAAATTAGATATGGTGCCAATATGTAATTCATGAAAAAATGGCATGTATATAAACGCGCAAGATGGATAAAATAATTTCTTACACGCTATATATATATATATATATATATATATATATATATATATATAGATAGATAGATAGATAGATAGATAGATAGATAGATAGAACATTATTACTGATTGATTTTATATTACATTTAAATGAATATATGGATAGTTCTATGTATGTGTCTAGAAATATTTTATTTTAGAAAGATGGTCAGCACATTGTGGCCGTGTTTATTATTATTGAATGTTGGCTTTTTCTTTTTTATTAATAATGCTTCCATTATTTTTAGCTTTAATTACCTCAGGATGATGCTACTATGGACAAATGTCACGGATAGAGTTTGGTACGTCTACATGACTATTTAAATATGACCTTATTGAGCTATGATCAAAGAGATGCAAATGTGAGTATTCTTATTAAATATATTGTAGTACATACAATATAATTATTTACGCATTTGGAATGGTCAGAAACACAGGTCCTTAAGGCACATTTAAATTCGTTACTAATATTGGTTCTCAGTCGTTTGGATTTTCCAGGTGAATTATTATTTTTGAGAATGAGGTGAGCAGTTTTAATTTTTTGTCAACTGGACTATATTTCTTTATAATGTTTCTAAATCAAGATTCATTTTGCTTATAATTACACACACACACACAACACACACACATACATATATATATATATATATATATATATATATATATATATATATATATATATATATATATATATATATATATATATATATATATATATATATATATATAACTTCGGTAAAATCGAATCGTGTTCTCTCAGCTTCTGTGCGTTTATCTAAAAATAAATACGCTTAAATTCACTACCATCCCTACCGTGCGCCAACGGCTTAGTAGTAGAATCCCCCGCCTGACGCCAATTCAGTTTGGTTTCGATCCTACCTAGAGACTACCAGACGTCTAGACACACTGATGAGCTGTGATACAGCGAATCAGTGTGTCTGTAGATGACAATATATAAGTGCGTATTTTGGACAGCAATTCCTTTTTGTGCAAGTTTCGTTTAAAATGACTGAGAAATTGGTGTGGTTAAGTTCCTTATATAATTTTTCATGTGTTCTTATAATGTTTCTTTTTTTCAGAACATAAAATATATAAAAATTGTCCGAATGTTTTATATATTCAAAGCCTTTCGGCTATGCTTTGGCCATTATCAAGGATTTATTTTATTTTACTTTTAATTGAATATGTAGATTTTTTAAGTATATATATCTAGAGTTATAGGAATTTTTTATTTTTCAAACACGATCAACACACACACATATATATATATATATATATATATATATATATATATATATATATATATATATATATATACGTGTGTGTGTAAAATGTATGTATGGCCAGTAACCTTTTTTTCAAACATGTTTCGTTGAATATGAAAGAAAAGGACAACTTGAGTTTTTTATTGAGTTTTTCTAGTATTCTTAACTGTTTTTTTATTCGTTTGATGCGGGTAAGGTATGTAAAAAGTTTCTTCACTATTTTCTAGGAGTTTCTTTTTAAGATGCAATTGTGTGATGCATATTGTTTGATAATAGCGTTTATTCGCACCCCGGTAAATAAACACACACACACACACACACACACACACACACACACACACACACACATATATATATATATATATTCATTGTGATTTTTTATTATTTGCTCCTTGTATAACTTTGAATTTTCCGAGTCCATGTGTGCAGTATATTATTTGATAGTTCCTTTTATTATATTCCTGGTTTCGTCTTTCACAAGAGAGCGTTTTACATCCAATTATATATCAGACGATGGACGAAAAATAATACTGGTTAAACTTTGTTCTAGCAAGAACGCAAAAAAAAAGCAGTCGTTCAAATATCCAACCAAAGTTGAATAGCTAATAAATGTTTTCAGTATAAAAGGCCGTAAATCAAAATGTCTTCGCATCCCCCCGAAAGCTGAATTTGATCATGACAATTACATGCTTAAAATTATTTTTCCAGAAAGCAAAAAAACATTTTAAATCAACCAGCAAAAAAAAGAATAACATTCAACTACATTGCTAACGTTTACTCCCTATTGTTTTGTGTCTTCGTAATCCAAAGATTAAATCCGTCATTCGTTTTCACTCTACGAAAACCAAAATGTCACGTTAACGCGACACATGGCCGCTTCAGATGTCACCCAGTGGAGAAAACGAAGAGGAAAAATATCTAACTGTCTTTCCTTCAGCTACGAAACTCGTATCTGCAAGCGCAATGCACTACACGTTCATTGTCGGATAGATAATCTGACTTGTTACGCTCTCGCTACAATTGATATTTATACGATCGCCTACTCGAAAGAAATGTGATATATGATTGAGTATCAAGTGAGAATCCCAGGCGTGCATAAAACCGAAAGCACCAAAATAGTCCAACCTTCTCGGCATTTTTCCCCTTTTGGTGACGCCTCAGGCGTCAAGGTTCAACCACAGCCTACTCTTAAAGGAGACACACCGAGGCAGCCATCTGGGACTGGACTTTATCGCTTAAGAGAATTCCATCGCAGGCAAAATGTCTCGCCTTCTCTCAGATCAGTGTTCACATGTTATTTTATTGAATGAGATTATCTTTGGTCAAACTCTGGCTTTAAATGAAAGCTAGATTTTTATTTATTTATCGACATTTTTTTTGGATTTGCAAGGTTGTGCAATGGTTAAGCACCGAGACCGAGAAATCGGCGACCCGGGTTCGAATTCTGAGTTCCTTACATCAACTGTTGTACAAAACCCTTGAGAAAGGTATGAATCTATTTCTACTACTCCACCCAGCTATTAAAATAACAATAAATAAAATAATAATAATAATAATAAATTACTGGTATTATTTAGCAGTGGTTGGCAACCAGCCTAGGAAAAGGACAACACTTCGTTCAAAACTTTAAGTGACTTTGCTGGAACTGTAATTAATGTCCGCCGAGCAAAATGACAGCTTGCCTCTTTTGGTCGTTGAAGAGACAAAGATGGACCTGATCAGAAGGGAAACGAGTAGCTATGCAGAAATTGAGAAATAACTCTTAAATTCAGGGCGCTTTCAAATCGAAACAGCTCTAATGAAAAACTATGTTATTGAGGTTCGTATACTATGCACAACTTAGTCGGTGTCTCTTTGGACGCTGACTGGTAAGTCGAGCTAACGTTTCCACCAAAGCAAAAGTATATCATTCCCGTATAAAGTGCACGTTATTTTTAGCCGTTAAAAAGAGGGTGATATGGAATGAAATGAGAGTGATATTTTGTTCAGAGAATATCATATTTTATCAGATTATACGATGATGACTTGATTCATGTAACACATTACTAGTGCAGGGACACTAAACTACTACCCTCGTCGGGGCAGTAGATTGGGTATGCCTAAGGAAAATTAGATTGACAGAGCCCTTAAATATTCAAGATTGTTTAGATGTTAAACATACTGTTAGCTATTCGAGGACTAAAGAGACTAGACTGCCATATTATTTAAGATTGGTTGCATTCGGAACTTTCTTTTTTTTATAATATATTTATGAAATCTAAAGAGTTATTTATGTTGGTTTGTCTTCACATTCTTTAACAATTTTGCCTTGTCACGGGCCAAGATCCCTCTGTCCTAATATTTTCGAGAGTTTACATTTACAGTTTTCTTTCTATGAAATAATTCATTATCATGGCTTAAGAGCCCAGCCCGTCTTACTATTTATAATGATTTGAATTTAAAATTATCTTTCTCTTAAATTATTTGTCCAAAAACATTTTTAAGAAGTCGACTTTTCTATCATTTATAATGGTTTGATTTCAGAATTTTCTTTCCCTTATATTTTTGCCCTACCAAGGCTGGAGAGATGAGCATGTCCTATTATTTAAGATAGTTTTCTTTCTCGTATATTTTCCCTATTAAGGCTAAAGAGTCTAGTCTTTGCTATTATTTACGATTGTTTGAATTCAGAGATTTCTTTCTTTTACAATTTTGCCATACCAAGGTTGAAGAGAGTATTCTATATTATTATTTAGGATCGTTTTCAAATGTATTTTTCTTTTTCTTATATTTTTGCCATATGGATGCTAATGTGTCCAGTCTGTCCTATTATTTACGATGATCTGTATTCAGAATTTTCTTTTTCTTAATAGTTTGCCCTATCAAAACTAAAGAATTCTGTGCGTCTTTTTTATTTACGATGGTTTGCCTTCAGAGTTTTTTTCCCTCTGATATTTCCCCATACCAAGACTATATACATCGATTTTTCCAAGTATGTATGATGTTTTGAATTCAAAGATTTTTTCTTGTATATGTTTGCCCTATCATAACTAAAGAACCCGCTCCAACTATATGCATTATGTAAGAGCGTTTGACATCATACTTTACTTTGTCTTATATTATTTGCCCTACCAAGGCGAAAGTGCCCAGGCTACCCTATTATTTACGATGGTCTGAATTAAAATTTTGGTTTCTTTTACATTTTTATCCTATAAAGTCCAGTTTATTGAGGGTTTAGATTCTCCTTGACTGTTTGCTATCCCAGGTAAAACGCCTAGAATTCCCTGTTATTTAATCCATAGTTAAGGGTAGAGAGTTTTATGTCTTTTCATTGTATGAAAATACTTTGAACTCGACACACTTATTTAACTTTCTAGTCTAATAAACAGTACGCTTCTTCCAAGCCAATTTCCTTCTCATTTTGTTTTGAAAAAAAGTTGAAATCTTGAATATACGAATCATCTAATAAAAATCTAATGTTTGACTGCAGCGATATACTAGCTATACACCAGGTGTTGAAAAGTTCTCTGTCTAACCAATAAGCTGTACGTTAAAAAAAGTAAGTATGCTGGGCATTTGATCAGATTTGGAGCATTGATTCAGCCTCCTCTCGTATGAAATTTATTTTTGTTCTGTTCGTCTTTACCTTACGAGCTGAAAGTCAATGCTGAGAAGTTAAGCAAGAGAACAGTCAACGGTGTTGTTCTAGACGTTGAACAATAATTCTAAAAACAGATTCCTGGGATGGCGTTTGATCAATAATAACGTAGACGGAGATCGTCAAGATTTGCGAGAGAAATAAAATGAAAAAAAATCGGGGGAGTGGAAAATAAGAAAAGATATTTCCAAACGGTAAAAGTAAATAAAAAGTGAGAATAACACGAATAAAGATCCAGAAGAAAAGAAAAGAGCTACAAGAGTTAATAAAATTAATAATGAAATAGAAGGGAGAAGAGAAAAAAAAAGTAATTGCTGTGATTAACGTTCATCTATGGTACCGAGACTTCATGAATTTAAGCGCAGTACTAGATTAGAAATGACTGACGAGGCAGATTTTTTCCCGCAGTAGGTTGCCATTTCTTTCAGCAGTAGCCCAGTTGACGTCCAAAGCAGCCGGTCTACTGCTACTTACCCGTAGCTGGGAAGAAGAAAATTCATACCTTTCCCAAGCGCCTTATCACGTAAATGAATGTAATAGATTCGACTGGAATTCGAACTCGTCTCTGCGATTCTTCAACCCGAGTCGCTATCCATTACTCCACCGTGCCTCTTAAGAGTCGAATCCATTACATTAACTTAATATGCGATGACCCTTTGGAAAAGTATGAATCCCCTTCTTCTCCCCCAAAAAGCGATGGCTAAAGAGCAGAACAGACCGGGTTCTATAGCCTTGGATGGCAACTGGTCTACCACCGAAAGAAATATCTGTCTCGTTAGTCATGTATCGAAAGATACATGACCGCCTAAGCGTGTACCACGCATGCCACATTACTGACTGACTAGATTAGCGGCAAGGTCTCACTATTTTACAGTTGAAATGTCTAGATGTAACCGCAAGTTCTATGCTAACAGTTTCTTCTATAACACGTCTTATTTGTCGGACTCTCTCAGTCAAGTTTGATTTTCAAAAAATTAAATACACAGTCAATAGTTATCTACTATCTTTTGGCACTAAATGAGGAGTTGATATGACATTAAACAAATAAAATCAATTTACCGTCTTCTTAATTCTCGTTCTTTTAATAATCTCGGCATTTACCCAAGACCTCCACACAAGGCGGGATGTGGCACAAGGCTGTTTTTTTTAACAGGGAGCGTTTTTGAAACCGTATGCTGGGGCAAAAATTGCCCGTAGACACGGGGTCGGTTAGCCGTTTACCGCCTCAGAAGACACTCTGACTTCGGCATAGCCTCGTCTGGGTTCCTCTCTGTCCGAAAACAGAGAGTTCGACGAGCAGAGTATTAGCAAACAGAGGTTTTGCTCTCTCTAATGATTTTGTAAACATAACTTAGATGTGGTACAAGCTCAAAAATGTGGAGCACCATTCATTGTTCAGTCATAATTGATCTCGCGAGATAGGCTTGCAAATTATTACGCCACGTCGAAGCGACCTGTCTTTTGTCTCCTTCCTTAATAGTGTTTTTTTTTCTCGTATTCCCTAACACCCAGTAATGCCTTGCGTTTTAGTGGCTTTATAAATTTGTTTGAGATGAAATGATATAATAAATGATTAAAAATCGAATATTGGGAACTATTCTTTGTTAAAGAATTTCGGTTATTCGGTTTTCGGGAATGGTTATCAGATTTGACCCTTTTTAAGTCGGCCTGATTCCAAAATGGTATGGAATGTTAGTCTCCGGCCACTAGGAGTAAAGTTGAAAAAGTCTGACACAGTGACACAATGACATTCGCATTTACTATATAGATGGAATGATATATTATGAAAGGCCTTTAATTAGTATTTAGATATATTTATTTTCATTTTTTATTTGAAATGTTCACCTATAATAAGTCCATAATTGTACATAATTAGATTACAACAAAATTACTATTTTATATGAACAACACCATATGAAAACTGAGACCTAGTAGAGTGGGTATCATAGATTCAGGATTGGGGAACACGAGACCTTTGCATCTGTCCTGGCTATGGATTTCTCTGCTTTTCATGGCTGCCTGTTCGTATGCGTGCACGGCCATCTAATGGGGGAGTTAGTACGCCCACTCAGGCATGTATGTGTTTATTCAGCACCCAAAGAGCTAACCTGTTCTTTATACTTAGCAGAACTTAGTCACTGTGTCTCATGTGATTAGTTGTTGAATAAGACCGATGACTTGTGATTTTGTAATATCAAAAATACTTTGCCTATATTATTTCCTTTACAAGACTACGCGTTATAGTTTTCACTCACTTCACAAAATTGCCACTAAGATCGTCAATCCAGATAGATCAGGAATTTCTCGCCTTGATAAATCGACCATGATATCATTCAAACACCGGTGTCAGAGTTGGGGCGTTCAAACATTCTAACCTCTAGGGCACGCAGCCATGATTTCACTGTACACATATTGCTTATGTTTACATATGCTCTATCTCCGATGTCGAGCACTCTTGCTCATCAGTATCATACATTCAGGGTGCGATGGATAAATAGCCATTTTATAAATTTAAATTAGCGCATGCGCTTTGTTTGTTTGTTTTGTCGACCGCACAATAGAGCAGGGTCAATTTGGCTCCGTCAGTGAGAAAAAGAGCACAATGACGCAATTCACTCCGACACAAACTTGGAAACGGCATGGTGTACTTTTTTGGCATTCGCGCCGGAAGTTCGAATGCGAATATTTCAGAGTGTCTGGGTGTCAAGCTAAGGGCGGTGCAAAGGATTTGGTAAGAGGTGGATAATTTTAATGGTCATTACAAAGGTGCGGTAGTTTGAAAAACTCACTCTGATCGTTTCATAAAAAATAACTTCTGAATTTATTAGCGAGGACCACAGACTCAACGCGGAGGTCTACATCAAATGCTCTGAGGAGGTAGTGTTGTCGTGGGTCAAGTGGGTGGCTGCTGGAAGACCTATGCTTGGCAACAGGACTCTGCAGCATACCACACAAGCAGGAGAATCCAGTCATGACTGCCAGACATTTTTTGAAACCCCGTCACCTCTTATATCTGTTCACATAATTCCCCAAACTGCAACCTCTTTGATTATTATGTGTGAAGCGAGAGACCATCAAGACTCGTTGTAACACAAAAGATAAACAGAAGGCAATGATAATGGCAGCATTCACCAACTTAAACATGGAGACCGTTCAGAAGAGTTGCATGGGATTCCAAAATCGTCTGGAGGCTGTGGTTGAGGCGACTTAATTGAATAAATTGACTCTGTGGTATCTCAAGATATTTTGGTGAAATTTTGGCAAAAAATATCTGTTAATATGAGATGTCAGTGTTATTTTCATTATTGCGTAGTTTAGATGACAATTAATACAAACCATTTTCTCTCTCTCTCTCTCTCTCTCTCTCTCTATATATATATATATATATATATATATATATATATATATATATATATATATCCCCAGACGAGTGGGGCGTGTGACACGAGTATGCTCGAGTGTGGACATGTGCGTATGTGTGCATACGTAGAATGTCGTGATTAGTTCTCCTTTTAATTGTTTTTTTTTTTTTTGGTTCTTTATAATCTTTATAATTTTATACATTTTCTCTCCTTCGGCTCTGAGTATCAAAGTTAAATATAGCAATCTTAAATTCGCCATCATAGACTCATTATGCGCTTAATATTTCTCGAATCTAGTTGGTTCTACTTGAGTTTGGAAAATGTATGTGTATTCTAGTTTAATTAAATATATATTTATATTATTATTGCTTAAGCAGATGGGAATATATATATATATATATATATATATATATATATATATATATATATATATATATATATCTTCAATTAGACATTATTTAATTTTTCTTATTTGATTCGTTGGTATGTTAAGTATTATCGTATTAATTATAGAAGGTTACGTTAATATTAAATGTTATTTATTTTTGTTTAGAGATTATATATATATATATATATATATATATATATATATATATATATCTCCAGCTGCTTACTTTGACAAGACGATAGCTCGTCAAATGTTATATTTTCGTAGAAATATCTATAAGAATTGAATTCAATATAAGTAAATAGCAAAATGAACGCCAAAAAACTCGTAGAAATATAGCGTCCCGTTGTCAGAAGAAAATACACACAATGGTCCAGAGAATTAATGCGTTGGTTAAGTGAATTTTGTTTCCTAATAACTTAAATTTTAATCCCTAGGCTGGGTAGTATGAATATCGACAGATTCGGTACAAACACCACTTGCTTTTTGATTGATGTCTTTCTTACAGCCCATCGACCTTTTGCAGATTATTTAAATCCAGAAAATATTTTAGATTGTAAGAATATTTTGAACATAATAATGATTTACTGATACGAACTCTGCTAATTACCCCATAGCCGGGGAGAAAAAAAAAGGTGGATCCATACCTTTCCCAAGAGCCCTTGCGCGTACGTTAATATAACGAACCCGACCCGAATTGGAAATTGGATTTCCAATTTTAGCCATTATCCTTTACACTAACCGCACCACAAAATTTACAGCCCCTAGTATTCCAAAGCGGACAGCCATCAAGATACTGACTAGGCTCGACCTTGCTTAGCATCAGTGATCTTATGCGCTTGCAATAACTTAATTAATCAAGCTGAGATATCGCTAGCCATGAGCAGCCAAGTAAGAACAATCGACCCACAGAGACTGGCTAAAGTTTCCGATTCGAAATTGGTTGAGGAATAAGCAAATTGTCAGATACAGGATGAAATCTGGAAATGCCAAATGGTAGAAAAATTCTGATCGTAACAACAACAAAAAATTATTATCGTGGTTCTATTGTAAATAAATTAAATCTGATTGAATGTGACGTTATTTACGAAGGTTATCTTTACAGAAAGGATGACTGACGGTCAGTCTATGAGGTTGCAAATTAACTAACTATATTATACATGTATGCTATTGTTTATTCTCTACATTAAGACGCCATGAAGTTTAAATAAGAACAGTGATTGAGAATAGCCACAGGGGAAAAACGGAATAAATAAAGAGAAGAGATCGAAACATTATTTATTTTAGCAGTCAGAGAGACGGGATGCAAAGAGAAAAAGACGAATAAGTATATAGAGAAAGCAGTAAAAAGAGATAGAAATAAAAAAAAAGAAAATATCTGATTCAAAAGGAAATATAATTTAATACATAAAATATTTCAATGCAAAATTTCGATGTAAGAAAATTAAAAAAAAAATCAAAAACAGAAAAGACGACGTAACGAGAAAAATATTGATTGGAAGCATTTTTTTAAAGAAAGGGAAAAAATGTTTGCCTTTAAAGATCATAAACCCCGTGATCTTTCCTCCTATTGCTGTCTCCTGTTGTAATTTATTATATAGGCCAGGCTTAAAAGAAATCGGCGGAATTCTGATTATTATTATTTTTTTTTTTGCGTTATCTCTGAAGAGCAAAGAAGTGAAGCAACAGAGAAGCTAAGATTACAGTCTTTTCTTTATAAACTCGAAAGAAAGAATTAAGATTCTTCTGAAAAATAGAACTTCTCGAGGCAATTGAATTTTTACCAAAATTCACATTTCCTGATTATTGATATGCTAAATAGGTCTTACCTTTGCTGACATCCATAGCGAACAACGAACCTTGCTCTTCGAACACATATGCTGAAAACAATGTCAGGACACACAACCGCAGACATACACACCCTTGCATATATATATATATATATATATATATATATATATATTATAAATTAATGGATTTAAAATATGGTTTTTCCGCTACACAGTTCTAACCATGTTTCAAAAATGGAAGGTCCGAATTTAATTTTGTAATTAAATTAAAGACATTAGTTCCATTTCATCCTCAAGCGAATTTTGGAGTAACTTTTAAAATTACTGGGTTTTAAAGACACAGTTAAAATCATAATTCACGTTTCCAAGGTTACAGATTAATTCACTTCTACTAGACAGGGGTGTTTGCGTGTTCTTTATGTCTATATTTTGATGCATCCGTTATTAGTTACGTTTTGGTAGGGGGTAGGGATGTATTCTTCAATGAAATCTGACACCCGTTAAATGCATGTCGTCTGGATTTTTTTTTAAATTTTATTGTTAACGGCAAAAATCCTTACGGCATTTTTTCTATTTGTATATTTAAAGATTTTATTTTTTGTTTTGTATGTATCTTACTGTTCTTTATATATATATATATATATATATATATATATATATATATATATATATATATATATATTTGAATAAATTGAAAAGGAAAAGTTATCTTAGCCGACTCGTTTCATTCTCTGAGAGACTTTATGAAATGCAAATATATTTACTTTATAACAATTATTTATATACAAGTATATACAAGAGCAAAAATGTTATTAATTTTTCAAAATTTTAAATTTAAGAACACTGAGGAATATTCGTCAGATTATCTGAACTTATGGAGGAAGCAAAGTGACAAAAATCAATGTCTAATAAACGAAAGTAAGTGATGTCATTGAATTTTTTATGCAAATTAGTATTTAAATTATTTTAGTTTGAGATTAATTTATCTCTATCTATAAAAGGCAGGATGTGTGTGTGTGTAACGAATGCACGGGTGCAATTCTCGTCGGATTTGCACCAAAATTTACATGCACGTGCCCCAAGTTAGAGGGAAGGCCATGATTGACTTTGTATTTCCCAACTCCCATCGGTAGTAAAAATAATCAATTTTTTCATACTTCTACGGCAGTTTTCATGTAGTTTACGGCCATTTTCTACTGGCCAGAGTGAGAGCCTATAGCTGGCTGCCACGAATGGACAGGAAGATTCTATTGGCCAGCATGAGAGCCAACAGCTGACTGATACGAATGTTAACTAGCATGCAAAAAAAAAATCGATAGCTGTATTCATCACAAATGGGAAAAATTAAATCTGCATGGCACTTTACTCCAATTGGCTCATTTGCTTGCTTAAACTCAACGTTGATTCTGATTCCGCAGAACTGGGTTGGGTATGAAAAAGTATTTGTTGTTAACATTCTTTTTTCATTCGGTTTTTCCAGTTACGAGTCCTTTTTTAAAGCTGATCGTTTTGTGTTCATTTTATTTAGTTCTTTTATCGTAACAGATTTAAGGTTTAGTATAGAGCTTAGAAAAAATTCGCAGTGTGAGATAGGCAAGAAGTAAGGCATGTAGCAACATCAGCACGGCAAAGGACACTCCTTTAAAGGCAAGGAAGGGCAAAAATATTTTAAGTGAAGTGATAGCGATTGCTGTATGAGTCGTACGATTTTTGAATCAAGCACGCGCAACGCCGGGTCATGCTGCTAGTGTGTTATATAGTTTAAATAGTAAAGTTATGAATTTAACCTATTTTTTAAATGTTTTTAAAAACATTTTCATAATTATGTGAGTAAACTTGGGAAAGCTTGGATTCGGGGCGCAAATTTATATTTAAATAAGTGTCGATAGCGACACTCTCAAGAAAACTCCTTTTAGTATATATATAAAATAAATTGCCAGAACTCCTCGTCACAATACATTAGAGAAACTTGAAGAAATTTAAAAAAAAGTATGTATGAACATAAAAGAAGTTTTATTTCCAACAATTTATGAAAAGCGTTAGTTTTACATAGAATTAAATTCAACCACAATTTTGGCATAAAGAATGTCACACTAATTAAAAGAGAAAGTTACTTAGCAAGAAAATTTTCGAGAGTGCCACTATTGAATGTTATTGACAAATTTTTTACTCACACACACACACACACACACACACACACACACACACACACACACACACATATATATATATATATATATATATATATATATATATTACCTAATATAATATCTTATAAAATCAACAAAAAATTGTTTCGTAAAAAATAATAATGTTTAATTAAAGTGATCTATATGAACATACAGGGCTTTAATCGCAACAATTAAAATTAAATGTGCAACTTATCTTTACCAAATCGGAGTTTCGGGTATATGTTATCCACTTACCATGGACATTTACAATAAAGTCTTCTGACAAGGTGACACCATATACTCGAAACTCCCAATCGGTAAAAAGTTAATTTGATTTTTAATTAGTAAAATTATATATATATATATATATATATATATATATATATATATATATATATATATGTATATATAAGTGTGTGTGTGTATGTGTGTGTGTGTGTGTGAATCCCGTGTTGCGTTGTTATTAGGTTGGTGCAAAAATAATACGTGAGAAAACGAGATTATTTTTGCACCAACCTAATACATTCTTTTTCTATTTTTTTCTAAATATTTGCGTATGGCATAAAATCATTTAGAAATTTTCCCAATTAAATCATTTCATGACCAATATTTTAGAAATATATCAGTGTCTTGGCGTAATCGTACGTGTGATAGCTCACGAATTCTGTATTTTTCCTTATTTTCTTCAAATAAATTCAATAAATCTAAACAAAAAAAAAAAAAAAAACACGAAGAAAAAACTAACTGGTTCAGTTATTTTATTATTTTAAAGAGAAAATTCGACAAACTTCAGTCAGTTACATTTTCAGCCGACAATTTTAAAATATCAATTTAACTTACCTTGTTGCGATGTTTGTTTCCATTATGATAAGAACAATGGCAAAAATAGCAGTTTCCATTCAAGAAAGGTTTGAAATTCATTGACCGAACAGTTTCCGTTCATGTCGCTTGAAATTTATAAAGTTCTCTTAAAACAGATTTTTTTTTTATGAAAATAGTTTTCATAAGTCCATAAACAGTTATCGCCCTCTTTAGTATTGAGGGGAATTTCTTCTCTAACCTTTTGTAGTACAGCAAGTCGTCATATTGCTTATATCATTATTACACCATCAATTCATTTTGTTTAATATCCATTTCAATTGTTGTTACTGTTAGGAGTTTTCAAGTGATGTGCTATCTATTATTTTGCAAAGTTCTTTATGATTCTGTGGCGCCAATCTATAAGATCTGATGAAGGGTTTCTTCTTTAAGACCTAGAGGATTAATTCATTTGAAGCCATTTTTAATCATTCATCTGAGGAAATGCTTGTATATAGCTGATGTTTGTTTAGATATTCCTAAACGAGCTGGCCGCCGTGCGTGAAATCCATATAAGAGTGTAGATATGGTGAGGCATTTTAAGAACATGACTTCTTTAGTTACTATTCTGCCTTTGTAGCACTTTGCTGTTTTGAACAAATATACCTCCAGGGCTGGCCATTCTATGTTCAGTTTTCATATTTTATATAATAAATTCGTAATATTTGATACATATGCCAAGCTATTTGATAAGTGTACAATTGATTATTTTCATATTCTGAATTTTCTATGATGCCAACTGTGAGTAAATTCTGTATCAGGACAGAAAATAGCTTTCTTTGAATAACTATGTAAATTAATTATAAAATGTATCAACAAACAATTGCTTATTTATGAACATCACAAAAGACTTAGTGGAGCCATTTTTGTTTAATTTATTTTTTTCCGACGGTCCCTCGAAGGATATAACATCCATATCTTGCCAATTCCAGAGCAATCAATGTAATTGTAATATTTTTTTATATCAACATCCAGCGAATTTTTCTTGCAGTCAGTATAAATTATAATTAACGAGTGGAGAGCTCAAGATCATTTCTGATTTGACATATTCTAGCGAGAGTTTGATTGATGCCTTTCTCCGGAAACATTAATTCATAACGGAAATAAATATTTTTAACCAGAATTTAAAATCATTTAGCTGGTTTTGCTTTCAAAAGCAATGAAAGTTAAACAATGGCTCTATGTAAGCGTACATTTTATCTGAATTTGGGGAATTGTTTGCGAAAATTTCACATACCGTAAATTACGGAGTACAAGTCGACCTCAAGATATTTAGCTCAAAATTATGAGTTAGACCAATACTTACTGTATAGGTCAACCCACAAAAATTTGACACATGAATCAAACTGTGTCCTAAAAATATTATTTTAGGCTTGAAATGTGGACTTGCAGGCCGCAATTTACGGCATTATAAATTATTTTATGCAAGATGCGCCAAGCAATTGAGGACATTATAGGATCGACAAAAAGAAAAATATATAAGAAAAAACAAGAGGCATGTTTTTCAAACAAATTTATACGCATAAAGAAAAAAACAAGAAAAAAGGTAATTATTTAATTAAAAAAATCTCCGTTTCGAGGACGGCATTTATCCGGCTTCAGAAGCGATTGCATCCCTGCTTAGGATGTGATAGTTAGCCATCAGGTCCACGGTGGTGCTATTCACGATGTTATTGCTTAGAGGTTGATTCATTCTAATTCTATCTCTCACTTCTCTTTCTCTCTCTCTCTCTCTTTATCTCTCTGTCGATAATATTCCAGACATAGTCGTCTTGGAAATTCAAATATGGTAGGCCAAATTGTTGAGGCGCCATGTTCTACCGTCTATCTTCTGTTCATGGTTGAATTTCTATCCTTCCTGGGTTTTATCTGATCATCCGTTTTTCTCATCTCTAGTTGGACATTGACTGCTATCCACTAATATCACGATGTACTTATAACTCGCATTGATTTCCTAGAGACGTAGTTGATGATATATTGAATCTGCAAGACTAACATTCACCATCCGCTTACAATGTTTTTTTTTAATTTTTTTCTTGGTTAAAATAATAAGATCTTACAAGATTCCTCCTTGTTTCTGTCTTTCAACAAGAAGGCATTCGACAATTTCAAGAAAGAGATTATTTCAAAGTTGCTGTGATTGTCGTTGGACATTTTCTTTTGTCAAACAGGATATGGATATTTGAAAACTAAGCGAATCTGTATCTTTAAGGCTTCGCCGTAAACTGCAACCGGCATTTTCTGTATGCCTTCCAAAATCCATATATATATATATATATATATATATATATATATATAATATTTAAAAAAAATATGATTCCTTCGCTACATAAGTCCTCATGTTTCAAAAACGAGAGCCGAAACCATCAATATAATTATTAAAATTAAGTTGAATCAAGGTGTTAGGTCCCGTTTCATCTTCAAGCGAAAATTTACGAATAAGCTATCTTGTGGTTTGCGCGTGTTTATAAATATGGTCCATTCCAACATTAATTACTATGGAAACGGCTAGGCCGCCATCTTGGTTAGGTGGTCAGACAGTTAATTCTTATCTACAGATTCGTCACCTTCGGAAAGGTTATGCCAATGTAGAGTGGGGTATTGTCCTCGGCCCATTTCATTCGATTTTGAATGTTATTTCTCGTCAACGGAGGCTTCGATACAGATTTGACTGTTGTTGCTATTTCCCTCAGATACCGATACCGAGTACTTTTCGACACAGTAGGATCCCCAATGCGACTGAATCTTTTGACTAAATTCTTACACTTTTCTAATAATTTGGTACGCTCAAATCACCGTGCTGATAACAAATATGGCGCCAGTTTGTTTACATTGCGAAGATCAGTACAAAAATTTCAGAGATTGTGTAGGTCAGTGTTGCCAACATTGTGTCAAAACTTTGTGTGAATTGATTATACGGTTTTTGAAATATTAGAAAAAAAGTTATCTCGATAATAATTTAGCACGCAGTGTATATATATGGGTGTGTGTGTGTGTGTAATTTCAAGCATTATTATCGTAGATACGTCGTATTTGAAATAGACGCCCTATTTTCATGTATTAAACAGTTAAATTAGACTAGCGGCCTGTGCATTCGAGAAATCTTAGTAAAGAAAATGTGTTCTCCGGCAGAGATCAAATCTGCACCCACTCCAATATATCACCGTTTTATTTATTGTGCTTTACATGAATAACGTAACATGTATATATATGATTGCGAGATCATCCGATTCCGCTATCTTGGTTTCAACCTTTCGGTATCTTCATGCGATTCCCGTCAATTGATTCCCTAATGCTTTACTTTTTAAAAAAAATAAAAATAAATGATTAAGCGCACGACGTGAAGTGTGGTTGAATGTGAGGAGGAGAAGGGGAAAATTAAGTGTATTGGAAATGTATCTGTGGCGGATTAAATGAAATATACATATTTTTCATCCCACTTCATTTGAACTCAAAAAGGAACATTTAGTATATATATAAAACGGGTCATAATTTCCGATCTCTGATCAAAAGCATTTTTTTGGTATGAAAATGTTATAACTAATTTTTCTTGTCGACAAAGGTTGCAGATGTTACTATAATTGTTGTAAGGTTTTGCTTTTTTTTTTTTTTTAATTTTCCAGTTTACAATCGGATGTTTTTTTTTAATTTTTTCCTTTAATTTCCACACAGGTTTGGCTAGTTTAGAAGAATTTTTCAGGCTTTCTAGTTTAAAAGATGACTTATGATTGTACCAGCCCTTTTTTAAACTTGCCCTCAGTACATCATATGTATATTTTTCTGGTCATTTATATCTATTACTTTATCTGTTTGTAAATTACTGCTTCAGTTTTGTAAACTTCATCTCATGGATATCTATTTTCATTTCTACTATTTCACATTTAACGATTTTAAGGAGCACGTTAGTTTTGATATTTCTGGCTTTTTGTCAATTTATTGTGGTTTTGAAATTACTAGTACAGCTGTAGCTTAAATTAACTGTTTTTTTATTAAAGATTTGAAGTAATTCGGAATTTTGATGGAAGTGCTTACTCAGTAATTTGAAAAATATATTCTCAAATTTACACTTGACCTCTAAGTTAAAAGTGAAGTTAAATCAAATAATATTTTTCATTTCTTGCAATAGTTCTTCATTTGCTGTTTTATTTCAGGTTTAAATTCCAGTTTGCTTTTATGACATTTTTTGAAAGTCCTTTCATATTCTTTCTTTTCATCTTACAATTATTTTACGAGAGGAATTTCTAGATAATCTGGACTCAATAACCTGGACTGTATGTATAACGCCAGGTAACTTCTCAGCCAAAAAGAAGTGACTAAGAGGGGGGTGATGAAATCAAACTGTAGAAGTTTCAAAGCAGACTATAGTAAATTATGCAAAGGGATAAGAAGTGAAAGAGTTTTCAAAATGTCTGATCTGGGCGTATGATTAAATCTCTCTTTCTATGAATATCTCCAAAAATGTCAAATTACACCACATCAAATTTTATTACGAGCAATAAAATTGTCTTAACCTCTTCCTCGACAATTATTTTTGGAAGAAAACGTTTAATTTTCAGACGATATTTTTTTTTATTTGTTTTTATTATAGAAACTATGAAACTGAAGTCCACGAGCGGTGCTTAGCACTTCTACCAGGCGTATGTGTGGACAACTGAACTCGTTTCAAGCTCTAAAGGGCAAAAAAATAATCAAAGATCAACGTATAAACACATCTTCAGCTGATTTTTGAAAGTTATGTTTTGTACGTCTTCATTCGTCACTGTTGTAAAACATATATACACGTCTATGCCGAAGAAAAGGGTTAAAATAAAGATATTGGAAAAAATTCTGGATATGCTTATGTTTATATGCTACTTATATAAATTTTATTTATATTGATTTTTATAATAAATATTTACAATAACTTGCTTGAAATGGGATTATATCGAAGGATTATATTATTCAAATCGTATGCCGTTTATCCTTTTACAT
>OZ010585.1:65148875-65163875 GCA_963932145.1 Acanthosepion lycidas | reverse complement strand
TACCACTGAAAATAAGTAGTGTCTATCCCTCTCTTTCTAGTTTATTATTGGTACGACGTAACGGTCGTGCGAAATAACTAAGGGAGAGGCAGGCACAATTTTCATAGGATAATAATAATAATAATAATAATAATAATAATAATAATAATAATAAGACCAATGCTTGCTAACTAGGAATTATCAAGCACATATACTAAAATATTGTGTCAGCCCAAAATGCAGATTCTGTGATAAATATCCAGAAACGATTGATCATCTTGTTTCAGGTTGCACGATGTTGGCACCCACTGAATATAAAACCCGACATGACAGAGTGGGCCAATATCTGCACTGGAAAATCTGCAACTTCTACGGGAAGGAAACTGAAAGAAACTGGTACCAACACCACCCAGACCCAGTTACGGAGATAGGACCTGTTACAATTCTATGGGACTACACAATTCACACTGACAGAACAATCAAGGCCAACCGACCAGATATTGTTATTAAAGACCACAAACAAAAACGGTGCCTCCTTATTGATATGGCAGTCCCTGCTGACTGCAATGTATCTTTGAAGATATTCAAAAAGCTGTCAAAATACAAGGACCTTGAAATAGAGGTCTCGAAAATGTGGCATATGGGAACATCAACAATCCCTGTTGTAGTTGGAGCCCTAGGAATGGTTGGAAAAGATTGCAGTAGACTAATTGCAGGGATTCCTGGAAGCCCATGCCTCAAGGAGATACAAAAAATTGTTCTGACAAGTACAGCCCACACTTTACGAAGGGCTCTATCTATGTAATTTTTTTTTTTTTGTCAGTGAAAAGGGTCATGATGCCATTTCTAACCTTAGGTCCCTGGGTGGGACCCGGAAAGAAATGTGTAAACGCCAGAAAGCAAAGAAAATAAAAATAATAATAATAATAATTATGGAACTGAAAAATAGCATGGATATTATTAGTATTTTATTGTGCCAAAACACCGTCAATAGAAAACAAGTACTATAACATTTCATAAATCAAGAAACTGTCAAGTGACACATAAGCCGAATCAAGAGATTTGCATCGAAACGCTCATCGGGGCCAGATGTTTGATAAATCTATTGAACTTATCATCGAATAAATATGAGATCCATTAAAAAAATCCAATAAATTTAACACACACACATATATATATATGTATATATACAGGGATATATTCATTGTCCAAATCGCTTTCGGACACTTCTTTGGCTATTGTTAAGGGGCTTTTGTCTTTGCTGTTGATTTTTCTGTGAAGAAAGACTAACAGCAAAAGCAAAATCCTATTGCAAAAGGCTAATGAATTGGCTGAAAACACTTAGAACATTGAAAATTATGGTAAATCTTTGTACTTCCTTATCCCTACCAAACGGAAGAACGTAAGGACGCTGGAAAGACTAAATAAAAACTTAATTAAATATTCCTTGTCAGCCATATTTAACGAAAAATGTTTAAAAGAAGTGTTGCTGCCCGAATATACATTATATATATATATATATATATATATATATATATATATATATATATATATATATATATATATATATGCATATAGGCAAAATGTATAACAAATTGCATGAAAACTTTCTATTTTATCATAATTTTTACCCAATATTTTTCTTCATATAGAAAAAAATATAAATCGTTATCATATATATATATATATATATATATATATATATATATATATATTGAAAGGGAGAGATAAAGAGAAACATATATTTTATGTTCCATTAAATTTATTAATTTTTTATAATAAAAATATTAATAATATAATATTAATTAATATATTAAAAATAGACATAAAATATGTATTATTTTTATCATATATAATAAACATTATAAGTTCATAATTATATAAATAATATGAAGTTTTATATACAAAAGTGTTCTCGTATGCAATTACTTTAAGCCGGTACACTGACTGAAAAAGGGCCATACTAACAGAATGAGTCTGAAAACAGAGACTAAAGGATTTAAATATTTACGGCTGATCTCTACTTCAGATATGAGGTATTATAACACTTTTCATTGTTCGGACTGTTGTCCTTATATTTATTGCCATATTCACGACATTTTAGGCGTTGTATTTTCCTGCCTTCTTCAAGATCTGTCTGATTTCTGAGCTGAAGTATTGTAACTATTTATATTGCTCGGACTGTTGTCCTCATATCTATTGCCATATTCCACGACGTTTCAACCGTAGTACATTCCAGCCTTCTTCAAGATCTGCCTGATTTCTGAGATGAGTTATGCGTTCAGAATGCTGTCCTCATTTTCACTGACAAATTACCATGACGTTTCAGGCGGTGTAAACTCCGGCCTTCTTCACGTGACATACGTTGCGATTTCAAACTTGACCCTTTTATTTTGTCCACTGGGGTAGATAGCCAGGTATTGAACTCACAACTCTGGATTAATTCAACCAACGCCTTTATGCACTGGGCCGTGTCCAAGAACACATGGTTGAAGTAATCCAGTGACTTGACCCAAAAGAGAAATAACTGATACTGAGATATCAATAAAAAGCATGACACGTGGAACTAGAACAATTTACACCAGTGAGCGAAACAATTTACACCAGTGAGCGAAAACCAGGGTTCTGTTCGAAATTCCAACGCCTATCGCCTGAAGAAGGCCGGGGTCTTTGTAGGTTATTTAATACTTTCGAATCCCCTGGGATATATGTGTCCCGCAGATGTTTTCAACAAGTCCTGCGGGACATAATTGTTCCAATTCACTCTGATCTTTCAATAAAACATTTAGTGTATTACACATCAGAATGAAATATTAATATTTTCAGCATTGTACATTGTTATTTTTGAAACGGTATGAACGAAAGTAGTTTTATATCAACTTAATTACCTCGTGATATGTAGTGTTCAAATATTGAACATTTATCATTTAGAAATATAGCAAATTTAGAAAAAAATATATAGATATATATCGCAAGCAAGGTCACTAGTTTTCGAGCTATTTTACAAAAGAGAACGTCAGACTATCACCATGTAAAGAACATCCTACTCGGGTAATTAACTTAAAGTTAATGGAGTTCAACTGATGTAATAGAAGGATTCCTATAAAAAGATCAAAACCATCTTTTGATTCAACCACCTTGAGTGGGAAACAGGTAACCGATAGAATATATTGAATCACGCAGCAGAAAAATGTGCACAAGTAATATATATATATATATATATATATATATATATATATATATATATATATATATATGTATATATATTAGGTTGGTGCAAAAATAATGTCGGTTTTTGACGTTAAAAATACGTCAAAAACGACATTATTTTTGCAACAACCTAATATATATATTATTTTCTCCCTCATTGGTCGAAGTTGCTTCAGTGAGTAGTCAAGCTAGGCTGAGCTGGTGACTCATACTCTACTGCGACCTTTGTAATGTTAATTCATATAAAAATTATGTAATAATATCAAGTGAAAATCTTTACTAAATATAGTCTTTCGTATTCCATTTTATGCCACGGATTGAGGAACATTAAATTCCGCCTTAATTTCGCTTTAAAAAAAAAATATATCTATTTTTTAGCGCCCAAACTCCGACTTGTTTATTTTTTTCATTTTTTAATACGACCATAAACGCTCATTGAAATTGAAACAATCGGCCAATCTCTGCCTTTAATTTGCGCACCAGTCTACTTTGCCAACAGAATCACTAACAATGGCCAGTGACACAAATAAATTCTTCAGTCTAAGTCAAATTGAAATAAAATAATAATAATAATATTGATACTACATCTATTACTACTAATAATAATAATACTAAGAAGAAGAAAATTATAAGCACTGCACAAGTTAAGTACCACTTAACATCAGAAATTGTGCAAACAGAATGCAGATATTAACTCCCTTGCCTTAACCCATATAGGCAGAAGGAGAAAGAAGAATCGAAAGTGAAGAAGAAAACGCCCTGAACGGACACGAGAAGAAGAAGAAGAAGAAGAAGAAGAAGAAGAAGAAGAACAACAACAACAACAACAACAACGGTTCTGAAGGGAAACGGCAAGAAGAAGAAGAAGAAGAAGAAGAAGAAGAAGAAGAAGAAGAAAAAGAAGAAGGAGAAGAAGAAGAAGAAGTAGAGGAACAGGAGGGGGAGGAAGAAAGCTTCTGAATGGAGATGGCAAGAGAAAGAAGAAAATACCATGAAAGGACACGGAAAAAAGAAGAATAAGTAGAAGAGGAGGAGGAGGAAAAAGAAGAAACCTTATGAAGTGACATAGGAAGAGAAAGAAGAATAAATAGACGTCATGAAGGGACACGGGAAGAAGAAGAAAATATTAATTCTAAAGCATGGTGGATATGTATTAAAATCTTAACTCAAGTTGACGTGGCATATCACTGTTGGTGGTAGACATAGAAATCAAGAAATAATAAAAGTCCCAGGGGAAAGGCGAATACAAGAAAATAAAAAAAAAAATTGAAATGAAAAATCTACTTAGATTTGAAAGAAGGAAAAAATAGCATATATTTTAATACGCAAGATTTTTTTTATATGTTGAAGTTTATCAAAAATAATCCATATTAGTATTTGAATGATTTTAAAAACGTTTGTATCGCCTTTTTTCTGCAATTTCGGTATTTGCAGATTCAGAATCATGTCGAGAGGCGAAGACAATCTGTTTGTGTAAACACGCATATCAATCGATCGACGATTTCCATTAAAATATAGACAAACGTATTTTATAAAATAAATGTTCAATTTAGAATATTTTTTCTGTCTCACATGAAATAAAAATTAAGACAGCAATGCTAAATGCAATCAGAAATATTGTAAGCGAATATCAATGCAAATAGATATGTCAAGTATTAGGTTGGTGCAAAAATAATGACGTAATAATGTCGTTTTTTGACGTTAAAAAATACGTCAAAAAACGACATTATTACGTCATTATTTTTGCACCAACCTAATATATAGATTATTTAATGATCTTAAGGTATTCGCCATGAATTATTGTTTATCGTATTTGTTGTTGTGTATGAATGTGTGTGTGCCTGCGTGAATGCTTGGAGGTATGAATGCTTTTTTCATTTCTTCATAGTCCCGCATTGATTTCGTCCAGTGAACTGATGTTTCTGCCACATTCATGGTTTGTGGGGGGGGGGGTTTATTACTAACACAGTTTTGTTTAGTATAATGTACATATTTAAAGCACATTGTAAATATTCATTTGGGGATCATTTTAAAAGTTGTTAATTTTTTACCCTCCCCTCCACGAACAATAATTGTACATAATGGGTCTAGTTAGGACATCATAGAGAATTTGAGGTATTATGGTGGACGTAGTAAGAAAGGTAGGAGTGAATGTGCTGTTTTGGTGATTGGAATATTGTTGGTTTGATTGGGTCAGTGTCTGCGACTAGCTAAGTTTAAAATTAAGACAGATGAAGACCGTCCTTCCCCATCCCCTTTTTAGGCCTTGTGCCGCATTTTGTATTTATCATACAAATAAATAATTGAATTATTGTTTATGATAAAATATAAGGCGCCTAGATTTTAGGAGCATATGAATATCTGAACTTGGATCTACACGTTTTCAACAGATGATATTATCTGTACAAGGAATGAAATTCAGTACTATTCTTTTACTGATTATGTCTTACTGTAATTTTTACGTTAAGATGAAACTACAAAGTTATGTTAAAAAAAAAGTAAGTCAGTCAGTTATGTGCTATGGATGATACACGCATAGGTGATCATACGTCTTTCGATACATGACTGACGAAGCAGATTTTTCCGCAGTAGGTTGCCATTTCTTTCTGCGGTAGACCAGTTGTCCTCCAAGGCTATAGAACCCGGTCTGTCCTACTATTTACCATTTCTGGGGGAGGGTGGAGAAAAAAAGAGGATTCATAACTTTCCCAGGCTCGTAAGTGAATGTAATGGATTCGACGCTCCACGTAACAAACAAACCATAATATCAAATTTGAGATCAGATGGACGAAACGGTCGAAATTTATGGGATAAAAACATTAGGACAAAATATATCGGTTTGTTGTCCTCGAATTTTTATAACAGGTATTTAAATTGAGTTTGGGTTTATTTTGTTTTATGGCATTGTCAACTCAATGGGTTACCTAATGCCGACAAGATTTTTAGAATAGATTCGTATGAATAGATTATATATTCCTTGTAAGAAATCATTATGTAGGAGATGAGTTTTCACTGACGCACCTTTACAAAGAGGGTCTGTAGAGTGGCTGGTTTCACTGATGTATTCTTTTCAGATATACAATTTGCAGAGAAGTTAATTTCATTGCAATTCTAATTTGGTTTATATTACTTGGTAGAGGTCCACTGTTTTAAGAAGCAATATTATGTCATCCACTTTTGCCCTCTCGAAGAGTTCTTGCCTGATGTCTATATTATAGCAATTTTGTCTTGAGGGAGCAAGGTCTGAACACTCGGCCAATGTATATTTAATAGTGTATGTCGCCTCACCTGCCTGGCACACTGCGGATCTGTCCCGTTCAGGAAGGAAAACTATTTCACTCTTGTGTGTGGCCAGTACCATCTCTTCCTTTCGAGACCCTCCGAAAGCCGATCTCCCCTCTCCCAGCTTGTCATTACAAATACTAATAATTGGATATCGATAAACAATTATTAGTATTTGTAATGACAAAATTACGGAGGTGTAGGCTTTAAGAAAGCTTTATTCAACAGAGAATATAAGGTTCGCGTAAAGTGTCCTTTTATAGTCCCAGTAAAAATAAATAGCTGTCTCAAAGAGGAGAGTAACAAAATAAAGGGATACCACTCTTGATTATTGATTATTGTATTACCTTGAATTATATTATTAGATGAAACATTGTCAACCATTCTTCACCTTTGATAAGTATTTCTTTAATCATCTCATCGTTACTAATCAGATCTTCAGTCCTCGGTAGTCAATAAACAATAATATTATCTTGAATTTTGTTATTCTTACAAGAAGCCTATTCATCCATTATTAATTTCTGACTGGTATTTATTCTACATTTAATTATTTTTCTCATAGCAACTGTTTAGACATTCAAACTTCGGCTATCATTAAATATATAATATTATCTTGAATGTTATTACTCTGAAATGAAGCATGTTCAAACTTAGTTCATTTCTGATGAGTGCATCTTCATTTTAGTTGCATTCCATGGAAGCTATTCAGGGCGCCAGGCTTCAGCTATCAGCAAACAAGTAGTAATATTATATAGCATTTTAATATTATTAGATCAGATATTTTCAGCATGTATTAAATTTTGACGAATATTTCTTTCATCTTAATTTTAGTTGCTTTTTAGCATAATTTTTCAAACTATTCATTCTTCGGTCATGATTAAACTATGTGAAAAGAAAAAATAGCTCTAGGCAAAGACTTACGGTCTGAGTAATTGTGATGAAAGGCAACAAAATTGAATATAAAAGAAACACTAGTCAAAAATTAATAATGGTTGACAACCATTCATCTAATAAAAACATTCAACATAATATTACTTCGAGGCTAAAGCCTCGTTTGAAATACGGTTACGATAGCTTATGATTAGATATTTTTTATAGGTGAATTTTAACTCCAATATCCTGTTGCCAAAGCGTTGAGGATTAAATTAATTTTATTAGAAGTATTTCTTTTTCATTCTCGAGCAAACAATTTAAAATATAAAGCTTTGATGAATTTGATTAAATAACTGCAGGATGCCTCATAATAAAATCGATTATTTTTTTAATTTATGTTTTACTGTGAAAAGAGTGTACGTTCTACATTGATGGAATCTGACAATATCGCTTGTCTCACCATGGTCGACTTGTCAGAAAGGAGCCTTCCTGAAGTTATCGGATTGGAGGGTTCGATCCCAGCGTGCGGCACTTTTGGAAAGTGCCTGAAAACAATACCCCGAGTTGACCCAAAATTTGTGAGTAAAATTAAGTAGACGGAACCCTTGGTGGCCATCGATAGCTGTGATAGTAGGAAGTCACAAGTCATCGTGGCCGAGGGCTTGGACGTGCTGGCATTGTTCAAATTGCGGATCACCTTAAATAACACGCTCTTTCCCCAAAACTGTAACTAAGGTCTGCTCAGCATAGTTGCAATATAAACCACAGATGGGCTCTTTGGGTGTTGAATGAAAACAAATTCGCCTGAGCAAGCGGCTGCAAAACGGATTGGCTAGCCGCCCTAATAGACGGGTATCCTCGAATACGGGTAGCAAACTATATATATATATATATATATATATATATATATATATATATATATATATATATATATATACAGAGGAAAAGAGTGCACAGTGAATGACGATGTTAATAAAACAATGCTTGGTGTGAAATAGCTAAAATTTATACGAAAAATAAATATTCAGCAGTTTTCAATGTATATTAGGTTGGTGCAAAAATAATGACGTAATAATGTCGTTTTTTTACGTTAAAAAAGACGTCAAAAACGACATTATTACGGCATTATTTTTGCACCAACCTAATACCTTCACATTGTATCGAAAGATAAAGAACAAAATATTTATTCCTAGCATATATATATATATATATATATATATATATAGATAGATAGATAGATAGATAGATAGTGGCCGTAACATTTAGCTTTGTGATAGTCAAAGTAGATCTCTCAGTATATTCTGTCAGATTAAAATTAATCTGCATCGATATCTACGTACAGTTTTGCATATTAAAAAATATAAAAGTCATCTCCAAATGTACGAGCTTATAGACATTGACTCGGACTGAATAAACTGGGAAAAGAGATTGAGTTATACTTCACCGCTAAATGGAAAAGGCCTGTCTATCTGACGACAAGAGCAGAAGAAACCTCCAGCGAATATGAAAGTAAGAATTTCAACGACACGTTAGCCACATTTATCTCCGAAAATATCAATACAAATTTTGCGTGAATTCTCAAACGACAGGCATTTGGATTTTATATCGGGAGAGAGGAATTTTAGTTGGAGGAGGAATAGTAGAATATCAGCCAGTCTATAAATCATAAATATAGTTCTTAAATCGAAAAGAAAATTATTATCAGTCAATTCAAATTGGAGGCAGCCCTCGGTATGACGATAAACTACGCCTAACAGCAGGTCTCTGATTAGGAGGTTTTGAGGGGCGTTGGACCAACTCTTAATTGCTGGTGTTCCAAGGTCCCAACTATGGGTAAATATTTAACCTCCAAACTTGGGTTAAAACATTATGAAAGGGGAAAGATATGTGTTAATATTAGGTTGGTGCAAAAATAATGTCGTTTTCTCACATAGGTTACTATGTGAGAAAACGACATTATTTTTGCACCAACCTAATACCAGAAATACTTTGTATAGAATTATTACCAGTAATAAATTTTTGAAGAAAAATTATTACCAGTTATACGTTTTTGAAAAAAAAAATTACCAGATATATATTTATTATTATTATTTTATTATATTATTATCATTATTTTATATTTTATTCTAGCTGCACTTTTTTGAAAAAAGAAATATTATCAGAAAGAAAAATCTTGTCGGCATTAAATAACCCATTGAGGTTGATATACCGTAAACCAAAACAAACCAAAACAAACCAAACCAAATTGGAGGCACAACTGAGAAAACGAGGGACTAGATTTGGAGAAATGTGAGCGGAGGCGAGATGAACTAAAACAAGTTAATATAGACATCCATGAAAGAGAAACTAGAACAATTCTTATATTGAAAGACAACACCATCTTATTGAAAAAAATATAACGATTTCTATGAATATAAATAAAAGTGATTTTCCTAAAAAAAAAAAAAAATAGAAAAAATGAATGAACTAATTTACAATGTCTGTCTGAAGAAAGTAAAAGATCAAAAAAAAAAAAAAAAAAAGGAAGCATAAAAATATTCTATGTCCAAATCGTGATCCATAAGGTTAGAAGGTTCATTATGACAAGCAGGGAGATGACGTCTTAGCCAAAAAGCTGTGATTAGAAGAGGGTCAAATCAAACGGTGAAAGGCTCAAAGCAGACTATGGTGAATTATGCAAGACGATAAGAGGTAAAAGTCGGTTCAAAATTACTGAATGATTAAATCTCTCTGTCTATATATCTTCAAATGATATATCTTCAAAATGGTTAATTAACCAAATTATTTTAATTATGCGCAATAAAATCGATCTTAAAAAAAAAAGGATGCTGGGAAAAATTCCAGATATGCTTATATTTTTTATGATACATCTATAATGTGTTTTTATATCGGTTTTTAAAATAAATATTCACAATAACTTGTTTGAAGTGGGGTTATATTGAAGTATTATATTATGCAAATTGTGGACTGTAAACTCTTTATATATATATATATATATATATATATATATATATATATAATATATCTTGCACATTTTCAAATCTACCATTCGTCCGTACATTGAATACTATTGCCATATTTAGTTTGGTGCACCTGCTGTGCATCGAGAGATTCTTGACAAAATCCATAGAAGGATCTTTAATATAATCGATCCTGGCCAGGCATCTCGACTTCAGTCACATTCTCACCGATGTGACGTGGCTTCAGTCTGTCTTTTCTACAAATATTTTCAAGGCAACTGATCCGATGGGCATTTTCTTTTGATGCCTCGAACACATGAATTAAAGCGTCCTAATAGATTGACATCTAGGTCACACCATTTTACTGTTGAAGTAGCTAAATGCACCCGTTATTTCGACATAAACAGTTTCTTTTTACTCCACACCGTTTAATTATCTCCCTGATAACTATAATCTTAACCTTTTCTCCTTTCCTCAGTCCTCTCTATTCTCTGTCTTCTTTTTCATTCTGCCTTGCGAGGGGCAAAATGATTATATATATATATATATATATATATATATATATATATATATATATATATATAGTCTTAAGGTGTGCTATATTTATGGGATAAAGTGCTCAATATCAGAGGCAGAGCCTGTGTAAATATAAAAGTGAACATAGAAGTCAACACTTACAGGCGACAGTCTGTTTCATACTATATGCAATCGTCAGGCCACGTATGCTGACGATTGCATATAGCATGAAACGGACTGCCGCATCTAAGTGTTGACTTCTTTCTATGTTCACTTTTATATATATATATATATATATATATATATATATATATATATATATATATGCCATACACGCAACGATATATAAATCCATAATCTAAAAAATAATCAGTATGTTTGACGATCACAAATGGCGTGAAACCCAGGTTCACAAACTCACATCAATCCAACTAAATATATCTATATCTATCTATCTATCTATCTATCTATCTATCTATCTCTCTTTCTCTCTGTATATATATATATATATATATATATATATATATATATATATATATATATATATATATAATCAAGCAGATACCCATATTTGAGTACAATTTCCATTTATTCATTAAACGATATGTTTATTTTCGTCTGCTCACCAGAATATTCGAGAAATCTTATTAGAGAAATATATGCTCCTTCCAAAAGGATTTGAACTTGCGTTCCTCTATGCAGGATAAACTGACGTTAGATCCGATATGCTCTACACCGAGTCAACCAGTTCAGTTTCATGGAACTAAAGTGTGTGTTTTTTTTATGTTGCTGTAACTGGACATGAATCGGCCAGTTAAGTGTCATACGTGATATACGCTTGGGCGATCATGTCTGTCTCGATACATGACTGACGATGCAGATCTTTTCCCGCAGTAGGTTGCCATTTCTTTGTGTGGTAAACTGGTTGCCCTCCAAGGCTATAGAACCCAGTCTGTCCTGCTGTATATCCATAGCTGGAAGAAAGAAATAGATTCATAGCTTAAATTGACGGGCAGAAATGTATTCATAGCATAAATAGCAGGAGAGACTGGGTTCTATTGCCTTGGTTGGCAACTGGTCTAGGACAACTCTGAATTCACACATTGCAGAGGGTGGTTTGGGGACCTTGTGGCACGTAGTGCAACAGGTCTCTGTATTCGGCCCATCGAAATGTGTGGTTGGTTCTGAACAAAGCCTTCACCACTATACTCAACACATATGTGCTGGTTTCTGGATGTCGGTTCCGAGGAACTGGGCTGCTTGCCCCTCATACGTCAAATACGGCGGGAGAGTCCATCATAAGCACACACACACACACACACCCACACACACACACATATATATATGTGTGTGTCTTTGTGTATATATATATATATATATATATATATATATACACACACACTCAAACACACACATATATATATATGTGTGTGTCTTAGTGTATGTATATATATATATATATGTATATGAAGATTATATATATATATATATATATATATATATATATATATATATATATATACACATATATATATAATCTTCAGTATCTGTCTATATTTCTGAGATGAGGTATTATATATACTATTTACATCATTCGAACTACGGTCCTCATCTTTGTCACCATATTTATTACAACGTTTCGACCGTTGTACGCTCCGGCCTTCTTCAGGTGGTTGGAATGTCGAACTGAACTCTTTATTTCGCTCACTTGGGTAGATTGTTCTAGTTCCACGTGCCATGTCTCATGGATGTAACTTATCAATTATTTCCTGTTAATTCCCCTCTCCAAGTTATCCACTGCCTTAAACGGGTATTGAACTCACACTCTTTGGGTCCTGTCACTGGATCTAACCAACGCCTTTATCCATTATGCCATGTGTCCTTGAGGACTCCCCAGTGAGCGAAATAAAGGGTTCAGTTCGACATTCCAACCACCTGAATAAGTCCGGAGCGTACAACGGTCGAAACGTTGTAATAAATATGGCGGCAAAGATGAGGACAATAGTCCCAATAATATAAATAGTATATATAATCTTGGTCTGAATATTGCGTTCAAGCATCGATATAGAAATCAACGCTGCATATTAAATGTCAGTTTCAGATTTCAATGCGATTACCAGACATGGTATTTACACTATGGCATGAATATTAGTAATCACCATAGAGTGTTGATTCTTATTTCTATATGGTTGTGTAAATAATTTTGTTTTACTGTTAAGGCAAAGACAGTCGCATTTATCTCAGATAGACCAGATAATAAATAGATCCACTTATGAAAAAAAGAAATCAATCAAAAAAAAAAGAAAAGAAAAACAAACAAAATATATGACAAAGCATTTGTTGAGGCTAGGAGTAAAGGTGCCCACGTGACAATCTGTTAACCAAACATGACAAAGTACCTTGTACAAAAGGAGGGTTCCTTTTTTCGCAAAAAAATAAGGCTAAACTTACAGTTTATGTGTTTAGGAAGTTCTTTTGCTAAATATTTCCTCTAATTCAGAGAAATTGTAATCATACTTCATGGCATATGCTCTCGGGTGGGTAGTTGGATATCATGTTTGGTGAAAAAAGGCTTCAACTCCCTTCCCAACGTCAACGGATATTGGCGGTCAACGTCTGAGGAAGAAAGCCCAGTATACTGATACAATGGAGAATTAACAGTTTGCCCGAGGTAAGATGGCACCTGTAAAGCTAGTCGTTGAACAACGACATCCCCTCCCGTTCATCCCATGCCATTCTTGGAAAAGAATGCCACCATAGACTCGCTCGCCAACTCGGACTTCACTATCGTTAAATAATGACACAGCGAACCCACAGAAGAGAGAGATAAATTTGCAGGTGGCAGGAAACTATGGGAGAAATTTAATTCAGTCGAGAAATTTAAACTCGGAAACAGAAGAATGTACAGTGAAATCTTCACATCAGAATCCAACAAATAACTCAGGTCGTGTTAGATTGAGGATTTACTAACATACCAATATTTTTTAAAAATTTCTTAAAGGAGATTTTAAACATTGTTCTATGTCGGCCTTTGGTTTTGTTTTATTACCATTATTGAGCCCCCAAATAAACAAAGTATTCTTTCTTACAAAATATAAGCAAATAAAAGACTCGAGAGACACTCGGATGTTACAGTCAAAATGGAAATGACGAGTGAGTTGTAGGATATGATTGAAAGAGAATGTGCTAGTAAGTGGGAAACATAGAAATAAGGAGGAAAGATAACAAATGATCCATTAAAGTGTTCATGGAAGTAACCTGTCCCACAAAATTTTACATCTTAAGAAGACGTATAGAAGTTCCTTATTAGTGTTTAATTGCAACTATTAAAAGCACGTGAGCGCGCGGGTGCCCGGCCGCACACACACACACTACATCAGTCTGAGGATTCGGAGGGAGAAAATAAAGTCACGGAAGAATTATATATACATTTAAAAAATCATTAGATTGGCAAGTGATTGTCTATTTTGGAGTAGATTTACTTATGTATGTAAGTAAATTGCAAGTTTTGCACACACACACACAAACACACACACACATATATATATATATATATATATATATATATATATATATATATATATATATATATATATATGTGTGTAAATGAGTATATATATATATATATATATATATATATATATATAGGCATGCGCATTCCAGAAATCCCCAGGAAGAAAATGTAACCGAAAATAAGGACTCAGTTTAATAAATAAAAATGAAGCGTCTATTTTAAATAAGAAGTGCCAACAATAATAACATTTGCATTAATATATATATATATATATATATATATATATATATATATATATATATATATATATATATCAATTATGCGGTGCAGTTCAATTTATGTTACAATGGATCATTCATACAAAAAAGTAAATTAATAAAGTCAATGAGATAAAATGGTGAATTCACTTCGCTAACTTTTAAAATTATATTATCCCATTAACGACATAATGAATGTTATGATCCTTGTTTTTTAAAGTTATAAAATGTATGAGGTCTTACTTAAATATGCAAGTACTTTCGACATTTCTGATGATGACCGGAGAACCTGTCGAAATATTATATCTGTGTGCTCAAACAATTAAAAATAACCTATCAATAGAACCAAAGTTTTCTAGGTAGGAGAATCAAATTTTACTTGCGGCATCAAATAAATGTGAGGTTTTTC
>OZ010585.1:65133875-65143875 GCA_963932145.1 Acanthosepion lycidas | reverse complement strand
GAAGAATTTGACTTCGATGTCAGTGAAGGAACATTCTAAAGGGAATCGATAAAAAAAATTTCCTTGAAAAATCTCTGTTAGGCTTTGCGTTAAAAATGTGTGTCATCCCATGAAACGTTACTAATAGACGAAACATATCTTTTAGCCTGTAAGAATACTTTATTTTCGTTTGTGAATATTGCATTAACAATTTTTGGGAGAAAAAAAAAACGTTGATTTGTTCTAGTACGACTATTTAACCCATATCTGGGGGGGTGAGATGGATTCATACCTTACCAAAATGTATTTACGTGTAAGTGAATGTAAGAAACTCGACTGAATTTCGAACGACTCCCAGGCATGTTATCAAAGAGTGGTTTGATGAAATGCTTACCCACACGATTCCTTCCCTGCCAAACATCAACCCGTATGGCAAGCGAAAGAAAACTAATGTTTGTCAAAACAACCCGGGAAGGAATGCTGAAAATTCATGTGTTGTAATCATTCATGTATAACACAGACTTATTACATCATTTTAATCCTAATATTTAAGTGACATGTATTATACACGAGGGGTACAGTTTATTTTAGAAGTACATTTTCCAGTTCGTGTATCGACATTCAGGACGGTATGACCCAATGTAACTGATATCTACGGTTCAAATTAACTTATGCAAATTAGAGATTAAAAAAGAAAAATAGATTTGTTTCAGCAATATTCATTTTTGTTGTCTTCACTATTTCCCGTATCAAAGATAGACGCCATCTCAGTTTTACCTATGATGACAGCGTAATTAGATGCTTCCGTCATTAATGATCCTATTTACATATAAGGTATAATTCGAGAAGCATCTCCCTTCAAACAAATGCTTTGTGAACTGAATCCCATGAGGATGCTTCAATTACTATATTATCATATTATTATTTAAAAATCCGTATACGTTGATTACTACAGTCTTAACCTGTTCAAGTCAATCTTTGTCATCCTTTACATAGCGTCGCCCTTGGGCCTTTTTTCAGGTTGAATATTATTGTAAAAATATATTGTGATCTGGCTTGCATATGGCCATGTAGTTTAAGCATTTCGAATGCCTCCAAAACGAAACTGCTCTCATTTAGCCACCACAGAGATAATTCTCTGTGGATCATTAGCATAGTTGATTTTAGCCTCCAGGAGAGGGTGTGTCTGCGCTTTTTTACGCTTTTGAATGAGTTTAAGTGGAATAACTGCATTGAATCAATAACTGCATCTGCTGAAAGGAAAGTTGGCTCACTGTGCCATGCCAGAAGATTTTTCTCGTCAGAGTTCATCCTACTTATCTACAAATCTACCATTCGTCCGTGCATTAAATACCGTTGCCATATATGGTCTGATGCCCCAGCTGTTCATCTCGAGGTTCTCGACAAAATCCAATGAAGGATCTGCAATCTAATCGGTCCTGACTTAGCATCCCGAGTTCAGTCACTTTCTCAGACGGAATGTGGCTTCCCTCTGTCTTTTCTAAAAATATATTTGCATGGATACATGTGCCCCGACTACAAAAATTTAAGCATGCCACTAGACTGGCATCTAGGCCCCATCCTTTTACCGTTGGAATAGTTAAATGCAACCGCCACTTCTACTCCAGAAGCTTTTTTCTCGCACTCCACGCCTGCGGAATCCCCTCCTCATTTATTTATTTCTCTGATAGCTACAATCTACAAATTATAAATGCAACGTCACTCGCCATCTTTTGATGTCTTGAAACCCGTCCCCCATCTATCCTTTCCTCATCCCCCTGTACACAGTTTTCCCCTCGTCTTCACTCTCTGTAATCCCTACGAACCAGTGGCATACTCACCTATCTTGGTTTGAAATGCTTAAAGATAATATATGTACATATATTTATTTCTTTATATATTCGCATACTTGATATTTATTTGTGTGTGCATGCATTCATTTGCCCGTGTATATGCGATTACTGCTGCGAATATAAGGGATATACATACATACTTACATACATATATAAATATATATCATCCGTATGTGCTGACATGAGTATGTGTAGATTATATTTTAATCACATGGATGTGCGTAATATGAGGAATTTAAATGTATTGTGTCCTATTGAAGCTTCGATATGGCATCCTGCCAAATGAAAAAAAAAATAATTTCACCCCAAGCAAGGCAACAAAGGCAATAAAACGAAGTGGGGTTACATTGAATTAAACTGAATAAGACTGAGAAAATGAAAAATAGGGTGAATTGATGAAATGAAAAAAAAAAGGAACAAAAAATGGACATTAACGTCGCTTTAAAATTTTTGAAGATTGTAGTTAAAATCTGGAAGGAGTTCCATTGGTGGAAAGTGCGAAAAAAAAAAAAAACTTTTTGAGAAGAAATGACGGTTGCATCTAGATAGTTCAACAGTGAAAAGGTGAAACATAGTTGCTAATATTATATTGCGTTTAAATTCACGGAGTCAGGTCACCAGGAAAAAACCTCTTCCGAGCAGTTAATATGTAAACATTTGTATAACAGGCAAAGGAAATCCACGTCACGTCGGTGAGAAAGTGACTGCAGATGAGATGTCTGGTGAGGATCGGTTGTATTGCAAACATTTCTCTGAATTTGGTCTGAATCTCAAGATGCACAGCAGGAGCAACACCACCACCCTTATATATGTATATATATATATATATATATATATATATATATATATATATATATATATATATATATATATATATATATATGTATGTATGTGTGTATATGTATATATATATATCCTAAACTTCTGTTGAGATCGATTTTAAAACTTGAATTTGTCAGTAATACTAAGCTTTTAATTTTAAATGGTTTCGTTGTTAAACATCGGCGTTTGCATATATATATATATATATATATATATATATATATATATATATATATATATATATATATATATATGCGTGTGTGTGTGTATGTATATATATATATATATATTATATAATGTATATATATATTAATTATTAATATATATATACACATATATATATATATGTATATATATATATTAATAATTAATATATATATATATACATTATATAATATATATATAGATAGATATATATATTAATAATTACACATATACCTACGTTTACACTACGAAAATTTTATGCTTTACTCATTCATCAGTTACAAAAAACTTAAACTGTAATCGTAGGGATACGTGTAATTATTAATATATACCTTATAGCTCCGTTTAACTACATTGAGCACTGTTTTGTCTACACCATTGATTAAATAAATAGTTATCGACTCACCTGTACATAATCGCTCACATATATGGTTGATATCTTTATTTAGTTCATTTCTACATCTATCTATCTATCTATCTATCTATCTATCTATATATATATATATATATATATATATATATATATATATATATATATATATATATATATATATGTGTGTGTGTGTGTGCGTGTGTGTGTTTGTCTGTTTACGGCCCTGATAAATTCGCTTTTGTCTGTACATTCATTTCAGATACCGTTTTGCCATAATGACTTTTCTAAACAGGTAAAGAGCAAAAGAAAAAAAAAAAAAAACTAAAAAGAACCCCAATTGTCTCAATTTCCTTCTCAAATGATGTGCCATCTAGATTCGCTTCTGACTTTATCAGGAAACAGAGTTCAGCAGGACGCATTAATATCAGAGCATTTCCAATGCACTCTAACACACACCTACATCCACTTATATATATATATATATATATATATATATATATATATATATATATATATATATATATATATAAAAGTGAACATAGAAGTCAACACTTAGAGGCGACAGTCTGTTTCATGCTATATGCAATCGTCAAGCCACTATATATATATATATATGGGCGTGTGTGTGTATACCCAGATGTGTGGAAGTCTTTTTCACGTTTGAATGCAATCTCCATGTCTGAAGATTGCATTCGAGAAGGAAACAGACTGTCGACGCTCAATGTTGACCTCAGCCCCGACTTTTATCTCTACATAAACTCTATCTTTGATGGTGAGCTGCTTTTGTCATAAATACAATATATTGCATATGCAACCACTCACACACCCACATTATATATATACACAAACAATTATGGATATTTCAAAATTTGTAAATGCCTATAATGTATATTCATTAAATGCTTTATTCTTGAAACATGAAAATTAATGTGATTTTGTGTGTATGTTTTTGTGTGCATTTCTGTGTGTATGTTTCTGTATGTGTGTCTTTATGTCTGCTTGTTTGTCTCTGTGTATCTGCGTGGTCATGAATACTGAAAAAATATACCAAATTAAAATATACTATCTGTAATTTAACTTGGGTTATAAATAATTTACATTTTTGTTAATCAATTTTTCTCTTTAAATATAAAGTAGAATTATATTTTATTTAATTTTTATATTCATCATCACCTGTAATGACTTGTTACCTTTTATTAAGTTGCTCTTCGATATCTCTTTCGTAGAAACATGTGAAAAGCTTTACGCCGATCTCTTGAATCTAATTTAAATTCAAAGAAATTTTCCCCCATGGAAGCGTTATGATCAGATATCGAAGAAGGTAATAATCGGTCAGGCGTAAACTTAAGTGGCGAATCGGCTAAAAGAGACCAACTCAGATTTTAAATTTTTCATGTGTTATTCTTGTTTTTTTGAGCCTTGCGTTGTCATGACGTATAACTGGACTTTTCTTTTAATCCACTTTGTACGCTGCTACTGCTATGCAGAGTCTAAGGTCTGTTAGTTTGGTTTGGTTTGTTTTGTTTTAGGACATATCAACCTCAATGGGTTATTTAATGCCGACAAAATTTTCATTGTCGGTAATATTTTTTTTCAAAAATTTATTTCTGGTTATAGATTTTCCTTCGCTGGTAATATTTTTTTCAAAAAATGTATTGCTGGTAATATTTTTTTTTTTACAAAGCATTAAAACCTATTTTTACACTTTCATAGTGTTATGACTCTCAAGATTGGGTGTTAACTATTTGCCCATAGTTGGGACTCTAGCAGATGCTACCACCCTGGGTCAGGGTGAACATGAGAACACCAGCAATTAAGAGGTGGTTCCAAGCTCCCCCAAACCACCTGACCAGAAACCTTGCGGTTGGACGTAGTTTATTGTCTTACCCAGGACGCGGATGTAGTTTATCGTCATACCCAGGACGGGTATGTTAGTGTACTTCAAATTTATTTTTTAACCCCCACATACAATTTGTTGTTAGAGTGATGCATTCGTCATTACAAATGTTTCCAAAAACGAAACATACTTATGACCCAACTATATATATATATATATATTATTATTATTATTATTTTTATTTTTATTATTATTATTATTCGATGTATTATATTAAAATTAGCTGTCGTGGATTTTCACTATCGGTTGATTATTTACTCTGAATTAATTGGAAGCTGTCGGCCCTAATTGGTTGATTCGTATAATTTTTAATGTTGGTTAACTCACTCTAGAACCGGAAGCTGCAATAATTTACTTTCTGTACATCTAAACTGAACTTTGATGAGATATAAAACCTATCTTATTTTATAAACGGAGAAGATCTAAACTGCATTAACCGTCTATCAGCCTTTGTAGATTTACGACAACCCATTCAATAGTATAATCGTGTAATTAATCAGAAAGATATTCCCCCGGAAACGTGTTGCTACATACGTAGTGTATATTGTATTAAAATCGCGTGTAAGTAAATTAAAGTTTAATTTTCTAGAATATTTCTAAAGTGTTCGTGAGTATTGAGTTTGAATCGAACATAAGGTTGTAATTTTTATCTGGCATTCACTGACAGGAAGGTAAAGTATTTGGGTTACTGTTAGTGATGTTTTATCCCTGAAACCATACCTAAGCCCAGGGCCATCATCGTATGATCACTTTGTCAGAGGTAAGGATGGTATTTTACAACAGCATGTGCACTACATTAAATCCATCTCATTGCATCTGGTTGGTTGAAAGATTTCATGAATGAAAGATTTTCATGAATGAAAGATTTTCATGAATGAAAGTTTTTCATGAATGAATTAATCCACATACACTATTATATATTTCTGTTGCTGAAACTAAAACAAGTACTCTAACGCAATACATGGGCATATTAGCTTCCGACAGTTGTGTTACGCCGTTTTGACTACTCATATTAATGAAATCATTCAACTCCTACCTACCTATTAAACATCTATACATAGATTAAAGTCATATGGTGTTTAAGCCACTGTTTGCAATGAGTGGTCTACGAAATATTACGAGATCTCCTATAAGATTACTGTGTCAGCCATCGGCAACAGTAATACTGGGTATAATTCGTATATAGTCGAGCATTACTTCGCAGTGTGTGGCTAATATTAGCATCAAAGTGGTACAATTTCGGACAATGGCCAAAAGGATAAATGAAGTTTAGCTACAAGGAATTAACCTTTACCACGAAAATATATAAAGATATCGACATGGATATAGTATCCAATTATGATATTTGGACAGTAATGTTACTAATTCTATATTATAAGAAGTTGGACTTGTTAAAGTATAGTTTAATCCAATGTTTCTATGTTGTAAATACCAATCCTATAATTCGATAACTAATCTTTACTTACTAATTGTATTACTGTTTCTAAAAAAATCGTTATTATTATTTTATATAAACCTTTAAGTCTATATATATATATATATATATACATATATTTAAGTTATGAAGAACTTGGTAATCCGTATGGGAAATCCCAAGGAGGATGAAATCCTGAGAGCTCAATGTAAATCCAGAAGTGCTATCTGATGATCCGGCGTCTGGTGAAATAAATTATTATAATGGTACCTTAAAGTGGTCTGTTTTTCTTTTATATATATATATATATATATATATATATATATATATATATATATATATATATATATATTAGGTTGGTGCAAAAATAATGTCGTTTTCTCACATAGGTTACTATGTGAGAAAACGACATTATTTTTCACTAACCTAATATATATATATATATATTATTTTTGCACCAACCTAATATATATATATATATATATATATATATATATATATATATATATATATATATATATATATAAAGGAAAAACGTAGCGCATTATCGAAAAGTCTACTGCGCTATTTAATTCATAGCAGTGAGGAGAATAAATGAATTCAGCCCTTTGAAAAATATTTCGCGCGAAATGAACGCATTCGGTTCAGACAAAGCTGGAACTTAACTCATTGATTCCCAACCGTTAAACTTTAAGCTAACCACTCATCCATAATAATGTGTAATCTTCAAGTAGAAAAAATACGATGAAACAGTAGTAAAATATTTTTTTTTATAAATCTAGCAGTGACAAATACTAAAATAAAATATTTCGGAAGATATTCGATATTCAGCTGAAACAGTATCAGACATGACCTGAAGCGTGTGTCAAGATGGCGCACAGATCGGACAATCTGTGACAATAAAAAGGTGTGAAAACTGATCTAATAATTCATGAAACAACAATAAACTCAAATCGTAGTAACTTGCAGCCCCCACTCAGTACGCAACAGACTGAAACTAATACTAGAATTAAAATGGTCCCTATAATGTTGAATATTTGCGTTACACAATCATCGCATATGAACGCAATAGATCACTTTGTTGCCTCTCTATTCAAAAAGCAAAAGTTCCCCAAAAATCGAAAAAAAATAAAAAATAAAATAAAATAAAATAACGCAAGTATTTTTCTCCTGATAGTTGAAACGTTTGGCGTTCATCGCTTAACGAAGAATTCGGGACTCCGATGAGTTTTACAGAAACGGCTCGAGGGAAATCAGCCTGAATGGTGAAAATAAATATTTCACACGATTTCACTTGGCATCGACGTAGATAATGAATTATGTGTGTAAAGTTATGAAGCCAGGGAAATGTCAATAAATATTTCCTTTCTTGTTCATCGAGCCACGTTTGATAAATATATTCGTAATAGCGGAGTATAAAACTCGTGACTAGTTTAAATCTGACATTTAATATGCCACTCAAAGAAAAATACATCGCTGGAAAAGAGAGAGCATTCAACACTCACACGCGCATGAATAGGGAAAACATTATATATATATATATATATATATATATATATATATATATATATATATATATATATATATGTTACTTGTCAGCTGTCAATATACTTCATAACATCCTCGAGCGCTAGCCTTGGAGCGGGTAGAATGGAGATCCACGTGTTTTAGTGGACTCAATCAGCTGTTTTGAATCGTCTTCAAGAAGCGAGAGCAAGATCTAAAAGGTCAGCCAATTTAACAGTCTAATCTAACAACCCTACTATCCTTACTCTTGCTCCATATGCGGTCTCCTTTGTAAATCACTGGCGTGTCTTATGTGTCACTTGAGATTATCGCACAAATTTTCGTAACTGAATTAATTAAGTTGTCAGATCCTCATAGTCGAAACCGACGGGAGAGTCCATTATATATAAATATATATATATATATATATATATGTGTGAATAAAAACAGACAACTTTAAGGTTCCATGTAATAAATTATTTCACCATAGCTCTTTTAAAGGGCTCTGGATCATCAGACATTACTTCCAAAGGTTGACATGAAAAATGAAAAGAAATTTTACACATTTTTGACGGGCCGTATTAAGCATATGTAAATTAACGAAGTGAGGAAGTCAGGGTAGAGAGAAGACTTGAGTGAGTTAGATGTAGCATTTCAATTCTTCATCCTTAAGCTCCCTTGGTGTGGGACAGATATCGCTTAACTTAAGGTATTTATTTGCTCTGAATTTACATTGAGCTCTCTGGATATCATCCTCCTTGGGTCTACCCATACGGATTACCTAGTTTTGCACAAACTATATATATATATATATATATATATATATATATATATATATATATATATATATTTATATATATATATACAGGTTCCCCTAACGCTGGGTTCTTATTCCTCCACACTTTTTTTTAAACAGTAGTAGAGGTTTTTTTCTTATTTTCATTTTAGGATTGGGTTTCTTTCTAACGATTTTTATTTCTCTTTCATTTCCAGTGGACCCCTTGCGTTTCATTGTTGTTATCGCCTTGCTGTGCGTCCATTGATAAAAAAGAAAAAAAAATGAAAATCTGAAAGCAAAGTTCCAATTCATGTCGGGTTCGTTACATTTACGTGTGAGGCAATACTATTAGAAAGGAATGAACACATCTATTACTCCTATCTATGGTTTATGTTGTACGACCTGTATTAGTAAATCCTTATAATCTCCAAAAAGTTCTTGCAATCTAAAAATCGTCCCTTGTATTAAATAATGTGCCAAATGTTGATAAGCCGTAAAAAAGGAATACATACAACTGATATTATTACGCAAATCAATTGTTTTCAAAATAAAATTCGGACTCGTAAAACGTTTGTCTTATTAATTTCCTTTTCATTTAGTGTTCTCTCTACTTTATATATTTGTTCTCCTTTCACACTCAGTAACTTTCAAAATATATATAAATAATGGAGAGAAGGAGATATATTAATTTCTGTATATTAGATCAATGTTATCTAATTGAACACCAAAGTGAAAAAAATCTTTCGAACTTTACAAGTTTTAAAAGGTTATAGTTTAATGTTTCGCCGCGTGAATTCCTTTTAAAAGACGAAAGAATTGAATTCTTTTTCCATTGTCTCATTCAATAAATATATATTTAATTAACACATCATCCTATATGCCTGTATAAATTATTATTTTACTTCCCATGAAATTAGGTGGCTCTCAACATTCTACTGCCACCAGTAGTATCTTAATCATTGATTTAGTTACTGTTTTTCTGCTGTTTCGATTTTAACAATTCATGCATCATTCCCCATTTCTTCCTAAGAGATATACCGTATACACTCGCCTATAATGCGATGTTTGAAGACCTAATTTTAAAGCTAATTTTAAGGGAGTCACATCATACACGAGGTATAGAATTAGCGTATGTACTACTGGCTCTGGCTATCCCGTTGAACAAACTATATAT
>OZ010585.1:65118875-65128875 GCA_963932145.1 Acanthosepion lycidas | reverse complement strand
CATAAAATGAACATAAGTAATCTCGATTCTTTTGATTCTGTCAAAATTGCTGTGTTTATAAAAAATACATCTTCGTTGGATGTATTTTATAAGCACAACAATTATTGCAAGAAAGACTTAAAAAATAGTTGTTATAAATACCCTAATATTAAATACAGAAAACAACAGTGATAGCCGGAAAAAAATAGAAATAGAAAATAATTTTGTACACCCCTCACTATTTAACTAAATGGTGAGCACTAAAGGCAGAAGTTTCTCATTCTGATTGAGAAACATTTCCCAAGTAATAATCCTTTAAGCAAGATTTTTAATAAAAAATACGCTTAAATTAAGTTACAGTTATACTGATAACCTAGAAAAAATGATTAAAAAGCATAATAATAAAATTTTAAATCAACACGGAAAAAGTTGCCCATTGCAAAATATGTGTCTTTGTGAATCAATTGCTTACCAATGTACCATTTCATCTACTGGAAGCCCAGTCGTTGAGAAAATTCATATTGGTAAAACCTCTTTAAACAAAGATGTTATCAGCATATATATTCTTTTAAAAACAAAGCGTAACAGAACACCCGTTTCTAAATATTTTGGCATTTAATAGAAATTTAGAAAATCGTTACTGTAAAATATAAAATATTTTAAAAATCGAGAATTTGTAAATCCATGAATGAGCCGTATCCCCTATGTTTACATGAAAAGCTCCATATTATAAAGTTTCCTAAAAGTAAAGTTCTCCTAAATCAGAGAAGTGAATTAACAGTAACCTGCAGACATTGTATAATGTTTATTTAAAATATAGTTAAAAGAATTTTTCATAAAAAATCTATGCATTTCAATTATATATCCATTTTTTTATTAATAAATAATGGCACACATAATATTTATTTAATTTATTGATTTTTCAACTGTAATATTGCTATGTTTTAGTGACCATTCAATATAGTATGTATCGTTTTTAAGGTTCAATATATATAAAAAAAAATGTTTTAATTAAATTAGATGCCTCTTTAAGTAAGTTCGTAAGTATAAAAAAATATCTAAAAAAACTTGTAACTCCTCATAAATAACTTTTTGTAAAATATAATTCCATGTTTATTTCGCAATAACTTATTATTAATTTTGCAACAGTATGTTTGCAGAAGACATGTCTAAATTGTCGTTTCATCTAGACTTGAGAAAATAACCCATTTAATAACACCTTTTGACCTTATTTTCCATTTTTCTATTTTCGGTTTGATGCGTCTTTTGATTGGTTAATCAAGATTTACCCACAAAAGAGTTTTTTTTTTTTTTATATATATTTTATTTTTTTGTATTATGTCTTAGTAGCGCCTGTTAGGGTCCCAGATATTAACAAATAGTGAACACTATAACAAAATTGAAAGACTATAAAAGTATAAAAATACATTTATATAGTAAAATTAGGAATATATTTTTTATATAAGAACATTACCAACAGTAATTATTTATAGTAAAAAAGACCAATCATACATTTTTAAAGTAAAATGGAGAGCAATATTTTTTATAGTAGAATTACTAACAATACATTTTACAGCAAAATGATCAACGACACATTTTATTTGTAGTTGAAGGCATAAGATTACGTTCAAAATTTCGGTATTAAATAACCCATAGAAGTTGATATGCTGCTAAACATAATCAACTAACGTAATGCTTTTTAAGTTGAGATCATTCATCTTTCCACTGCAAGGCAGAAATTTATGTCTTCCTTTTGGCATATTCTAAATGCTCTTACCAATAATCATGCACTTTCGAATGCTTATCAGATGAAAGCTAATCGAATGAATTCTTTGTTTTTTGCATTGTCAATGGATAGCCGAAAACGCGGAAACCATAAATATTATTTTATAGCATAATCACAGACAATACGAATAAAGCAACATAAAAATAAATTCTCCAAATCCTTGGTCAAATTTTGTGGGTTTTTAATGGAAAGGAATCTGAAAGTTAAGAACAGAATTGGCAACTAAATGTGTGATCAGGCGATCAGGGATCAGGTGTCTTTTGAAAAGTTGTACTTGCTTGAATTTGCTTCTTCTTTTTTTTTAATAAGAAACGGCTTTAAAAGATGCATTTAAAAATCATTATGCTAAATGGATGCTCATTTAGAGAATGTTAAATCGAAAGGTTTACAGAACCACTTTTAAAAATGCTTTGATATCTTTGGTAAGGAGCCAATTTCACAGAAACGTCCAATTATTCGTGAATGTGTTTATGAATTTCGAAAAGCATGACCTGTCTTCCATCTCCCTATTATATAAATATGTCCACGCCAATTGTTCTAATGGACTTTCCTTCTTCGTAGTAAGACTTTAAAGAAAAATCATTTCACCCCAAGCAGGGCAATAAAGCCTCTACGATGGAAGGGGTTTAGAATAATATTAGAAAAAAAAAAACTATTATTAAGGCGACAAAGCAATAAAAGATTAATTAAGACAGATTGACAATGCATTTAATTTTTTTAAGAAGAAAGTGGATTGAAAATCAAGAATCTGAAAGAGAGTTCCACAAGCGAGAGGGAAATATCAGCATAGAACCTACAGTTACATCTAGCCATTTTAGATGTAAAAGGATTCAATCTTGCTGCCAATCTAGCATTGTTATTTAATTCATAAAGTCTAGGTGCTAAAGAAGAAACACAAGAACATGCATTTAAATGTACTACCAGTTTGGCAAATTGGTTACATCTTTTTATTTTTGAAATCGTTAGATGTTACCGTAAGTTTTATATTAATAGTTACTTTCCATGCACTTTTCGCCTGTGGAACTTTTTTCCAATTTCTTACTTCCTTTCCACCTAAGACCTTCAAACATTTAAATGTAACGTCAATTGCCATCTCCTATCTCCCTGAATTATTTTCGTTTCGCCTCACTAAAGTCTACTCATTCATTTTCCCTCTAAGTATTCACTGGCGTTTATTGGCATTATCGTCTCGCTTGTGGGGAAATTATTAAGAAATGCAATCGTGAATATGTCTATTATTAAGGACTTTGTATTTAAACGGATTAAAATTTATTATAAACACGATTCGACGTAACAGAATTGGGTCTTTTTCACAACTTGCATTGCATAATATTGGCTTCCAATTTGCATATGTGCAATGCACTATCAATTTCTATACAAATATAGAAGTATTTCTGAACCTCTCTTTCTCTTACATTATATGTCAATATCGCAAATAAATCGGTAATTAAAAATCTGTTCACATATTCCACACACACACATGCACGCATATATATATATATATATATATATATATATATATATATATATATATATATATATATATAGAAAGAGAGAGAGATAGAATGTAACAGTCTGAGATAGATAGATAGATAGATAGATAGATAGATAGATAAGAACATTCTCTGAGATAGATAGATAGATAGATAGATAATATATAGATATAGTTCTTGTGAAATACATTTATTTTTACGATGAAACCTGTTCAAAGGTGACACATTTCAAAGTAAAAAAGAGAAATCAAAACTGTTAGACATTTTCCATTCCGTTTTGTTTTATGTGCCTTCCCTCATATGCAGAAAGACATTCATATTCTTACTCACACACATACGATTTCATTACTTAGATAGATAGATAGATAGATAGATAGCAAGAGTGAAAGGTATATGTGAAGGGATTAAGATAAGCAGCGTGATAAAGAAACAGATAAGCTCTCTTCAACTGGAAGATTCATGTCAGACAATCTTCCTACTCCATTTCTCTTGTGTTGGCTTTGTCAGATCAAATCAGTCAGACATAGAATAAACGGGTGTTTTTGTTGCAATACGTAATAAGATAGATAGATAGATAGATAGATAGATAGATAGATAGATAGATAGATAGATAGATAGATAGATAGATAGATGGAACGAACATAGAGAGATATAGAGGTAGTTTGAACCGTAGAAAGAAAGGTGAGATTGAATTAACTCCGATGGACATTATTGGAGAAAACCGAGATAGATAGATAGATAGATAGATATGAAAAGGACTGATTATATATATATATATATATATATATATATATATATATATATATAGATAGATAGATAGATAGATAGATGTACCTGAAAATAAAATAAGTTTGAACAGTAGAAAGAAAGGTGGAAATGAAGATTTAATCAACACAGATGGTGATTAGTGGAGGAGGCAAAAACTGAGATAGATAGATAGATAGATAGATACATAGATACATAGATAGATCTAGAGCAGCAAATATGGTCTTCCCAATTGGAAGAATCTTGCAACACAAGCTCCTTCTCGCCATAGACTTTGTGATCTATTCAGAACAAACATGAGCTGTTTTTTTTTCTTACTGTCACATATGTTCGAATTTTAATAGATAGACAATGTCGAGCAGAATTTGACCGGAAATACGATAAGAAAAGTGCGTGTTCGTTAAAGTCACTATAAAAAAGGAATGCGATATTTATACTTTTCTGAGTGTGAAAATAGCATTCTTTATACTATTGGAAAAACATTTGATAAAGTATGGAGCAAAGAACTATGGGAAACCTTTAGGTAAACTAAACATATTTGGGAAGCATATTAGAATAATCCAGAATCTATACTGACAGCAAACCGTCTGTATACACATAGGAACTGAATTCAGTAAATATAAAAAAAATATAGAAACGAATCTATGACAAAGATGTGCCTTCTCACCAGATTTATTCAACCTAATATATGAGAGAATGGTGAGAGAATTGGAAGCCCTATCATAATTGGCGATCACAGACTTAACATTGTAATGCATGCAGATGACATGGTGTTAATAGCAGACAGAAAAAAGGATGCTACAGGTATTCCTACAGAAAACAGTGAAAGAAAGAAAGAACTGAATATTTGCAAAAAGCCAGAATACGTAGTTGTTAGCCAAATTAACAGCCGAACCATACAAACTGGAGATACCGAATCAAGAAAATAGAACAATTCAAATATAAGTGTTTTAACAGAGGACGGAAAGTGCAACAGTAAAATACGAAGGTGCTTTCGGATAGCGAAATATGCCTTTCAAAAGCTAAGCAAAGTATTAGGAAACAGAAAAATTTAATTAGAAAAAAAAAAAATGAAAGCCGAACTGAACTGTTACGTGATATCAGTCCTCCTCTATTGAAGTAAATGCTGGACAATCCCCTTGCAGAGGAAGAAGCGACTTGAAGCAACATAAATGTGGTTCTACAGAAGTATGTTGAGAACTCACAGGATATACTCATTTGACACTTATAGTATATACGGTAGAGAAGAGGGACATAGGAAAACAGCACATAAAGCTATCTAATTAGTTTGTGTAAATGAATGATCGAGGGAGGTTTAGGAGAGATGACAAAAAGATAAAATTTACGATGAGGTACAAGGACATAACTTCTGGAGAGCCATGATCGACAAAGTTTTGAAGCGACACGCTGCATAGACGAGGTAGAGATAGATAGAGATCATTGAACGTCTGACATTAGATAGATAGATAGATAGATAGATAGATAGATAGATAGATAGATAGATAGATCGAAATAAAAACATGGAGAGAAATGAGAAGAGAAGGAGAGAGATAAGTACAGGTGGGTTTAGATAAGAAGGGAATGATAGAGATAGATAGATAGATAGATAGATAGATAGATAGATAGATAGATAAAAGGACTATTATAAACATCGCGCAGAGAGAAGCAAATATGCCTTCTCCAATGGTAACGAATACCGAGGTAGATAGATAGATATAGAGAAAGATCGATAGATATGAACAGACAGACAGATAGATAGATAGATAGATAGATAGATAGATAGATAGATAGATAGATACATACATACATACATACATACATACAAACATTGATGAAGGGGTTGATATAACCATCGAGCGAGAGAAGCAAATAGGCTCTCCGCGTGGTGTCGAATTTGATTGGAGATACATAGCTAGCTAGCTACCTAAATAGATAGAGATAGAGGCGAACAGACTGAAGTAGATATGAACAGCTTACATAGATAGATAGATAGATAGATAGATAGATAGATAGATAGATAGATAGATATTATAAGGACTGATATAGATAGATAGATAGATAGATAGATAGATAGATAGAAATAAAAACATGGAGAGAAATGAGAAGAGAAGGAGAGAGATAAGTACAGGTGGGTTTAGATAAGAAGGAAATGATAGAGATAGATATATAGGTAGATAGATAGATAGATAGATAGATAGATAGATAGATAGATAGATAGATAGATAGATAGATAGATAAAAGGACTATTATAAACATCGCGCAGAGAGAAGCAAATATGCCTTCTCCAATGGTAACGAATACCGAGGTAGATAGATAGATATAGAGAAAGATCGATAGATATGAACAGACAGACAGATAGATAGATAGATAGATAGATAGATAGATAGATAGATAGATAGATAGATAGATAGATACATACATACATACATACACACATACAAACATTGATGAAGGGTTTGATATAACCATCGAGCGAGAGAAGCAAATAGGCTCTCCGCGTAGTGTCGAATTTGATTGGAGATACATAGCTAGCTAGCTACCTAAATAGATAGATAGATAGAGATAGAGGCGAACAGAATGAAGTAGATATGAACAGCTTACATAGATAGATAGATAGATAGATAGATAGATAGATACAAACAGACCGAGGTAGATAGATACGAAGAGATTAGATAGATAGATAGATAGATAGATAGATAGATAGATAGATAGATAGATGCAAATCGACTGAAATAGGTAGATAGACATATGAAGGGATTGATATAAACAGAGCAAGAGATACAGATATGCCCTCAAATAGGCCCTCCCCAATTGTTGCAGCACAGGCTTCCTCCTCCAATAGGCTATTGGCCTTGCGCCATATTAAGAACAGCTGTGGGATGATATTGTTGATACCAAATATGATCAGATTTGCATAGAAAGAAAAGAAAGAAAGAATCAAAGAAAGAAAGAAAGAAAAGAAAAGAAAAGAATAACGAAAGAAAAAGATACATAAAAGCAACATAAATCATTCATATAGCATACTAAGAAGAATGATATATAAAAAGACAGCATGCATGAAGGAAAGAAACAGAAGATGAATCTTACGGAAAATATAAAAGAAAATTCGTGAAATATAAAACGAACAAATAAATCAAAAGTAAATGTATTTCATTGCAAATGGAATGTGATGTTTATCATTGTTAAAATGTTCATTAAAAGTAAAAAAAAAAAAAAGCGACTGATACATTTCTTCATTTCAATATTTATTCACTGTTATCTTTTTTTTAATTTTTGATAATTTTAATTCGAAAAAAAAAATATCTTCCTATTTTTTCTTGTAATTATTTTTTAAGAGGGATTACTGTATTCCATATGTGCGTGAAAATTGTATATCGGGAAGAAAATTCACCTTCGTTTTTCTCGCCGTCGCAGAGTCCATATCAATCTTTTTAAGCAAAAATGTCACCCTTTTCTTGTGTTTTCCTGACAGCATATAACCATTGCCAATATTCTGCGGTGAGAAAGAGAGAGAGAGAGAAAGAAAGAAAAGTCATCGTGAGGGGAGCCTCTTGTATAGTCCGTCCATATACACCCACATATACCTTATGCACTAAGAGATAAACGTAACACCCGAGGGTTAACAGAAAATGAGGCTTGAAGGTTATTTTATGGAAACGGAGAAGAGAAAAATCAACGAAATTGTTACTTTACTCTTCAGTGACAACAAGCCTATTTTCAGTTACGTTTCTCTTTCACATCTACATATAGTTGGTAATCGAACAACAAAAGAGAAATGAAACGCCTAAGTAACAAGTTTAATTCGTACACGGAACTTTTTCAGATTAATAATAATTGTCTGGATAGAGTCAGTCTTATTTATAGACAGACTGAGGAAAAATAGAACAAACGCCGGTTGAAGCATGGATCTAAAAATTCAATAGTAAAAAAAAAAAACCCTACCAAATAGATAAAATTCTTACAAAATTAAATAAAAAATGATCAGAACGCTAAAAGTATATATTACGCAGCAATACACTCATTTTTTGTAGTCGTTCAACGTAATAGGTCTGAAAATAATTCCCACTTAAAGAATTCAGTTTTGATTAAAATACAAGATAGTTTATTAGGACAAAAATATACTGAAATTTCACTAATTTCGAAAATATTTACAGTAAATTAACGTCTAGGTTCATGCAACTTATCTTCGCTCCTAAAAAGAAAACGGATGCTGACAGTGTGAGATATTAAAAATATATCGAAATAATGCAATTTACAATCAAAAGTGATAGGAATTAAATCAACTAACTTATAGAACTTGACGCAATAGACGTCAAAATTAAAAAAATTACATTTGATGCTAAGCATCCTGTATCTTTGACATTTTCAATGTAAAGTTTTAACCGGCATTTGTCGCATTTCTTCCCCACAGATGAAACAATTATTTGTTTGAGGACGATTGTTACAGATACGAAACGCATTACCTAAAAGGTGTTTATATTTTGTCATTCGATTACTCATCATTTAGTGATATACATGTATATATGTATGTATGCATATACATATACACACACACACACACACACACACATACATATATATATATATATATATATATATATATATATGTACACCATGTCTTTCACATCCATATATATATATATATATATATATATATATATATTTGTACATCATATTTTTCACATCCATATATATATATATATATATATATTTATATGTTCTTTTATAATATATATATACACATATACATGCATATATATATCTGTATAAATACTGTATGTATATATCTATAAGTTTATATAGATGTGTGTGTGTGTCTGTGTGTGTGCATGGGTTGCTGGAAAGTTCTTGGTCCAAGCAGTTTCCAGAAATTTGTCTAAATGCTTAAAGATGTTTATCTGGAAAGACTTCTCGGTCAGTCCGATAACTTTTTAGCGCACTTCGTATAAGCATATCAATTTGCATATAAATTAACGCAAATACTTTTCGTTTACACGTCCTATATATATATATATATATAAGTGTACGTGTGTGTTTTCTGCGTATGTGTGCTAATACAAATAATTGGTAATGGATAGTAGAAAATATCACTACTCTTAACTCTATTGAAATAATATATATCATATAAAAAAACTTGCTTTTATTTAATCAATATTCTATTGACTACAAATATTTACGATCATTGTTTTTTGAATAAGATATTACTTACTTAGAATTACCTTGTCTTATTTCTTATTGCAAAAAGTTTTATTAATGTTCACATATATAAAATATGAAAATAAAAACTTAATATATATATATATATATATATATATATATATATATATATATATATATATATATATATATATATATATATAGAAGAAGAAGAAGATGCAAAAGATTACAGCCTACCGAGAAAACTTATTCAGGTGCGTTGATATTCACTCATGAAATATTATACAAAATTTGCTTTTGAAAAAATCTTAAGGCTTTCTTTTTTCTTTTATACACAATATCCCTTCAGGGCGTTGGTGATCAAGCTTTTCCACATCTTTCTGTCTCTTGTAGCTCTTAATAACTTTGTTTTTTTTCTTTTTCCTCCCAAACCCTGTTCTACCCTCCATTTATATCAAGTACATTACACGCTGTTTTTCTTTATCCAATCTCTCCTGTGAGTATCAGGTTTTCCGAGCACTTCTTCCTCATTATCTGTCCCAGAAATTTCAGCTGACTCTTCCTGATATTATATATAAGGTTCCTTTTTGTTACGATTTTCTCCCAAACTTCATTGTTGTTCAAACGTTCAGGACATGGTATCTTAAGCATCTTTCTGTAGAACCACATTTCTGTTGCTTCAAGACTCCAGAGTGTTTCCACCATGTCAATAAAATATCAGGAGAAGACGAATATTTCAATCGAGGTAAACAAAATTTCATCGCTAGCTTCACGATTATTAGCTGTATTTAATTTTTCACATGACTGGAACGCAACGCAT
>OZ010585.1:65056375-65111375 GCA_963932145.1 Acanthosepion lycidas | reverse complement strand
GATAGATAGATAGATAGAAAGAAAAAAAACAGAGATAGATGGAAAAACAGAGATAGATAGATAGATAGATAGAGCGAGAGAGAGATGAAAAAGATAAACAGACATAGATAGATAGATAGATAGATAGAAAAAAACAGAGATAGATAGATAGAAAAAAACAGAGCTAGATAAATAGATTGATAGATAGATAGATAGATAGGCAAACTTTAACTTTCGAGCCCAAGAAAAATATGATGTATCAAAATAACGTCTTTTCCCTTAACACCGCTATTATTTCGTTCATTTTTTATTTACTTTATATAAAGATTAATTTCTTGCTATTTTAGAAAGAAATAAGTGTGAAAATAAAATTTTACCTTCAAAAATTTAAGAAAATTACAATTAATCATCAAAATGTGTAAAACGTATTCTTTTTTTTAAAATCCATAATTACAATTACTTGTTATTATGTTCTTGTTTAAATTTTTTTGTTGGCAGACATCTTTATAAGTTTATGAATAAAAAAATATCTTCTTTTTTTCGTTATAAGCTGATAAGTGTTTCTTGGTATTTGAAGAATGTTGTAAATATAAAATTATTCTTGTAATTAAAAAATCTTAATAAATAAACAATGCTTTATATATTTTTGTAAATACTCAAATAAGAAAGAAAATGTATAAATTCACTTTCATGTGTTTGTGGGCTTTTTGCTTCTTATCATCACTATTTAAAACAAAAAAAAAAAAACATTTCCTAGGGAGAGAAAGTAGTTAAAATAATAGCGGTGTCAAATGGAAATCCATCCTTTTTACGCACACATTTATTGCGGATACGAATGTTAAAGTTTTGATAGATAGACAGATAGAGAGATAGATGTTTTTCCTTTCTGGTTATGAGGCCAAGGTTAGATCGTCAAATTGCTCGATTCTTCAAGGAAGTAAATTCCTGATAATATCGGCCAGTACAGACGATTCCAGCGTACTTGCACCTTTAGAATGTTCCCGAAAAGAATTCCACCCGTTTACCCAACCCTTGTGTGGGAAATAGCGGAGATGATTCGGTTTGGTAATCGTCGACTGTGTCACTAATAGTAGTGCCCAACACCGCTGTTTAAGGGTTATTGGGTTTATTCAACGACTGATCACTCTCTTCACACTCCATGAAAAACTGTAACATCAGATCAGAAAACAACAAAGGGTTACCTCGGTTGTGGTGGAAGAACTACAAATGTGCATGAGCAGGATTCCGCAACAATGATTAGCTAGACACTTTTGTAGACAGGTGTACTCAGAAACGAGTAACCAATTTTCTTTTTAATATCAGTTTTTTGTTTGTTTGTTTTTTTTTAGGATAAACAGAGTTTAAGTTTTATGTTAAGACATTTGAACATTTTAGATATTAATGACATTTGAACGTCTACATAAAATGCAAAACAGAGACTAGATTCACCCTGTCGGCATTATAATGACAAATATAATTGGCCGGAAATACTAGTTTGATAAATAAATATGAATATTCGTAAGCCACATTGAGTTCGCACCTCAGGATCAACTTGACTAAGAAAATTAAGAATTTCTCCAGATTTTGGTGCCACGTCGTAGTGTAATCACGTACAACAAGGGTTCGCAGGTGGTTCAATCAAATTTTTGGTTTCTTCTTTTCTCACCCAACGACACCTCGATTAAAAACGCGTGATCAATATCGCCTGTCATAAACATGGCCATGAAAAAATCCACCATTTTAAGCATATCACCTGCTTGTTGTTATAAATCGTACAATATTCAAGGTCTTCCAAAGAGCTTGTTACGATATGTGGAAAGACATGAATAATGTATCTGGCTTCTTAGCCGTAAGAAAAAATGGTTTTGAGGGAGTTTGTAAGAAAACGAAAAAAAAAGAAAGAAAGAAAGAAATCAGAATTAAATTTGAAAAACATACGGAAGGTGCGTATAAGTAGATAAAGAAAATGAAAGTATATCAGCTTCAGAAGCAGATAGTCAAAGAATTTGGTCAAAAAAAAAAAAAAAAAAAACAGCTTAGAATGAAGATGCAGCTAATGTTTAGATGGAGAATACAGCAAAAAGCAAATTATAAGAATACATATGCAAAAAGCAAAAGGATTCACGAGGCTTGCGTTAAAAAATCACCTGACATGAATATAAGAAACTGAAGAATTAACGTAAAAAAACTGCAATGAAAACAAAAAACGAAAAAAAAGACCCCCACTACGAAAACATAATGCACAAATATGATCATACACATTAAAACGCGTGCAGCGTAAATATGAAGGGACAAGATAAGACTTGGAATCTCAATGCCAAAAAAAAAAAATGTAAAGAGAGAGAAATGTCTTTAAATATGCAAACATAAAATGTGCAAAGATTTGTGATGTTCTTTAGACAGTAATTAATATAATCCAAATGATGCTGTAGAATGAAACCAAAATAGCGTCGACAGAAGGCAATATATATATATATATATATATATATATATATATATATATATATATATATATATATATATATATATATATATATATATATGTAAATCTCTCTCTCTACATATATATATATATATATATATATATATATATATATAACATCAAAAGCATTGCTTTAATCTGCTTGCAACATGTAAGATTAACACAATGGATTGGCATCCATCTTTGGCACAGTGTGTTAGAGAAAATAGTAATGAGCCTTAGAATAATAGCAAAACTTCAGCGAGAAACAAAAGACATCAAACAGAAAGACAAAATATCTTCTAATGCAACAAGCGCACAGACAAGCGCTCACACACACACACACACTCATATATATATATACATATATATATATATATATATATATATTATATATATATATATATATATATATATATTTATATTGTCAGGTTGAAACTACTTGTTTTCGTACGATCAGTGGAGTTAAGCAAAGTCGTGAAGGTTATACCCTAGGATAGTACCAGGTGTGGGTGGTGTAATGGATAAAGGGTCGGAATTGGAACTAAAAGAGCAGAATTCCAGTCTTCGACATTATAGTCACTAACGCGCAAATATCCTTGGGAAAGTTAATAATACAAATCTTCCTAAATCTATGGTTTAAATTTTTGATTTGAATTATTATTATATCCTAGATTTTTTTTTCATATAAAAATATATATTCTTTAAATAACAAGCAAATGTTTGATAAGCTGCTAAAAATACAACTAATATATATATATATATATATATATATATATATATATATATATATATATATATATATATATAAGGCCTGACGATTGTGAAACAGTCTGTTGCATCTGAGTGTTGACTTCAATGCTAACTTTTATATTTACATACGCTCTATCTCTGATATTGATCACTTTATCCCATAAATATAGCATACATCAAAACTATATTTCTTTATATATATACATTCATATATATATATATATATATATATATATATATATATATATGTGTGTGTGTGTGTGTGTGTGTGTGTGTATGTGTGAAAAATATATAGAAAATAGGAAAGACCTCGTTAGGTAAATAATCCAAAGTTCTTTAGTATTTTTGTTATTATTTTTTAAAAATAGTGCTCAATACAAAAGTAGAGCATAAATATAATTATTTATTTAAAAATATGATTCCAACACGGTACATAAGAGTTCTCATGTTTCAAAACAAGAGCCGAAAATTTCAATATAATTATTTGAATTAAATTGAATTAAAGTACTAAGCTCTGTTCCATCTTCAAGCGGATTTTTTTTGATTAGATCAGTCTTCATTAGATCAGTCTTCTTTATGCCGATAGTGAGTCCAAATGCTTTCGCTGTTCCTGAGAATTTATCAAGGCTAAATATTCCACAAGTGAAAATACTTGACGTAATTTTCAGTTGAAATTATAAATACAATTTTCTGTATTCTTCTAGTTGCTAATGACATTTTGTTTGTTGTTAAGAGTTAGTTGTTTTTACTAAATTCATTTCGTTTTTGCCTTGACAATCATTCGTTTTCATATTGTCTTTTATATATATATATATATATATATATATATATATATATATATATATATTATATATATATATATATAGCTGGACACCCTTATTCGAAGGTACCAGTCTACTAAGGCGGTGAGTCAATCCCTATTGCGGACGCTTGCTGAGGCGCGTTTGTGTTTATTCAAAACCATGGAGTGTTATATCCTGTAACTATGTTTAGAAAACCTTATTTACAGTTTCTGGGAAAGAGCGTGTTATCTAGCGTGATCAAAATTTTGAACGGCCAAGATTAATTGTGACTTCGTGCTGGCACAGCTATCGACGGAACCCAAGGGTTCCGTCTACCCATTTTCACTCACAAGGCTTGGGTCAACCCGTGGTATGGTATTCAGGTACTTTCCAAAGGGGCCTCACGCTGGGATTGGCACCTTCAGTCCGATAACATCAGGGAGTCTCCTTCCTGACAAATCGACTATGGTGACATTCGAACATATATATATATATATATATATATATATATATATATATATATATATATATATATATATATATATATATATATATATATATATATATATATATATATCAGGTAATATTTGGGCACGTTGCCGGGTGGTTAGAACTTCTGACCATGAGACCCGTGTTCGAATCTCACCATAATCGATATATATATATATATATATATATATATATATATATATATATATATATATATATATATATATACACCAATTACCAGGTGATAAAGAAATTTGATCCGTTGGGAGACAAGGAGCATTACATTAATAATATTCTAAAATGTAACTTTAAACTGTTTGAAATAAACAGTTGCATATCAGTATAATATGTTTTATTATAATAGAATGTTTCCTTATAATGAAACGGCTAATATTACCATTACCGTTAATATAACATAACGGTTACTATTATCAGTTACGATTACCATATTCTTAAAGATTCCTTGCCTTTATCTTTGGCCAAGTGGTAAAATCCATATGGGACCAAACATGCGACCAGGGTTCGAATCAAACCAAAGAAGTGACTTTATTATCCTTGTTTGAATTACCATTGAAAAGTGTCAGAAACCCATACAATGTGTCGCTACATGACTTTTGGGTGATATTGGGTTGACAAAATTGTTCTTAGTCTGACAATGGTTGTACTAGCAACATAAATTCTCAGGTGGTCTTTATGGTTATTGAAGAAGGTTAAATGTGCATTATCAGGTGTCTACCTAAGAGATAATCTCGCCTCCCTAGCAACAAATGCCTACAACTATTCTAAAAGCAATATTTGTAGTAATACTCCTCAAAACCCAAGCGTTTTAGAGAGATGTCTCCTGTCCCACTTAAAAGTAATTTTCTAACATGGTCGATTATGCTACTCCCAGACATCTTCCCCTTTTATAAATCATGTTCTTACTTTAACATTTATCTGCAGGCGTTGCTGCTTTTAGCAACAATGCATCATTATTGAACACTCTTTCTCTAGTCAATAAGCAAAACAAACAGTAAAGACGGAATTGGTCAGACTAACTGTAACGATTTCAATGAATATTTGACATTTTGCACTTAAATTATGGTCGCTAAAACATATGGAATGTCGATAGCTTCTACGCAAGATGGGAAAAAGAATATAAAGTTGTTGTTGGCATGATGCTGGTTGAATAACCGACTTATATTAGAATCTACACGACAGAGATCTGTAAATATTTAAAGGGACATTATAGGTGTACATTTCTACCTGAATTTCTGCGATAAGAATTTATCTTTCTCGTGCACTTCCGAGTTGGTTTCCTAAACTTCGAGTCATTGTCACTCTTCTTCAAATTCATGTCGTATAATTTTTCTGTTAATCATTTCACTCCAAGCAAGGCAATAAAGTCACTAAGATGCAAGGAATTACTGAGTTTTAAAGCAATTTTATATATTTTTCTGTTTGTATTTATTTTTCTTTTTTGATTATTTATCTATTTTTATTTATTTTGCATTTTGCATTTATTTTGTTATTTTTTACTATTTTTATTTTTTTTACTATTTTTATTTATTTTCTGTTTGTATTAAGTTTTGTAATTTTCTATTTTTAAATTTGTTTTTCAACTTTTTATTTATTTTCTTATTTTTATTTATTTTCCTATTTTTGATTATTTTTCTATTTTTATTTATTTTTTCTATTTTTATTATTTTTTGGCTTTAATTAATTTACACTTTCATTCATTTTCAATTCCTTGTCATTTTCTCTTTTTTTCATTCTACGATTCCTTCTTTTAATCTTCCTTTTCCTATTCATTTTGTTATTCCGTGTCCTAGTTGTTCTTCATTCTCTTATTCTTTCTTATTTTTCATTCTCTTATTCCTTTATTTGTTCTTCATTCTGCTATTTTTCATTTGCCTTATATTGTTCTATGCCTCAATTATTCTTCATTCTCCTTTCCATTCGTGCTATTCATTTTCCTATTCTTTCCATATTCTTCATTCTCTTATTCTATCCTTTCTTTTTAATACTCATATTCCTTCATTTGCTTTCATTCTGATATTCTTTCTTTTGTTCTTAAATATTCTGTTCCTACAGTGCGCTTAATTCTGCAATTGCTTCCATGATATTTATTCCTCTATTTATTCCATTGTTCTATTTTCTCCTACTCTCATTATTTTTTCATTCTCCTACTCTCTTCATTTTCTTCATTCTCAATCCCTTTATTCTTTATTCTTTCTTTATTTCTTCTCATATTCTATCTTTATTCTCCTATTCCTTCCACTGCTTTTTTTTATTGTTTTATGCTTTCATTTGTTTTTCATTCTCTAATTCCTTCCATGTTCTTTATTATCAAATTCTATCCTTTATCCTTCATTCTCCTATTTCTTCCATTGTTTTTCATTGTCTGAAGCTTTCGTTTGTTCTTCATTCTCCAAATCATTTCATGTTCTTAATTCTTCAATTCCTTTCTTTGTTTCCATTTCTTAGCTCTTGTTCTTCTCCCACATTATTGTTCCAATCCTTCATTTAATTTCTTCTTACCTTTTTTTTTTATTCTTTTCATTGGGAAAATTTTCTTCCCAAATTCTTGCATTCAGTTTAAACTTTTATCAGTACCCAACGTTTCATCCATTTTCCTTCTCCAAGTTCTTTAATTATTTTCTATTAATTCTTTCATTGTATTTTCTATTCATTTTCAAATTCTTTTTTAAATTTCCAATTTACTGTCTTCTAATTTATTATTCTCTTCAGTTGTATTTTTTTTTCCTGTTCATTCACGTATTCTTGCATTCTTGTGTTCATTTTTCAATTTATTTATTTTCCCCTTCTACAGTGAATTTCTCATTCTTTTTTCATTCCTCCATTCTTGTAGTTATTTTCCATTCTTTTCATTCATTTTTCTTTCCCTCGTTTATTCCCCTAGTTTTTCATTCATTTTTCTGAAGAATATATATATTTTTAACTTTTTGAGTTTCTTTGCTCGTTTTTGTTAAATGTATTACTTTTTGTATTTTTCCAGATATTTTTGTCATACCCCGCGAATTTATATTTTCCTTTTCCAATGTAGTTTTCTTTTTACCTTTTGTTGCTTATGTAGCTTTCAAATTTCTACTTTCAACATTTTTCTTTAAAAAAAAAATGTTTCCTTTGCCTACAAGAACAAAACAACAGAAATGCTATAGTTAGTTACAAAATCAAAGACAGTTCCGACTCCTTTTGCATTTGACGTCTTTGATCTCGACTAAAATGGTCGCACATTTCTGCATGTTTTTACTTTTTGCTGTTTTCATCTTACTTGTCCATGGTTTCTCGGTAGAAATCTATCAGAATTATCTTTGGCTATTGCATACAAGTAAAATCCTAAACAAAGAATACCTTATGAGACACGCGATTTCCTTCCAGTCTCTTTTACTTATACAGATTTTACTCGACGACAAGTAACGCTTTCCTATGAAGATTGAATAATTCTACTCAGGTTAGCTATAATTTTCTTTTATTTTGCTGATTTGATTCAAATATAACGACAGAACATTCAAACGTTTTCTTCATGAATGTGTCCGTCTTCAGGAAAGCTAAAGTTAAGCGCAACATTATCTAAAAAGAAACTGTTATAAAGAACTCGCATGCGAAATAAATAATACAATGTGCTGATGATGCATCTCCGTACTAAAGAAAAAAATTAACATAGAATTTAATGTGAAAATTTATCAGTTAACCTGTCGAAAAAGACAATATGTATAAAGGTAAAAGACAATAAGAAAACTGTATTATTAGCCGACGCGTTTCGTCTAATGTGTACATTTTCGAAGCAAAAACGAAATGAATTTATTGAAAACAAAGTAACTATTAACAACAAACGAAATGTCCTTAGCAACTAGAAGAATTTAGAAAACGCTATTGTATACATATTGTCAAATGAAAATTACGTCAAGTAATTTCACGCGTAGAAATATTGTTTTATTGTTGTGTTGACGGATTCAACAATTTTCTTTTGATTCCTTGATTAAATCCGATTTGATGATTATTACTTTATAAATGGGTCCTGACCTGTAGATTGTGATAGAGGAATTTCAGCTATGACAGTTCAAATAGCAGTGAATAAAAGACTTGAAAATGAAATCGTAGGTGAAACCCGTCATTCAACAGTTAGAAGGTTAGAGAGGGCAAAGATCATTTTGAATAAGCTGGAAAATGGACCTAAATATATATATATATATATATATATATATATATATATATATATATATATATATATATAAATTTAATTTCAATGTTTCATTAGCTAACGATCCCTAGCTACAATTATTTAATGATGAATATTTTCGTTTATCACGACACTTATGTTAAGCTTAGAGAGTAATTATACATTCTTATTGCACAAAGTAGAATCTACTCGTGTTATAAAAACCACGAAGCATTCCAGTAAGATATCTTTAGTCATTTCTAAGATACAACGGTTAAGAGAATGATCTAACAATTGGACAATTTTGCAGTTAGTCGATTTGTACAATTGTGCATTTAAATCCAGTATATATATATATATATATATATATATATATATATATATATATAGAGAGAGAGAGAGAGAGAGAGAGAGAGAGTTTTAAGGTATTCTATATTCATGGGATAAAGAGACAGAGCGTACGTAAATATAAAAGTGATCATTGAAGTCAACACACAGAGGTGTTAAACGCAATCATCAGGCTATATATATATATATATATATATATATATATATATATATATATATATATATATATATATATATATACATAAAATTGAAAATACGGTACTTGATCATTTGGTCAGAGTTTGAATAGTGGATCGAATACAAAAATTTTAATTATCCTCTCTTTCATATTCATTTGCTATAGGCCATTTATTTCTAAAATAATTTATTAGCTTACTTTAGGACAGAGTGCCTCCATCTTTCTGAAGGTTTTCATCCTACAGATAATAATAACAACAACAACAATAATAATAATAATAATAATAATAATAATAATAATAATAATAATAATTATCTACTACCGCATGAAGTATGTGAAAATATTAAGTCTTTTGCTGGCTAATGATAATCTTTGCAGATGTTAAGCGTTTGGTAAACACTTCTCCAAAATATTGGATTCCATACACTAACGATTGAAATACTTTCAACATGCAAAGTATGAAAGTTACTAATTACTAAATCTATAGGTCTGTCTCAAACTTTTGGGCTATAATGTACGTTTAGAACGTTCGCTTTCTGACCATGAGACCCGGGTTCAAATCTCACCACGGTTGATTTGTTAGGAAGGAGACTTCTTGATGTTGTCGGTCAGGAGTGGGGAGGCGATCCCAGCGTGCGGCACCTTTGGAGAGTGCCTGGAAAACATACCACTGATTGACACAAGCCTTGTGAGTGAAATTGGGTAGACAGAACCCTTGCGTACCGTCGATAGCTCTGCTAGCACGAAGTCATAAGACATCGTGACCAAGGGTTTCAGTGTGATGGCCTTGTTCAGATTGTTGATCACCCTTCATAACACGCTCTCTCCCAAAAACTATAAGCAAGGTCTGCTCAGCATAGTTGCATTATAAACCACAGGTTGGCTCTCTGGGTGTTGAACAAATGCAAATATGCTTGAGCAAGCGTCTGAAATAGGGATTAGATAGCCATCCTAATAGATGGGTATCTTCGAATGAGAAGGCCAGCTCTCTCTCTCTCTCTGTATATATATATATATATATATATATATATATATATATATATATATAGTCGACTCCCCATGAAAGATTATTACCTTTAGAACATTTCCGCCACGAAAAACACGATTTTAAAACCCATGCCAAATGCCATGAATAGAAAAGTCCAGATCATATAATATTAGAAAGATTTAAGTGTTCCATGAAAATAAGTGGATACAACGTTTAAAAATGCACTTAATCATAAATTTAACAATATAGATAGTATTAATATATAACCCTACAAATCAAAACCTACCCACATTTTTCACCGACACAAGACAGACATGCTTACGGAGGTGTTGAGGCCTCACACTTATACACATACACGAATAAACACACTTACACACATCATACTCACTCACTCCCTAATGAGCCAAATGATAACATGCACACATAGTAAAATACACGCTTATACACATCATAATCACTCACTCCAATAACATACACGCACTTAACAGAGATACATCCCCCTTCCAGGAACCAATAAAACTGTCAAAATAACCAAGGAAATTCAGAACAGCATGCACACACACACAAATATATATATATATATATATATATATATATATATATATATATATATATATATATATATATATATATATATATATATATATATATATATAGTCATCAACATGCAGACAGTTTGGCACTATCACAGCTCATCAGTGAGGTGAGACTTTGATTGCTTCAAGCTGAGATCGAAAACCCGACCGATTTGACATCAGTCAGATTTTCACACCCTTAGGCTATCGCAGAAAGGCTTATTTTAACGGATTATATACGACATATAACTATTCCCATCTACTAGTGTGCTCAATTCACAGTGAAGAGCTTTTAGCATTAATCAGCAGGAACCGACAAATTATCTTTCTTCCAAAGTGATCAATCTACTAGAGGGGGCGTATAGAATACGATGGGTAAATTATTGCCATTTTATATTTTTTAATTTCGCGCATGCACTTTGTTTTTGATTTTGTCGACTACACAGTACGTTGGTTGGCCATCGTCTGTGAGAAAAAGATTACGATGATGCATTTTATTCCGTTAGAGATTCAGATGCGACACTGGAAACTCCAATACGAATATTTCAGAATATTTGGGCGTGACAACAGTACCGAGGATTCAGAAACAGTTGGGTCATATATCCAGTTAACATCATGGGGTTTACAATGATCATATCCAAGGAGGCTTACATCAAGTGCCTTGACGATGTAGTGCTGCTCTGGGTCTAGAAGATAGCTGCTGAATGATCCTATGTTTGGCAACAGGACTTTTCCCAATGCCACACGATTTTATTGAATAAATCAACTTAGTATTTCAAGATAATTCTGTGTAATTTTGGTAAATATATCTGTTAAAATAAGATGTCAGTCTCATTTATATTTTTGCGTAATTTTGACGACAATTCATCAGTCGCACCCTGCATATATATATATATATATATATATATATATATATATATATGTATGTATGTGTGTGTGTGTGTGTGTGTGTGTGTGTGTGTGTGTATGTATGTATGGAGAAAGAGAGAGTCAGAAGAAGAAAATGGGAAATGGAGAGCGGGGGAGAAAATCAAAGCAACAAATAAGAATTGAAAGTTTCTATAAAGATTCCAGGCCTACCAAGTTTCCTGGTACAACTCACCGTTGCATGATAACTCTATCTTTAGCCACTGAAATATTAGAACTTAAGATCGAGTTAAATATGTACGTAAAAAAAAAACCTTGATGACCCATTACTTTTCAACTAGTACCGAAACAAAGGCGCCAGCCATTACTGTAAATGCCGGTGTTTCTATACGATCATCCTGTTGAATAAACACTATTGGTTTGACTCGGAAATTTGTTGATTAAGGTATTTCTGTTTTATTTCTGTTTATTTCTGTTTTATTTCTGTATATTTCTGTTTTATTTCTGCTTTAGATCCTGCCCAATAGATCCTAGCTGCTCGTTCAAATGCACATTTCAATGGGCAAGCTAATAAATTTCAGTTTTTTTTTTCTCTCTGCCTCTATCTTCATACTTATCGGGATAGATCGGCTGGCGTTCGTGTTTGTCGAAGCCTTTCATGTCTGCTTAGTAAGTTGTGTGTTGAATTCCTGTTTCCCTTTCATAAATCTAAAAAAAAAATGTTCTTTGAATATATATTATTCCTTGCGATTTGAAAGTTGCCAGATTGTGTCTTTATAGTTTTGTTTAGTGAACGAAAGAATCCCGATAAGCTCGGCATTATTTATGAAGATGAAAGTGCAAATGTCTACCAATGCTGGAATCCAGGATATTACGATATTAAAGAAAAGCGGTTGAAAACAATGAAAAAATGGTTGGTAGGAAACGGGAAAAGAGTGATATATATATATATATATATATATATATATATATATATATATATATAAAGTGAGAGAATTTTTGTTTGTAACAAAAGAAGGGGAAGAAGTAAACACTAACAAATACGAGATAAAGAAAATAAGTGAGAAATGAAAAGAACGGTAGGAGAAACAGTGGAAGAAAGAGTGAGAACTGGTGAAGAAAATGATTTTGATTTGTCTGTTTAACGGCATATCAACACTTCATGGGTCATTTAATGACGAAATATAATTTGCTTGGGAGCTTTGAATGAATATAAAATGTTATTCTGTATTCACAATTGAATACATGGTTTTGTAAATATACGTTTGTGTGTACATAACTAGAAACATTGATGCGTGTTTTGTTTTAAACATTTCTTGACGTTATATTTTAGAATACAATTTGATTGAAGATATTTTCGGATATTATATGGTATAATGTAATGAAAGCGTTCTTTCCTGTTGTTTGTTTGGTAACATTTTAAACATATTTGACTAAGGTCACTGCAATTTGCTAGTATGTCCGTATTGCTGTTAATTTTATTATAAATATGTATTGTTGGTAAATTTTTATATAAAAATATATTGCTGGTATTTTTATACTTTCATAGTGTTTTATTTAGTAGAGGGTTACAATTTACTCATAGCTGGGACCCACACAGATGCTACGACCTCCGGTCAGTGTGGATTTGGCTCCACGCTCCTCAAAACCTCCACTCTCCAAATCAGAGGCCTTGTTGTCGGATGTAGTTTAGTTTCATACCCAGGACGATGGGGAAGAGAAAAAATGAGAAGAGTGAAAAGTCAGATAATTAAAGGAGCGGCACTTACTCTTTTCCCTGAATCTTTAGCAATAGAATGGACATATGAGTCCCACTTGAGGTATGGGGTTTCCTCGAATCCCAATACACGTTAAAGTCAATTAGTCTACATGAGAGAATATCTATCCTTCATGAAAATTCAGGTTTTAGTAAAGTTAAGAATGTTATTTGAATTTTGTTTTTTAAAGGAAGATTTTATAAATTTCAACAGACTGTAACACTGGCAGTTCCGTCAAAGAATCCCCGAATGTTCCAGTCAGGAAATAGCTAATTTTGCCATTACGATTAAAACGGTAATAGTGAGTAAAATTCTGGTAGACATTTAGCCAACACATGAATACATCATTATAATGAAACAATGCAATGTTTTCAATGAATTTTCCTTTGATATCAGTAAAATTAAAGAAACGGGGAAGCGTTGAGTGAATAGCTATAATATTAACATAACTGTTACCGCTAATGTTTCTCCGGGTTTTTTTTTTGTTTAGGATGGGAAAATGCTTTTGAGTGTCAGTTCCCAAAAAATCGATTCATATTTTAATTACAAGAATTTTAAAAAGAAAAGAATATTCTCTTTTGCCTTACGATATAATTAATATGAAATGGAAACAAAAAATCATGGCAGACTAGATTAGAAATCGAAGCTGCATCTTTTTGGAATCTTCCAGGTGTTTGTTCGCCTTGGGTGATTTGGCTTTTTGAACCAAAAATCGGAACACGTTTTGCTAAAAAAATCTAACGATAAATCTCATTCAATAAACATAATCTTAAAATTATAGAAGATAAATATAATTTGGTTGGCATTCCGGGTCCTATTTTCCCATATGCTGATCATATTTGCCGTTTTCTAGTTTTTATAAACTGATCAGTTTGGACTAATCTTGGTCGTTATTGTCACAAATTTTTGGCTTTGACTTCCTCCAGCATTCTCTCTGTCGTATTCAGGCCCGTTTTTCTTCGAATTTTCGAACAAATCACTTTATTCAAAATATAAGACTAAATACTTCCCATTCTGGGGTCCAATAAATGCTTGGCTTAATCCATGTTACGCGATTTGGCCGCAAATGAAAATGCAGCGTGTGCATATTCACTTTCGACAGTTTTCGTCCATAGTGACATCTCCGGTGTTTCTGATCTGATCGGATCTAGGTAAATTGCTCGAAATCAATTGCTCGAAAATTAATTTCTCGAACTATCAATTGCTCGAAGTAATTTCGAAACTCGAAGCAACACGTAAACTGCGCCGTCTCATGACACGTCAACAGAGCTGGCTTATAAAAGGGGTCACAACACTCAACTTTGGCAATCCTGATTTTTTTTTCTATATTCGTTTTCTACTTTTATTTCAGTAATTTTGGAGATCTCGAACCCGAGTGATGGACATAACTTTTGTTGGGAGCAAAAAGGAAAGAAGTTCTGTTTGCATGGATATCTATATATTAAGGACAAAACAATGAACAATAAAATTTACTGGAAATGTAAAATGTGCAAAAAAAAAAAAAAAAAAACAGGAAATGCTTAGCACGTTTTTTTTTTTTAGTTTTTTTTAACCTCAGCTTTCGAGCAAACTGCCTTTCGAGAAAAAAATAAAACCTGCTATATAAATGTACTCGTTCTTTAATTTTAACTGTTCAGTTAATAACAATAAAGTCGTTTTATTTTATCTTATAGTAAATATTAGAACAATGTAGTTTTATTTTTTTAACCACAGGTTTCGAGCAATCTGCCTCTCGAGCAATGGATAGTTCGAGAAATTATTTTTCGAGCAATTGATTTCGAGCAGTTTACTGTCGAGCAATTGATTTCGGGCAATTTACCGGATACGAATCTGATCAAACGAGCTATGTAGATACGCTTTAATCTCTGTGTCTTATACAGGGTGGGGCAGAGCAACTTGCTTATTTAAATTTGGCGCCCTAAGATGGTTGCTCCAAGGATGGTAGAGATGGACTTATTTAAGAGGGTGGGGCTTAAAGTTTGGTACTTAATGTGCGTTATTTATTTTTTTGTTTATTTTCCAGGAACCCCAGTGGGCATCATGGAGTGGACGAAGTTGGAACGCGCTTTCGCTGTTGAGGCATATTTTTTCAAGCGGTCGCTCAATCGTCACAACGCAACGTGCATTCCGTAGACATTTCAATATGGCCCCCCGTGGTCGTGTTCCTGGCCGGCAGTCGATTGTTTCATGGGTAAACAACTTCAGGGAAACGGGTGATGTAAAGAAAAAGAAACCTGTCCTCCCACGAACAGCAAGGTCACCCCAAAACATTGACTCAGTGTATAGAGAAGAATGGACGCCATCTTACTGATATCATCTTTAAAACTGGTAAAAAATAAAATTTAAATGTTGAACTAGTTGCAGTTCAAAGAATTACATGTATACCTGCATTACTTATGTTTTAATTGATATTCGAAATAAGCAAGTTGCTCTGCCCCACCCTCATGAGAAATTATACAGCTGAAACGCATAGTATGGCTATAAACCAATTTTTTCTTCCTCTATGTGCTGTGTCCCTTTAGGACGTAGGCGATTATTACTCTCAACAATTTCCCGTCTTTTTTATCTCTGAATATATTTTACCTTTTCTCTCTCACTTCTAATTCCTTGTTCTGCCAACCATAAACTCGTTAGGTTGTTTACGCGCCGGTTTCCTCTGCCCGTCTTGCCTGTCATGTGACCTGTCAGTGTCAAATTTTCTAAGCCTCTTTTCTCATTATGTGACCTAAATATTTCTACTATTATGCTACGTATATGTGGGTTTTTTTTTTTTTTTTGGTTCTATCTTTTTCTAAAACTTTGTTGTTGCTCACATGTTCGGTCCATAATGTTCTCAGCATGTCTCGGTCTCTGTTGCTTCAAGTCTTTTCTTCAGCTATGATGTGATTGTCCAGGATTCACTGCCATTTTGAAGAACCGATGCTACATAACCATTAAGAACTTTTTTTTTTCACCCGAGATATTACTGTTTCTTAATACTTTGCTTAACATTTAGAAAGCTTCTTTATCTATACATATGTTTCGGATTAAGGTGTCGCATTTTCCGTCCTCTGTTAAAACACTTCCTAGGTATTTAAATTTTTGTAATTGCTTTGTTTGGACATCTTCAATTATTTATTCGCATACTGGGTTATTCTTTTTGCTGACAACCATATAGACTCAAATCTGTAACAAGGTTTTTAAATCCAGGACATAAGAATCAATGTTATTACAGCAGCCATTACATTTAGACAGTACTTTTATATACATTTACATAACATATATTAATCGAATCGATTGTCCAAAGTGTAATGACATTTATATTTTACTTATATCTATCGTAAAAACTATAAGTTTACTACAGGTAAGTTACTAGACATCTCCGCATAAACGAGTGCCTTTATCAGTAATAGGATTGTCCAGGTAGGGTTAGCGATTTAGAAAGATATTTCCGTGCGCCGGGTTAGAATTTAAGTCAAGTTCATTAAATTCTTTTTCAACTTGGGACTATCATGAATCCATGTATTCTTAACCCAGCAAATCAGGAGAACAGACTGGGCTATCTACCCACAAATCAGCGTCATTCTTGCAACACTAATTAGTGACAGATTTTCTAAGCATTATTTCAATCATATGGTTAAAACCAAGTGAAATCATACAGAATTAAGAAATGATTGATAATTAAACAATTTTAAATACTCAACCAGTTATAATTCAAAGACATCCAGACACTATGAGCTAGTGTCTGGATGTCTTTGAATTATAACTGAATAATACACAAATATTTTAACAGTTTGATCATTTATATAGTCCTATATCTGTCTCTTAATCAATTTCAAATTTACTCATAATCCTAAATACTTTGCCTTCTCTTATCGAAATTCTGGAAAAGTAGCAGTTTATAATAATCATAAGGGTTTTTTTTTAACCTCTTGAAAACTACTAATTTCTTTTTCCTCTTTGTAATCACTTCATCCCATACAAGGCATTAAAGCCACTAAACGCAAGGAGTTACTAGCTAATGAAGAAACAAGGGAAAACGAAACCATTGTTAACGAGAGAGAACAATAAAAGAACAGGAATTAAGAAGGTATAAGACAATAATTGACCTTGCAGATCATTTTTTGTTTTGAAGATCAAAGTTGACTGGAAAGAGCCGGGAAGAGAGTGTATGTTACCCCACTTGGCTTCACCAAATTCCTATAGGGTGTCGCTGTTTAAGTGTAAAAAACAAAAATTTTCTTCCTACTTCTTTTTGCTCCAAGATGTATCAGAAGCTACATGAGAACGTCCGTTCCAAGCCCGTTTGGTTCTATCCGGTCGAGTGACAACTGAACTCGTACATACTCGTGTTTATCACGCATTCTTGTATTACACGCATAAATATATATATTATTAAAAGTTACGTTTTTAATGGTTTTTTTTTTCAGCTATGTTCATATTAATGTAATTTTTTGTGTTATACATGAATTTAATTGTCAGTTGTTTTATCATTCATGTGATGAGTTCCTTATTTTTGCCAAGATTCTCATGAGTCCGCCAAATATTGTTTGCGGAACCAATGTAGCAAGAGTTTTAGAATATTTACTTAAAAACATCTACGCCTTGGAACAAATGAAGTGAGCCTCGCAATAAGAGAAAAATGCAAAAGAAACTGTTAGCCTAGAACTTACGGTCACATCTAGCTATTTCAATAAATATGATCTTACGAACAATCTAATAGTACGTTTAAATCCAGTATAGGCGAAGGACATTTTGAATTCAAAACGATTTATATAACCAAAGTGAGGCACAGCAATTGAAAAGAATATGAAGTTTCACAAATTAACGCCGTCTGTATGACCTTAACTTAGATAAAATAATAGATTAGAAGTCGAAGGAAAAATGTCTAGGGGACACACCGCATTATTTTTAAAACACCTTAAGATGAGATATTTTTGTATTTTTAAAGTAAAAAGATAAAACTTCGGTAGCTATATTGTGTTTGTTTTTATTTTGACAAAAATAAGCATCTAACTAAAAAAAAGGTTTTCAGATAGTAACATCATATTTTGTTTTCGTCAAGAAAACAAACACTTGATTTATTTACTAGTTTAAAATGACATTCTTTCCAGCAATTGGCAGACATTACCAAGTATTTTTCAAGTATTGAAAATATTCGGTATTTAACCAAGTCCTACCCCCCACCGATGGCGGGATGTGGTACAAGGCCGTTTATTTTTTAACGTGTGGCATTCCCAGCCCATAGGCTCGGTCAAAAATTCCCCGTAGTTATAAACGGGGTCGGGTAGCTGTCTACCTCCCCCAGACGATACTCTGCCCTTTGCGATAGCCTCATCTGGGTTCCTCCCTGCCAGAAGGCAGAGAGTTTCACCAGCTGAGTACTGTCAAACCCAGAGGCTTGGCTAACTCTAATTACTGAAAATACTATTTGCGTATTCTCTTCGAACTCTTTTATCCAATTCATCTTATAGCAAATCAATGAGGGGCACCTCGAGGTGGTGTAATGGTTAGCAAGGTTGTCTCTTTTACGACTGAATAGTGAGTTCGATCCTGACTGGGTGCCGCATACTTTCGGCCTCGTGCAACATCTAAGCTACGCTTGGAAAATCGCTATACTGAATCAATGGGAGAGAAATCAGAGAATTGAGGCGGCCTAGTCGTAATTTTTATCCTTTTTTGCAAGGATTCGAAGTAATTTTGACAATTCATAAGATAATTTTGGAGTTTTATTTTGTTGGAGGGTGGATTTTTTTCCAGTTATGCGTAAGTCAGATGTTATAGCATGTCTTTGCAAAATCAAATAGTTCTTTATTTATGATTCCCTTGACCGGAATCGAATCCGCAAATCCTACTCCCCAAAACACTCCCACGCCATAACAAACTTCACCACCATGCTTAACTGTTGGAACCACATATTTAACATTCAGTCTTTCTCCTGGCTTTCTTCTCACACTTTCATCTTACTTGTAAAAATTTCAAATTTTTACTCATCTGTTCACAATACATTTAGTCACACTTTCAATGACCAGTTCCTATGCTATTTGGAAGCAAGCATTCAAACGGGGGAAAAAAAATCCCGCCACTTCGTGTTGACTCCAGTGTCCACTTTTATATATGCACACGCTACTGATATTTGAGCACTTTTATCCATAAATATAGCATACCTTAAAACTATATTACACACACACACACATATATATATATATATATATATATATATATATATATATATATATATATATATATACAAATTATTTTTATTATCAAACATTAGAACAAAAACATGTTAAAATCGCTACACAATAGCTTTCGTTTTGGGACTATGTTGTGCCTCTTCAGGCGATGGTAAGCGACTGGTAATTAAATGATTTTAAAGAAAATTTCGAAAGAAAACTGTTACCTCTTTTTTCGAAAGTTAAAAGTTTGGTGAGGAAACACTAGGCCTGAATTAAATATAGATTTGTGGATTTGCCTTGATCATCCAATCAAGTGTCATATCTTCGCTAAATATTAAAGGGTGGAGGTGGATGAGTTAATTTTTTCATGACATGATAAACCGGAACTTAGACAGGTCATCACTGACATTTGCGGAAAACAGGCAAGCAACGAATGTAACTATATTTTCAAAGGACGCTGAGGCGGAGGGTCTGGAGGTAAAATTAATTTCAACAGAATTTTTTTTTAACTTCAGATTCAGATTTTTTTTAATTAAATGCTACGAACAATGGAATTTTACTCCATCTGTTCTTTCTCACATTTGGATATATATATATATATATATATATATATATATATATATATATATATATATATACATACAAACATAGACACACACACACAAACATATATATATATATATATATATATATATATATATATATATATATATATATATATATATATGTTCATGTAACGCGTAATGTGTCGTCATCATAACGCATAGCCATTATAATTCGAAAAATATGTTTTGACATTTGCCCAAAACAAGCAATTTAAAAAAAAAAAAAATACCTGATGTACATCCTAAAATTATTATTTCCCGCTCGAAATTTTCAACGATACCTGAGATTAACATTAAAGACTTTGAATTAAATAGATATTATTAATTTATGTTTTATGTGTGTCTGTCTTGTAAATATAATAATTTGAAAACTTTAATTTAACGATAAAAATCTTATCACTGTGCTGACAATGCTTGTATCTGGAGTAATTTGTTGCCAGCCATTTAACAAGGACAGACAATTTATATCGGTTTTTTAATTGAAGAACAAATAACATAACTTTTAAGTTGTCTACGTTTAATAAAACGCTTGATTGTATATGAGATGAACACTAAAGATAAATGTGTAGTAAAAACAGCACCAGTGAATAAACTTATATTATATAAGCTTTATTACACTTTACTCTGACTACTCGCCTACTGCGGGATGTTAAAGGTGCTTTTTATACCTCCGAGATCTTAAAGGGAGGTAACTGATTATTTAACCAGTGCAATTTGTTCGAATACGCCGATACATTCTTGATTTCATCCAATTGACTAAAATCAATCAGCAGTAGTGTTCAGACAATCACAATAATAGAAGTTATATCGATTACTTATATTAACTTGTACCGAGAGAAGAAAAGCGGCAAAGATATATATATATATATATTGGAAAGTTTAGCAAAGAAAAATATATTTAAGCATGAGGACAAAAAAGGAACTTTTTTAAAGCAAACGTTATTCTGAAAAGCGATAAAAAAAAAAAAAACGTGATGGAAATAAAACAAAATTCTTCGATTTTTAACTTCGGAAACAAGCCAATATTTTCAACGATAATTTTTTTTTTTTTTTTTTATATCTTACGTATTGGGTGTTTGGTATTTTAATTGATACTTGTGTGATCAAGTGTTTTTTTTTCTAGCCAAATTGTAACTGTACATTGCTTTTTTTCTCTCTAATTTCCATTATACAGATTGACGTTTTCTTACATGTTACCAGTCCGATTGGGTAGACGTGAGTGGTGCAGAGACACGAGGAAGTACTTTCCAAATATTTGTACTTTCTTTTCTTTTTTTTTCAAATTGCTTCCTTCTGTCTTTTGTATAAATATTTTTATTACATTTATTCCTATGCGCTCTCCACCTTTGTACTTTGCAGGAAGTTAAACGTAGGAATAGATTGGCAACATCGATTGAATGCCGTTAGATTGATGCAAGAATAAGTTATATCCTAATAGTTTCTTTTTTGGCATTTCTTACACGTGGAATTCTCTTCCAATTTATTACTTCCAGGTCACGTACAATTTTCAAAATTCAACGTCAATCGCCATATTCTGTCTTCCTGAAAGCCGTCCCTTTATTGTCCTTTCTCCTCACTTTCTTCTCATTTACTTCCAATCCCAGTAACTACTTGCTTTTGCCTGGTATGAAATGATTAGAACAAAATGATTGAAATCTGTACTTTCAATCCTGCAATCTACGTGCTTTTTTTATAGAGCAACATTTTACTCAGCACATTCCTTATGCGCTCTAATGGAATTTCGATTCGGGAAGTGTGGTGACAAGAGCAACACATCGATGAAACTATTGCCGTAAAATGCGTGACAGGATTTAGCGGGTTCCTGGTAAAAGAAATCCATTACGAAAATTGTTCGTCCACCATATCCAACCCACTTAATCCAATATGGTTTTGGCTAATTTCCAAACTTGAAAAAGAATACCCAGACAGGACAAAGGTATCGTGACTTATTCAGCAACACTCAACTGTAATACCGACAAAGGAATTCCAAGAATGTTTCCAGCAATGGCTCCATTCTCTCACAAATTACATAGTTAAACAAGAGAAATACTTTGAATGTGGGAACAGTTATCAATAACTAGGAAATTAAACTTGACTTTCTCATGGGATTCTGAGAATTTAAACGACCGCACCTAGTAATTACTTTTTTTTATCTTTAAATCAGTTTTTCTCTTTTTTTTCCTTCTCATTTTGTTTCTTTAAACTCTCTTTACATTTTTCTATTAAATTTTCTTTTTTCCTACTTCTTACCTTTCAACATTTAAATCCTGCAATATTCTTCAATACAATCCTTACGCGACCTAACATATGTTGCTGTAAAACTCGTACTGAATGGCATGATTTCATGGCTAAAAAATCCATTACAAAAATGGATTACCCACTATATTCGCCACACTTAATCCACTGTGATATTTGACGATTTCTAAAATTGAAGATAATACTTGAACAGGACTAAATAATCTGGGCATATCCAGCAAAACTCAACCATAATACTGAAAGGTATAGCGATAAGTGGATTCCAAGAATGTTTCCAGCCATGGCTCTATCCCCTCACAAATTACATAGCTACTGAAGATAAATACTTTGAATGTGAGAGCAGTCAGCAGTGACTATGTAATCAGAAAAATACATGGCAGAACAGCAAAAATGGGGGCCGAACATACGACCTATGTTGAAAAAGAAAACGTATGTAACAATATAGATATATGCAGATGGTATGTATCAAATAATTGCGCATGACTTTAGTTAATATGCAAAGGTTAAATTCTTGACTGATTCTTTTTCAGCCTGGCCTAGCGTGTTCTACAGCGGCTTTGAGGCTTGTGATTGATTCTAAGCAAGATATGGATAATAAATACTGTTTGTAGAAAAAACTGCCGCCTTAAGGAAATTCCCTAAATAAATAAATATTAATTTCAGCATCTTGTATCTGGTTGCAGAGTATTAGCACCCAATCCTATGTGGAAAATTTCATTAAGCTGTTACTGACCGTAAGGAAAAGAGTTTTAAAACCGAAATAAAAGGAAATAAAATAAAAATAATAATTTGACCACTATGTATCAGGATGCATAATTCTAGCATCCACTGAATGTAAAACCCGGCATGGGCTAATACCTGCACTGTAAAATATGCAGCTTTTAGGGAAAGAAATTCGGCTCCAAGGATTATTGTCGTCTCTGCAAGAGCGTACTTAACAATAACAAACCCTCTATACCTCCTTTGTTCAACCAGTTTGAGGTCCTGATCTCCTCTGCCAACAAGGCTGAATGCTTTGATCGGAAATTTTTATTCAATTCAATGCTCGACTCTTCCAGTGTACCCATAGCTAATTTCCTTCTTAGAACTGAGGACCTATTGAGCGGGTTGCACATAACCTCGTCATTGGGCATTATCTCTAATTTAGACCTCCCCAAGGCTAGTGGTGGAGATGGGATACCAGCCATTGTCTTGAAGAAATGTGCGCCTGAACTGTCGCCTGCGCTCTCCAAATTATATAACTACTGCCTCAAGGAATCTTGTTTTTCAGACTGCTGGAAGTCCTCATCGATTGTTCCTTTCTTTAAGAACTCTGGTGACCCCTCTGACCCTTCTAATTACCATCCTATCAGTCTCCTACCCTTCTTTGGCAAAGTCTTCGAAGCTTTAATCAACGCGAAAGTGGTTAATCACCTTACATCCCATGATCTGCTCTCAGACAAGCAATATGTTTTCCGCTTTGCCCGATCTACAGCTGATGTGCTTACGGCCATCACTGAAATTGTCTAACAAGCTCTTCAAAATAACGGAGAAGCTCGTGTCGTAGCTCTAAACATCTGCAAAGTGTTTTATAGGGTTTGGCATGCCGACCTCACTAAGTGATAATGAGAATGAAAGCGGACGTATAAGAACACTTGCTGCCATAAGTGAGTAGAATTCGCTTTACCGAAATTTACCCAAAGGCTGCTTGCTCTGTCTCTCTGTCTGTCTGTCTGTCTGTCTGTCTCTCTCTCTCTCTGTATTTGCCAATCTATCTACGTTGTTTTTCTTTGTTTTTTTTTGTTTTGTCTTCATTTTTTCTCCCACTGTCTGTTTGACTAATCTAACGTATTTATTTGTGTTCTAATCATTCTAACCTAATTTGTAACCCTGTAAGTTCGTTTAGTTAGAAATCTCTCTTCCCCCCCCCAAAAAAAAAAAACAATTTCTTGGACAGCATGTGAACGTACCTCATCGGTATTCTTATTTTTTAGTGGGCCGAAAATTTTGCTAGATAAAATAGACCAGCGTGGAAATTGTTTAGCCTTATCTTATTTCCCGATGTTTTTTTAAATTTTATTGAAAGCATGTATCCCAAGCCCATTGTTGGTGGCGGGGGGAATACCCGTTGTCCTCTCCTAGCTCTGCGTTCATTGAAACAAAGAGCTTGGCGATAAAGCCAGCCTGAACTTTCACTGAGTGACCATGAGAATGGAAGCGGACGAATATGAACACTTGCTGCCATAAGTGAGTAGTTTTTTTATGCCATATCCACAATGATGGATAATCAAATTTTACAATTTCTTTTTTAGAATAGAACAATTTATTGTAATGAAAGGGTAAAATAAAATAAAATACCAATCCTATACCTCAGTACATACGTCTCCTAGTGTCAGTCAAAAACAAAACTGCTCTCTATTAATCACCACAGAGATCCTTCCCTGCCCCCACCCTATTAGAATGTCTGATGCTCAACTTCTTGAGAGCACCTCTTTACGGCTGCTCGGTCTCACATTGACTGCTGACCTGAGATGGAACAAATAAATTGAGTCAATTTCTTCGTCCACCGCAAGGAAAGTTGGCTTCCTGTGCCGCGCCAGAAAAATTTTCTCCCCGGAATCGATCCTTCAAATCTACAAATCAACCATTCGCCCTTGCATAGAGTATTGCTGCCATATCTGGAGGTCCTTCTGTTTGTTTCGGGGTTCTTGATAAGGTCCAGAGACGGATATGCAATGTAATTGGCTCTGATCTGGCTTCTCGTCTGCAGTAACTCTCTCACAGACTTGCCGTCGCCTCTGTCATTTTTACAAATACTTTCGCTGGTTTCAAGCGTCCTACGAGACTGGCATTCCGCTCTCATCCTTTCTCTGTTAAAACTGTTAAATGTAGGCGTTTCTTCTACTCCTTCTCCTCATCCTTTCCTCTATCACTCCTATCTGGGCTCGCTCCAAATCCTCTGTAACACTTGCGTGCTAAAAAAAAAGAAAAAAAAAGCTGCAAGAGACAGGAATGAACATCACCCCGACCTGGTTACAGAGATAGGGTCTGTGACAATTTTTAAGGACTTTACAATACACACAGACAGCACAATCAAAGCCCAGACATCGCGATCGAAGACCACCAGAAAAAATTGTGCTTTCTTATTGACATGAGAGCCCCTGCACATTGTAATGTATCTTTGAACATCTCCAAAACACAAGATCATGAAGTGGAAATCTCAAGAATATGGCACATGGAGACATCCATTCAGTTGTAGTTGGAGCCCTCGGATTGATTGGAAAAGGTTCCAATGCTCAGGGATTGCCTTAAAGGAATACAAAAAAATGCACTCACAAGTACAGCCCACGTATGACGAAGAGCTTTATCTATGTAAAATATGTGTGATATTTGTTTGTTTGTTTTTTGTTTTGTTTTTTTGTCTTTTAGAAAAAGTGACCAGTGGAAAATATCATGAAACCATTTCTGACCTTAGGTCTCTGCTTGGGACCCGGGAGAAAATGTGTATACAACAGAAACTCCAAATAATAATAATAATAATAATAATAATAATAATAATTATAAAAAGATGGAGTCGAGATTATAGAGCGATTGTGAACACTTGATCTGCATACTATGTGCTAAAACAGAGCTGTATCAGATCAGAATTGTCCTTCTCTTAGACTATCAGTCTACGCTGCGATACTATTGGACACGTAGAGAAAGCATTGATTCATACCATGCTCAAAGGCATTTACGCGAAAGTTAATGAAAAAAAAATCGGTTACAATTTGAACAGGGTTCGCCTCTTTCTCGTTTGGAGACGTTAAGCACTGCACCACCTGCACACTCATGTCCCATAAAAATGTAATAAATATCCAAGATAGAATTGAGACAAGGCAAACTAGAGAAAGGACGAGAAGATATTTACAGTTTCTTCTTTCACCATGATGACACTTATTACGCTCCTTATTTTTCTCTCTTAAAAATGTTCTTGCTAACAATGACTAAGTTTAGGTTGTGAACCGAATGTTAAGAGAATCCTGCTGACTTGTTCAAAAAGAACACATAATGGATGACACATTTGGGAGAGTGTTTCACTTGGAATTCTAGCAAAAGCTTTGGCTTTATCTATGAAACCAATTTACCATAACACTTCACAAATGTAAGGAAACCTGACGTGCCTGTTTTAAAAGAATTTTTTGTGAAACCAAGCAGATATAGTGAATAAAATATAGCATTGAATTCTAATAAAAGTCGAAATATATCGAAGCATTTTTCAAGATTTCCTGAGGAAGCCAACGATCAGAACAATTGTCAAAGCATGGAGAGAAGTAACCATATAATATAAAATCAATGCTTAATAATGAAATTATACCTCTGAAAATTCGACATTCGATAAAATACAGTGTTTGAAAGAGAAATGTAAGAAAAAATGTGATAAAATTTATACGAGGGAGTAAATCTACAAGATGTCCACAATGTCCTTTGACAATTAACAAAAAGTCATTACGAAAAACAATTAAATTTTTCTTGAATATTAATGTTATAAAGTTCTGTTAATGATATTAATGCTATGTCCTTTATACTTCACACAGCAATTTTATGTTTTAGACCGTAAATAATGTTGTTTTTATGATTCATACTGCAATAAAAGTTGCTTTTATGCTTCACATTGCAATTAATGTAGCTTTTATCCTTCACATAACAATTAATGTTGATTTTATGTTTCAGATCGCAAATAATGTTGCTTTTATGTTTCAGATCATAATTAATGCTTTTTATGCTTCACGCTTCAATTAATGTTTTTTTTATGTTTCAGACTGCAATTAATGTTGTTTTTATGCTTCACGCCGCAATTAATGTTGCTTTTATGTTTTAGGCCGCAACAAATGTTGTTTTTTGCTTCACAGTACAATTAATGCTGTTATTATATTTCACACCGCTGTGACACTATTTAGCGGTTGCGTGAAAACTAAATGCGAGAAATACTAAAAGGCGAGAAGAAGCTAACACGAAAAGACATACTGAGCGGTGTTATTTTTTTTTTAACAAAGAAAAGTGGTAAAGATTTTATTTTCATTTGCGAAAAAGAAAAAAAAAAGTATTTTTTTTTCGCAGAGGATAGGAAATTCATAAGATCTCGGATCTGTCGAATTAATTTATGCTACGAGGCGGCGAATAAAAGATAGCCATCTGCCCATGGCAATAATGAAAATTTCAAATTGGTCAAGTGGCCTACGAAACAGAAGCTGGGAGATAATATTAATCAGGTAACGTACTGACCGAGAAAGACATCAGCGGAGGCCACCCAAGAAGAAAGGGAAGAATAAACCATTAACTATCTTTTGGAGATATCATTTGGTTTTGGGAAAAAACACATGTTTTATGTTAGACCTGGCCATGATAAGAGTTTATTACCGCGAGAGATAATTAGCGACAGAGTGCGGAGACGTCAAGTTAACCACCTACTTGACGCTGGCGAAAATCTCGTTGATAAAGTCCAGGTGACATTCGCTTAAGATAGAGATTAAGAGTCGTAGAGGTCTGGTGTCGGGAAGAAAAAAAAAGAAGATAATTTTTTTTTCCTTTGAGCGAAATTTTTAAACTGAGACCAGTCTAGCCACACCTACGCTGCTGGGCGTTCATTGGCTGAATGGTGGCGTGAGCGGTAGGCGAAGGTAAACTATGAGAAAGGAGGGAGGTCTGTTGACGCCTCTGAGGGGTGAGAGATACCAATATAAGAAAGGAGGAATTTGGGAGGACTGGAGCAGAAAGTAATGAACTTCCAAAAATGTAAAGTAATAAATTTTCCTGTTCGAAAACAAAGAAAATCCTTATTGTGGATTTAGATTTATCGAGGAACCCAAACCCGACAGACCCCCACACGGTTTTGGTCGGCGTCCATATAAACGAATGTTCCCAGAGCAGTTAGACACACACAGAGTTACAGTTGCAGACGCAGTTGGGCAGACACACACAGAGTGGCAGTTGCAGTTGGACAGACGCAGACAGAGTTGAGCTGTGAGCTCTGAGACCAGCCTTGCAGGAAGCTGACTGAAGATCCACGCATCCCGACTTCGACTTCAAACCAAGAACAATTTACTTTTGAAGAACGACTTAGACTCACACCACCTAAACAAGTTTTACGAATATCACCTGAAGATACAAAAAAACAGTTTCTCGAAAAAACAACTTAAGATGTTAAGATTCGCCTAACAAACGCAAAGTGTCACGCATCCATAGAAGCGGTTTGGGAGAAAGACGCAGTCCTGTATTCAGCAACCAGATATAAAAATATTTGTTATTCTTTTTTTTAAAACATTTGAACTTTTCGAGTTGTTACTTTATTTTCTTTTATATATACTTGTGCGATGTCACCATTGTTCGAATTCGGCTTGCATTTCGGCCCGGCGACTGATTGATTTCGTCTACCTAAGATCAAATCACAACGTGGGTAGGTTAGACTAGAGGTCAAAGCAGTTACTTCGGTAACCAGACGTTGGGGGCGAGCTGGGAACGTCAAGGCTTGATACCGAATCTAACCAGATTCCCATCCGAATCAGCCAAGGGTTAGAACGTCACATTTGATGCCATGACAGCAGGCCCAAGTCACATTGGTCGTCACGGGATAGCACGGTCGGAGGCAGAGAGGCCGGGGGTGACGTCACACCGCAATTAAAGAATTACATGGATAGAAATTGTTGTCCTGTTTAGAAGTCATTCGTGCAACGAATGGGGTTCATATATGAATTAACTGTTTGTATATAAACATCAATATTTGCTTCATTGTGTAAAGATTTCAATAATATCCAGTTTCCGTTGTAATTTTAAGACATTCTTTATTTGTTTAATGACTTTATGGACACCCTTGATAATAAAATATAAAATATATTATGAATATATTTAGTAGGAGGGCGTCGTTGTCAGAGAATCACATAGAAAGAAGACCACGTTTTATAGTATATAAAATGTTTTGAAGGTGACAGCAAAGAAGTGAAACTGATTCAAAAGTATTGATATATAATACTGAAGAAATACCGTCTCGAAACTTCAGACATTTGTTTAGAACAGTGTTGGTTGGTTAGTAACGATTAGCACTGAGTCCCTCTGGTGTGACATGACAAATAACGATTGAAAAATAACATTTGCAGTTCATGATAGAAACAGTAAAAACAAAACGAAGAATTTGCTACATGCAAGCTTCAGTCTTTCAGACGATAAAAAAATGAATCATTAATAAACATTAAGACATCAATAGCCATTAAAGAAAGACGATAATAACTGGATATACAGATCTTCCCCAAAAAGAAACTTTCAAGCAAATAAAAAGACAGATGAACACCACGTGTCGTTCGGTACTTAACGATCGTTTAAACCTAAGAAGATACACTTATGAAAAATAAATAAATAAATACATACATTTCGAATGCGACAGATTACAATTAACGCATTGCCTATCGTTTGAGATTTTTCTTCTTTTTTTTAAGTCTGGAAAGATATGTTCTTGCTTTCATTAATACAAATCCTACCATTAATCTTCTTTAAAAGAAAGATGTTCGTGAATATGAAAAACAAATTTCGACATTTTGGAGTAGGCGCACTTGCTCAACTTCGGTTCGACTATATAGAAAAGTAGTAGGTAAACAAAAATACTGCAACTAAAAAAAATGAAATGTTTCTTTAATTCTGATAGGAGATTTATGACCGGGTTAAAACTGGTATCGTCGGTTTAATTACATAGGTCTACAATCTTTTGCTAATTATCTGTGGGATGTTTTGGCTAATTTTGAACAATTTTGAAATGCTGAAGCCAAAAATAACATCCATTTCTACATCATTAGCTTTTGGTTTTCTTGCTTCAGAATACCATATCCTTTATCAAGAAATGGCCACGATTTGTTTAAGTGACGGTAATTGTGCAAAAGAAATGCTGATAAGAAGCTAAAACAAAATCTTAGAGTCTTTCTTAAACGAAAACATATATAATACACGGTTGATGCTAAGCGTCACGTGAGTGATTCAGCACGCCTTCTTGGGTTAACATTTCCCGCTGGCAGGAAGTAGAAAATTATATTGAATCAACGGCTAGGTTTGCTGCAATGAAAGTTGTTTCACCGTGTCGTGTTAGACAATTTTTATCTTACGTATTTATAACTCTACCATTTGTCCTTGCTTTGTCTATTGCTGCTACATCTGGTCTGGTGCTCCAGTTACATATTTAGAAATTCTTGATTAAGTTCAAAGAATAATATGCAATGTTATATGTCCTGACCTGGCATATCGGTTTCAGACATTTCCTCACCTTTATGTAGTTTCCCTGTGTCTTTTCTATAGATACTTTCATGGTAATTGTTTGATTAACTTTCCTCAGTAGTACATAGACTTTAAGAATTTAAGCGCAGTACTTGATTGGCGTCAATGTCTCACCATGGACGTAACGAAAGATTCTATGCTAGCACTTTCTTTTCTCGAATCTCTTGCTTGTGGAACTCTTTCAATTTCTTTGTGTGTTCAAATTGTTGTATTCTGTCTTCTTAATTCCACTTTTTTTTATTGTTCTCTTTCTTTAACGGTGTTTTTTTTTTTCTCATATTCTCTAACACCCAGTAAACCATTGCGTCCTAGTGGTTTTATTGACTTGCTTGAAGTGAAATGATTAAAAAAAGAAAATTGTTAAATTGTTCGAACTATTCGCTGTCAGGGAATTTCAATTATTCGGCTTTCGTGAATGTTTATTAAATTTGTTCCGTTTTAAATTCCAGAAGAAGTTCTCCTACATTGTAGTGGAATGCTTGAAGTAAATGAGGTATGGTTCGACTGAAAGATACTGAAAATACCTTGGACAGAACACGGTAGTAACGACGAAGTTTTAGAGAAAATGCAAAAAAAAAAAACAAAAAAAAAAACAGCTATACAGAAAGGGACATTTGGAATTTCTAGGGCAAATAAAGAGGAAAGACTGCTTGTAAAATTTGATACTCACACGATATATTGAAGGAAAGAGGGTCAGAAGTAAGCATCACATAACTTACCTAACCAGATCGTTTAAACGGGTGGTAGAATAGAATTTAGGAAAGATCCACAAAAACACACAATTTACTAAGCATTAAAAAAGACTGGAAAGAGCATATAATGAGGAAAGAATGCTTGGAAAACCCGATACTCACAGACTGAAGGCAAGGGGGTCAGGTGAAACCAACGCACAACTTACTTAGTGAGCTTGAGTAAATGGATAGTGAATCAAAGTTTAGGAGAAATAAGAATAATATGAAGATCTACAAAGGACAGTCAATTCTGGAGAGTCATTGTCGTCAATGGGACGCGGCACATAAAAGAATAAGAAATGATCTAATTTAGTAACGTCTCAATGTACGTTTTAAAAATGATCTGTTTATATAATACTAAAAGTATATGACAGCGTGCGTGCTTGTGTGCTTATGTTGTGTGTCAGGCTTGCGAAAAATGATTTACGAGTTGTTAATAAAGTAATTATTTTTATTTTAACTTTATTCAAATAAAAAAAAAATTTAATTAAAATATTTTAAATTAAAGACAGACGCAAAGAGATCCCGCTTTGCCGTTTCGTCCAGTTGTTTGTAGAGCAATTATTTATATTTCAGCTTTCTTAAAACGAACATTAGTTTTAATATTTAAAAATATTTTTTGGCATATCTAAACATATATTTTCTAGTGAATATGTTTTTTAAAATAATTTTAAAAATAATTTTTGGCATATTAACAAATATTTTTAAATTAATCTGATTTTAAACACAAGATAATCCCGCAAGATATATTCCTAATAATCACTGTAAACAATAATGATACGAAAGATTTGGAATATTTAACTGAATCATAATAAAATAAAATTTCATTTCAATGGAATGTTAAAATCAACTTCAATGTTTTATAACCTGAACCGTCAGTGACAAGCGTGTAATCAAATCAGGTAACATTTTGTCAATACCTTACGAATAGCCAAATAAAACAAAAGATGAGTTATTGTCTATAAAATGGCATCCGATTTACTGTGCTAGGTGCATCAATTTCTATGGACAAAGGTTAGCACAATAGCATGTTAGCCTATATGACGGTTTCCTTATGGATAAAAGTTCGATGCCTATCAGAGAAAGCATATTTTCTACGAATTTTCTCATTAATACTGTTTCATTAATTACCCAAATATGTTGTATCCATAAAGATATCGTATAAACAAAAATATATTAAAATATTTCATCTATTACACACACACACACACACATATATATATATATATATATATATATATATATATAGATAGATAGATAGATAGATAGATAGATAGATATATAGATATAGATAGACGAATATATATATATATATATATATATATATATATATATATATATATATATATATATATATATACATATATATATATATATCTTCGTCTATCTCTTCGGTTATTCCACATATGAGGAGATTTTGGATATTATTTTTATTAAATATTTGCTCCGTAGTAATAAATTCATTGAACTTTATTTTGTGGATCAGTTTTAATATGTTATATTTCTAGAATCCACTTGGATTATATACCAACGGCTATATATATATATATATATATATATATATATATATATATATATATATATATATGCACGTATGTGTGTGCGTGAGAGAGAGAAAAAGGGACAGATTGCGTGAGTGCGTTTGTTTATAAAATAGACATAACATTATTATGTCTTGTTAACTTTCTGTAGTTTTTTTTCAAATCGGTATCACCCATGCAAAACAGTAAAGCCACTATGACTCAGGGGGTTTACTGGCTCTGGAAGAATTAGTAACAGAAACTTTAATAATGAGCGAGAAGAGAAAAGTGTAATCAGTAGATAGCAATTTACATTGCCTTTAACCTTTTGCAGATTAAAGTTGACTGGAAAGCATAGAGCCGGAAGGGTGTTCCATAAGCGAGAAGTGCGAGAAAAGTAACTGTTAAAATCTCTTAGAATTTACAGCTACATCTAGCCAGCGCAACTGTAAATTGATAAGATCTTGACGTCAGTCTAGTACTGCGCTTAAATTCAAAATGTCTACGTGCTATAGCAAAGAGCTCATCCGAACAATTACCATGTAATTATTTATAGTAAAGGCTCAGAGAGGCAAAATTTTCACAGTGGGAAAGTGCTCTTACTTTTTGCTTTAACACTCTTAAATGTGCCGGAGTCATTCCTACATAGTACAATATTATTATGTGCTTGTTGCTATAGAAAAATAAATGCTTTATATCTTAAACGCAAAGCACATAACAAATGTAAAAAAAAAAAAATGTATGTAAAAATGAAAAAGAAAATTATTAAGCAGGCTGTATTATGTTTTATATTCGTTTACGTGATTTGTGCTTCAGGCTTAAAATTATCTATGTATATAACTGTTGATGTCTATCTATCTATCTATCTATCTATCTATCTATCTATCTATACGTGTCCTTGTGTATGTGAGTGTGTTCCTAATCCAGAATACATTTACGATCGTACAGTTATCCTGAATCTGTAGCAGACTATTTTCCGCCCAAAAAATGGTTTCCACGTAGAAGCTATACAATGGACGGAAATTCTGTCTCATACCTGAACTGAAAATATCTCCAATTGTGTAGGAATTAGATTAACATCGAAATTCTTCTCACCACGCCATATATCGTTATTTTGAATGAAAGAAAAAATATATATATACATATATACATACATATATATATATATATATATATATATATATATATATATATATATGTGTGTGTGTGCGTGTATGTCTGTGTCTGTGTATGTATTTATATATATATATATATATAAGTAACTCTACTCGTCTCGAAAAACCTTCCAATTTTTGATTTGCCAATAATCAAATCAATCTCGAATGAAAAAAATGTTTAAAAAAAAGAAAGAGCTAGAAACATGAAAGTCTGTCGAAAAAATTCGCGCATATATAGGTTCAAAGCCCAAAGAAAAAAACCCGACACGAGTAAACAACTACCTAAAAAGCTCAATACAACCCTAGAGCAGACCTATTCAAACCTAGTGAGCCAAACAAACCTACCCAGGTTTCACCTAAGCGGATCGTCAGGGAAAGCTGGCTACAGACCCAGCTTTCCCTGACGATCCGCTTAGGTGAATCCTGGATAGGTTTGTCTGTCTCACTAGGTTTGACTATATATATATATATATATATATATATATTATTTGATATATCAATAGAAATTTTAGGGGAAAAGTATGAAAAAGTAGAAATATGATTTCGTTTGACGTGTTTCGTCTTTTAGAACTTGAGCGGACAAAATTATGCCAATTACTTAAAATCTATGAAAAAGGATATTCTGTGAAGTTTTAATTAATTTTAAAGTACATGTAAAGGCAGGCCGGGAGCCAGCGAGTATAAATTTGATGCCAACATTTGGTATGTAGCCATATTCCTGTACATTTTTCCTTCATGATCAAATTCAATAATACGGAGCTTTGATGTTCAATGTCTACTTTTCGTATCAACATTATAGCTTTTAATAAGGCCACACACAATCTCACAGGCACGCACATAAACAGACATACACATACACACGTATATATATATATATATATATATATATATATATATATATATATATATATATATATATATATATATATATAAACGGAAATGGTTATAGTCGTTCCAACTAGGGAAAAGAGTGTATAATACAAAGCAGCAGAAAAACGCATACGTTTTTAGTTGTAATGTCTATTTTTCTTTTAAATATGCTTTATTTTCCATATATATATATATATATATATATATATATATATATATATATATATATATATATATATATATATATATACGTATGACCATAGACGTTTTTATATTATATCAGTGAATGCGGGTCGAGTTTTTTTTAAAAGATGATGCTATTTACATTATAATTTAGTGCGACTTGACTTATTCAACATTTACATTGAAGTAACTCTGGGAGAATTAGTGCTCCTGTTAAGACTTATAATTAGTGGCATGAATCTTATTAACATTAGATATGCAAATGATACAATGTTGATTGTAGACACAGAAAATAAACTACAGAAACTCCTACTGGAGATAGTAAAGGAAGGCGGGAAGAAAGGACTAACCATCAATTGTAAGTAGACAGAATATATGGTTTTTATCAAATGAAAGTGCCTAAAATGCAAATTGAAGATACCAGTATTAAGCGGGTACAAAAATGTTAATATCTCGGAAGTGTTTTAACAAGGGACTGAAAAGGCGACACCAAATTTCAAAAAAGCATAGTAATAGCGAAAGATGCCACTCAAAAGCTATGCATACTATTGAGAAACATGAAATTTACATTCGAAACAAAATAAAAGGGCCCTGAACTGTTGTGTAATATCGGTCCTCCTATAGGGTAGTGAAGACTGGACTGTCTCTTCATAGATGAAGAAGATACTTGAAGAAACAGAAAAGTGTTTCTACAGAAGGATGCCGAGAATACCAAGAATTAAATATACATGCAAGGACAACGTTCCAGAGAAAATGGAAATAAAAAAAGAACACTCATACTTAACATTAGAAAAAAACAGCTGAAATTTCTAGAGCACATAATGGAAAATGAGAGCTTGGAAAATTTGACACTCACAGGGCATATATAAGTTAATCGAAACAGATAAATGTAGAGTTAACCTAAATAACAAGCTGTAAATGGTTGGAAGAACAGGGATTAGGAGAGATAGCAAAAAGTCAAATTTTACTATAAAAAAAAAAACAGGAAGTTGTGAAGAGTATCCCGACTACATGAATTTAAGCGTGCTACTAGATTGGTATATATGTCCCACACCTTTACTTTTGAAATAGTTAAAAGCTCCCTCCATTTCTACTTCAGCAGTTTCTTTTCCCACGCTTCCCGACAGTGGAACTCCCTTCCTCTTATTTGCTTCCCTGATAACTCCATTTTTCAAAACATTAAATGAAACGTCAATCACCATCTCCCCGTTCTTCATTTATCATTTCCTCATTTCCTTCTATACACAGTTTTTTTCCCCTCACTTTCACTCTCTGTAACCTCCTGCGAGCTAATGGCTCTCCTGTCTTGCTTGAGTTAAATTGCTTAAGAAAATGTACGTCATCCAAATGAACGTTTCAATCTGACTGATTTCAGAACATGACTCGAGTTTTCAGATTGATGTTTTGATTTTGCAATCATTTGCGGTGTTTGGCGAAACTACCGCCTGAATACTTACTTCTATATTCAATTTCCTAATCTCATATACTAAATTTTTATAACTGACCCATACACCGATATATTGGAAGTGTTTATTACTTACTAATATCACATCGTGGATTATTATGATGGATTCAGTCCATGAGCTATAGCTGCTTTCATTCCAATTTCAGAGATGAAACTTCTAGGGTACATAATGAGGAAAGAGGGCTTGGAAAATATAACACTCACAGGACATATAGAAGGCAAGCGGGACAGAGGAAAGCAGGGCATAACCTACGTAACATGCTCATGTAAATGTTTCATAAAACAGGGAATGGAGAGGTAGCAAAAAGACAAATTTTACGAGGGTCGACAAAAAAACAGGCAATTGTGGAGAGTCATGAACGCCCACGTCCTGAAGGGATAAAACACATATATGATGTGATAGAATATTAGAGTTTACTGCATCATTCAATATTTTTTCAAATACCCAAGTGGCATTGGTAAAACTTTCAGTATATCGCTGTATTTACAAAAATCTGTATCGAGAAAGATTTTTGGAAAGGTTTATGATTAATTTTGGAAAGGTTTACAATTATTTTTGGAAAGGTTTACCATTATTAAGACTTCTTGAAACACTTGGTAGATGATTTTTGCAAGATTATTTTTATGGCATATATAGGTGATCGGGCTCTCGTAAGCCGTGGCTGACTGTATCGGTTAACGAGGGCTGACGTTCAAAGCGACAAAAGTCCTGATGATGCTGGTTATAAAAATAGTACCGACGACACCCAGAAATGCGTCTGAAAACCTTATTCTCGCAAACTCTGGTTATTGATATTATACTGGGATTACAAATATACAAAGATTACAATGCGTGGTTAGAAAGATATAGAATCAAAAAGGAAAGAAAATACATTAAAAATGATGGGAAGGCAACGTTGAAACTTTCGTAAAATTTGAACATGGATCAAAAAAGAATAAAAGAAAATGCAAACATTCTTAAAAAAAAAAAGAACATATCTGGTTTTAAGAATATCACAAAATAGATTGAAGAAAAATTAAAATGCCAACAAGCAAGAAAACTGGAACAAAAATATTTGTAAAGGCTGTTGTTCCGATACTAAACAGAGATCGCAATGAAGACATTTTTTTAAAGACATGCCAGCACCAAAACTACCACCTTTAAGTAAATATCACAAAGAAAAAATGTGTAACATGAGCAAAATCATTACACGAAAACAGATTTCTCAGCATCTATATTTAGTTATGAATTCAACATTGGATGAACCTGTTGGCTGGGATAAAGATTGTGATATTCAATTAAATAATCAGCCAGTATAACTTAGAAGACAACAACTGGAAAATGGCGTTATGATTTGGACACTTATGACAGGCAGTTAATTTCTAATTCCCTTCAGACTTGATGCAGAGAAATATTTTAATGTCACTGAGAAAACTCGTACAATTCATAAGCAATAAGATTTAACGTAAAGAATATATTCCCGCAAATCAATGCTCATTCATATTCAGTAAAACTCTTGCCAAAATGATTTCAAAGACACAAAACTAATTCAGTGTCATGCAATGGCTACAGAAATTAAGCCATTAGAAACTTTCGAGTCAAATATTAAACGCAGTTAAATCAAACACGTACAACAATTTAAATATCTAGGAAGTGTTTTAACCGAAGGCGTGTAGCATTGGAATTCGAAAGCGTATTGTGACAGGCGAAAATGTCTTCCAAAAGCTAAGCACAGTAATAAGAAACAGAAAAACTTCGCTAGAAACAAAGAAGAGAGTACTAAACTGTTACGGTATATGTGTCCTCCTGTATGATGAAGAAACTTCAAAGATGAAGAAACTTGAAGCAACTGAGATGTCGTTCGACAAAAGGATGCTGAAGATACCATGGACTGAACATCCAAGCAACGTCGATGTTTTAGAGAAAATGGAAACAAAAAGGAAAATTATACTTAACATCAAGAAGAGACATTTCAGTTTTCTAGGGGCCATAATGAGGAAAGAAGATTTGGAAAATTTGATACTAAGAGAGATTGAAGGCAAGAGTTACAGAGGAAAACATACTCAGGGAACTTGCATAAATGGATGCCGGATCCAGGGTTTAAGAGAAATAACCAATATACAAAATTTATTAAGAGTAACAAACGACAGGAAGTCGTGGACAGCCATGATCGTCTACGTCATGATGAGACCCAGCACATAAAGAAGTATACGAATATGTAACATTTTTTCATGCAAAGAAAATATTCGAGGAACAAAAGAGCTTTTTCAAATTACAGTTGAAAAAAAAATAGAGTGACCAGTATACACTGTTATTTAACCCATAGCTTGGAGGGAGAAGAAAAGGATTTGAGATTTTCCCAAAATGGATACAACAGATTAGCACGGAATTCCAACCTAGCTCAATGTTACCAGTTTCCGTGTCGATATCCGTAAAATACGAAAACATTAATTTATTTATAAATATAGGACAGTGTTTTAAGTTTCAATAATTTTCTATGATCGCTATCTATTAGAATTCTTGACAAATTACAATGTTGCACTTTGCATACTAAAACCTGAAACTCCCCAAAATAATTTATTAGCAATATTTTTATAAACTTAGATTTTTAAAAAATTGTCAAACATGATATAGTACTCATATACAGGGTCTCCCTAAAGACTGGAAACATTGACTATATATCTTTCTTTTTATCCCCACAGATTAAACATGGTTTTGTCGAAAGAAGAAAGATTTTACTTCTTTTCCTGGGTTATGCTAAAGGAGAAAATGTACACAATGAAAATCACAGATGCAACACACATAAAGAGTGAATATGCTAAAATTGACGGCAATGTGAAGTTATTGAATCGAGTTCACGTCAATCTCGAAAAGTGCATCAACCTTTGCATCGCAAATAATGGAAATCAAAATTGAAGATGTTATATGTTAATATTCCAATTCAATAAAATGTTGAAAATTTCATTTCTTGTAAATATGCATTTTTGCCTATGTGTCCAGAATTTGGGAAAGATTTTCGGAAAAGTTTAACAACGTCGATATTTTAATAAGAAATTTATTGCACCATGGCCTTTTTTGCTTGTGGAAGTTCAAATACTTTCAAGGCCAATCCAGGAAAGCATTTCCTCCAGGCAGTGCTTCTCCTTCAGGAGGGGGACGGGTTTATTGTCCGGCTCCTGTGCCGTCCCCAAATGGGAAAGTACCGAGGGCGCTTGCGCCATTTTTCTACGGTATTGCCATTAAACCCACTTTAAACCTGGACCTTATGTCACATTCGGTAGCGACATGGGCGCGCTGAAAAATACTCTTTTCATTGTGAAAAAAAAAAATTGATTAGATTTGCATAATAAAACCACACAAATTGTAGGTCGTGGGCAGATATGATTTTTCTTGAGAGCGTCAAAATTTTCTTCGTGCGTTTGCTGATCGATATTAAATTATGCCATCCTGAAGACATATTCATCTGATCGATATCGGTCGTGGGTAGAAGATGCACTTGCTGGGGTGGGGAATCCATCGGAATATTGGTACGGGAGATGTGTGGTTAGCAAACGAAACGGGATGTAAGTTGATTCATGAAGACAGATTGTTCTTGGAAAATATGTCGATATAACAACAGTTTTAGCAAAATATATTTTCTTATATTATTTCTTTGTCTCTCTCCCTCTCTCTCACACACACACACACACACACACACACACACACACACACACACACACATATATATATATATATATATATATATATATATATATATATATATATATATATATGTTGTTAACCAAGTATGAGAAGGTACTTTTTTGAAAGCTGGCTTTAAATACAAGAGGGCCTAACGTTAACGGACGTGGTACATTTTAACATTGGTATTTTTTCTTTAGATGTATCGAGAGCATTAACATTCTAATAGATTCTAATCTACCAAAAAATAAAAAAAAAATGAAAACACGAATTATTAATGGTATTAGCCGTCAACCGCCACAATTCACAGATAACGGCCAGGAGAATAGATGCAATGAGAGAGGTTCGGGGAGCCCACTGGCCTACTTTTAAGGTTATACATTTTCTTTATTAAGACTTACGATCCCTAAGACACTAATTTCAGCATTTCAAGGAAAGCGGGAATGTCTACTCAAGTAGGCTTACTGCATATAACAATTTTAATATGTGGGCTTGTTTGTAAGTCTCTGTGTGCGTATCTGAATGTCTAACAAGTAATGTATTTCGTCCCAAACCAGATGGTCAGAGAAGTTTTCGAAGATGTCTCTTTTAAGACAAGTAGTCTATGCATTTTTAACATCTCAAGAGACGGGGCAACAATAAAATCAAATATATAAATTAAACATGTTCACTTATTTTGATTTGGGATTTTTGCAATCAAATATCTTGAACAGTGCCTGTTTCTACGATACACGGTGTAGGGAAAAATTAAACAAACGCATTTAATTTTATCATATCTCTCGGGAAATTTAATTCCAGTCAAGCACTCTTAGGAGAAAGCGCGAATTTGTAAACAATAAATATTATTGATAATACTGCAAATCTATTCCATGAATTGAGCACACTCGGTCATTGGCGTGTTTATTCGAAGAATAAGTACGTAAAAATTAGCTGTCCTCTCAACCGGGCGTTGATAGCTCAGGGGTAAAATCTCAGGGAATTTTAGAATGCATTTTTGTTAATCCGACAGGTGTTATTTTTAGTCGATATTCGTATTTGAGGAGGCGCTCCGTTTATTTATTAAACAATATATATCAAGTTGGTGCAAAAATAATGACATAATAATGTCGTTTTTTGACGTTAAAAAATACGTCAAAAAACGATATTATTACGTCATTATTTTTGCACCAACCTAATATTATCTATTACGGATTTTATTTAGGTACGAAACTGTGCGGATATGAACATTTCTGGAAATTAACTAATTGGTTCTTTGTAGCGCAGTTGGCCATAATGTCGGATTTAATGCTAGCTGCATATAACAGGAAGGACGCAGTTTCGAATCCTCGCAGAGTGTGTGAAAATACTAGAAGTATAATTTCATTAAAGAGAGAGAACAATAAAATAACAGGCATTTGAAGCACAAAAGATAACGATTGACACTGCATTTAAATTTTTGAAGATAAAATTTAACTGGGAAGGAAGAGGTCGGAATAGATTTCCAAAAGTGTGACGTCTGTCAGAAGATACTTACAGTGATATATATATCCATTTCAACTGGATAATGACGAAACATAGCTATCGATCAAGAGATGAACCGAAATTCCTTATGTGTCGTTGCCAAATGCCAAAAAAATCCCATAAAAATGTATATAGAAAAAGTATGGAGGTGGCACGGTGGAGTAATGGATAGCGGCTCGGAGTGAGAAACCGGAGAGCCGAGTTCAAATTTATTACATGCTAATAGTCTTGAGAAAAGCATAAATGCTGTTCTTCTCGCACGAGCTATGGGTAAACAGCAGGACAGAGCGGATTCTATAACCTTGGATGGCAACTTGTCTACTGCAGAAATAAATGGCAACCTACTGTGAGAAAAAAAATCTTCTTCGTCAGTCATGTATCGAGAGATACATGATCGCTTAATAGAGAAGATACATTAATAGTGGGAAAGTGACAGAAGCCGACATTTGAAGTCAAGCTCGATAACATTGCAATTTATTCTTTGAATTTTATCACGAATCTCTAAATGCATAGCAGAAGTACCAAACCAGACGTGGCATAAATAATTGATATATAGAAGAGAGCAGAGTTAAATGTGTCAGATAGAATCTGGTTAGGAAAAATCGTCTAGCACCACACAGAGAACAGCAGACCCAGTAACTGATTCAGTAAATTCTTACCGCTTCATGCCAGTGAAAAATATTAACACGGCGATGATTAGTCTCCGAGAATTTAGCAAGATCGTATATTAGATCATAATAAAACATCACAAATTAAAAATTATCAAATCTCATAAATCAGCTAGTATAGTTTAGCCATAATAGATATTACCGAAATTTTACTATATGTATATGAAATTATGATATATATATATATATATATATATATATATATATATATATATATATATATATGTATAAAACGTATGATATATATATATATATATATATATATATATATATATATATATATGTATAAAACGTATGATATATATATATATATATATATATATATATATATATATATATATATATATAGATAGATAGATATTACCGAAATTTTACTACATGTATATGAAATTATGATATATATATATATATATATATATAAGTATAAAACATATGATATATATATATATATATATATATATATATATATATATATATATATATATATATATAAGTATAAAACATATGATATATATATATATATATATATATATATATATATAAGTATAAAACATATGATATATATATATATATATATATATATATATATATATATATATATATATATATATATATATATATATATGACACATCGTGTTGAATCAGGAAGCAGGAGACGCCGCTTCATATTGCCATCAGTATACACTTTTATATTTACATACGCTCTACTCTAACATTGAGTAATTTCCCCCATAAATATAGTATACATTAAAACTATTTTTTTCCTATATATATATATATATTAGGCGAAATTTGCACGACAAATTTGAAAAAAGTTTTCGTGCTATGCATTTAGTTCATTAGGACTCTATTCTTCAAAACGCGTAATACGAAAGCATTTTCGAATTACAAATATTTCCCCCCAAATTGTTAGTGATATATAAAAACTGATATATAATATTCCCTTATATATATATATATATACATACAAACACACAACCCCCCCGCACACACACATATATATATATATATATATATATATATATATATATATATATATATGTTTATGTATGTATAAATAAATCCTCTGTATTCTTGTTCCCTTTAGGTTAAGCATTGTAATTATCGACATCTCGACGTTGAAATCTTGGTTGCAAGTTTGATTCTCAGACTATTATTTTTGGATTGTTTTCGATCGATACTGTTTGCCTTACACTTGTGTCTTGATGGATGGAACACTTAGCGTATAAAATACTCACGAAGTTCTGGCATGAGTTAGTCGATTTACTGACCACTTCGATAGAGCAGAGAATTGTCTCACTCTGACGGAGTACTGAAAACACTATATATATATATATATATATATATATATATATATATATATATATATGGGAAAGTATCTGTATGTGCAGGGATAAATTTAAAATGTAATTCCGCGATGTTGCAAGCGATGCTCTTGACGTGGATAACATTTATGCCTTAGTTACTGATAAAGGAAAAAAAATGTTGGTCTGCAGAGCATACTGGAAAACTTTCAATTGATTTTAATGAAACGCATACACGCATGAAGACACACACACTCACAGATACCGGCGTAAACATTCAAAGAAATTTATTAAAGAACCTGCCTCGTACTTTGCATGTGAAACGAAAGTATAAAACGACGTCCTTTGATCAGTCTCTTACAAATAATACTACTACTACTAATAATAATAATATATTTATATTAGGTTAGTGCAAAAAATTACGTAATAATATCGTTTTTGACGTTTAAATGCGTCAAAAGACGACATTATTACGTCATAATATTTCACTTTCTTGGAAACTATTTTTCTTAATGCTATGCCGAAATGAGGTAGAATGGGAAAAAACGGAATTCTTCTCACTTGGTTAACACTTTCTTGTAACTATCTTACCACGCAAAAATGAATAAAAATCAGTTAATATCTGTTGCACTCATTGCTAACCTTGACACTGCGATAGTACGTTCAACTTCTTAGAGATTAATGAAAGTCCCCTTCTCAATAATTCTCAATGTTGCATGTGTTGTAATGCGTTCATTGGTAAAATCTTTCTCTTAGGAGTCACTCGCAAAAATAAACTATTTATCTTCTTCCAAGACCGAAATATTTGATACCTATGACGACAGAATGTGCTGCTTTCCTGATATTCCAAGATTTTATCGCTGTCTTTTTTTCTTTTCGTTTTTGCTTCTTTTTTTTCCGAGGTAGAGAGAGAGAGAGAGACGTCAGGTAGTGTACTGTATGACTAAATATGGACAATGGAATGCAGACACAATAGGATCAGCTGAAGCCGAGCCATCTTCTAAACTATGAACCAATTTTTATTTCAATTTTCGTTGCTACCATTAAATATTGTGAGAGATTAACACGGGTGATAGAAACTTTGAAAATAACTGCCGGGAAGTATCGAAGGATTGCCAAAATTTCAGTGAACTACCTGCAGAATCGAAGAAAAAAATCTCGATTTTATTATTACTATTATTATTAATAATGCTCAATAGAGAAGAGAAAATTGGGGAAAAAAAGAATGGAGAGACAAAAAAGAGATTTCGGAATATGGGTTAGAAGCCAAGAAAGTAACTAGCGCCGTTGGATCTTGCTGTGGATGGAGGGTAAAAAAAAAGTATAATATGAAATGCCAAAGATAGAGAATGGAGAAAAAGGAAGGAAAAAAAATGAAAATGGCAAAACTGATTAATGAAAAAAATATAATAAACAATAAAAACGACGAAGCGGGTTGATCTTCTGAATTACGCATCAAAAGACGGTAGGGAAAATATAAAGACAGGTTAGTAATTGCAAAAATAAGACTGAGTATACCAAGAAATATTACCAATATGCAGCAAAAGCGGAAGTTAAGTTAAACATGAATGAAAAAGAAAGCATCTTGCTTCGTGACCGGAAGTCATTACCTGCACTTTAACCGGTGTTCAAGCCCAGCTAAAACTCAACATTTTTGCCCATTCGTTTTGAAAACAACAAAATCTTCCCTCTTAATAGACGGGAGTAATACCAAACATTATATTCACGTGTGTTTCCTTGCAATAATCTTATGATTCACGGCCACATCACGTTGGAACACGCACGATCATCGAAGTTAAGCAACGCCGAGCATGGTGATTACCTTGATTGCTGACCGCTTAGGAATAACAAGTAGCTGTAAGATCAGTTGCTAGGGAATCGGTTCATTGTCTCTTCCAAGACAAGTTTCTGTCCTGCAGTTTTATAAGTCTAAAATTCGTCCACGGATTGAATATTGTTGTCACATCAGGTCTAGTTCGTCTTATATATATTTGGAGATTCTTGATAAAATTCAAAGAAGAATCTGCAATGTTATCGGCTCGGACCGGGAAATCTCGACGTCACTCGTTATCCTTTCGACATAACGTAGCTTCCATTTCATGCTAATGGAACATCCAAAGATTGTCTTTGACTTTATTTATAATTAATTTTATTGTTATAAATGCTATAACTTTTTCGATATTATTCATGTAATAATTTTCATTTCAGATGATATCAGGGAGGACTGAGGCATAATTGGTTGGTAATTCTGAGGCATTAGTTTAAACTAGTTCGAGAAAATACAACTGGTACAAAATGTTAAGCTGAAGGTAATAAAATAACTAACAGTGCTGTTCAAAATTTAAGCTTTTTAAGCGGTGTATCATGAAATTCCAGAATTGGACGAGGATTAGTTGTCAAATATGATGCTTTCAAACGTTAGAGAAAGACCATTATCTGTAATTGAACAGCTAAGATCATCGAAATCTATATATATATATATATATATATATATTAAGAAATGGACAAAGTCCGACAATTTATTTATTAAAGACATTTTTTTATGTTTAACGTTCTTTTTAATAGAAACAAGTATTTAAGTAAATGCTCTGTTTATAATAAACAGTATTAAATAACATTTACCGGCCTGAATGTCCGAGAAATTTTCATAGAAAATATTCGTCCTTTAATGGGTTCGAACCTGCATCCTATACGGAATCTTCATTTCGCTTAACGTGCCTAACCGCTCGGCCACAAAGGATCGTTAGGTTGGAAAGGTCGAATTTATACGCCATGAGCAGTTATGAATGTACGAGATTCATGGAAGATTGAAGTTTATAAGCAGTAAATTGCGGTTCCGTATAGGATGCCGGTTTGAATCCTGTCAAAGGACGAATATTTTCTACGAAAATTTCTCGGATATTCAGGCCGGTAAATGTTATTTAATACTGTTTATTATAAACAGAGCATTTACTTAAATACTTGTATCTATAAAAAGAACGTTAAACATAAAAAATGTCTTTAAGATATATATATATATATATATATATATATATATATATATATATATATATATATATATATATATATATGTGTGTGTGTGTGTGTCTACAAACTTGAAGAAAACCTACTCTAGAGAGCTCGAGAGAAGTGTTTAACAATAAATATACGATAGCATTTATAACTTGCCCGAACATTTTGTAAATTTCGTCACGTCATGCCGAAACGATCGAAGCCGTTTAAATTAATGATATACGAGTTTGCAAACAACTTCCGTACGGCGCAGCATCTCGTGTCTCTCCTCAGCTCAAAAGTGAACACATATAGAGGGCTGATCATTATAATCACCAGTGTGCCTCGATTCTTCAGAACGTGGAAATCACAGCTTTCCCCAGCTTCCTCTTCCTTGTAGTTTTAAGCTATATTTGACTGTTAACCATCACGTCGTTAATTAACTTACTCGATATTCTGGCTCTCTTTATCTCAATAAGTCTGGTGAGTATTAAACTTTCCAAACCGTCCTTTCTAATAATGTATCCTAGAAATTTGAAATGTATTTTATTTTATTTCTGATTGTCTATCGACTTCTGAATTTCTGTAAAACTTTTTCGTTGCTCACGTGATATGTCCATGATATTCTTAGCATCGATCCGCAGAAACCTATCTCTATCACTTCGAGTTTCTTTATCTGTCAGGAAATTGTCCAGCACTCATTGTCATATAGGAGGATATATGTTACACATCAGTTCAGTTCTCCTTCCTTTGTTCTTATGTTTTAACCCTTTGCTTTATTTCTGGAAGATTTATTTCGCCTATTCTTATACAGATTCCAATATCTTCGTCATATTTCCATTCACTTGCCAATAGAATAACCAGTTTGGTTTCATGTACTGCGTGATTCTGACGTCTTTAATTCATATCTCACACCTTAGGTTACCTTTCTTGAATATTGGTGGCAATTTAATGAGCGATCCCTAATTTTATAACATACCACATAAAGTTTAGACAATACCTACTTATTACGAAAACAACATCTACATATTAACTATTATGGATGTAATAACGTTATCCATCCTGGGCATGACGATAAACTGCACCCGCTTCCTGGTAAGACGATAAACTACAAGGCCTCTGATCAGGTTTTGTGGAGCGTGGAACCACCTCTTAATAACTGCTGTTCCCAGGTCCGCCCTGACCCGGGATGTTAGCACCTGTTAGGGTCCCAGCTATGGATAAATAATTAAAACCCAAACTGTGATTAAAACATAAATAGTTAAAACCCAAACTGGGATTAGAAAGTGTTAAATTAGGTTTTAATACCAGAAATACTATGTAAAATATTATTATTAGCAATACATTTTTGAAAAAAAGATATTACCAACAATGAAATTTTTGTCAGCATTAAATAACCAATTGAGGTTGATATGCCGTAAACCAAACCAAACCAAATTTATCAGGAGAAATATCTTTAAAATTGACGTTAACAATATTCCTATTTTTTTTGCTACAGACGTTAGGTTATACTGCAGACGCTAACTTTCTTATTACATTGGAAATATGCAATTTGATGGACGGATCTCCGGTCATCATGCTGTTACTCGTTTTTTGTTTTTTGGTGTTTTTTGGTGGTTTTTTTTTGGTGGTTTTTTCTTTGTTGTTGTTGCTTTTTTTCAGTGGCCGACAAACTAATGTTCCGTAAATATACATGCATTTACTTTTAGAGAATTGTCATATTCTGCGAGATATTAGAGGTAGAAATGTGCAGAATCTAGATTTTAGACAAAACACTTAGGATAATCAAAGCGAATGTATATTCACTAAGCAAAGTTTGTATGTTTTAAGTTTTTTATTTTGAAAGAAAAAAAAAATTATTAAAACAGCGAAGAAAACAGAGGAAATGATGACAGACAAAATATTAAGAGAAAAGTGTTCGACATTTAAAAAAACAAAACGAAGAGGAATCGAATATTTACAGAGACTGCAACAATAAAGCCAAGCTTATTGATACGTCCGCGACAAAATCCAGAGAATAATATGCAATGTGATAGCTCCTGATCTGGCATTTCGTCTACAGTCGCTTTCTCACAGATGAGCAGTGGCTTCCCTCTGTCTTTTCTACAAGTGTTTTCACGGCAACTGTTCCGACGATCTATTTCCGCTGGTTCCCAGATTGCATGAATTTAAGCGAGCTAGCAAGCTGGCATCTCAGTCCCACCCTTTTCCTGTCAAAACGGTTAAATATAGCGGTCTCTTCTACTCAAACAGCTTCTTCTCTCGCACTTCCCATCTGCGGAACTCCTTTCCTCTTGCTTGCTTCCCCGATGACTATAAGCTTCAAATATTCAAGTGTAATGTCAATCGACATCTGACAACCTGATCTTGTTCCCCGTCCTTCTCTGTATCCTCTCCTCAAACACACCTCTTCACTGTTGTTCCCAATCCTTAGTAACCCCTTGCTAGCTAGTGGCAAGTTTATTGGTAGATGTTCGGATTAAGGTTAGGGTTAGCAGCTCTGAATGAGAACGCGAGGAATAGATTTCGAATGCTGTTCCTTACATTAACATTCATAGAAATACAAAGTGATAGAATGAATTCCACAGCTATATATTTGATATCAGGAAAGACTGCTTTATCTAGCTGTGATTGGCAACCAGTCTAGGAGAAGGACAGCTCTGAATTCAAAACTATATGTTATGTAGTGATTTTCCAAGCGTAGCTTGGATGTGGCACAAGGCCGAAAGTAAGGGGCACCCAGTGAGGATTAAACTCACTACTCAGCTGTAATTGTCCTAGCGAGACAACCTTGCTAACCATTACGCCACCTCGAGGTGCCCTAACTATATGTTATGTATGTTATGTATCATATCCCTGCAAAAAAAACTCAGTTACCTGAAACTCATGAAGGCTTAAGCATGGTGTGCTCAGACTATGGCAGAAAAAAACAATAGGGATTTAAACAACTAAGGATAATCCCACTAGAACGCGATTATCCAGAATGCTGTACTCCCTCACCTATAGTTGATGCACATGATATTGACCAACGTTGTGTAGTATGGCAAAAAACAAAAGGTTTTGCCCGTTATTGAAATATTCTTCGAAGTATAATGCATATCGCTAGTGAGAAATACAGAAATAAACCAGTATATCAAGTTCTCACTTAGTGACATGTCTGTTCTGTTTAACGACAAACCGGTTTACGAGCAGCTATAAAACAGGCATTAAATAAAAGTAAAAAATAACATGGCGGGTCATTGAGAATCCATTCTTGTAATATATATATATATATATATATATATATATATATATATATATATATATATATATATATACTTAGTTGTATTGATGTGAGTTTGTGATCTTGTGTTTCACGCACTTCCTATCGTCAGAAATTCCCCCCACACACACATATATATATGTTTCTGTGTTATATATATATATATATATATATATATATATATATATATATATATATATATATATATATATATATATATATATGTAAATTGTCCTAATGTTCTGTATGTCAGAGTGTTTTCGGCTGTTCTTTTCAATTATTATATTTTTACTTTTAACTGAATGTATGAATAATTTTGAGATTATCAATTTCTTTTTTTTTTAATTTAGTTAAGTAAATCTTTTTGAATATAAAATGTGACTTGTCTTGCTATTGAAACTGTTGACTATTTCTCCCTTGCGGTTTTCTGTGTTCGAATCACGATAAATATATTTAAATTTATTTTTTTTTTATTTTCAAGGCAGTTTCTACATTTATGAAATACCCTTACAATGCAGTGAGTTATATATCATATACGCCTCCTATTCGTTTTGGAGTTTAGCTTAATGCATTCTATGCATATTACAGGCAAAACACATACTGGAGATTGAGCAAGTCATTTTACTGATAACGCCAATCGTCATTATAAATGATGATTTATCGCAACAGCTTTTGACTTGAGATATTCATTCGACGAATTCGAATTTTATCAGCATTTCTACAGATTTCTTACACTCATATAATATTAGAGGCAGAATTAAAGAACAATTCAAGGAATCCATCTTTGCTTAGAAAGACGAATTATTATATGAGGTGTGATCACATTTCCTTGAGAATTTAAATTCTAAGTTGGCTCTCATGTTTGTAAAACAAACTTTCAAACTACTCGGACACGCACCAGTTACACACACACACACACACACACACACATATATATATATATATATATATATATATATGTACGGTCGGTAGAGCAGTAACAAAGATGATTTCACTGCGGATGCGACATTTTGAATCAAAGTATCATTCGACTTCTTACCTTTTCTGCTTTTTCTCGAATCTGGCGAGAAGAGTGTCAGACGCCTGGACGAATTCCAGAATGGAAATATATATATATATATATATATATATATATATATATATATATATATATATATATATATATATATATATTTGTGTTTGTGTGTGTGTGTGTGTGTGTGTGTATCTATGCATACATATTAAAGTATTGCAAATTGAGTGCTGGTGTAAATTGTTAATGAAACAGTGTTCGGTGTATGATAGGTTTTATACTAATAAGAGATATACATTTTTAAACGTATTTAAATTAGGTGCATATGTTTGTATTTGGGTGTATGTATGTCTATAAAGTTTCTTTTTTCGTAAATAAATCGACTTCGCCACTATCACAACAATATGGTATACATATCAATATTTAAATTCTACAAAAGTCAGTTTTCAATAAGCAACTGACGATTGCACCATGCAGGTGAAACTCAGTGTTATGATTTCTGCTACCTTTACGTCACAAAATATATATTTATTATTATTCATATATATATATATATATATATATATATATATATATATATATATATATATATATATATATATATATATATATATATATATATATATATATATATGTGTGTGTGTGTGTGTGTGTGTGTGTGTGTGTTTATATACCTACGTACGCACATTCATGGAAAATCTCCAAAATTGTTCGCAAACTAACTATCGTCGATTTAGGCCTGATAATATCAGGATAAGATGCCCATATTTTGCTTGTAGAGCTTTCTGACTTCAGACCAGTTGAGAGTTTATTGCATCTGGTAGAGAGGTCTTTTAGCGTCTATAAATATTTAAAAGATATGGACAACTATCAGGACATTACTCAGCAGAACTCATCCTACCTTTTGTAGAATCGGTCTCGTCGATTTGCAATATTTTGCCCAATTACAGGAGTTAATACAAAACTCATAGTTTATAGTAAAAGTTTTAAAAAATCAATATTTCTGGACCTATTCCTTTTAAAACTGTGAATGCCAGTTAGCATGTAGCAACGATAGTGTAAGCGTTTAGTTCACTTCGTGCCAATGCCATTGCAAGAGGCATGAAACTATCTCCCTCAAGGTATAGGTTAAATATTAGCGGAAAGTAGTTTCTTCTCTTGAGGTTGCAACCAGTTTCAGTCAGTTATGTGTTATGAGTGATACATCCTTAGGCGATCATATATCTTTCGATACATGACTGACGAAGCAGATTTTTTCCGGCAATAGATTACAATTTCTTTTGCGGTAGACCAGTGCCATCTAAGGCTATATAACCCGATCTGACCTACTATTTACCTATAGCTGGTGGGGCAGAAAAGAAAAGGATTCATACATTTCCTAAGGGTATAAGCACGTAAGTGAATGTAATGGATTCGACTGGAATTCGAACTTGGCCCTCCGATTCCTCAGTCAGAGCCGCTATCCTTTACTCGACAGTGAAATGTAAAACTCTGAAATCTAACTAGTCTGAAATGTGAAGGGCTCCGTAATTTTCGCTAGCTTCAGACGCACAATTGTGGCGACAGTAAAATTGAAGCCCTTATAGACCTAAGTGGTTTCAGGACTTGGGACGTGTCGTCAGTACTTATGAAATACAACTTTTTGCCTTAGTCTTTATCAGATAGAAGAGAAGCTATAGAATTGTTTTAATCGCTCTTGATACTATTGCACATACGCCTTGCAGTACGAAAGGTCTTAATCAATTTCTCTCATTAGTTTTGTACTCGATTCATTATCGGAGACGTAAGACGGTCGGCAGAGAAGTAGCAAAGATGATTTCACGGCGGGGATGGCATTTTGATTCAAAGGATCATTCGATTTCTTTCCTTTTCTACTTTTGCTCGAATCTGGCGAGAAGAGTGTCAGACGCCTGGACAAATTCCAGAATAGAAAATCAGTACGAAGGCCTATTAACTTTGGAGATCTCTAGCCAAAGCTGTAGATCGAATTCCAGGATAAGATAATGGCTGCCTGTCTGTCAACCTTATATCGACCTTTTCGACCGCGGTCTGAGTTGTAAGTCTGCTTCGTCCAAGAAAGTCGACAAATTATCATTAATAGGAAAAGCCACCGTTAAGCTACGTACTTACATTCACATATAAATATATTAAAAATGACAGATATTTTGTGTCGATTAATTTTAATGATCGATTTTTCAAGTTCTTTTAATCTCTTCACCCGCAGCAAGGCAATAAAGCCACTAAAACAAAATGGATTAAGGAATGTTAAAGAGTAAGGAAAAGAAAAAAATATTATTAAAGAGCGAGAACAATAAAAGAGGAATCATGAAGACAGTAGTTTGCGATTGACATTGCATTTAAACTTTTGAAGATCAATGTTGGCTGGAAAGCAAGAAACCCGATGAGTGTTCCACAAGAGAGAGTGCGAGAGAAAAAGCTGTTAACAAAGAACTTACGGTTACATCTAGCCAATTCAACTGTAAATTGATGCGACCTCTTTACCAATCCACTAAAGCGCTTGAATTCATAAATCTAGGTACCATAGAGCAAAGTTCATCAAAACGGTTACCATGAATGTATTTATAGAAAAGGTTCATGAAAGCGACATTACGACGGTGGGAAAGAGACTAAAGCCGAGTTTCCAGGTAAAGACCAATAATATTGCACATCTTTTTTTGCATTTTATCATGAACCGCTAAATATATAGCAGGAGCACCTGACAGATGTAGCAGCAATATTCGAAGTATGGACAAATGGTAGACTTATAAATATGTAACATAGATTTTGGAGAGAAAAAGTGTCTCGAAGACAAAGCGAACCAACTTTACTGGCATCAGAATTGATTCAATATAATATTTCCATTTCATTTTGGCATAGAATGTTTGCCCGGGAAGGCCCAACGAGTTCTTCTGGAGGTTAGCATCAGCTATGCTGATGGAAGGCTGAAAGGGATCTCTCAAATGGTTAATAGATAGCAATTTTGTTTTGGAGCTGTTAAAATTAATAAGGACTTTCTTGCTCCAGATAACAGATAATTGAGGTCACTAATTGTCCAATGCTATCCTGACTATGAGTTAAGAAAATCGAAAGCTTCGACCATCTCTTGAATTTTCTTCGGAAATAAATTTCAGACAATCACTGATGGAAGCTGATACTCTCTTAGAAGTAGTATTCGTAACTTGGAAAATCCGATCAATAATAATATAAAAGAGTACAAAATAATGCACCTTAGCGAACAATACAATGTTTAAATTCTTGCTAGATTTCGCCATTCTATAAACCAAGAACTTTCGGCCCTCGGAATGTCCTGTTTATGTCAGATTGGTGAAGCTGGTGTGAAATTTGCCAATCAAATCTTTACCTGTATCAGGCAATATCACTTTTCGGAGAATTTGCGCATTAAGTTTTCTGCCCAATATATATTGAAATCTCTGTATAAGGATGGCTTACCTATCTTCAAAATTAGTTCTGTGATTTATTTAATAAAATAGTGTGAAGCTTACTACATATGTAGGGCCACTAAACTTCGAGAAATAAGAATTGTTGAACATATTCAGGCGTCTATTAGAAGAGTTCACATCCGTGTTTGAATTGCAGAACACCATATAAAATCCACCGCGACAGTGTCATCATTCTACTGAGAGGATATGTTTAGTGTGTGAATCGCACTGTAACTTCAGTTTTCATGCTGTCCAATCAACACTGATCTTGAAAAATTTAAATTCAATGCCAGTCGTTAGGTACTGTTTTAAATACTCTTTTATTCTTATCACTCCGTAATGTTTCTCTTTTTTCTTGTTCTATACACAGTAATCTTCCTTGTGTCTTAGTAGCTTTACTGCCTTACACGGGCTGATATAATTTAAAAAAATCATTGTTTCTTGAAACTATTTTTATTAATCAAGCAAGCGCTTCTTCTTCTTCTTCTTCGTCTTCTTCTTCTTCTTCTATAAGCAACGTTCCTTCAGGAGATAGGCAATCATGTCTCTCCAAATCCATGTCCCTTACTGTCCCTAGTTGCTAAGTTTTCGGCCTACCGTCCCG
>OZ010585.1:65038875-65048875 GCA_963932145.1 Acanthosepion lycidas | reverse complement strand
TATAAACATATTATACATACATATATATATAAACACACACACTCATATACTATATATATATATATATATATATATATATATATATATATATATATATATATATATATACGTTAAATATGACAGACAAGGGAAATTTTATCAAAGTTTTATTTAGTTTTTCCAGTGTTTGTACATTTTTCCGTTTGGTGTGAGTGGGGGAGGACAAAAACTGTCAATATCGTCCATTGTCCCAAGCTCTTTCGGCAAACTCTTTAAACATTTTCAAGGGGTTCTGGCGTTTGTAGTTTCTTTTCATGTTTTGACAGTGTGAGTTGTATTATTTTTTAATTCTTATAGGAACGTTAATTCCTAGCTGTCGTATGTTGGGCATGGCTGAAATTCGAGTCTGTGACTTTTTAAAAAAACTTCCATTTTAAAGAAAGTGAGGATGATAGTGGGGGAAAGCTGCTAAATAAAAAAAATAATAAAATTTTCCTTGTCCGTCATATGTAATGAAAGAGATTTAAAAGAATGTTTGCTGCGCAAATATATAATGATCACAAACACACACACACACACATATATATATATATATATATATATATATATATATATATATATATTCACGTAACCACGATTTCATTAACTACATAGGCGTTAGGCTAAAAAGCACCCCAAAGTAAAATCTTAAATTCTAGTCAAAAATGTGTGTATATATATACACACACACACACACACACACACACATATATATATATATATATATATATATATATATATATATATATATATATATATATATATATATATATATATACACACACATATATATATATATATATATACACACACACACATATATATATACACACACATATACACACATACACACACATATATATACACACACACATACATATATACACAAATACACACACACATATACACACACACATATACACACATACACACACACACACACACTTATACATTGTGACGCAGCCCCGATTTCATTAACCACATAGACGTTATGCTAAAAACGCCCAAAAGTAAAATCTTAAATTCTAGTCAAAAATTAGTTAGATATAAAAGAAAAATAAATAAATAAATAAAAATAGAAATTTAATCCAATGCTATCGACTTGCGAGCGAAAATGTTCTATGATCAGCCATATCCTCCTCTTCTATTCACAAATTCTTTCCCTCTTTATCTACTCTTCCACCCACGAGCCAAAGGCCCGTGAACTTTGAAGTGACCCGACGCGAGAATAACCTGGTTTCAAAATTTCGCAGCTATCAGGCGTTTGACCATAAGTGAATTCCAGGCACCATCAGCGTCTCCTGCTGCGATTCACGTGATCAGAACATACTAAGCGTGTATTGAACTTTTGGCCATCACACAAACACTGCGTGATTTGCGCTCCATCCTCCTGCGTACCCGGTCAAGGACGAAGGGAACCCATGTGACTGTCTTTGGGGACAGCAGAATCTAAGAAAGGATTTTCAGTTTCCCTCTGACCAGCGGCAGTGGAACGTCGCTGGGCAAAATCGTCAGACTGCCCACTGAGATGAAGAAGACAGCAAAGTCTGTCGACTAGGGGTGAAAGGACTGCTATGAAACGGAATCAACCCAACGAACCGCCTATACGAAATGCTGTGGAACCCCGAACACTTGTGAAGGAAAAGAAATTCAGGAAAATTGCCGGCCGGCCAAAATGTTGTTTTAGCATCAGAACTCTCGCTTCGGCAAATCAGAACTTTGTGTGAAGATATCAACTCGACTGAAAGATAAGTTGATTCTCTTGGTTTGATCTGTTTTTATATATATATATATGTATTCGCTCGCACCTTCTGTTCTTTAATGAACCCTTCCCCTTTGTTAAATGAATGTTCTTTTTTTTTCTTTCTTTATTTCTTTATATATATTTATAAATAAATGTTATATTTTGAAATCCATCGTCTTGTGTCTGTTCTTCGTTGATTTCCTTGTGTCGCTTCCATTTCTGAGTGAAAACGAGAAAATTTTCCTTTTTTTTAAAAAAACCCGTGGTTCATCTATATGCTACAAGTTCGTAACAATATATATATATATATATATATAGTGACATCAATGAATCCGTAACCTAATGATGAAAAAATAAAACATTTACTTTTTAATCTACGTCTTTGTCAGTACACTTATCCGAACCCATCTCCACTGTACAAATCAAACAAACGAGTGGGAAATCAAATTTCAGCTAATAACTGTTTCAGGATGATACGGATTTACTTATCCATCATCATGTCGGCCTATATGTTTTTTTTTTCTCATTTTATTTACATCAGTCCGTTCTGATTGCTTCAATGTTTGACAGGCGAAACAGCATACGTCTAGAATTCTTTCACGTGAATGCGCAAAAAAGCCTGGTTCTCAAATTCAAGTTATTTTCCCATTAAAAAATAACGCAGTCAATAGTTCACATGCAAATCAGTTAGCCTTTTGCTGAAATGACAAGATTTGTAAAACGAGCTCTCTTCCTCCGTAAAACACTTCGTGTTTATACCTGAAAACACAAATATATGATAAGAATGCGAATATTCTTAAAAAAATATATATTTCGACAGCACGACAAAAGAAAATGATGAAGAGAAAAGAGGGAAATGGATGAAGCAGACGATGTAAGATGGCGGCCGAGATAGGGATGAGCAGAAGAAGCTCTGGAAAGGCAGTGTAAATAAGATTCCGAGGAAAAGAAGACTAAAGCGGGAGTGGAAATTAATGGTAACAGGAAGTAGGCTTTTGTGAGATTTCACGTCTCGTTGCAGTCGAGTAAATACCAGTAAGGCAAGTAGACGTCACTCTAACGATAAGCGCATCGTGTCAGTCCACACTGGAATTACGCATGCGCAAACGCAAATGTCATCTCTAAAATGTGCTGTCTTTATTTTGCACGATTCCATCAAGAAAACAAATCCTTGCGAAACACTCCTTGTGTTTCTATGCATAAGAGCGAAATATTCTCACGTCAAAGCTTACCCCGTATATCCATACACATATATAAACATTTACGATCTAATTTACACTATTTATATTTTGACTATTGTCTGCACTTTTTGTTTTTATCTCAACGTTTCAGTCGTTGTGCTTTTTAGCATCTCTCAGGTGTATATCGATTTGGGTAATCTATAGTGAATTCCGAGTTGAATCCTTTATTTAATCTACGGTAGTAAACTTTTCTAGTTACCCAGCATTTATTCACTAGACCTTTTCAGCTGCAATTTATTTATTTTTTTTACATACCTATATTTAAGATAAGTATCAATTTTAATTTAAAAAGTATTTCTATTATCCTTGCGATTACAAATAGATATTGGACATTAAATTTTACGACCATATAAGATGAGAATGGTGCTTAACCATATGGAATGTACAATTTGTTTTGTATAAGAAAGAGTTTATTCATATGGAATGAACAATCCGTTTGACACGAGAAAGGGGTTTGTACATATGGATGTCAGTATATTTGGAACGAAGAAGGGGCTTATATATATGGGGGTGTACACTCCATTTGGGTTAAGAACGAGGTTTATCCATATGGGACGTACAATCCATATTGGACGAGAAAAGATTTTATTCATATGGGATTCACAATCCACATTTTTTTGAGAAAAGGGTTAATCCATATTGTAGGTATAATCCGTATAGCATAGGAAATCGGTTTATCCTCATGGGATATACAACCCACGAGAAATTATAAAAGGTTTTTAGCTATATGACATGTATAATCTATTAGGGATGAGAAAGAGTTTTATTTTATTTTGGATGGTGCAAAATAGAGTTGTTTTTTAACAGACAGTAAGTGCAAAAAAGTCGGATTATTTTTTCTATTTTTTATAGTCAATATGTATTCATCTATAATAAAAAAAAGAAAACCTTGTCAATTGGATATGCAGACTAAAGTGTTCCGCTGATATGAAGTGGAAAGGGTACATTAAATTAATATCTAAGTCAGCAACTAGGAAAATTGATTCGCTGTGTCACCTTGAATTTTTTTTCGTCAGTCTTACATGTTCATACGTTTGCTATTCGTCCTTGCATTCAATATTACTACCACATCTGGTTTGATGCTCTTGCTATACATTTAGAGATTCTTGATAAACTCGAATGAAGAATCGGTAATGTTATTGGTTCTAACCTGGCATCTCGGCTTCAGTGACATTCCCACCGTCATAACGGAGCATATTTGTGCCTTTTCTATAAATACATTCATGGTAATTCCTCTGATGAACTTTCCTCTATGGTAGCTAGGCTTTAGGAATTTAAGAGCATTACTAGATTGACGTCAAAGTCTTATTATTTTACAGTTGAAATGGCTAGATGTAACCGTAAGTTCTACGCTAAAAGTTTCTTCTCTCGCACTTTTCACTTGTTTAACTTTCTTTGATGTTCAAAAATTTAAATGCAAAGTCAATCGTTATCTACTGTCTTCTTAATTCTTCTTTTAATGTCTTTACTTAATAGTATATTTTCTCATTTTCTCTAACACTCAGTAACCACCACTTGCATCTTTGTGGCTTTATTGTCTTGCTTCGGGTGAAAGTATTAAATAAAATTTATATATGAATCGACAAATAATTAAATATAGATTCCACATGTGTAATTTCGATTTTTCAACGACTCGGCAGAGGCTGATATGAAGTAAAATCCAACAGTCTAACACAATATATAATTTAGCTTGTACTAAGATATTCCATACAATATTTTTGATTCATATAGAGCACGGTTCAATACGAAATTTGCCTGTAAGAGATTTAGCTCTGTATTATTAAAGATAAAATAACCTAGCAAGTAAAATGGCGTCTCAGACACCTTGGGGCTACTTATCTTATATTTACCTTACTTATTTATTTATTTTATTTATTTATATTATTTATTTATTCATTATTTATTTATGTATTTATTTATATTTATCGTGATGTTACTTTTATAGTAATAATACTTGAAGTCCTCCTTTTCGCGGTCACTGTAGACTGCCTTGTCAGGTTTGGTTTATTATCCCCCGTGGTATTTCAAATCTTTTGTAAAGATCCAGAAGCAACTGGAAATCAAATTTTAAATAGCATTTGGCAGACCTGAGTGACAAGGACAAATGGTAGACTTATGAATATGTAAGACTAGCAGTATGGCCCGGCGTTGCCCGTGCTTGATTCAAAAATCATACGACTAATACAGCAATCGCTATCATTTAACATAAAATATTTTTGCCCATCCTTGCCTTTTAAGGAATGCCCTTTGCTGTGCTGATGTTGCTACATGCCTTACTTCTTGCCTATCTCACACTGCAATTTTTTTCTAAGCTCTATACTAAACATTAAATCTGTTCCGAAAAAAGAACTAAACAAAACGAACACAAAACGATCAGCTTTAAAAAAGGACTCGTAACTGGAAAAACCGAATGAATAAAGAATGTTAACAACAAATACTTTTTCACACCCAACCCAGTTCAGCGGAATGAGAATCAACGTTGAGTTTAAGCAAGCGAATGAGCCAATTGGAGTAAAGTGCCATGCAGATTTAAATTTTTCCCACCAGTAACGAATGCAGCTATCGATTTTTTTTTTGCATGCTAGCATGCTAGTTAACATTCGTGTCAGTTAGCTGTTGGCTCTCACGCTGGCTAATAGAATCTTCTTGCGTATCCGTGGCAGCTCACTCTGGCCAGTAGAAAATGGACGCAAACTACATGAAAACTGCCGTAGAAGCATGAAAAACTCGATTATTTCCACTATCGATGGGAGTTGGGAAATGCAAAGTCGGTCTTGGCCTTCCCGCTCACTTGGAGCATGTGCATGTAAATTTTGGTGCAAATCCGTCGAAAATTGCGGCGGTGCATTCGTTACACACACACAAAGATCATGACTTTTATAGATAGAGATTGAATCTGGCGAGAAAATTTGCCATGCTCGACACAGTGAAACTACTTTCTTAGCTGCTGCTTTGAAATTGATTCAATATAAATTGCCTTTTCATATCAGCGGAAGACTTTAGTCTATATATCCAATCTCGCACTTATCTACCTGGCTCCTTTTGACAATGAAGGGAGTTCCTTTAATCTAGGCCTAGACGACAAGATTGTATATTATATATGAATACATATTGACTGTTCTTCTTCTTCTTGGCCTGGCTTCGCGAACGAAGATTTATGAAGTGCGCTGTCGACTGCAGACATGATGATGGCCCACTACAGCGATGCGGAACACGCAAATCCGGCCTCAGCAACTGCAATAAAATGTCTGGTCTTGTATAGCTACTGAGGTTTGCCGGTCCTTCCTCCCACGGCGTTTCTCCTTCAGGTTGTCCCTGCCAGATTCCTCAAAGGTGGAGACGGCCTGATGGACGGTGCGGCGCCAGGCTTGACGGTCAGCAGCAAGTGTTGACTATAGAATTAGGATAAATAACCCGATGTTTTAGAACTTATATTCTATTAAAAAAACAAACATTTTGCCCTATTTAAACTAAAATAAAACTCTTTCGCATCCCAAATCGCTTTTACATGCCCTATGTGCGGCATGATTTCAATATTTGTTAAAAAAAATGTTCTTGGTACATTAAATGATCGCTTGTTCATTACGAATGCGACATCCCTAAAATATATAAGACGTTTAATGCAACGGTTACTGGCTCTGAAAGTGAAATGCGCGTGACGTGTTCAAATCAAAGCATAGTTTGCGAAGTTTACTTTCATACTAAAGGACTGGTAAAATGCATGAATCCATCTCTGCCTTCTCTAGCTATGTATTTTTGTAATGACATGAACACTCGTTGCCACTTTTGTGATGTCAACGAATAATTGTTGCTGCCTTCAAAATGCTACTTGTAGTAGAGACTTTGTAATCGCAGATACAACTTCAGTAACGCCGTTGAACAATGCTGGTGTCAGATGCCTTCGAATAACACTCGCACTAATAGTACTTGCTCGATAATTCTCGCTCGAAAAGTAATCCGTATAGTGATCCGAATAGAGAAATAGTATAGTGAATGGACTAGAGAAATAATATAGACTAGAAATGCAGATCCGAATAGTAATAGAGGATAGAATAGAAATTACGATCAGATATAGTAATAGGATAGAGTAGAATAAATAGTGATTTTCCAAGCGTAGCTCAGATGTGGCAAAAGGCCGAAAGTATGGGGCACCCAGTGAGGATCGAACTCACTACTCAGTCATAATTGTTCTAGCGAGACAAGTTTGCTAACCATTACACCACCCCGAGGTGCCCTGTAGAGTAGAATAAATGATTATTAGTCGTCAGCTACTTCCTATATATATGCGTTTCCTCTATGGTCACATGGTATATTTAATAATTCAATAATGGGATCGCCTGCGTTTGCTCACTGGGCGATCTATGTTCAAACTCAAGCGTCGGCAGCAAACGTTTTATTCCTATATAGCAGGATTAAATACCGGATCTGGAGCGGTGGGACGATAGGTAGTATTCTGATTATCTCAAAGTAGGATTTTAGTTTCGGGGATATAGAGCCAATTGCCCCAATGATAACTGCGACAATCGTGGCCTGAATGTCTTCGATTCAGGCAAATTCAATCTGTAGTTTCGATTATTATTGTTATCGTCATTAATCAAATGCAAACAATCAATCACTCGCTAAATTCCAGGTAGGACTTTTAACTTCTTAGTCCAGAAGGACGCCATATCGAGGTCATCTGCTAGTATAAGTTGCAAGATTTTATACATCGCCATCTTTTGCGTAGTTTATTGGCTAGCGACCACCCATGTAAATGTTAACCCGATTTCAGTATTGTTAAATTCGGTGATCAGACGTGAGCCAATGTTTCATCCTGATGTGGCCGTAAACAATCAATTTATTATTATTATTATTATTATTATTATTATTAGCAGTAGTAGTAGTCACGTGTGCACCGCCGTAAGTTTAACGCCCTGTGCCTTTTTTATAAATACTTTCATGAAAATTGCTCGAATGAGCTCTTCAAAGTGGTACCTAGACGTTTTTTTTTTAATTTAAGCATAGTAGTGGACTGGTGTCAAGATCTCATCAATGTACAGTTGAGCAGGCTAGATATAGCTGGGAATTCTATGCTAACCGTTTCTTTTCTCGCACCTCTGGCTTGGGAAACACCGTTCCGGCTCCTTGGCTTCCAGCCAAATTTAATCTGCAAAAATTGAAATGCAGTGTTAATCGTTATCTACTGCCCTTCTGATTGATTTTTCCTCTTCCCTATCATTATTAACGTTTCTGTTCCTAATTCTTTCATACCTTATAACCGCTTATGTCACTGCTTTGCTTGGGTGACACTGACATTTTGTTTTAAGTAGTAATTGTAGCAGTATTCCAGACACCAGAAACTGTTACTCTTAAACAATTTCTTTGCAACATAAAATCTCCATTTGTTCGCAAGTACCCACCGTGTCTCAATAAATTTGAAAGAAAAAAAATGACAGTAGATTTTTAAAAATCGAATAATAAAAAAAAAAAAAAAAAACCGCGATGAATTTTTTTCCCAAATTTTTATTTAAATGACGAATTTACCGTTTTTTGCTACCGTTTTATTTGATTTGTCAGGAATTCTTCGGAACGCTGGATTTTGAGCTAAGTTAGAACAAATGTATTTGGACTCGTTCACCGACTTACGGTTTCTTGATTCGCCCAGGGAGTAAGCATTCGAACGCTTTAGCGAGCAAGCCTTTAAATCAATTTCGAAATAGATGTCATCGCTCCATATTAATTCGATTAAGCATTCGGCTCCCGAAAACAATGTCAGATACTTTGATTCATTGATTTTTCTATCAGGACGGATATGTCTTTATGCGCATTTGAAAACCTGAGCATTCACAAACACGCTCTTATCAATGGGCGGAGAGAAATAGAGCCAGTTCGTTTTGTTCTCTTTCACTGTTATAAATCAACCGAAATCTATCTGCTTAACCAACTGCATAAACGTCCAATCTCTTTATATTTCAGCCATCTACAAATATAAATACTAACAGTCTCTTCTTCCATTAGACCCTATTATTTCTCTTTCTAGCTGTATAAGTATTTATCGAATCATTGAACTATGTATGTGGAAATTTAACGGTTAATCAGTCCCGCTTCTGTTTCGATTCATGATCTCCCAGTTGCCGTCGAAGGCCAGGTCGAAAGAATTCGACTTTCTTGTTCTCTATTCATATGAATTCTGAGCTGTTGTAGATGTATTAATGACTTGTCTCTATACATCTCTCTCTATTTACCTATATCTCACTTCTTCTTTCTTTCTTTCTTTCTTTCTCAGTCAATTTGTATTTGTCTATATAACGGGCCACATAGATATACGTTCATATCTCTCTCTCTCTCTCTCTCACACACACTCTCTTCATGTTTATCTGTTTATCTATCTTCCTTTTCTTAGTTTATGCGAATGGTGTATTTCTGAACATCTCCCTATATTTATCACACCATCCATTTCTATCTATCTGTCTATATGGTCATATCTATTTATCTATCTATATGTTCATATCTGTTTATCTATATGTTTATATCTATCTATTTTTGCATCAACCTAATATCTATCTATCTATCTATCTATCTATCTATCTATCTATCTTCCTCTATTTTTATCTGTGACTTAAACTATTTCACTTACTATGCATCTGACGTATTTTCTTTCTTTTTTCTTTCATCCTTCCTTATTTATGCCTACTTCTACGAATCTCCCCATTCTCTCTACCTCTCTATTGCTCTCTTCGTATCAATTTATCACTGTATCCTTTTAACTATTCTTTTCCCAATCTGTCAGCCGATACATTTTTTATTGTCATAATTTAAAATACAATAGGTCTCCATTTGTTTACATGTGCAGTTTATAAATAATACATTATCATTTGTTTATGTTTCTTGTGTTTCTTATATAATAAAGTAATGCCTCTCTCAGTGAATCTCTTACAAAATCAAGGCCATCAGCTCTCTAAACGAAGAATATCCATATACTGTTATGTGTGGAGAATTATTAAAATCATATACAGTG
>OZ010585.1:65003875-65026375 GCA_963932145.1 Acanthosepion lycidas | reverse complement strand
AGAGTGCTGGAGTTCTATGTAATACCAATTCTTCTATATGAAAGTAGATAATACCAATCCAGTGTAGACAGTTTTCTCATAGATGAAGATTAGGCTTGTCGCAACAGTTATGTAGTTCTACAGAAGAATCCGGAAAATGTACGATGGACAGAATATATCGATAAGAAAAAGTGATACAATAAGGCTGACGGCTACATCACGTTGAAACACCGGTTTTCGCACAAACTCGCGAATTTAAGCAACGTTGAAGCTAAACATAGATAGGAATACTTGATTACATAAACTTTATACTTTCTAAAATTTTAGCCGTTTTTAATATCGTTTGATGAAAGAGCTCGATTGTAAGAGGTTGCTATAACGATGAGTCTTCATACATGGATATTCAATGTGAGACTCTTTTAATGTATAACGACTCGGAATAACAAATCAGTTAGCCAAGTTCAATTTTCAGTCGGGTTCGTTACATTTCCTTATATACAAATACGCTGAGGTGATCATAAATGGTAAAGATCTGCCAAGGTTGTCGAATTCGCCTCTAGCAATACGCATCGAGCCTGCCCGATAGCGTGATGGACCTTTCCTCCCCATGGTCTGGGGAATAGCTACGTCCAACAACAGACTATCACAGCCTGAGAAGAAGGAAAAAAGAGAGCAGATTTCCATGGTATTTCTTATCTGGAGTATAGAAGACAAACGATATTGCCATGTACATTCCACTAAATATCATTAAGATTAAAGGATGAATTTCTATATGTAATGTAAACCTATTTTTATATCTGAACTTCTACTAAATTGTTTCTTTCTCAAATTCAACTCTTTTAGCGATATGCGGTTAGCGTAACCGTTATCTGTGTGGCGGAGGGGATCAGCAGCGTGAGTTTAAATTCCTTGCGCGGTGGCAATTGGCGTTGCTTGGAATTTTTGAAGATCGTAGGCGGTAGGGAATCAAGAAACCGGAAGACATTTTCACAGGTGATGAGCGCGATAATAGCAAATATCAGAATGAAACTACATCGGGTTAATTCAAGAATAAACTAGCTGTGTAAATCTAGTAGAATGCTTAAATTCATTTAGTCGAACTACCAAGGAGTACACCTCATCACAATAACTGGCTTGGAATTATTTCTAGAAAAGACAGAGGGAAGCCACGTCAGAGCGATGGGAAAGTCATTGATGTCGAAGTGCTCGGTCAGAATCGATTACATTAATGAACTTCTTTTGATTCCGCTGAGAATCTCGAGATTTATAGTAGACGAGATATGGCCATCATTTTTACCTCCATAAGTCATATTTAGTAGGTTAAGATTACACAAATACCAAACCACAAATAATCCTTTTTCTTCAAGATTTCTAATGTTGTTTTATAAGGAATCGGTATCGAAATTGTTTACAGATGGATGTGTCGATAAAAATTTCAGTTTTTTTTTTCTATAAACATATAAATCTTTCTTTTGTTTTTGAGAAAAAAACTGATATATATATATATTTATATATATAATTATTTATTTAAAAATATGATTTCAACACGCTACATACGAGTTCTCATGTTTCCTATTTTCTATATATTTTCACACACACACACACATATATATATATATATATATATATATATATATATATATATATATATATGTATGTATGTATGTATGTATGTATGTATATAAACTAACATACTCACGCACCCTTTCTGGATTATGGTCTTCGTATCTGATATGGTAGCTTAATATATTGCTCCGCTTCTCCCTCAAAATCATAACGCATTTTACTTATATTCAATTTTGCCTTTCCTGAAGAAGTCGAAACCCACCGACGTCGCCGAAGCGCGTCAATTTATAAGCTTTTCTACTTTCGTTTACGATACTATTACACACTGTACAAACGCGCGACACACACCCACGCATACATATATATGAATTAAAAGTTCCATTAATTGTGTGTGTCTATATGTGCGTCTGTGTGCGTGTTTATGTAAATATAAATAAACAAGTAAGAGAAGTTTAAATTTATTTCGTCATTAGTTTGCTATGCAGTTTAATAATAATAATAATAATAATAATAATATTAATAACAACAACAACAACAATAATAATAATATATGTATGTATATATGTATATGCCCTGTAATTTCACGAACACTGGGTAGTTTAAACAATTTTACTCGGAAAACTTTGTTTTCAATTAATAATATCAAACAAAGAAAGTGTATTAAGAAGGGGTTATAAAATCGGATACTTAATATTACCCGCGATTTTACAATTAATCTGATATTATTATAATCACTGTTATTATTCGTTATTTTAATTAATATATTTGTTCATATCTGAAAGATTTTAAACATAAAGATTATTTCTAAACAATAATTTAATGAGCTCTTTTGTTTCACTAATAACGATGGAGCCTCCATACATTTGCATTCTATTTATCGCAAACTTAAGATGAAACTCAAAGGCATTGTAATATAAATGGATGTAATTTTGATTTAATAACTTGAGACAAATATGAGCGCAAAACGCCACAATGTTGCATTGAAACAGAACATTTTTTATCCTGGCCCAAATCGAACGTTTACTTTTTACGCATGACAATACTTGTTCAGGTGTTTTGTATTCTAAACGGCAAACTTTTGTTGAGATAAGATTGGTGTTTCTTCGACAGATTTGGAACCTTCTCATTAACATTTCTTTCTTCTCAGTCAATAATCTATGTCCGCTCACTTGTTTTAATCATTTCCAGCTATTGAAAATACACTCCAAAATATTGCCGATTTTTTTTTCCAAGAAAATCGGTATTGGCATTACATTTACAGCTTAAATATTCCTAGAAAATGAAATATGTATGTTGGAGCTAAATCTATGCATTTTAACTATTGACCGTGGATTTATAGCTAAAATATATTAAAACAAATCTCATATTGTCCTAGATTTGCTTTATTGAGATCATATTTTTTGGAGGTCAAAATGTGCATGATGTCAATCGCATGGTAAAACTACACTTTCACTTTCGTTTTCGCACTAATAAACACCACGTTCAGTTTTTTTCCATTATTTTCTTTTCAGGTTTGTAGTGTTTATCCAGTAAATTCCGGGCTTAAAACAATCAGAGAATGATCTGAAAAGCACGATTCGCACCTTAGTTCTTAGTTTATTTCCACGTTGGATTTCTTCATTTCCACTTCTGGCGAAATGACTTAGCGAACAATGATAAAATGGATGAGATTGAAGGCAAAACGGAAATGAGCTGTATCACAGAGAGACAAGAGAATTACGTTGATAAATACGCATCTGATTCAGTAAAGTTTCCCTTCAATGGAGTATATTAAAAAAGAATTAAAAAAAAAAGAAGGAAAAAAATCAGCTGTAGTAAACACAGGAGATAATCCTAAAATTATCTTTGTCGACTTTAAAAAGATCAGGATGAGTGGAGAGGATAAATATTATATTGAATCCGTGGAATGAATAAACGGAATTAAGCAATGACAGACTTTCTGTTTTTAACAAAATTCATTTTCCCCAAAGATTAATGTTTAAATTTGTCAATTTCTATGATTACAACTGGTGACATAAACTCAAGCAAATCTTTTGTAGCTGATATTTTATAATCTATTTATTTGTTCATTTATCGGATTTGGCATTATTATCAACGAAATTTCCAGAATTATTATGTGAGACCAACGACTATATTTTATTGGGTGTAACGTTTATTCATGTCGCTGACCGTTGTGGTCGCGATAATCATAAATGAGTTTAGAAAGGAATCTACATACGACTCTTGATAGAATGTAATATCAATGACGATCACGAAACAGGTAACCCATTGGGTTCTTAGGGGCATTATATATAAATAAACCAAAGTAGCAGGGATGATTCCTGGTCAAGATAGGTGACGGGGTCAAACCCTCTCCAGGCTGGTCTTGAATTTTAAGTCTTTTTCCTTCTCCTAGATGGATTACCACCGAAGATTACAGTTTGACATTTGTGAGAAGAGATGGATTCATACATTTCCAAAGAGACTGTAATGAATTCGACTGAAATTCGAACTCGTCTCTCCGATTTCTCAATCAGAGCCGTTATCTATTACGCCATCACATAATTAATCATTTTGAAGTATTTTCGAAGCGACTTGTGTATTAAGTTAATGTATATCAATTTTAGTGAGTCGTGATGACTGATTGATGCGTAACAAAAAAAAGAAAACCTGTATGCATTGTTCGGGAGTGAAGCCAAATACGAAAGCCTACTTTCTTTGCGAATTTTAAGAGATGACTAAGAAACGCAACTCGTCAAAATTAACAGTAACTGTAAATCCAATATTTTAATAATTTTCTTTGCATTTGTACAAGTTATAAAGACAGCATTCTAGACAATATTTGGCGGTCGTCATAGAAGATATTAAAAATCATATGATAAATATGCTTAAATATCTTTGTTTAAAAGTACATTGGATCTCATAAAAGTCGTTGGTGAAAGTTAAATGAAAGTTACTAATAACGGGATGGCTTGGTACTGTTTTCAAAAAGGTCAATTTTAATATGAAATACTGTTTATTATTAACAGATACAGGATGCATTCCAGATGTTTTGAGACCTTTTTTTAGGAAATGCAGTTATAACCATTCTAGATTATTGTCATTTTAGTATACCATTACTATACATTTAATAATCTGACCTGCAAGCTTTTGTTATTCTAGACTGAAGGAGACGGCTGTAACAGCTCTTTGAAAACACCTTACTAAAAAATGCTTTTAGCATTTGACTAGTTTACAGAATGTGGTCAGGAAGTGAAGACAGTTTCAAAGCACGCTATTCAATAACATTTTTATTGATATAAATGGGCATTAAATTTGTCCCTCACCCGTATTACTGTCCAGATCTTATTCCCCTGTGACTTTTGGTTGTTCTCCAAGCTGAAGGAGAACCTCAGGGTAGTCGTTTTGAAGATATTGAGAAGATGAAGAGGGTTGTGAAAAGGGTTCTGGACACCTTCACTTTGGATAAATTCAATCGGGTCTTCACCGGGTAGCTGGAACTCCACGAAAAAGGCATTGCTATCAGAGGATCCTAATTTAAAGATTAGAGCATTGTACTTCTTTGAAATCTTCTATGTAGCAGTATCATGTAATAGTATCTTAAAATAATACACATACCCCATCCCATTAAAAAACACGTAAATATATAAGCATGTATCTCTATATAGGCATAGTTTAATGATAAGAAAACCATTTATTTTAAACAAAAGATGTTTACTTTCAATATTAATTTCTTGCTGGACAATCCATTTTTATACAACAGTAAATGTTAATTACACAGAGCAAACATTGCAGAGAAAAAATTCCAGATCAATTTCAGCAAACAATATGTTGTGCTTCGTACTTATTGATTTTCTCTCTTCCATAATGAGCTGATGATATCATTCTCGATAACGGCGAAGTTTTATTAAAGAATTTCAACATTTTGATTCGTTGTTATGCATTCATATAGATTGACAAAGCCAGTTTCCAGGAATTAGTATAAGACATAATAGCGTTCCGATATGTACGATGATAATATATTGATAATTATTCTATGAAATGGTGTACCGCCATATCACGTTGAAAGACCGTCTCTCGAACGATCCCCAAAGCTTACAGCAACAGGTATTCTCAAGAGGCCACTCATAAAGGTACTGACCAGGCATAACGTTGCTTAACTTCGGTTATACATCCGTAAGCCTCGACGTTTGCATCCTTGTTATCTAATATATCATTATTAACCAATATGTGGCCACATATTCTATACCAGGGGTCTAAAACTCAAGGACACGAAAGGACCATTACATGTCGAGGGAGAGGTGCATTTTTTCAAAAGTAGGCCTGTCGCCAGGGATTTTCTTTTGTTTATTCTTATTTATCAGTATGTTTATTCCACAGAGGAGCAACGAATGAAATAGGTTGTTCAGTTTTTAAGAACGGTTGTTTTTCTTCTCATGAAATGTAGTAGTAGTAGCAGCAGTAGGCCTTCGTCGGTCAGGGTTGACCATGGGTAGCATCCTAATTGTCTGCCTGGCTGAAGCATCGACGTCTGGGTCTGTAGAGGCCGATGCGGGAGTGACAATCTCTGTTGCAGAGGTCGCATGTGTGTTCTGTCTCTGGTCTGTTGGAGCTGTCACTTTGCTTTCTGCGGTCCCGCCTTTCTGTGGCTACATGTCAGCCTTTCCTCCACCGTCTTGAGGTCAAGATTTCTCTCCATTTTCTCTCGCGGTACTCTGTGTTGATGTCCACATCGTTCATGTCGCGCCTCACGACAATGCGGTACCACAGCTGTGGCCGCCCGCCGGGACTCCTTTCCAGATGCCAGGTCGGTGATTGTACATTTTGTGACTTTGCCCATTCAGCGCTGTGGTCAAAGTCCCAAAATTTACAATCGCGCGTGCGCGCACACACACACACACACACACACACACACATATATATATATATATATATATATATATATATATATATATATATATATATATAGTAGTACTCGTTTGGAAAACCTCGGATAGCTCAACTTGCAGATATGTCAGGACATATCGGTACCCGAGTAAAAAATTGGAAATAAGAAAAGAAAGAACTAAAAACATCAGAACAAGACAAAACAAATCGCCAAGCGCTTTAAGTCCTTAGTTCAAAGAAAAAAAAACCCGAACGAGTAGAAAGACTAAAACGTAGAGTGCTTAATACGCTAAGTAGAGCGATAAATTAGAATAAATCCTAAGGAGCCAGGCAAACCTACCTAGGTTTCACCTAAACGGATATTCAGGTTAAACTGGTCAAGATTTATTCTAGTATATATATATATATATATATATATATATATATATATATATAGTGATTTTCTAATCCCGGCTTAGATGTGGCACAAGGCCGAAAGTATGGAGCACCCAGTAAGGATTGAACTCACTACTCAATCGTAATTGATCTAGCAAGAAAAGCTTTCTAACCATTACACCACGTCGAGGTGCTCATTTTTTCTAAGCGAGGCTTAGATGTGGCACATGGCCGAAAGTATGGAGCACCCAGTGAGGAACGAACTCACTATTCAGTTGCAACAGTTTTAGCAAGACCAACCGAAGAGCCCCATATATATATATATATATATATATAAGTAGGGACATGATGTATTTAAAGCAGATGCCTTTCATTACACTGGAAGTTTTATAAAAGGATGTAAAAATGGAAGAAAATTTTCATTTTTTTAATTTTTTAGATATATTTAAAGTATGTAAAAATATTTTATAAGGATCTAAAGACTGAGTACATCTGTTTTATTTTTCAATGTGACTCTTTGGTTCAATTTACTGGATTACTTGAACTAACACTTTTATTCACTGGACTATTTAAAACAATGTATTTAGTGCATTTATATGATTTTTACTGCATTTAAAATATTTGCCTTTTATTACCTGGGAAGTACTAGGAATAAATGCTTTTAAAAACGAAAGATATATATTTTTTTTTTTTTTTAGCTATCATTCAGTTACAGTTAACGACTATTAATACTGGTACGCTGTCCACAGCTCAAAATTGGCATCTCTTCATAGCATCTTTTCCATTTTACCTGTTCTTTATCATTATATAGATTTCCAGATGAGATCACGTAACCCGATCAACATCCTGAAATTGTCATCTGGCCAGTTCATTTAAAAAAACTTTATGTTGAATTAACGGATTCTTTTGAGGAAATTGTCGATTGGCTTCATCAATTTAAAGTAGAAAAATATGATCTACGCGTCAGTCTTGGCTTGATGACAAAATATATCTTCTACAGTAAACGAACATAGTGGCTTAATCGTAAAATAGACCTCGCTCGCTAGTACTGACTAACTAAACTTGAGTTATCTTTGCTATAAATAAGGAAATGTGTAAAGTGGAATTGTCACCGATACAGATCTGGCAATTCCACATTATGAAGGGAATTCAGCAAAGTCTATTGATTTTATGAATAACTTCTGGGTCAAAGAGGGCAAGTGGAAAAAATTTGCTCCCGAAACAACCTCAGGTTCAACATCTCAAAAAAACTGAAGGATAATCACATCGATTTCGATGTATGCTGGCCTAACAGTTAAATTTTAGAATTAAACCGATGATGATTATAAAGATAAAGCCTCACATCGAACTAGACACGCTTTTCGGAAGGCATAATAGCAGGAAAAAATAGTGCAGATATCTTCAAACAGAATCTTCTTGATTGCCTTGTACACAAAGCAGTAGAACAGTATGTCCTGCTATTGAATCTATTCGAAGACGGATGCATGTCTTTTCCAACAGTATTAGCAATAGGTGAACAAGTATCATCATCATCTTCATGATTTTGTAATTGTAAGGGGATCCGAATGAAGAAGCCATATTGAATTTCCTCCAAAGCGGTCTATCAACTGCAGCCAGCAGCAATTCTAGTATCGTCATACCTGTCCATTATTTGACATTGTCCAACCATTTTGTTTTACGTTTGCGTCCTCTCCTACGTCCATTTTCAGTGGTGCATTGCATGATGGTCTTGCACAGGCTGTCGTGCCTTGTAACGTGTCCAAACCAAAAACGCTATTTTTCTCCGCTTGACAGCGGCGTGAAGAGGTTCCTTGCGGTCCACAAAATTTTCAACCTTTTGTTTTCCGCAAATTCTCATTGGTTTTATGTTCGCAATAGAAGATGCCAAGGAGTTATCCCATGCATACCTCCTCAAACGCTTGGATCCTTGTCTCTGTTTCAGACAACAATGTCCACGTTTCACACACACACACACACACACACACACACATATATATATATATATATATATATATATATATATATATATATACGTGAGTGTATAAATATATGTGTTTATATATTCTTAATATATAAGATATTCGGTTGGAAAAAAAAGTTCGTACGGTTTATTAAGAAAATTTTCTACTCAATAAATGAACTTTTCGACAAATTCATAAGTTTAATAAATTATTTTTGTAAGATCATTTTTAACTAGCCGAAAACATGCCTCGTAAAAAAAGAAATATTAATAAAATCATTTATAATAAGGGTACCCAGTTAAAAAAATTTTAAATTGACATCGTTTTCCATTTCACTGAAACAGGTAACGCTTTTATCTCCCTTCTCCTCTTTCTTTAATTTTCTCACTGAAATGAGGTAGCGTCTCTCATAATGCTAATTCCGTATTTTCGCGGGCTCAAAACGGAATAGTTAATTATTTAGGAGGTATTTGGCAGGGTGTAATGGTCGTGCAAACTAAATAACTACCCAACGAAGCGGTGAAGGACAAGCAGAATTATAATAGATATGATTTTTTTTTAAATTTTCTAAAGCTAGTTTGAATATATTTATCTATTATATTACTTCGAAATTATTGATTAATGTCAGTTGTATAGTGTTTACGTCTCTTATAGAATCTTATGCACGAAAATGTTATTATATTCATCCAAGTTATTACCGTATTTATGTATATGCACATGTATTGATTAAGTGAACCCATTCACTCACTTCGCCAAAGGAACTTCATACAATAAGGCAGGGTAACCTTAAATGTCAAATATTTGTTGGAATTAAAAAGCCGAGCTATTCGCTATATGATTTTTTTAAATTTTTTGGCGTTGACACTTTTCCCAATTCCTTTCTGTGTCTTCTACTGTAGTCTTACTTTTAAATGCTCATACTACTTTATTTTTTCAATATTATATTTTAAATTGTTCTTAGCATTTTTCATTCCATCTCATATTTAATCTGGCGTCATTACTCTTTCTATTCATTTCGTTTTCAGATATCTCTTCCAAATATATTCTCATACTTTTTACTTTTATCTTAGTCTTTTAATTTTACGCTATATCTTTAGTTTTTTTTTCATAATTTTATTTCATTCTACTTCATTATTATAAATTTCTTTCTACTTTTTTCTTTCAGCTTTTTCGTTTCTTTCTGTCTCTGTTAAATAAGTTCTTTAAAATTTTTGTTCTATCTTATTCGTTCCTTTTCTTCTACCTTTTTCTTAATTTTTTTTATTCCACCATATTTTTAATTTTACGTTTTACCTTGTTCTTTTACCTCATTCTTCGTTTTATATGCTCTTCTAGCTTATACTTTTTGTTGTTTTTTTTGCTTCATTTTTTAAAAAAATTCCATTTACCTTATTCTTTTAAATTTTTGCTCTACCTTATTCGATCATATTTTTCTACCTTATTCTTTAAAAAATTATACCGCCATTTTCTTTAATTTTATGTTTTATTTTGTTCTTTTACCTCATTCTTTGTTTTACCTGATCTTGTATCTGATACTTCTTGTTTTTTTTATTCTACTTTGTTTTTTAACTTTTCCATTGACCTTATTCTTTTAAATTTTTGTTCACTTTTAATCTTTATATATTGCTTTCTTTTTCTCGCCATATGTTTTCTATTTCTCGATAATATTTTCTTAACATATTCCCTTAATATTAAAACTTATTTTATAGTTACTTTTGTTTACTCATATTAATGCAATCTAATCTATAATTTTAAGTCTTATGGACTTTTCACTCTGGAAGAGTCCTCTTTATTCAGCCTAGTTTTATTTCTCCCTCTTTATTTTAAATATTTTCCACGAATCTATGATTATTCTTTTCTTAAATACTATTTTCTGCTGCATTTTCTTCCGTTTCCTGTTAATTTTTTCTGTCGTTCATCGCAGTCGCTTCACACTACCTTTGCTTAATTTCATTTCTTCCTCATTAAGAAATGGCTCTAAGCCGATTGCTTCCACCAATTAATTCGATTACTTCCGTGTCTTTGCCGCTGATTTACACAAGTAAATATGTCGGCCAGATAGCGGCTACTCAATAGTACAACACGCCTCTTCACAGGCAACTAAAACAAAGGCAGCATACACTTTTACTCAACAAATATTACTCGTAAACAACATCATGCAATTTCACGTACAGATGTCCTGGAATATAAGAACAATTCATTAGTTCACCATTGCACGCGAAGTTGCTAATAAAAAAAAATATATATCTTACTTAGTTTTCATGGATATATATTTTGTTAGACATTCATTCTACCATTTGGTATGTTTAGATTCAATACGTGTTCAGAATAGAAGACATATTGCAACAGTTTTAACCATCACTGAAGTTAAGCAACGTTCAGCTTCTTCAGTAGGTAGGTGGATGACCGCTTGGGAATACCAGTTGCTGTGAGCTATCCAAGTTTACATTAACTGTTGCGAGTGGGGTAATGGATAACGGGTCGGAAATGGAAATCAGAGAGCTGAGTTCTAATCACAGTCGAGGTCGTTACGCGCACTCTTGTGTATACACCCACCTCTAATCCCCCAAATCTGGGTTAATTAGTAGGAAATGTATTAGTAAATGATTACTTTTCCTCCAAAAAAAATTCTTAATATCTAAAAAATATTTTCTGGCTTTAAATAACCTGCCAAAGGCTGATAATCTGTAAAAAAACAAATAAATTAATAACGTAACCAGATCTTTAGGGTAATTCTGCTGTGTCAGTTTCAAACAACGAGTTTCTGCATATCTTGAGAAACAGCATTCTAAATCCTAACTTTTAACTGGAACATTGCACACCGGCGTATGTGTATGAAACTAAATAACCAGGTATCTCTGTCTATAAAAGGCAGGATGTGTGTGTGTGTGTGTGTGTGTAACGAATGCACGGCCGCAATTTTCGACGGATTTGCACCAAAATTTACATGCACAAAGTTAGCGGGAAGGCCAAGACCGACTTTGCATTTCCCAACTCACATCGATAGTGGAAATAATCTATTTTTCATGCTTCTACTGCAGTTTTCATGTAATTTGCGGCCATTTTCTACTGGCCAGAGTGAGAGTCTATAGCTGGCTGCCACGAATAGGCAGGCAGATTCTATTGGCCAGCATGAGAGCCAACAGCTGACTGACACGAATACTAACTAGTATGTTAGCATGCGAAAAAGTCGATAGCTGCATTCGTCACAAGTGGGAAAAATTTAAATCTGCATGGCACTTAACTCCAATTAGCTCATTCGCTTGCTTAAACTCAAGAATGATTCTGATTCCGCAGAACTGGGTTGAGTGTGAAAAAGTATTTATTGTTAACATTCTTTTTTCATTCGGTTTTTCCAGTTACGAGTCCTTTTTTAAAGCTGATCGTTTTGTGTTCATTTTGTTTAGTTCTTTTTTCGTAACAGATTTAATGTTTAGTATAGAGCTTAGAAAAATTCGCAGTGTGAGATAGGCAAGAAGTAAGGCATGTAGCAACATCAGCACGGCAAAGGGGACTCCTTTAAATGCAAGGAAGGGCAAAAACATTTTAAGTCAAGTGATAGCAATTGCTGTTTGAGTCGTACGATTTTTGAATCAAGCACGGGCAACGCCGGGCCATGCTGCTAGTTATATATATATATTCAAAATCGTATTTAACATATCACAAGCCGAATGATTGGAAAACTGGATTTGAAATGATTAGCACGTTCCAAATGATGGAAGTCAGCTCATATCTGTTTTATATAATTTATAATATTTCTTTATAAACATAATAACGCCAACACCGTCTAGTAATGGATAACGGCTCGGATTGAGGAATTGAAGAGTCGAGTTCGAATCCCAGTTGAGTCCATTACATTCACTTACGTGCTAATGCCCTTGGGGAAGGTACGAATCCTCTTCTTTTCCTCGCAGCTATGTAGCAGTACAGACCGGGTTCTTTTGGATGGAACTGGTCTACTAACACACAGTAAAATCTGCCTCGTCAGTCATGTATCATAAGTGACTGAACACGAGCGCGCGTAGGAATAACCAAAGATTCGTTACAAAAACTAAGTAATGGATTACTACACAGAAAACGATCTTTAGAAACCAATCAATATTTGATATATGGCAATAATGCTGAACAATTTCCGCACAGAAAAATGGCAGAGACGTTGATCTACAGAGGAATGCTAAGAAAAATCTGACCAGAAAATATTAGTAGCAAAATGATTTAACTAGGTACACCAAGGAGTCTTATACTAACAGTTTGAAAAAAAAGTTAAAATTCTTCCGGAATATATAACGAGGAAAGATGGCTAAGAAAATGTAATACTCACATAACCTGTCCTTAATTTCCAGTCTCGATAGATTTCAAAAGCGTTTCCGAGTCTTTCTAGGAGACGAATTATTATCCACCCTCAGAGGCGGGATGTGGCAAGTCTTTCGCTGTTCTGCCGCCACTACTATGGAAAGAATTATATTCCTTGGTTCTGTCAGGCCCTTCACGGCTAGGACCCGCTATGCTAGTTATTTTCATTCTTTTGGTGAAAAGTCATTTTCACTAAAAACATGTATTCCCGCGAACCACTGCTCTGAAGAACCGACTCCCAAGAGGATGTGTGTTCAATTTCGCAAACCAATCGATGGACTTTGAATAAGCTCGTTTTTTTTTTGGAAAATACTTGGGAAAAAACCCTACTTCACGGATTAAAAATGTATTTAATTTAACTTTATAGGACTTTATAATAAACAATATTTTTAAGAAAATTTATTTTATTTTTTTTTAACAGCGAAGAATAAATTCTTGAGCATGCCACTTACAACTGGCCATGCTTAAATATTTCTTTCTGGAGCCAAATTCCAACTTTTTGAAGTCTTTTAGCCTTGTGATTTGTTTATAGTTCTCGCAAACGCAAGTCGAACTGGAAACTGGATTCTTGTACAGTGTAACCCGGATATAAGAGAGTTGTCGGGGCCGGAGAAGGGGTCTCTTATATGCGGGTTTCTCTTATATCCGGGCTTGGTCTATTATACATACATTAACACAGGCTCTAATTTGGGACCAGATAAATATATATCTTATATCCCGGTTTCTCTTATATCCGGGTTACACTGTATATAAAGAATTAAAGGAAATATATATATAAATCATATTGCATTTTTATGTTATTTGTTATTTTAATCATTAAATTGTTTTTAAAATAGAGCGTGCATTTCTATGTTAAATCGTAAATTTTTAATTCCCCCAACCCAAAAAATAATGAACATTTATACTAAGTACTAAGCTACGAAACCTAGTAAGACCTACTGTATTTTTTAACCTCTTAATTACTTCTGCTCAAAATTTGGTTTCAATCGATCTATGTATGGCTAAGGGGTGTGACGGTCGGACTAAATGATTTGACAGAATTTTATATATAATTCATACTCCTTGAAAAATCGATTGTTCCGGTACTGCGAGATGACAGACTTATATATTATCATCAATTTCTTAACAGACTTGTGTATTATCATTAATTTGTAAATCAAACCGATATTTTGTTTGTACATTATTTTAGCACATTTTAAAGGTTCTAAGTTCAAAACCGCTGGTTAAAATGAACCGTTTTCGATACTTAGAGATTGCATAAAAATAATAAATAAAACTTTCTGATGAGCTTTTTTTACTTAGTACTTCGACTGCATGAATTTAAGGGTTCTACCAGATTGGCTACTATGTACTGATCTATAACCGTCCATTCTATTCTAATAGTTTCTTTTTTCTAAGGAACTCGCTTCAATCTTCAAAAGTTTAAATGCAACGTCAATCACCATCTTCTGTCTGTTCCTTTATTGTCCTTTCTACTCATTCACTTTGACTTCCTGTGGCCACCAGCGACCTTGTGGCATTATCACCTTGTTTGGGGTGATATGATTAAAATAAATGTTATATATATTATAATAATATCATATAGATTATTATATTGGTGAAAGATGTTTGAAAAAGTGGTAATTTTTTTCTTGTGGCGGGTTTCGCCCATTATGACTAAATTTGTTATGATGAAGTCTTACACAACGAAACGCGTCACAAGAAAAAAAATTCCACTTTGCCATACATTTTACTCCAATAGTGTTCGTGATATATAAAAATATATATCACTATCTCAGATTATAATATATAAATATGATTCAGCCATTCCACTATATTGAAACAGACACATATATGTTACGTCTACACAGTCTATAGGGTTGATGCATGAGTTTCATAAATTGAATCAAGAAACGCCACAAATTTTCACCACATTTTATTTTGACAATACAAAAGCTTATTCTGGCTGGCATTGCAAGCAAGGTTTACAAGAACAAAATTGCCAAGACCACCACTGAAACCAAGACGATACTATTACAACAATATAAAACTCCACAGATACGCAGTTAACAATGACGATACACGTAATCAAAACAACAACACTGGAACAGTACAGAGCCTCTTTGTTACTTATTACAGAATTTCATATTGATACCACATTTTTTTACAGCTTTCAAAGCAACATGTTTCCTTTCTTTTAATGTTAAACGTATTCTAGAACTCAAGACCATGTTTTGTCTTTACACTGACCTAACAAAATCACTTCTTGTTAAACTTAAATAGGACCCAAAACATGAACATGTTAATACTAACATTTTATTACCGCATAAATTTGTACATAAGTCGATGTTTTTATGTCATTAACCAATTGAAAGTTTACTCTACGGGATAAACGCACTGTATATTTATGTTCACGAGCGGGTGTCGAGAGAATTGTTTTGTTTTTGTTTTTTTCAAGTTTGAAGAACGAAAGATGCAGGGCGATTTTGAGAGTAACATCTTGTTACTTAGGAACAACTACAATCGGAATGGATCACCGGTTCTGAAGATATTTTTAACTGGGTCCCACCTGTAAGATTATTTGCTTGTTTTATCACAACCTGTTCTCCATGTCACGAATATTTGGTTGAGTTGCATGTTCCTCATATTTTTATATTTCGTTTTTTTTTTTTTTTTTTTTTTTTTTTAAATTGAACTTGACATATGTTAATTTCGTTTATATGAGCTCCCCGCTGAAGTTAGCATGCTTGCCTCTCAAATCATTATTTTTGAGAATTCTGTTCGTTTTGTGCACTAAATAAAAGCGTTGACACGATAGAAAATTATAACTACCAAACGGGTCTAATTTAGTGATTTATGCTTACTGCGTTTCAAATAATTTTCTTCGGCGTATGATTATTTTATTTAACGTTTATTAAGCGAATACAAAATTTACCTGCAGGACGTCTTAAGTTGTATGCTGAAAATAGCTACCGGGTGGTTGTTTTTGTTTAGCGGCATATCAGTCTCTATGAGTTATTTAATGCCGAAATTTAAATATTTTGTACCCAATTTTATGGCTTCAACTACAGACATTCTGTAACATAATTTTATACTTTGAGGGCAAAAGTATGTTTTTTCGGTAGATACTTTGGAGATCATGAATGTATTTGTAATATTACTATAAAAATGTATTTTTATACTTTAGTGCTGTATTGATTGTAATTTTGCGATAAAAATGTATTATCTCCGGTTATTTTTTAATAAATATATTGCTGGCATTTTTACCATAATGCATTTTTGAATTAAAATTCTTGTTTTTTTAATAAAAATTAAATTTTTGAATCAAATAACTATTTTCTCATAGTTGAACCCTAACAGGTGGAACTTGGAACAACAGCAATTAGAAAATGTTACGTTTCTCAATAGCACCAATTTCTCGATCAGAGGCCTTGCTGTCGAATATAGCTCATCATCATACCCAGGACATAGCCACCAGAAAAAATATTCCACGCGACGCTTGTATTTGATACAAAAGAGTATAGTACCAATACCAATAATTGTATCCTGTATTCCCTTTTAAGTTTAAATTCTTTTTTTTTTTCTTTTTTTTTTTTTTTGATCACTAGGAGCAACATTTTATTTCTGATATGAATACTAGGAAGGAATTCTAAAACAGAGATTATCCATAACAAAACACTCTTTCAATACTCGGAATAAGAATGGAAACCTGGAGGAAATTATTTTTGTTTATGATTTAATGTACACTACTGAAATAATATCTAGTGCTTCTGCTTCTACAATTATCGCTCAATGAAGTTTTCGACGTATGAGAATCTGACAACTTAACCAATAGATTCAGTTATGAATTTTGTGCAATAATCTTAAGTGACACTTAAGACCCGCAAGTGATTTGCAAAGGTGGCCGCATATGCAGCAAGTGTGACAATTGTGGGATGAGCTCACAGTTAGATTGGCTGACCTTTTAGATCTTTCTCTCCATCTTGAAGACGATTCAGACTAGCAGATTGAAAAGTCCACTAAAACACGTTGATCTCCACTCTACCCGCTCCAACGCTATGCACTTGAGGGTGTTATGAGGTATATAGACAGCTGACAAGTTGCTCTTCATCTTGTTTTTCTATCTAAGCTAAAGGCGTCCTACATTTCTGTGGCCCTGATCTAACTGGCTGTACATTAGGATCTTCTGTATCCTGTCATCAGGCCTTCTTAAGACATGACCAGTCCAGCGCAACTGAGTCTGTATGAGGAACGTCCCGGTTCCTTTAATATTGCACCTGGTCAACAGGTCTACATTGGATGTCCTGTCTTGAAGGCTAACGCCACATATGGCATGCAGACAGATTTTATAGAAAACATCCAGCTGAGCCGTACAAAAGGATGGCTAGGGCAACAGCACTGTAAATCCGAATTTTCGTATCCAATAGGATACCCCGCTAATCCCAAAATATAAATATATATATATATATATATATATATATATATATATATATATATATATATATATATATATTGGCATATAATTTCCTGAAAAATTTATTTCGGTTGATCTCTGGTGGAGGAAGAGGGTTTGTAAACAGTGACTATTACGGTTACTATAGCAAGACTCTTCGGTATAGCGAATCGAGTCCTCTTAGTCACTGTGTGTTTATCTAAAAATAAATACGCTAAAATTCACCTTCATCCCTGCCATGCGCTGACGGCTTAGTAGTACAATCTCCGATTGACGCCAATTAAGCCAAGTTTCGATCCTAGCTAGTGGCATCTGGACGTCTAACCACACTGAAAAGCTGTGAAACAGTATGTCTGTGGATGACAATATATATATATATATATATATATATATATATATATATATAGGAGAGCATAAAATATCTCGTTTTGAATAGGAAACAAGGCTTCCCTATATTTGGTGAGGTTTACAAAGAATTATTTTCGAAAGAAGCTGAACTTATATAGCGGAACTTGCTTGAGTGAATTGAAAGAAAGAAGATGTTTATCAGCACAGAGAATTTTAAAAGGGAAATTGTTGCATGATGTAAATATATGGAACAAAGATGAGGAATTCCTTCTGCAAATGTCACATTGAGAATGAATAATACTCCTCGGTTTGAAACATAATCTAAACGTGCTAAATTCGGTGGATAACTTCCTTTGCTTCCGGTAACAACTCTTTACCTGAGATTAAAAAGGTTTTTTTTTGGGGGGTGGGGGGTTATGGCGCCTGACATGTTCTCTGCGTAGGACCATTTAAGTCTCGTACAGAAATATTCATTTAATGTATGTAAATACTGTCAATTTATAAAAATTTTATGATTAGTAAAATGTATGCTTAAATATCTTAAAATTACAAAAAATGCAGATGGAAACTTTTTAATTTCGGGTGACAAAAATCTTTTTTCTGGTTAGGTCGTCCTAACATATTTTCTTTCTTAAAATATTAAACATTTTCTTAGGGTCAACTTTCGTCCTTACTAAAATGATCACTCATTTTGATTGTGTTTTTTTTTTAATTTTTTTATTTAGCATCTGGAATAACAATTCATCATGTTACATGAACTGAATCGAAACCATGATCGTTTTTAGTGAGGAAATAGAACAATTTACTTAAAACTTTATATCAGTCCATAGTGATCTCTTGCAAAATTATTTGACGCCTACAATAGCTTGTCAGAAATTGATGGAAACCTTTGCATTAATGAGGGAAATGCCAGATATATATAGTGAAATTTAAAAAAGGACAACTTTAAATGCTTCTGTGGGATGGCATAGAAAAATTTTAATTATTCTTATATGTTCATTTGAAATATTAGGTTGGTGCGAAAATAATGTCGTTTTTCTTTTAAAGTTGAACGTCAAAAAACGACATTATTTTTGCACCAACCTAATATTTTCCTTCCTGCTTGAAATGTAAAAAAAAATCGTTTGAGGAAACAGATTTGAATGAATCATTGTGTAATTACAACACCCCATCTCATGAATTCAGGCAATGATAATGTATTCTTTGTCACCAATCAATTGTTCTATATATGATATCGACTTATGCACAAATATATACGGTAAATACATTTTTGTTTTTTTTTGTTTTTTATCAAAGTGATGAAAGCAGACACTGCAAATGCAATCGACTAATTATAGATTAATAAATACTAAGTAGATCCTTACGATTAGTTGTATATTATTAACACTTGTTAGTATTCTTTTTAATAGAAAAGCCACTCGGATTAAACAGAAATTTGAATAATAAATACCTTACCGTTACTCGGATTATCTTGAATGAGTTTGTTTTTAATTTCAAAGGGTTTTTTCATTCGTTTTTCAGTTGAAATATCGGGAATTTGTAATAAATAGTACACACTTTCACTTACCTGCAAGAAAATGAAAAAAAAAGAAAGTTACTAATCATGAATTACAATTCAGTGTATGAACGTCTAAATGTAGAAGAATAAATACGTAAAGCTATTATATCTGCTACTAACACTACACGGAAACAAAAATAATGTGAGTAAAACTAATTAAATTTACTCATAACAATGCATTCTTAAGAAACTGGAAGTGTTTACAGCTATTACGCTTATTATCAATACATGGATATAAAAAATAATATAATTGAAAAATTAGTGAAAATTTAACATTGCCAATTGGTTATATAAGAAATTATAATAGCTTACGATTATTATACCATCTATTACACAGACGATAGGTATAAATGATATTTATTCTGCTATGTACAGAAATGTGGAACAAGGCCAAAATGGCAGATGGGGGAACAAACGACGGTCTTCTTCTGTCTTAAAATTAAACTTAGCTCGCCACAAACATTGACCCAGACATGAAACCATATTCAAAACAACGCATTTTTACTTACCGTTCTTACTACATCCACCATAATACCTCGTGGTCTCTATGAAAGTCCTACCTCGTCCCTTTATGTATTAGGTTGGTGCAAAAATAATGACGTAATAATGTCGTCTTTTGACCTATTTTTAACGTCAAATAACGACATTATTACGTCATTATTTTTGCACCAACCTAATACAATTCATTGTCTGTCGGTGGGGGGAATAAAACATTAATTTAAAACTAGCCCCAATGTGTAATTATTAGGTTTGTGCAAAAATAATGTCGTTTTCTCACATTTGTTACTATGTGAGAAAACGACATTATTTTTGCACCAACCTTATACAATATGAAAACAAATCTATTTAAAAGAAACTAAACAAAATAAGGTTAGTAATACCACCCCCACCACACACACACACACACACACACACACACACACAATCTCTAAATGTGGCAGAAACATCAGTTAACTGGACGAAATTAATGCAGGACTTTAATAATATAAAAACAATCATTCATCGCAAACACTTACTCAAACCTACACTCATTCAGATACAACAGATACGAAAATCGCACACGAAACGAAAGGTGCACCTCATCCACCAGAGAAGTGATATCATTGACGACCTAAAGAGGGAGAGGATGGGGAATTAAACCAAAGAAAAATGGGAGACAGAAATAAAAGGGGCCAATGCGTATACACCCCCCTACGACAGGTATAAGCTGAAAGAAAGAACTAATACTTCATAATTAATAATTTTAATTATTTATAACGTGAAACGTTATTATAATAAGTAGTTGTATTTGAAATGGACGGCCCATATTTATTTTAAACAGTGGGTATTACCTCTATCGAACTGCGTATTTGAGACAGCCTGATAAAATCTTGTGCTCTCCGACATGAATCGAACCTGCGTCCTCCTTTTTCAGAGAAGTCACTGTTTTATCTGGTGTGATTTACGCTTCGCTACAGAAAGCGTAAAAGCCACCAATTCCCTTTATTCCCTTCTAAGGAAAGCATGCATCCAAATTCAGAGATTTTTCTTGAATGCCCTTATCTGCTTAGTTTTGTATCCGAAAGGTAAACGAAGCAATTTCTAAAGAATTAATGGGTTTATATTTAAATCCAACATTTTTAATACTTCAAACTTTATTATAGTGGTTACACGTATATGAAATAGATGCTTCATTTTTATTTTTTTATTTTTTTATTTTTAAACAGTGTACATTTTGTCTACCTGTCTGCGTATTAGAGAAATCTTAAAACGGAAAATATGCTTTCCGGTAAGGATCGGAACTGTCTTCTTTTTTGTAGGAAAAAAATCACCGTTTGATTCGACGTGCTTTACCGCTTTGCTGCAGAGAGCGTCGTAGACCCCCACCACCAAAAAAAGTACTTAGAGTGATAAGTATTCTAAGCTTATTTCACTGTGCTATCTCTAGTACGATGGAAAGTGCTCGAATGAACTATTAGGTTGGTGCAAAAATAATGTCGGTTTTTGATGTATTTTTAACGTCAAAAACGACATTATTTTTGCACCAACCTAATACATTGCTTGGTTCCGTCAGGTCTAAACTTGATGGATAGGTCCCGCCATACCGTATCCATTTTAGTAAACCGTTCATATTTCCCCGGTATTCCATCAGTAAGATGTAAGTTCCACTCGAAGAGCTTATTGCACTGCCCTGTGAAACCGACTCTCAAGAGGGTGTTTCCTCGTTCATTACAATCTTAAAATATTCAAGTCTACTCTTACAATAGAATTTCGAAATTTTAGTTGTGAAAATGACAAGAAGAAGTTAAAAATCGAAAACATATATAAAGTAACGGTATTTTTAATATATCAGTTATCAATTAATTTAATAATTTGATGGTATTTCCAAAAGTGCATTTTACAAGGTGTAAAGATTTCAGTTTGGCTTTAGGTCAATTCAAAAACAGTTCTATAAGTGTGTATGTGTGCAAATGGGAAAATCTAGATGGCGATAAGAAAGAGGGGATTTGTTCATGTGCATGAGTTCAAAAAGGGGGAAAGAAGATACTCAAATTGCGGTTGATGGCACTAATATCTCTCTGGTGATTTCGAAATAACAGGGCAAGATTGTTTCTTTAAAGTTTATCGTTAGTCACGAGTGAATTTAAAATGCCAATGAATGTTTTTGTTTTCATTTGACAACTCGTTTTTAAAGTGTTTCTTTTGTGGGGGGGGTGAATGCCACCCCCTACGAGACTTTCCAAACCTGATATATTTAATTGGATGGTTATTATATGTGAACGGACATTTGATATGCTCTCTACTATGGCCACCATAATATGACCGTGTGATGAGAAGTGTTGCTGAATTTCCTTTTGATCTAAAAGCCTGTGTTTGAGTTTTACATATCTATATATATCTATATCTATCTATCTATCTATATATATATATATATATATATATATATGTATATATATATATATATATATATACAAAGGTAAAAGAACGAAAATAATATAAATTCACATAACATTAACTTAAAAAAGGGCTCAATAGAAAAGTAGAGCAATAAAGAAGGCGGTAACCATTTGGTTTGTCAGCAT
>OZ010585.1:64971375-64998875 GCA_963932145.1 Acanthosepion lycidas | reverse complement strand
ATTTGAGATGTGATCCCGCTCTTGTCCCCTGTTTCGACACGTTGACCCACGCAATCTCTGACTGCGATGTGTAAACATCTTCCATAGACAGAGACGTTTGTTAATATAGCCTCGTATCTTTCCCATGCTTGTAAACAGAATGCAACCGTTAGATCAAACTACTGACCCCCCCCCTTGATGTTCGGTATGAATTGTGTGCCATGACAATCATGTCAAGAGATATGTTCAAAATAAGACTTTAAAATGGATGGAACAGTTACTAATGATTAGGGAAAGTAAAAAAAAAATCACAATTAAAATTCTCAACCTATATTTATCAAGCAACCTTTAGAAACACACGGGATTAAATATCAATTGTACGATGACGAAATGTATGGTTTTCAGCAAAAGAGACAGCACAACACGCGAATTACAAATTGGGGACAGGAAAATCAAGAAAGGACGGCAATTTTCGTATCGACAAAGTGTTTTAACAGAGGAAAATGCGACACTGAAATCCGAAAGCATATTTGGATAGTGAAAGTTACCTCCCAAAAGCTAAGCAAAGTATTAAGAAACAGGAAAATTTCTTTGGAAAAAAAATAGAAAAGGACATTGGACTTTTACGTAATATCAGTCTTCCTACATAACAGATAATGCTGGACAATCTCCCAGTACTTTTTAACGTTGCGTTGTTAACGTTGCGATGCCGAGGCACACACTTCAAACTGCTTGCAAAATAATATTGTTGTCCGGAGACTTAAGATTTGCCGTCCTTTTATATAACAAACAACCACCATGCAAAAATCGCTATAAGTTGGGAAACACTGAGAGGAATATGAATGAGAAGGTTCACAACTAAGACTGGCAAAGATGGTTCTCAACTTTGACCGCAAAGATGGTTCTCAACTTAGACTCAAAGTAAGGTTCAGTTCTTTGCAATCTTAGTTGTAAACTTTCTCATTCATATTTCCTGTCAGTGTTTCCAAACTCATAGCAATCCTTGCATGGTGGTTGGTATGCAAAAGGACGTGTCCAACAAGTCTCCGCACAGCAATATTTTTTTGCAGACAGAGTAACTGCGTGTCGCGGCACTTATCTTTTAACTGCTATATTTTATCAATCCTCCTATGATTAAGAGGAGACTTGAAGTTAAATGAATGTTTGGTTCTGCAGAAGGATGCTGGGAATATTATGGACTAAATATGGGAGCAACGACAAAGTTTTAGAGAAAATGGGGCAAAATAGACACATACAGAGCATTCTGAAAGAGACAGATAAAATTTAGGAAACTATTAGGTTGGTTAAAAAATAATGTCGTTTTCTGACATATGTTAATATGTGAGAAAACGACATTTTTTTGCACCAACCTAATAAATCCAGATAAAACACAAGTCTACAGACGAATCCCTGATATTTCTACAGTATTACACGAACGCAGAATGAGCAGGACACTTCTAGCGAACAAAAAAAAAATAAAATAAATAAATCGCAAGTGATCGACTTCTCTGGTCAACTAGCCATGGAGGAAGATAGTTTGGTGGCCCAGCAACCATCTATAATGACTAGCTATGTTATGACACACAATGCCACCCTAATGACTTTCCGACCTTGATTCAGGACCTTGATGGTTGGCGTGATAAACCCATGAATGTCCGAGCTAGATCGACTGAATAAATAACAAGGAAATATAATGAGGAAATAGTGCTCGGAAAATTTGATACTCTCAGGACATATTGAACGTAAGAGGGAAAAAGGAAACCAGCGCATATCCTACTTAAAGAGCTTGTGTTTATCGCTGGCAAAAAAAAGGATTAGGAGAGATCGCAAAATGACAAGAGCTCAAAAGGACATGGAATTGTGCACAGCCATGATCGTCCACACCACGAAGCAACATGACAGATACAACTTCAGCAAATACGTCTAATTAACGTGCATGCATGCTTATAAAATGAGAAATATATTGTGTATTGAGGAATTACACAACATAGAAAGGGGTATACAAATAAGGGTGTATCTTCTCACCGGATTTATTCAACTTTTACAGTGAGGCGATCGTAAGGGTACTAGAGATTCTAACCAGGATCTATTCACACTGCACCCTGTCTTAACAACAGAAGATACGCAAATTTAGTACCTCCTAGACAACTTAGAAAAAGAAAGTGATGACGGAATATGTGAAACGGTAATCCGAAAGAGCCTCGTGTACAGGGATGGATGATAAACTACATCCGGCAGGAAGGTCTATGATCAAGAGGTTTTGAAGAGCTTGGAACCATCTCTTAATTGCTGTTGTTTCCAGGTGACCCCTGATCCGGTGTGGTAGCACTTGTTAGGGTCCCCTGCTGTGGACAAATAGTTAACCTTAAAACTGAGGTCAAAATCACTATGAAAGTATAAAATAGATGTTTATAGTAAAAATACCAGCAATATATTTTTGAGAAAAAAATTTGCCCAGCAATACATCTCTGAAAAAAAAAAATATACATATTCTATTCATACGAACCTATACTAAAAATTTTGTCGGCATTTAATAAACCGACTGAGGTTGATATACCCTAAAACAAAATAAACCAAACAAAACTGAAATAGCGCCGGAATCGTAAAAGAAACCTCCTAAAGTTTAATCAAAGAAACAAGAACAATTCGGTAAAAAACAAATAAAATAATGCTGGAATTGTACAATGCCAAAAACGAAGTAGAGAGCAACAGAATAGGAGACACTATTTTACAGTTTATGAAATTACCCAGATGTTCAAGAAAATTGTTTCTTGTCAGTTAAGCATTTTTGCTATCCTATTCCAAATTAGATGATTTCTGCTTAGCTTGTTTAAATAGCGATTCCATTCTACAATAAATAATACTTCTCATTCGACACTTTAAATTACCATTTTCATTCTACACTACTTTAATAGAAAACAAGTATATCTATTTATCTAGTAAACACACTCACACACATACAGATACAGATGCAGGAACAGACAAAGAAATAGAGAGAGAGAGAGTGTGTGTAGAAAAAAAGAAAGTGTGAGTTATAGGTGTGGTAGATAGAGTGATAGTTGGCTGTGAAATAGTCTCGTTAAGTGCTCCTCGTTCGTTCGTTTCCCGCTCTTGGGCAACGAAGTGCGCCATTTTGGCATCGATATGAAAGGCAACTAGCTCCTCCTCAGTCGTTAGTTTGATCAATATTAATGATCAATGGAGAGAGAAGGATGAAAGAATGGAATTAGTAACGCCTTGAGTTGGAATGAATTAGCATTGAAAGAATTCTTATTGTGAACACGACGCTAAATGATAAAAGAAACCCTTAGACCTTGCATACGAATATACTAGTAGTAGATTGAGCGCGTATATCAAAAACATCACAGTATATATATATATATATATATATATATATATATATATATATATATATATATATATATATATTTGTGTGTGTTTGAATGTGTATGAGTTTTAAGAGATACATATGAAAATGATTTGATAGATAGATAGATAATTAAAATTCTTAGATAAATAGATAGATAATTAAAATTCTCAGATAGATAGATAGATAGATAGATAGATAAAATTCTTAGATAGATAGATAGATAGATAGATAGATAGATAGATAGACAGATAGATAGATAGATAGATAGATAGATAATGGAAAGAGTGAAATAGAGAGATAGATAAAATTCTTAGATAGATAGATAGATAGATAGATAGATAGATAGATAGATAATTAAAATTCTTAGATAAATAGATAGATAATTAACATTCTCAGATAGATAGATAGATAGATAGATAGATAGATAGATAGATAGATAGATAGATAGATAGATAAAATTCTTAGATAGATAGATAGATAGATAGAAAATGGAAAGAGTGAAATAGATAGATAGATAGATAGATAGATAGATAGATAGATAGATAGATTTTTCTTTATGTGCCGTGTCCCCTAAGGACGCAGGAGATAATGGCGTCCCACAGCTTCCTGTTCTTTGTCACTCTTAATAAACATTGACTTTTTGTTATCCCTCCTAAGCCCTATTCCGAATTTCATTTACTCAAACTAATTAAGAATGTTATGCGTTGTTTTCTTCTGTCCCGGGAGTATCAAATTTCCAAAGCTATCCTTCCTCATTATATGCCCCGTAACATTAACTGTCTCTTCCTGATGTTAAGTATTAGATCCTTTTTTTTTCCATTTTCTCCAAAACTTCATATTCGGTCCATGGTATTCTCAGCATTCTTCTGTAGAACCACATTTCTGCTGCTTCAAGTCTCCTCTTCGTCTCTGGGGAGGTCGGCCAGCACTCACTGCCATACAAGTAGTCAGATATCACGTTACAGTTTAGTACACTTTTCCATGTTTCAAGCGAAATTTTCCTATTTTTTAGTACTTTCTTTAGCTTTTGGAATACTTTCTTGGCTACCCCTATACTTCGGATCTCGGTGTCACACATCACACATTCCGTCTTTTGTTAAAACAATTCCCAGATATTTAAATTTCCGCACTTATTTGATTTTGCTACCTTTGATTTGCAATTCGTAATCTGAGCTAATCCATGGCTGTAGGCAAAAAGAAGAGCTCGCTAAATACTGAGGCTATTTGTGCTAAATTAGCGCTTTTTGCCACTGGCAAAATATCAATCCATATCTCTCTCACACCACTAGATATTTTACAATTAAGTTCTCGTCACTGGTACGTCACAAAAATTGATACTGAAACTAATAGATTTCATGTGAATATGACTATCGCTTGGATGTTAAATTTTATAATTCTTAGCAACTAAAATTTGGTGAGCTTCTTTTTTTCTTTTTTTTTAATTCTTTATTATATTTTTTATTGATCATGCGCCTTTTAGATCACATTTTTTTAAAAAATAACCTTGTTGGCGATCAACTAGAAGCATTTAAAGAAAATATGATCTAAAAGAACAATTTAAAAAATTCAGAAAAAGACAATTGATGTCTCTAATCCCATTGTGAGAAAAGGAAGCTTAGAGATTTAAGCATTCAACGGTTAAGGAGAGGAGTGAATCAACGAGTAATTTACTTAATGATTTTTTTGTCAGAGCGCGGTAAGGAAGGGATGGTGAAGAAGCAAACATTGTTTAAAGCTACAATGGACCGGAAATTGTGAAGAGCCATGGTCGCCCACGTCATGATACAGAAAAGAATAAAAAGTGCAGAAATATTTATTTGTGATGTTTTTTTTTTATTTTACGGCAACGTAGTAAAAAAGCGTTTTGTTTTTTTCTTTCTTTGTAAATTCTAACTCCATGAAAAACGAGAAATATATCAGAAATCAATTTGGGTGTTGAAAATTATCCGCATAAGTGGATTTTGTAGCTTTGCATTGCAAAAGTTATAGCTGTGGAATTTAATTTCAAAACGCAAATTCCAGTAGCTAAGGTGTGACTTCTTACGGCTAAAATGCGTTAAAATGATGATTCGGCATAGTGACGTAAATGCTGTTTTTATATCTTATCCTAATTCCTTATATGTTTATCTGCGTTTACAAAGTGATGAAAATATCTTTTCTTAGTTTGTTGGTTGGAGAGAAATTTATTCTTTGTTTTAAACCAAACAGCTTGATTTCATATTCTTTAAAACACATATCACAACCACACTTGCGGTGCACCAGGAAGTTTAAACCGTGATGTTTTTTTTTCCTAGTGTCAATTAAGGTTCCCGGGCTCTAAAAACATCAGACACGTGCGAATTCACCCAATCAGAAGTGATTACCTACTGGTCAGGTACTCAGTCTCACTTAGCTGAATCCACAGAATTTCGCCCAAGATTCTCTTGCTTTCATTGCGTTCACCATTCAGTCCAAGAAAATATTTAAAAAATAGATCATGGCTTGAAGTGGGACGCAGCAGGTGAAGAAAGACTGGACCCTATAGCCTTGGCTGGCAACCAGACAAAGAGGTGGACAAATCTGAATTCAAAAATAGAGCAGAGTGTGGAGGTATTTTCGACGAGGATTTTTCTGGATTGTTAGTGTGGACATTTATGTTGTTGTAAATGTTTAGAAATATTGGAAGAGTTGTACGAGTGAAGACTTAGCCCACGAGAAAGTGGTGTTGTCGCCTGTCCAACATAATAGATATTATTTTTAGCGTTGGAGATGCAGTCTCCCAGAGTACATTTAGATTTATAAACGATGTTGGTTTTCTGCAACACACAAGTGGCTGGGGAAGAGTCATTGCGAATAATTTTACTAGATATGTTGGATTTAGTGCAGTATATAACCAGTTTTATTTTTATTTTATTTATTTTTTTTTTTTGCTAGGGTCTGTGGTTGATGTATTAGTTTTTTTTTTGCAAAATTTTTATGCTATTTTCTCAAGTCTTGTTTATAATTAGTATGCATCTGGTTACGATATAAAAGATTGATATGTTTGCAGTTAGTTGATATGTGTGTCTTCGTGCATATATATATATATATATATATATATATATATATATATATATATATATATATATATATCCACTTCTTCTTCTTCTTGCTATGTAACTTCTTTTTCTTCTTGCTATGTCCTGTCTTCTTTCTCAATATATATATATATATATATTTATATATATATATATATATATATATATATATAGTGTATGGGGGCAGATGATCATTATTTAGACATGTGTTATTAAATATAACAGACAACGAATGCCTGTTGTTTTATCATGAGCCGTTCAAAGCTTCGTATATTGGCTTCAATCTCAGAAGAAAATAAAGACAAAAACTCTCCATCGATTGGATATTTCTTTATTGTGCTCTTCATCGATCTAAGCTTTCGGTTCACATGAGCCATGGTCAGAGCTTACCTTGATAAATAACACAATAAAGGAATGGCAATTCAAACATACTTAAAAGAAAGCTGTGAAGAGAGGATCGCCCGCGTTTTGTAAAGGAACAGCATTAAAAAATAGTCATGAAATTTTCCCGCTCTGAAAAATACGATTAAAATGGAAAGACCAAATGGAAAAAAATATATTTCTATTTCAGAAAACGCGAATTCTTTAAGTACCACAGACATGTTTAAAAAACAAAACAAATTAAAACAGACGCGACCTAAGCAGTTTACTCCAAGCGAATCTTGCTCTTGTAGCTTTTACTGACAACGAACTTGAACAGAACTTTGGTTTGACATATATTTAATTGTTATAGGCTTGACTACTTTCTCAATATGAAATTTGGTTTTGGGTATTTTACGTCCTTCCCGCTTGGCAATAACTTTTGCTAAGCAATACTGTCTTTCGATGGAGGCAGTAAATAAAAAAAACTTGCCAAAAATATGTTTAATGATACACAAAAATAAGGCAGCGGGCAAAAATATACAATTCAAAAAAAAAAAAAAGGGGAAAAATCTATTGTCATAATCTGTCACTTTTCTCGGGAGATTTACGAGTTTTGAACGAGCGATACGAAATATGTTTTTAGAAAAATCAATCACTTCTGGACGCAGTTTTTCGCGTTTTGTTTTCACATCTTATTTTGTTTTTTTCTCTCTGTTTATTTAAGTAAGAAAAAACACAGGAAAATGAAGTTTGTTTGTGAATATTCAAACGATATGCAATAGTAAGTAATTTCTAGTGATTCTGTCAGAATTTGAAGGACGATATAAGACTGCCCTCAATATGCAGTTATACGCAGGGACCCTTTGAATGAAAACCATTTTCACATTGTTGTCCCTCCACCCAAATTCTATCGCTCGCCTCTGCTACTTTTATCCATCTTCTTTCTCTTGTTCCTCTCCTTCTCGTGCTAAATGCCTCGTTATCATCCTTCCCACTTGCTCTCTATTTTCTACTTATTGCCAACTCACTTCCGAGAACATTCTTCATTTCTAGCATCGCTTTCTTTTCTTTTCCTTCTTTTTCGCTCTTTCATTCCTACCGTTTCTTACTCATCATGAACTTAGATGGGTGAATATTAGAAATACCAGATGCTTTAAACGTGTCTGTGCGGATGGTGCAATGGATAAGGTCTCTCCGAGTTCCAATTCTAGTCAGGTTCGTTATATTTACTTACATGCATGTAACCTTGGAAAAGTTTGAATCCACTTCTTTCTCGCCAGGTATGGGTTAATTAGTCGGACTTCTTTTTCGTCTTCTTCTTGCAATGTCCATTCTTAGTCTTCTTCTTGCTATGACCATTCTTCTTCTTCTTCTTCTTCTTCTTCTTCTTGCTATGTCCCTTCTTCTTCTTCTTCTTCTTCTTCTTCTTCTTCTTCTTCTTCCACTTCTTATCTTCTTCTTCTTCTTCTTCTTCTTCTTCTTGCTAAGTCCCTTCTTCTTCTTCTTCTTGCTATGTCCCTTTTTCTTCTTCTTCTTCTTCTTCTTCTTCTTCCTCTTCTTATCTTCTTCTTGCTATGTAACTTCTTCTTCTTGCTAAGTCCCTTCTTCTTATCTTCTTCTTGCTATGTAACTTCTTCTTCTTCATATCTTCTTCTTCTTGCTATGTAATTTCTTCTTCTTCTTCTTCTTGCTATGTCCCTTCTTCTTCTTCCTCTTCTTATCTTCTTCTTCTTGCTATGTCCCTTCTTCTTCTTCTTCCTCTTCTTAACTTCTTCTTGCTATGTAACTTCTTCTTCTTGCTATGTCCCTTCTTCTTCTTCTCTTCTTCTTCTCTTCTTCTTCTTCTTGCTATGTCCTTTCTTCTTCTTCTTATCTTTTTCTTCTTGCTATGTAACTTCTTCTTCTTCTTGCTATGTCCATTCTTCTTTCTTCTTCTTCCTCCTTTTCTTCTTTTTTCTTCTTCCTCCTCTTCTTCTTCTTCTTCATATGTCCCTTCTTATTCCTATTCTTCTTCTTGCTATGTCCATTCTTCTTTCTTCTTTTTCTTCTTCTTCCTCCTCTTCTTCTTCTTCTTCCTCTTCTTATCTTCTTCTTCTTCATATGTCCATTCTTATTCCTATTCTTCTTCTTGCTATGTCCCTTCTTCTTCTTCTTCTTCCTTATTTTCGCTAATGCTTCATCTCTCTTGCTCTCACGCACTTTTCATTTTTGCCTGCCTCCGATTCGTTCCTTCAACTTTTCTCTTTCCCCACAAAGTGTATCTTCTCTTTTTCTGACTTTTCTTTGTCCTTTTCTTCTCATGCTAACTTCCTTTCTCTTTATCTCTCTTTTTCTTTCTCCACCTGTCTCCATTTCTTTTTTTACTTTTCTCCTCCTCTCTTATTTTTCCTCTCTTTCTCTACTGACTTTCTTTTTTTCTTTTGCACTTTCTCTACATCTCTTTCCATCTCTTTCCTTCTCTCTCTCGCATATAATTCTAATTTACAAACTCAAAGATGCGTTTAATGCATTTAGCTACATATATGGCAATTTTTTAAAGCAAATTGAGTTTCAATTTATTGCTAGCTCTTCGACTCACATTAAAGAAACGCATGATGGAACTCTAATGACCTACATACTAACTTAATTGTCGCAAATATGAAAAATAAATGCGTCGCAAAATAGCGTAACTTATATGTGTGTGAGAGAGAGAGAGAGAGACATGAATAGAGCTTGAGATAGTTATGTAGTTAAAGAAACCATTATAATTTCTTTATTGTTGTAATAAGTGACAGCTAAAATACTTTGGGATTGTTTCAAACCCATATTCTTGCGAATGTCAAGAAACTCCAAGTCAGAAATTACATCTTGTGATTGGAAAATCGAACAAGCACAATAATTTAAATATCTGGTGAATGTGTTAACAGAAGACAGAAAGTGCGACACTGAAATCCGGAGGCTCAGTGAGATAGACAAATATGCTTTTTCAAAGCTAAGCTCTTCTTGTATTGTTTTGTAACGGCATTCACCCGGGGTGAGTTGAGCTGGCTCCAACTGAATTAACCGCATCGCGCGTCAAGGCCATCCACTCCCGTCGATCGGCAGCAGAATCGACGGTATGATCGAGCCATTCGCGATTCCAGCGTCGGACTCCGAAAACGCGGGGACCGGACATGAGTTCCATATCTGCTTTGACCGTTGCGAGCCACGTCTTGAGTTGACCACCTCGGCGCTTCCTCCAACCAGTGTGTGCGTTTGGCGACACTAGTTTACGGACGAACTCAACACCAGGCACGTGGCCGAACCACCGGAGTCTCCTGTTAAGCAGAGTTTCTTCCAGGCCCAGAATGTTGCATCTGGCGCGGATGGGCGTGTTGGGGATCCGGTCGGAGAGGCGCACGCGCAGGATACGGCGAAGGCAGTAGTGATCGAAGACCTCAAGCTTAGGAAGATGCTCTCTGCGCAGGGGCCAGGTCTCACAACCATAGAGAAGAAATGTTCTGTCCATGGCTTCGTAGATTCGCGACTTCTTGGATCGTCTTATCTCCTGGCGAGACCAAAGTCGTTTTTGAAGACGGACAAAGGCAGCTCTAGCCAAAAGCTAAGCAGAGTATTAAGAAAGAGAAAATCTTCGTTAGAATCAATGAAAAGAATACTGAAATGTTGCGTGTTAACTGTCCTCCTATATGGCAGTGAATGTTGGGCAATCTTCTAAAAGAGGAAGCAAAAATCTTTTGGTAACACTTTATAAGTTCGGTTAGTTTTTAATTTAAAATGAACCAAAATAGTAAAGTCCTATTTTTGAATCCATACCTAGATGCAGATCTCATAAAATATCGCAGCTAATCATTTTTTTCTCTCTAATTCGGTAGAGCCTTTTGCATAATATCTGACATGAATATCCTGCATCATAAAATATCTGCTCCAGCTGAAACGATGAAGGAAAAAAAAAATCAAAACAGATTAATGCTGCGTCAAATATTACACGAACTCCATCCACATTCCCTAATGGATTCATTTTAAAATATATTTCTTTTCGTACTTTTTAAAAAAATTCAGAATATTCTAATATGAAATTGGGCCTGATATGCTCTCAAAGAAATTAAATTTGTTTGAAGTATTGGTTGAGTAAAAAAAATACGTTCGTTATTCTCTTTCTTTTTAACAGCATAAAAATTCAATCAACATTCTGAAGTCTATAATTACAATAAAAACGGGCATAATAATGCTTACATTGTGAAATCTAAATACCTTTTATCGTACTAGAAATGTCGAAAGTTAAAAAAAAATATTAATTGTTCCCCAAAAGTGTTGTCACGATTTTTACATATACCATGTATTGATGCTGATAGATGCAATTTTACTAAGCAAATTTCTACTAGTATGAAAATTGTTATTTGTCTCCCCATTCACGTATTGTTTTTACTAACAAATCGATCCAGAAACAGGTTTTAATCCCTATCAAATTAATTCTAGAATTTACCATTGTAATTGTTTTCCCCTGATTACTTCGATAATAAGTGTCAAGAGTTAGACGGTGTCGTAGCACCTGTTAGTGTCCCAGATATGGGCAAATATTAAACCCCTAAACAAAAGGAAACTATGAAAATACATTTTATAATAAAAATACCAGCAATATATATTATAGTAAAAATACCAGCGATACTTTTATAGGAAAAAAAAACATCAATACATTTTTATATAAAAAGTGACCAACAATACATATTTATTGTAAAATGACCAACAATATATTTTTAAAGCAAAATGAACAACAATAGATTTGCAATCAAAATATATTTACTTGAAGTCATAAAATTGTTTCAAATTATTCAGATTTAGGCATTAAATATCTCATAGAGGCTGATATTCCGTTAAACTACATTAACCAACCAAATCTAAGGTTAGAATATTAGGACTAATCAAAATATGCCAATCAATACTGGAAAAGGAACGTTCGATCATTTACATAGTACATATAATAAAGTGATAACGATCATACGCTAAATAACAATCACTGTACAGGATTCTGTAACCAAGTCATGTTCTTGGTACTGAAGAAGCCTCGTTTGTATTTCCCTCTTAAGAAATTAGAAAAGATATATATATATATATATATATATATATATATATATATATATATATATATATATATATAAGTGAACATTTGGTCTGATGATTGCGTTTAGCATAAAACAGTAAAACTCAAATGTTGAGTTTTATATTTACATACGCTCTATCTCTGATATTGAGCACTTTATCCCATAAATATAGCATATCTTAAAATCATATATATATATATATATATATATATATATATATATATATATATATATATATATATATATATATACTGTCACCCGGTATAAATCTAACCTTATTCAGCGGCAGTGGAAAGTGTGTGTTGATGGATTTTCAAAATAGAAAGATGCCAACATGAATTTCAGCCACGTTCATTTTCACACACACACACACACACACACACACACACACACATATATATATATATATATATATATATATATATATATATATATATATATTGAAGAATAAAAAATATAAAAAAAGCAAAAATCTTTAGACACACTAGGTTGTAGATTAATATTCTTTCGTTTTTTTTTTTATTATTATTATTTCATTTAGATTCCTCGACTAGTTTCGCCCAAAATGGGCATCATCAGGAGAAGAAATATTTCTGCTTGCTGGTAGCAGTGAACTACAGAAATGAATGTCTTGATGGAGAAAATGAACTTTTGTCTGGAGTTTTCATTTGTTTTTGTTTTTTTTATCTTTTTAACATGAATCTTTTAACTTTCCTTGTGTTGGTCAAACCGTCTCTTTTAAGTTGTTATTTGAGAAAAGAGCTGGATGGATTCATGCTGCTCTGAATTCCCCTGGTCAGTTTGACTGTTTAATATATATATATATATATATATATATATATATATATATATAATTATTTATACATTATATGCGCGGTACTTATTAGAAAGCGCTCAATATCAGAGATAGAGCTAACGTATTTTGTTGGATTGATGTGAGTTTGTGACCCTGGATTTCACGCTTTTGCGATCGTCAGACAAACTGATAATTTTTTTAAAAATTTTGATTTATGTAGATTACGTGTATTGGTGTTATTATATACACAGTCATCAAAAACAAGCAAATAACCAGCTTTAAAATAATGACATAAACTTTTTTTTAAAAATTAAAAATAAAAGTAATAGTAATTTTTACTTATCATAATTTTACACACAGCCCACCGCACGTATATACGTACATGCGAGGAAATATCATTCAGCGAAAAAATAGAAAAATGCTCTGATTGCAGACATGTATACATTCACGAGACATTCACGAGGAATTTTCGCTACACTTCCAATCTTTGAATTTCAACATACAAATGCGTACGTATAGACACAACACCACCCATATACATACATATATCAAATCCCAAACTGTCCACATATGTTTATATCTGTATGAGTCCCGGCGGACGAGCAAGTGTGTATGTGTCTGCGTACCTCATCTGGTGTACGGACATGCATCTATGTATGCGTTAGCACGATGACATCACGACGACGATTCCCCCCACTCCCATATTAACACCAATACACGCAATCCCAAATTTAAAAAAAAAAACAATTAATTTGTCTGACGATCGCAAAAGCGTGAAACCCAGGGTCACAAACTCACATCAATCCAACCACACACACACACACACACACACACATATATATATATATATATATATATATATATATATATATATATATATGTATGTATATATATTAATGACATTTCACCATTGTCATAAAATTCGATTTAAATTGAAATCTCTATTTTTCTCTCTTTTTATCAGATCAGATTCTTCGTATCGTTTCAAGACGTTAACTGTCATGGCTCTCCATAATTTCCTAAGTTTGTAAATTTTCATTTTCTTTTGTTATGTCTCCTAAACCCTTGTCCACCGGCCATTTAAAGAATCTCGTTAGGCAGGATATGTGATTTTTTCCTCTCTTCCCTCTGTCGCAATTGTCCTTTATATATCCTGTGAGTATCAGATTTCCCAAGCCCTCTTTCCTCATTATGTACTCTACAAATATCAGCTCTCTCTCAGATGTTGTGTGTAAGTGTATTTTATATTTTCATTCTCTGTAAAAACATCGTCGATGCCCACATGTTTAGCCCAACGTATTCTCAGCATCATTCGCTAGAATCACATTTCTTTGGCCTCAAGTCTTCTCTCCATCTATGGGGAGATTTTCCAGCACAGACTGCTGCTATATAAGTTCAGCACTTTTTCCTGTTTTTTTTTTTTTTAATAATTTGCATCGATTTGGGAAGGTATCTGTAGGTGTTACACTTTCCCTGCCCCATTATTACACATCACATATATTTAAATTGTTGTAAGTGTTTGATTTAGGCCTCTTCAATTTGATCAGATTGATTTCTTAAAATTTCATCAGATTTTCTTTTTGATTTTTTTACATTTCCTACAGAGAATCAAAAAAGTTTGTACCATAATTATTCGTGTAAAGCACGCAAACGTGTATCACAGGCACTCCTACTTTTAGGCTATTTTTGACAAAATTAACTCGTGTATAATACGTACTGAATTTGGATAATTTGTAACAGCTAAGTTTAAACTAAATTTAAAATTTGTATACGTTTTGGTTTGACTAGAATAGGAATTAGTGTAATTTACATTACATTTATTTTTTTGTAACCTAGTGAATGTTACTGAATAGAATAATTAAACGAAGGTTGGTAATGAACGATAATACTTAGGGCAAGAACAACACATATAAGATTCGCCAGGGGCGTAGAAGTAGTCAACTGCTAGAAGTGAGTCAAGTGAATTCCACAATTAATCTACAACTGCAGGATATCCACTAACCCCCCCCACACACACACGCGGTCAGATGTGACACAAGGCTGAATTTAATGTGGGGTATCCGAGCCCGTATGCTCGGCTAAAAATTCCCCGTAGACGTATAAAATGGGTTCGGGTAGCTGTTTCCTGAGTCGAGACTCTGCCCTTTGACATAGCCACGTCTGGGGATTCTCTCTGCCCGGGGACAGAAAGTTTGACCAGAAAAGCTGGAGATGATGCTCTAAATATAGACCAACATACAGTATTTACTACTGTATTTACCTATATGGGGACATACCTACTATCGTCCGTAGGTGTGCTACAACAATTTTGAAACAGAATTTTACAGTTTAAAAATAAACGTACAGATATGATAATCACTATCAATATTCGGTTCATGTTTCTTTTATGCAAGTGTAATGGGTGCCCGGAAAAGTGACGCAAGTCAATCATTCCGACAGACCACATTTAGCAATCAGAGCTTACCGTCATGAGTATAGGTATTCCAGTTGTAACAAATGTAAATTTCACCGCACTCGTGTATAATAAAACTTCTGTCATCCAAGAGATTTAATGACGAAGCATAGGAAAACTTTTATGAATTTTATCGCGTGATCTTTGCACTATCAGTTAACTCAAGGGAAATGTGAAAGGACATTTTCAAGCATAAAGATCATGAAGGCAATTTTCGCTGTCTAAAATAATTTTAGAATCATACATGTTGCTATCCATTGAAAAGGAATTGTTAGATGATTTGTATGCAGAAGGAATTATTAGCAGATTCGTACAATCATATAGTGAACACAAACGATTGCTCTTAATGCAGTGGACTGCATGCAATGCTCTATTGTGCTTCTGTACTATCCTTTAATGTGTAAATCGTGCAGTAAGTTGCATTTAAATTTGGTATCTACTGTAAGTAATATGTGCAGTACATGTAGACTCTAATTTCTAATAAATACATTATTTTTATATGAAAAAAATGAATAGTACAGTTTTCCATATGTATTTTTTTTTTAAATTGGATTTATTCCTTATCAAAATTAAAGCATAGCATTGTAGTTTTGTTCAGGTTTCCTCAATCAATAGATAGCCAATATTTTAGGTCCAGTTCGCCACTGACTATGCTAATACAAAATACAATATAGTTATCACTTTGGTTGACAGCTTAAATTTTATTCTAATATAGAGTTTAGATAGAAAGTGTTTTCACTCATATCAAAACTTCTAACTCTGACTGAGAAAATGCTGCTAGCAAAGCTATCTGATTTCTTTATATATTCTTCTCTAGATTGCCATATGACAGGTAGTTGAATGACCACGTGATTCACGATGTGTACGTTGATTGATATTCTCAATCATGAGCGACCCGTACTTTGATCATTCTATCCATAGCCCGCCTTGGTCAAATCACGTTTCTGTATATATTCCGGTATTCATCATCGATTTTCACTGATGTCTGTCGATAAAGAATCTTTAACGTTTTATTGAAATCTACGTCATCGCTCGATATATTTCCACTGATACGGAAGACAAGTTGTGAAAAGAATGATAGAGATTACACTGAGAGAAAAAAAAAACTGTTATCGTTTGACTAGAGTTAAGGCTATTTTCCAAGCGAACATTTTAAGAGCAGTCAAGCCGTTGACCAAAGATAAATATAATTCTTTTGATAAAAGCAACAAATTCAGTGCAGTCGAAATCCCAGTAATTGATTTTTTCCCAGACGCGAGATGATAATGCATCAGATGACTATTCATTTGAAACCGACAGTATCTCTGTCTGCTTATTAATTAAACGTACTGGAGCCTGCCTCCTATACAAAGAGAGAGAAGATCTATATAACTGTATATTTTCCTCTATATAATACGCATAGGTTTCATCTTGACATCTTTTCGAAGTCGTCCTGATGTGGTATCATTTATCACAGTGAGGACGCTCTCATACGATATAATGAAAACAAACATTTCTAAAAAAGAAATCGAGACAATAGTTCGCACAATATATGCAGTACGTCTACTGACGATTTCATACAGTGTAGCTTACTAAGGGAGTGGCTATTTTACTTCAAGACAATCGGTCGACCATCTGACAGGCGCCTTTTAGTCGAAAACCACATTATATTGTGAATATACACTTGTAGTCAATATTGATAACATCAAGTCTATCGATTGAATTGGAAAAATGTGAACGAAAGGCATAATCAAAAAAATGATGCTACCATAAATCAATTCTTCTTTAACGAAAGCGTGTTTAATATATATATATATATATATATATATATATATATAATGTCGTTTTTTGACGTTAAAAAATACGTCAAAAAACGACATTATTACGTCATTATTTTTGCACCAACCTAATATATGGTATGTACAAACACGCAGACACATATAAAAAGATATATATATTTTTCTCGACTAAATAACCGCCAGAATGGATTATCCCGCCAAATAACTGCCAGAATGCACCACTGACCCATATATATAAATAGTCGAGAAAAATACAACATTCGCGGCCTGACGATTGCGTCTAACATGAAACAGCCTGTCACCACTGAGTGTTGACGCCAATGCTCACTTTTATATTTATATACGCTCTATCTCTGATATTGAGTACTTTATCCCATCAACATAACACACTTTACAAGTATATTTCTGCATATATATATATATATATATATATATATATATATATATATATATATATATATATATATTTGTGTGTCTGCGTGTATGTGTGTGTATGTATGTATGTATACATACACACAGGTGTGCGTGTGTGTGTGTTCGTGTTTGTACGGCATACTTCATTCAAACATGATTCTATGAATAATATAGACATATTGTTTCTACCTATTTTTATACTGATCCTTTCCAGTTTTTCAAACATTTTCTTGATGTTGATATATATGATAATTAAAAGGTATAGAATATTTATGGACTAAAGTCCTCAAGATTAGGGACAGAGGACATATAAATATAAAAGTGGACACGGAGGTCAACACCGACAGTCTGTTCGACACCGGAAGATTGCTTTCAAGAAAAGATTAAGTTATATATATATATATATATATATATATATATATATATATATATATATATATATATTAGGTTGGTGCAAAAAAAATAATGTCGTTTTCTCACATAGTAAAATATGTGAGTAAACGACATTATTTTTGCACCAACCTAATATATATATATACGTGTGCGTGTGTGTGTGTATGTGTGTACTTAGACAGCATATCTTCATTTAAACATTTTTCATAGAATAATATAGACATATTGTTTCTACTTATTTTTATGCTGTTCTCTTCCCCAGTTGTCTAATCAGTTTCTTGATCTGAAATTCATCAAGGAAGACGTTGTTTTTGCTTTATTTTTTCAATCCAAGTACTTTTCGTCTTTTCTAGTTCATTTTCGGGGGTAAATTATAAAGACAAACTTACTGTATCTGCGATAAAATCTGCATTCCGTTGTGATGGTATTTAAAAAAAAAAAATACGCGCAAATGCGGTTTGTTATAATTATTTTAAAATTTGAAATTTTACCGGTTGTAGATATGGACTTTTTTCCAAGAATACCTTCTGTCTTCTTGAAGTTTATCATTTTTCCATTTTTTTCGCTTTCTTTTACTATCCTTCGTGTCTAGGAAGTTCTCTAACTTTCTTTCCAAGTCAGCCATCAACACAGTGTTATCTGCGTATCATATATAATAGTAACAATGAAAATATTAATAATAATAGAATACCTCCGCCTACCCTGACAAATACTCTTCTCGGAGGTCACATCTGGCAAGAGACCACGTAGATGCCAACTCCCCGTCGTCGATTCAAGAATAATCTCAAAAACACCTTAGTGAAGACAGAAATCGATCCGGTTAATAGGGAGACGGAAGCTGCCGAAAGAACGAATTGGCGAAGAGCAGTCCACGATAAAACAACATCCTTCCAGAACACCAGAAAAAAAATAAAAGGGGTCAAGAGAGCCCCCCACACACACACAAAAAAAAAAAGCCTGAACTCTCCAACCCGGTGGCTGCGGACATCTGTTTAGATCCAACATGGAACTCATTTCACGCAGAAGAAAATGTCGATGAACACCGCAATACTGAAGAACGAATTCCACCAATGAAAGCGACGACCGATTATATATCATGGTAGTGTTTCCAGCTCCCTTAGCATAGCCTCCCTATAGAGGTTGAATAAACTTGGGAAGAAGACATATTTTTGTCTTAGGTCCCTTTCTATTTTGATGTAGGTACTCAATTCATTTTCTATCTGTATGCACGCGGTTTTCAGTAAAAATATTGGGTCAAAGTGCAACACCATAAAAGAAATTGAGGTTGGCGTACAAATATAAGAATCCCAATAGAATAGTCAGTTTGATAAGGGTCTTCCAAGGAAAGTCATTACAAACATACACGTGAGGATAAAGGTTTTGGATAATATCAGCGCATAACTTCGTAGGTGGGACCCAGTTAGAAAGCGTCCTGGGTATGATGATAAACTACATCCACGTCCTGGGTATGACGATAAACTACATCCGCGTCCTGGCTATGACGATAAACTACATCCGCGTCCTGGGTATGGCGATAAACTACGTCCAACAACAAGGCCTCAGATAACGTTTTCGGAAAAATAATGTTGCCAGCTATACATTTTTGAAACAATAATGTTGCCAGCTATACGTTTTTTGGAAAAAAAATAATTTTGCCAGCAATACGTTTTTGAAACAATAATGTTGCCAGCTATACGTTTTTTCTAAAAAATAATGTTGCCAGCTACACGTTTTTCTAAACAATAATGTTGCTAGCTATGCGTTATTTGAAACAATAATGTTGCCAGCTATGCGTTTTTGAAACAATAATGTTGCCAGCTATATGTTTAATAGTACTGTATATTTAATATATGTATAGGTATATGTGTATGTATGTATATGTGTGTATATATATATATATATATATATATATATATATATATATATATATATATATATATATATATATATATACCTTAATTTGGCATTAAATGACCGACAGTGGTTGATATGCCATAAAACCCAACCAACCAACCAGTTAGAAACGTCTACTGGTTGTGTTATCAAGCCCGCTCAAACGGTTTCCGATTAAGGATGTCCCCAAGTATCTAGATGTGACTCCTAAGTCATTTTTTCTCCCTCAACATATACGCAAGAACTGCTGTATTGTGGAATTGACTCCCAGCATGACGTTTTCCTGATCACTACATTTTGTCCTCGATGGCTGTCCGCTTGTGAATACTAGGCACTTTAAGGTTGCTTGGTGCGGGTGGTGTAATGGATATTGGCTCGAAATTGGAGATCGAAGAACCGAGTTCTAATTCCAGTCGGGTTCATTATATACCCTTACGCACAAATACTCTTGAGAAATGTACGAATCCAATTCTTCTCTCCTAGCTATCCGTTAATTAGTAGGACTTGTATCAGTAAATTATAATTATCTCCAATTATTATGCCCTAAAAATATTTAAAGGCTTTAAATATCCTGCAAAAGGTTGATATGCTTTAAAAATATAAATAAATCGATTTTGTCTTTTCTTACGTTTGTACGGCTCGATGCACTTACTCGCTAGCTTGAGTGGCTCTTGGGCCTTTATTGTGCGAACATTAGTATAAAAACTATCTGCATTCGTTATCGCCTCTAAATATTTTACTTTCATCTTTAAGCCGCTAATATCTTCGCGCATTTCTAATTTCGCACAGACAAATTAATTATCTATTCAACATTAAAATCAATTAATTAGACCGATATTCAAGCTTTAATTAAACCACGTAGATTAAAACCGGAATTAATTAAGAACATTTTCTGTGATTGTTGGCGCGATGTGTTTTGACTTGCAGCCGAAAACGCAGGAAACTCAAGGTTATATGAATGTTTCTTAGCGCGGAAAGAATTTTGTCTTTCCAAGTAAAGCTACGTCGCGAAACTTATGAAGAATTAAATTATATTGAATATAAAGGATTGGATACTGATTATCTGAGAGTATCAAAACACACACAAACACACACATATACATACATACATATATATATATATATATATATATATATATATATATATATATATTTTAATTCCCCATAATTTTTATTTTTCCTTTTTTTTATGCGGTAAATTCCAAAGACGAACCTCAAAAATGTACATTGTATCAGGTTCCTGTGCACATTTGCTTACAGTGTGTTTAATTCTCCACTTATGTCGATCAGATACAGCCTGTTCTATTTCCTCACAAGTCCAATCTAAGGTTTCTTTGTCAAGCTTGAACATTCTGCGCTGTCTAAGTTGTGACCTTCCTTATTTATATTTAGGGTCGGTTTCCCAACTCATAACAGTTTTTACATAGTCTTTACCTGGTGTGTGAATGGACGTCCCCAGCAAAATTGACGTCACCAGAGAGCAACATTTTTTGGCGGATAGGGTGACGGTTCGTGCCTCAGAACTTAGTACTGAACTCTTATGTAATACCAGCCCTCCTACCTGTCAGTGGATGCTAGACAATTCTATCACGCATGAAGAACAGACTTGACGCAACAGAAATTTCGTTATGCAGACAGATTCTGAAATTACCATGGACTGAATACGTGACAATAAGAAAGTCTGAGAGAAAATGGAAACCAAAGGGACACTTATACTTAACATGAGAAAGCGACTCTTGATATTTCTATAGCGATTAAGGAAGAAAGAGGGCTTAGAAAATTTGATACAAATAGGACATATTAAACTACAGATAGAAAGAGGAAAACTATGCAGAACCTACCTAACGAGATTGTGTAAATGGTTGGCAGAACAGGGATTAGGAGAGATTTTTTAAAAATTACGAAGAGCTACAAAGGACAGGAAATTCTGGAGCGCCACTACTATCCGTGCCCTAAAGAGACATGACATATAGAAGAGAAACACACAAGAGAAGGAAAAAGTAAATATACAATAATGACAGACAAAACGGCCACACAAAACGTATTGTATTGATTATACAAACATGAATAACAACATGCTAATAATAATAAACGTATCAGTCATAAACAAATCAATCCCTCTAATATTCACATTGTTTGCACCCACCTCGGTATTCACTCATTCCTCTAGTCAAGAGTGGCCACTCATGCACACTCTGGCACAAACTATTTATCAGCATCAATTTCCTGGCAAGCCTCCCGTTATTAACTGTATCATGGCGTCAGTAGAACGTGGGTAGCGTGCGAAGAACCTATCCTTTACACTTCCCCAGAAAAAAAGGTCATAGTGTTAAGACCCGGCAAAGGTGGTGGCCAGTCAATGGCTTCTCGACGTCCAATTCACCTGTTGGAAAATTCTTCGTCAAGTAGCGCACCCACAGCGAGTGTGAAGTCCGGTGGAACCACATGCTGAAGAGTAGAGGTCGCCATGCTACTGGAGTTCGCGTACCTGTACTTGCTGTATACCGACTTTTGCAGGACCCTGGATATACTGGATTCTGTGGTCGTTTTCGAGCTATAATAGTAAAGCAACTCAGTTCGTGGCACCGAACGGCCAGACTACTTACGCATATGATTTGATTATAGCGGTGAAGGCTTGTGCAGATCCTATCATATTTATGCTGTATCCGTTGTACCACAAGGTTCCCAAACTAATCTCCACTAGTTTTGAATTAAGATTTGTTCTATGCCAAGTCTGTCTGCCACACAAAGATATAAAACGAGTATATCCTGTTCATTGCTTATAACAGGCGTAGGGGAGAGGCACAGAGGAGTAATGGATAGCGGCTCGAAATAAGTTCGAATTCCAGTCGAGTTTGTTACATTCGCTTACTTGAAAATACATTTTGGGAGGATATGAATCCTTCTCTTAACATACGCACACACACACACGCACACACGCACACACACACACACACATATATATATATGTTCTGGGTATGACGATATACGGCAGCAAGACCTATGATCAGAAGATTTGGAGGAGTGTGGAACAACCGGTTAATTACTGTTGTTACCAAGTCCATCCTCACCCGGGTTGGTAGCACATGTTAGGGTCCCAGCAATGGGCGAATAGTTTACCTACCGCCAAATTGGGGTCAAATCACTACAAAGTGTAAAGATTTTTATAGCAAAAATCCGGTAATACACTTTCATAGTAAAGTAATTACCAGCTATACATTTCTGTAAGGAAAAGAAAATATTATCATTTTGTAACAAAGAAATTACCAGATTTCTTGTTTCCCTGACAACTAGAATTTAAAAAATGAAACGCAACATCAATCACCATCTTTTTTGAACGCTGTTTCGTTTCTTTTCTTCAATCTTCTCCATCCCCAGTCATCTTATTCTCTTTCGCACCCCATAATCTGCGTTCTGGTGGCATTGTTGCCTTTATTTGGGGGAAAGGATAAAAAAAAAAAACTACACTATTTTGGATCACATACCTGAGCAGGCAATCTATAGCAAAAAGTGGAAGTAGCTTAAAACTATAGGGGATAAGAAGTTGTGGATTGCAATGTTCCCACACGAACTAAAGAGAGAGGGCGAATAGAAGAAGAGAAAATACTACATTCTCTTTAATTTAATAACTTGGATTTTAATAATTATGCTATGCCGCTGTATAATGCGCAGTAATTATTTCTCGTCGCGCAAGATATAAATATTCCTTTTGCCTTTCATTACTGATCCTGGCGCACGAAGGTACCATTATTTTCAATTAGTCATTAATTCCTTATATTTAGTCAATGTTTTATTATTGTTTTGTGCGTGAAAATGAAAATTATTCCAAGATTAAATGCAAATTTCCACAGTCTGTCGACAGTCTATCGATTTTTTTAGAATCTATTTATTTCCTCACATAAAATACCGTGTCTAGATGACCGCATATGACCTGACCCGTTCCAGATGTCTTTGAGTAAAGAACCGGTCAGCTGCAAAGGAATGGAGTCTATGATGAGTTGGCATCTTGTCAAAGGCCTCTTGGGTCTGATGGCTGACACCTGCTTGTTAACACTTCTTCTGGAAGGATGCCACTGGGGCGCGAACTGGAATCCACTAATTGCGAGCATCATGCTTTTAGGGCGCTAGCCAATTTAGTTTATTAGTAGTGATATAGAGAATTATTTGGAAGAGGCAAAAAGAAATTAATTGAAATAAAGAAAACGAGAAAAAGAAATTGGGCAAAAGCACATTTAGACTTGGTAGGGCAAAACGATGCAAAGTAGACCATCGAGAAAGTATGTCGTACAAAATGGAAGAAAAGCGAGCAAGACGATAGAGGAGCGAACGGAGTGAATGGAAAGAAAGAAAGGCGAAAAAAAAAAAGGAGACGCATGTATTAGGTTGGTTCAAAAATAATGACGTAATAATGTCGTATTTTGACGTATTTTTTAACGTCAAAAAACGACATTATTACGTCATTATTTTTGCACCAACCTAATACCAGAAAACGGAGCAAGATTATTGTCATGGGATAAAAGGTAATATTAAGAGAGTAGGGTTGAAAAAGGAATCATGGAAAATATAAAGAAATCCAAGCGAATTTCAGACGAATAAGATGGGGAAGAAAGAAAATAAAGCACAATGAAATAACGCAATCTTAATGAGAAGAGAGGAAGTAGAAGAAATATGAGCAAGAGAAGGAAAAGAAACAATGTTAAAAACTGGAACGAAACAAATAAAGAAATGTATGGCAAAACAGAAAACGAGGATAGTGGGGCAAAATGGCGATGGAGATGATCAAGAAGAAAGAAAAGAAAGCTAAACGCACACTTGAAAGATACTTGAACGTGTCGAGATAAAAGAAAATGTACGTCGATGCCAAAAGGAAAGGAAGAAAGAAAGGAGAGGAAGCTGATGAAAAGGAGAGCAAGCTGATGAAAAGGAGCGCAAGCGGTTAAAAAGAAGAGCAATGTCAATGAAAGGAGAGTAAGACGAAATCATAGTGAGCAAGATGAAAGAAAGGAGAACAAGATGAATAAAATGAGCCAAACTGAAGAAAAGTGCAAGAGAACAAATCTTAATCAAGATAAAAAAAAAAGAGTGATAAAAGAAATTAAAGACACCAAAACGTAAAAGCTGTTTGAATTTGAAAAGAAGAACCGCATTGCAAAAGAAAATGCATTACGAAAGTGGAATATGTCGGTGAAGAAATCAATTTATAAAGAAAGAATAGTATTTTTTAAAGAAAAAATATGGAAGAAGACAATGTCAACTAAAAGAAGGAAAATTTTCAAATGTATTGGAAGGCCATTGAAAAAGTTCAACGTGAATGAAAATTAATGGGAATAGGAAAATAATGAACAGGAATTAAAAGCATAACAGCAAAAAGGACAACTCCAGGAGAAAACATCCTATAAAAAGGAGAGTAAAGACGTATATATATATATATATATATATATATATATATATATATATATATATATATATATATATATATATATAGAGAGAGAGAGAGAGAGAGAGAGAGAGTTATAGGGATAGATAAATCAAACGGCTAGCAAGCAAATAAATAATCCTCAAATTTATACATGAGGTGTAATCATAATAGCGCTCGATGTGGTTAGAGCAAAAATATATAATAATTAGTACATATACGTGTACCTACGTTTTAGTGTGCGACTTATGTTTCGATGGATTACAGCTCATTGGGCACATAGATAGATAGATAGATAGATAGATAGATAGATAGATAGATAGATAGATAGATAGATAGATAGATAGATAGATAGATAGATGGGCAGTAGATGTGAAGGAAAAGAAACAAAAATCGATTGGTAGAATGAAATATGGAAAGAGATATAATCAACACTGGTGATCCATACTGGATGGGGTTTAAGCAGCCGATATATATATATATATATATATATATATATATATATATATATATATATATATATATATATATATATATAAAGATAGATAGATAGATAGATGATGTGAAGGAAAAGAAACAAAAATTGTTTGGTAGAATGTAATATTGAAAGAAATTGAATCAATACCGCTGACCCTTACTGGATGAGAAGAAAACAGCATAGATAGATAGATAGATAGATAGATAGATAGATAGATAGATAGATAGATAGAAGAAAAAAATATGACATCAAGGCGTAAATACAATAGGTTTTGCTAAATATAAGGGTTAAATAGAATAGGATCATTGTGCGAGAATGTAACCAGATGATTTGCCATTTTGAAAAATTATTTCAGTAGGTCATATTTTTGAATCAAGGTCGAAGTTTAATTCGTAAACAAAAAGTACCGAGTTTTTTTTGTTGTGTTTTTTGTTTTTTCAGGACGATTTAACGCATGATGATTTTTGACAGGCCGGTAATTACTGAATTTTTCAATAGAAATGGACTATCCTTGATTATTATTATTTTTTTTTTAATTTCTGGATGGTATCTAACAACTGCGGGTAAATTTCTGCCTTGTCTATTTTTTTTTAATGAAAAACGCAACAAATCTTGAGGACAGTGTCATCGGACGATCGAGAGAGCCACTCGTTATCTATCAAGACCAACGCTTCGCTTGGGACCCTACAACCACCTAACATAAAATTCATCTCTAAAGTTAACTTTTCAATTTGTCACCTCTTTTCAACATTGAGGGAGACAGGTCGAGAAAAAAGCATAGAATAATTACTTCATTTGTCTATACGGTTCTTGTTGTGTTGCTACACGTGTCGACGAATGTATTTTTTCGGACTCTGCATATTTCGGATTTTATCGACACTTCGACCACAAAGCTTTGCCTTTATCTTCTAATTTAAATCACAACGTGGGGAAGGATAGAAGGAGTTAAGTTGAAAATAATGGCATACAATTACTTAATCAATAAATAATGTTTTTCAAAATGGAAATCTAAAATGCTTTCAAGAGATTCAGGAAATAAACAGGGAAGAATTATGAAAACATGCAGTCAGGAAACTGAGACAATAAATGGCGAAAATAAAGATCTTTGAAATTAGATAGAAATCTCGTGCCGAAAAAATGTAAGTAGAAAGGACAAATTATTAAAAATCGAATGTCAGTATGTAAAATCCTTGCCCCAGTTTATTAAGCAATCCTTTAAGTAAACATCTATGAAAGAAAAAGCCGTATCATTCAATAGTTTTAACGGAAAGTTTGTGGATATTTTATTTAGTCGATATATTTTTATATTATAAGAATTTGTATTTTGAGATTTCGACACTATCATTTTTATTCTCAGAATATTCCGATGACTTAGTACCGTCTTTTTTTTTTTTTGGGTTTTAAGCACAGTCAAATATGTATACTTTGCGTATAATGTTCATTTTATGGAAGAAATTGGATTTTACAAGTATGTTTTCTTTTACGGTGTCTTTTCAACAGTAAGAGATTAGAGTGGAGTTGTTCGTTTTCAAATGAAATGAAAACAGAAACAAGCGAAACGAAGAGATTTAAAAGACAGAATGTGATTTATAAGTATTTAAACAAAAGTATCCCACGCCTGTCATGGCAACCTACTGTGGGGAAAAAAAAGTCTGCCTCGTCAGTCATATATCGAAAGATACATGATCGTCTAAGCGTTTATCACGCATGGCACATAACCGATCCCACGCCTAATTTAAATCTATTAATCCAAATGACGAGATTTTACGATCACCGAAGTTAAGCATTGTCGAGCATATTCAGTGGCGAGATGGGTAACCATTTGGGAATATCAAGTGCTGTTATCTTGAATATGTGATCGGCGTAATCGAAATCTTACCCAGAGGGCCGAGTTCTAGTTCACTTCCTCAATCACTAAATATCTTTTGGAATCTTATTCTAGCCCTAGCCATACCTTATTTATTAAAACCTGTATCAAGGAACCATTATTATTAGTAACTTACATTTGGTTTGTTTTACGGCATATCAATGCGT
>OZ010585.1:64951375-64966375 GCA_963932145.1 Acanthosepion lycidas | reverse complement strand
TTTCCTTTGATTAAATAATTAGTTTGACCTTCTGAAACAAAATAAGTCTTAGAGTAATGTGCAAGTGTAAATTGTCGCTGACAATTAGAAGTTGTGAAGTGTTAAAAAATATCATCACACTATCATAATAATAATTTGATGCAAATGTTTAAAAGGTCATAATAACAAAATATCTTGTAAATGATAATATTAATTTTGACTATTATGTTTCCCATTCACTCCAAATACTATGACGGCGTTCTACGATCGTTAGTTCGCAGTTGAAATTTAATTTAATGAAATGTTATGATAATGAAGAATTGAAGTTAAGATGAAAGAAAGAAGAGGAAAACAATGAATAGAAAAAGTTTAGTAAAATTAGTTACTAATGTTCGCTTAATGTGACAGTCAGGCAACCAGACCATCGCAACACACTTGGCGATTAACAATGATTTCCTGGCTTAATATCATAAAAAGAACGAAAAAGCAAAGAAGTGAAAAATGAAAGAAAAAGTGAGAAAAATCTAGAGAAAAACCGTAAGAAAGAAAGAAAAAAAGAAAGAAAGAAAGAAAGAAAGTAGAAGGAAGAAAGAAAGAAAAGAAACATAGATAGATAGATAGATAGATAGATAGATAGATAGATAGATAGATAGATAGATAGATAGATAGAAATAAAAACATGGAGAGAAATGAGAAGAGAAAGAGAGAGATAAGTACAGGTGCGTTTAGAAAAGTAGGGAATGAAAGAGATAGATAGATAGATAGATAGATAGATAGATAGATAGATAGATAGATAGATAGATAGATAGATAGAAAAACATAGAGAGAAATGAGAAGAGAAAGAGAGAGATAAGTACAGGTGGGTTTAGAAAAGAAGGGAATGATATAGATAGATAGATAGATAGATAGATAGATAGATAGATAGATAGATAGATAGATAGAAATAAAAACATGGAGATAAATGAGAAGAGAAGGGGAGAGATAAGTACAGGTGGGTTTAGATAAGAAGGGAATGATAGAGATAGATAGATAGATAGATAGATGGATAGAAATAAAAACATGGAGAGAAATGAGAAGAGAAAGAGAGAGATAAGTACAGGTGCGTTTAGAAAAGAAGGGAATGAAAGAGATAGATCTATAGATAGATAGATAGATAGATAGATAGATAGATAGATAGATAGATAGATAGATAGATAGAAAAACATAGAGAGAAATGAGAAGAGAAAGAGAGAGATAAGTACAGGTGCGTTTAGAAAAGAAGGGAATGATAGAGATAGATAGATAGATAGATAGATAGATAGATAGATAGAAATAAAAACATGGAGATAAATGAGAAGAGAAGGGGAGAGATAAGTACAGGTGGGTTTAGATAAGAAGGGAATGAGATAGATAGATAGATAGATAGATAGATAGATAGAAATGAAAACATGGAGATAAATGAGAAGTGAAGGGGAGAGATAAGTACAGGTGGGTTTAGATAAGAAGGGAATGAGATAGATAGATAGATAGATAGATAGATAGATAGATAGATAGATAGATAGATAGATAGATAGATAGATAGAAATAAAAACAGAGAAAATGAGAAGAGAAAAGAAGAGAGAGATAAGTACAGGTGGGTTTAGATAAGAAGGGAATGAGATAGATAGATAGATAGATAGATAGATAGATAGATAGATAGATAGATAGATAGAAATAAAAACAGAGAAAATGAGAAGAGAAGAGAAGAGAGAGATAAGTACAGGTGGGTTTAGATAAGAAGGGAATGAGATAGATAGATAGATAGATAGATAGATAGATAGACAGATAGATAGATAGATAGATAGATAGATAGATAGATAGATAGATAGATAGATAGATAGATAGATTAACAGAAGACTAAGGAAGTAGGTGATAAAATAAAGAAACAAAGAAGCCAATACATCAGAACTGAAGGAAGAAAACAAGAAAGTAAGGAAAAAACAGGTTGTGAGCGACAGAAAGGCAAGTGGAAAATGGTGAGCTATAAAGTGATAAAAAAGAATGAAGAAAGAAAGAAAGAAAGAAAGAAAGAAAGAAAGAAGCGGGAAAATAGTCAAAGTGAAGGAACAATATGCGAACTCAGCTCAGATGATCTCCGCTTGTGAATGTTCCCAAATACACAGATGAGACTATCGAGTCGTCATGACTGCCTCATCTTTCAAACTAAAAATAAAAAGATAAACGTCCTGATCACCCAGCCGTGACTCATCACCACTATTCCCGTTCATGAGCAGAGTCGTGCGGGCTTGGGCATCCTGAGGAACTGGTTATGGTCACCCAAGTAAATCTGTGGAATTGAACCGGATATTTGTTGAAGTATATTTAAATTCACCAAAATATTAGGTTGGTGCAAAAATAATATCGTTTTTGACGTTAAAAAGTACGTCAAAAAACGATATTATTTTTGCACCAACCTAATAATAAAAAAAAAAAAAGAAAAAAAAAAAAACGTGCGTGATCATACCTCCAAACAAATATTTTTTTTTTAAAGTACAGTTCACACAGTACTAGGCCCGGGAGCCGCTCAAAGTAGATTGTTAAGTTAGGGGACAGTTTATACGGATAGGACCGGAAGATAACGGTTAACCCTATATTTGAACAGGTTAAGATTGTCGTGATGGAGGAAACATCCTATTGGAAGTCGGTTCTACAGAGCAGTGGTTCGAGAGAAGAATCTGTTCGAGTGGAACTTACTTTTCACCGATTGAATACGGAGGGAATCTGGGTGGTTTGCTAATATGTAAGTGGCATTGCGGTCCTGGCCGTCAGGGTTAGAACTGGCGGATCCAAGGAATGTAGTTCATCCGAGAAGTTTTCATGCATGTAGCTGTAGAGCAGTGAGAATCTTGCCAAATCCCGCCTGTGAGAAAGGTTGGAGAATGAAAAATACTTTGTCACCCACAAGGAATCGGAGACGCATTTAAATTCTATGGATGACTGAAAAGTGTAGACTGGGCAGCTCCCGTCCCAATATGGCAAGAGTGCCCCACTTTCTTTTTCTTCTTCTTCTTCTTCTTCTTCTTCTTCTTCTTCTTCTTCTTCTGATTATTATTATTATTATTATTATTGGTATTATAAAAAAATAAATTCTAAACAAGTAACCATTGCTATCAGCTGACCCATAGTGCCTAAATATGGCTCAACGTATTCGTATCATTAGCCAGCGGGAAATTAGAGTAGAAAGAGTCGTAAAGGAAAATATCGATAATAGCGAAACCCTACTCTGAGAAATAGAACATTAAGATTATAAGAGTATAGTCATCATACAAAAGAATCAAAGTTGGGAAGGCGAAATGGAATTCCAGTTGGGTTCGTTTCTCATTGCAATATTCACACAAAAATGTCATTGCATCCCAAAATATACTTCGGGTAAACAGTAGATAAGACGCAAAGTAAGCAAATCAATCAAAATAATACTCAGTCAGGTGCCATGCGTGATAAACGCTTAGGCGATCATGTATCTTTCGATACATGACTGACGAGGCAGATTTTTTTCACGCGGTAGGTTGCCATTTCTTTCTAAGGTAGACCAGTTGCCATTCAAGGTAACTCGGTCTGTCCTGCTATTTACCCATAGTTGGAGTGGGGGAAGAAGACGGGGCTTTATACCTTCCCCAAACGTATTAGTACGTAAGTGTATGTAATTTGATTCGACTGGAAATCGAACTCGGCTCTCCGATTCCTCAATCCGAGCTGTTCTCCATTACTCGACCGTGTCTCCTCAGAATAATACTGGTTAGCTTTTAATATAGAGTCATGTTTTCCTAAAAAAGAGGAAGAAGAGATTGAAGAAACAGAAATGTTATTCTACAGAAAGATGCTGAGGAGATCGAATATGTGAGGAAAAACCACATTTTTGAGAAAATGGAAACAAGAAAGAAACTTACACTTAATATTAGGAAGAGGCAGTTGAAATTTCTGGGACACATATTGAGGAAAGTGGGCTTGGAAAATCTGATACTCAGAGGACAGTTTGAGGGAAAGTGGGACAGCGGCGCTTAAAATATGCTTGATGAGCTTGAGCAAAGGTATTATACAACAGGGTTTGGGAGAAATAACAAAAAGACAAAATAACACGGCAGAGGAAGATGTGGAGGGCCATGATCGTCTATATGCTGATGGGACACAGCACATAAAAGAAGCGTTTTCTACGATAGCTAAAACATTTTTGTAATGTTTTGTAAGGTCCTGATAGTTCGCTTTAAACATTGCATACACTAAAGACATTTTCTTTGGATAGGCCATGTTGAAATGTCAGGTATATTATACCTGTGTCTCTTTTATGGTATCAAGTACAGAAAATAATTATTAAAATAGAATAAAATTTGTAGAGCCAAAATAAAAGTAAGATAAATAGGACGAATGCAAAGAATGATAATGACGCAAGCCAGGAATAACATCGAAGAAAATGGAATGACATAAAAACGAAAACCAGAAATGAATGTCTTCAGGAAACGAGTAGAAAACCCATCAAAAAGCTAAAAGAGTAAAATAAGATAAGGAATACAATGACTCCCCCCACCCGAGAAAACCTCTCAGAAAATGTAATTGGTATGAAGCGTATAACTTCACCTATTAAGCCTCGAGGTCCGTACCAGTTACCGAAAATTAAATTTGACCAATCAGCTGATACTGCTCTCTCTCCCTCTCTCTCACACACACATACACACGCATATATATATATATATATATATATATATATATATATATATATATATATATATATATATATATATATATATATATATATTAGACATTTTTATGTTTAACGTTCTTTTTATAGATACAAGTATTTAAGTAAATGCTCTGTTTATAATAAACAGTATTAAATAACATTTACCGGCCTGAATGTCCGAGAAATTTTCATAGAAAATATTCGTCCTTTGACAGGATTCGAATGTGCATCGTCATTTAGCTTAACGTGCCTAACCGCTCGGACACAAAGTATCGTTTGGTTGGCAAGGTCGAATTTACTGCTTATAAACTTCAATCTTCCATGAATTTCGTACATTCATAACTGCTCATGGCGTATAAATTCGACCTTGCCAACCTAACGATCCTTTGTGGCCGAGCGGTTAGGTACGTCAAGGTAAATGACGGTTCCGTATAGGATGCAGGCTCGAATCTTGTCAAAGAACGAATATTTTCTATGAAAATTTCTCGGACATTCAGGCCTGTAAATGTTATTTAATACTGTTTATTATAAACAGAGCATTTACTTAAATACTTGTATCTATAAAAAGAACGTTAAACATAAAAATGTCTTTAATAAATAAATTGTCGGACTTTGTCCATTTCTTAATGCATATATATATATGTGTGTGTCTGTGTGTGTGTATACGAATGTAATGAGAACAAAAATAATATATAAATTCCAACGTTCACAGCATTAATTTAAAAGACAGCCCAACACCAAGAGTAGATTTTGCATGTAGACAAAAATAATTCATTTATTATAAAGATGCAGCTTTGATTCGTTGCATGTGTTTACACCTTGACTGGTGACAACCATTTTTGGTTGTCACCAGTCGAGGTGCGAATAAATTCACCGAAACAAGGTTGCATCTTTTTAGTGAATAATTTTTTGTCTACTTGGAAAAATTATAATATATATATATATATATATATATATATATATATATATATATATATATATATATATATATATATTACAGCAAAAAAACACCAAATTCTGTAAAAAAAATGTACGTTGAAACAAAAATGTGAATCACTTTTAATAATTAATATTACTAGGATCCACCCGGAATAAATAACAAGTGATCGATTACCTGTACTATATATATATATATATATATATATATATATATATATATATATATATATGTGTGTGTGTGTGTGTGTGTGTGTGTGTGTGTGTGTGTGTGTGTGTAGGATGCGATGGGAAAACTGTCGCAATGTTATATTTTTAATTTCGCGCATGCGAATTGTTTGATTTTAATTTAGTCGACGGCACAGTATAGTAGGGCCAATTGGGCACCATCTTTAAAAATTTAATTGTGTTTGGGTTTCAACTTGAGAACAGTGCAGAGGATTCGGAAAGGGCTGGGGGAGTTCAATGCTTATTACGAACATGCTTAGAGTGATCACCTACTTATGGTATAGTTATGCCTCCATACATCTTCCCACATGGCCGCCGATCCAACACGGAGGCCCGCATCAAGGGACCCGAGGGCTTAGTGTTGCCCTGGTTAAAGAGAGTGGCTGATAGAAGACCCTACGTCTGACAATAGGACTCCGCTCCATGCCACACAAGCAAGAGAACCCAGTCATGGCTGTCAGAGAATTTCTGCAAAGATGAAGTCAAGGATTATGGCAGCATTCACCAACTTAAACAAGGAGTCCGTCTAGAAGAGTTGCAGGAGATTCCAAAGTCGTCTGGAAGCCGTGATTGAAGCCAATGGCGATTTATTGAAAAATTTACTCTTTAGTATTTCAAGATATTTTTGTGCAGTTCTGGTAAATACATCTGTTAAAATGAGAAGTCAGTGTTGTTTTCATTTTTACATAATTTGGAGGGCAGTTTATCCATCGCACCCTATCTATCTATCTATCTATCTATCTATCTATCTATCTCTATACGTGCATACTACATAATACATACATGCATACACACACACACACATATATATATATATATATATATATGTGTGTGTGTGTGTGTATGTATAATTCCTTGTAAAAGCTCACTTCAAAAGTTTGTGCCTGATTCGAAAATTAAAAATATACATTTGCATACAAAAAAGTAAAAAGATTTATTGGTCAAATTCATAATTTCTATTTTTTAACAACTGACTCCCATTGTTTTATGAGCTTGTCCATTGCATTTTCGTAGAACCTTGGGGATTTATTGGAGAAATCTTATGAATCAGTTTTAAACTGACTGTTGGGAGTTAGGTTTCTTTCATTCAAATTATTCTGTAGACATCAGAACAAATGAAACCCCAAATTAACAAGTCTGAAGAAAATGCTTGTTTCGGGAAACTTCCCAATTTCAATACTTTAATCTTCTGCGCGGTCTATTTTGCAAGATGCGGTGTACCGTTGCCGTGCTGTAAAAGGAGACTTCTCTGATTTTTTTCATGAATAGCCACATTGAGATTGGTGCTTTGGTTGCAACATTCCATTGCCATCATTGTTTTGCCGGTTAGAAGAAGCTGAAAGTGAATTATGTTCCTGTAATCCCACGAGATGGGCAAAACTGCCTTCATTGGATGCAAGTCTGATTTTAACCACGGGTTCTGCACATTATCAAGCTTGTTTCCAGCTTCGTTTGCTCTGGACGTTATCATAAACGATCCATTTTCCATCGCATGTGAGAATTATGTCAGTTCTTGTGGCATAACAATAATGAAATCGTAGCCGAAACATGATCGTGCTTGTTCTGTTCTGTCAAAGAATGTAACGCCAACGTGTCGACTTCAGGAACGCGCCCAAGTCACTTCAAATGGCGAAAGGCAGTTGCGATATCGATTTTCAAACTCTGAGCAATCTCTTCCGTCGAAATATTCATTCTTCATGCTAACTAGCAGAGAATCTTCAACGACGTCGGAAACTCGCCTGGAGTGTTGTTGATCGTTTAGCTTAGAACACACTAACTAAATATGCCAAACTAAACTCGTTTTTTTTTTCTAGCTATTTATCATGCGAGTGTTTAATTCACTATGTTTTCTTTCCACAGTATGTGAGATTCCACACTATTTTCGATAAAAGTTTAGGAAGAAAATCCCCATCAATACTGGAAAGAGTGATAACAGCTACTGGACTTGAGACACCTATTTTTCGGAACAATTCTTTTACGAGAAAGATTTTATAATTTCAACGGACAGTAGTACTAGCTACTGATCAATGAATGTTAACTTATAATTAACCGGCTAGTATTACCGTTATCATTGTGTGTTCTATAACAAACTACCCTTATGTATGTATATCACCAACCAATGAATTTTGATCCGTTAGTGTAGATCTTTTCTGTTCATCAATCCCCATTGACCATGACACTAGAATATTATGGAGACTGCTTGCAGCCATGGGCTTAATGGCTTAAATACTATTCCAATAAAATACATTAGCCAACAAAAGGTTTCTACTCACCCCCCAAGTCTCATCAACTTTTCAAATGGAAAATAGAAATAGAAGAACAATCGAGTTCATCGATTATGGTAATTATTTAAAGTGTCTTTTTATTGTAGCTATTTTTCTTTAATGTAATCATTATCCCTTAATTAAGTAATTTCATCACATCGCCTGACGCTAATGATCAGTCGGCACCTTAATCAAGATTTCGCACGCAGTAACAGAAAATCAACAAAAGAAAACATTTTATAAAAAAGGGTAAGGATATTAGCCACTGAGAAGACCGTATTTTGTTGACCTCGCAAGGCATTAACATTAATGCTAAATCTTTCTCGTAACAATTATTTTTTCTTGCCATAGAAAAAGGTACTTCGAAACTCAGCCGCGAAAGAATTGCAAAAACGACCTCTGTCTTATATCGCCATTGCTTTGTTTGATTACTTGTCATATATTTAGAACAACACAAGGAATTATGATAAACTACATCCGACAGCAAGACCGGAAGAGTGGAGGTTTTGCGAGCGTGGAACCACATCTTAATTGCAGCTGTTCCCAGGCCCACCCTGCTCTGGGGAGGTAGCAGCTCTTAGGGTTCCATCCTTGTGTAAATAAATAGTGAATTGCCAGACAAAAACAACATACCATAAAAGTATATAAATACTTTTTTGTATCAAAATGACCAGCAATACATATTTATAATAAAATGACCAGCAATACGTGTTATCTGTAGTTGAAGGTATGCAATTGCGTTCAAAATATTTAGATTTCGACATTAAATAACCCATAGATATTGATATGCCACTAAACAAAATCAACCAAACAACTAACATGAAAGAACTCTTTTATGACATTAATCCATATAATATCCTAAATTTTCTTAAAAAAAAACAAAATGTCTTCCAAAATATAACTTCAACAAAACTACAACATCAAACACACATATCGCCGGCTTTAGCAATTATGTCCACACAAGCATGTATATGCGTTATACATCTATCATGTACTCAGTTGTTAAAGCAAAATAACATCTATTTTTATTACATATCGACTCCTTATGGGTCATTTAATGCCAAAATTTAATTTTCATGTGAACTTTGGAGTAATAAAAATACGATAAAATCATTCTGCTTTCACAATTGAATACGTGGTACATAATACACAGCTTTTGTGCATATACATGTTTGTGCTGGCATTATTACTAGAAGCGGTAATACGAAAGAGTTCTTTCAAGTTGGCTGATTTCATTTATCGGCATATCAACCTCTAGGGGGTTATTTAATGCCGAAATCTCAATATTTTCTACGTAATTTTACGCTCTCAACTACAAATATTTTGTACATAATTTTATACTTTCAGAGTAAATGCATTATATATATATATATATATATATATATATATATATATATATATATATATATATATATATATATATACTGTACGTCATAAAATGTATTGTTGGTAATTTTACTAAAAAATGTATTTTCATATTTTTTAGTGTTTTTAATTAATTGTCATTTTGCTATAATGAACGTATTGTTGGTCATTTCATTATAAAAATGTACTATTGACTTTTGTTTGGAGGTTAATTATTTGACCATAGCTGTGACCCTGACAGGTCCTACCACTCCAGGTCAGGAATTACACGCACCAAAAAAACTCCAAAATCTCGACCAGAAGCCTTGCTACCGGATGTAGATTATCGTTGTAACCAAGGCGTTGTTCTGATTGGAATAGCAGAAAAGATGTCTTATACATCAGTCTCCTAATGATTCTAAAGTTACATCTATAAATTTATAGGAGACTAATTTAAAATTATTCTTTTATGCGCCGTGTCTTTTCGGGACGTGGAGTTCATGACTGCCGACAGCCTCTGTCGTTTCCAGCTCTGAGTAATTTTTGTCAGCCATTACTGGACGAAAAGCGTTATGATATTCACCAGGTAAATACATTAATTATAAATGCATTGGATATTCAGGGCTGTCAGTTGTCAGGAATTGATGAGAGAATAAATATATTATATGTATGATACTACGTATGTTGCCATAAAAAATTAACTGAAAGCCAGGACATATTTGATTCCCAGAGGGGAGGAATGACTACATAATTAACTATCGTCGTATTTGAAGAGGCTTACTTCCGTCCAACTGAATTCGATTCCAGCTGAATTATAGAATAATGTGAATGATAGATTATGGCAGAAATAACAGCAACAAGTGCAGGTGGTTTGTAAAATTCACAAAGAAATGATAAGTTTTTGAATGTGGAATTATTTTCGGCAAGCTTGTCTTCTCCATTTCGCTAACTTACTATAATACAATTTCCGAGCCAAATCTGTTTGTACTAGGAGATTCCGAGTCTTCTAACCTCTTCTGATTGTAAAAAAAAAACATACGCATTGCAACCATAGCATAAGTAGATGTGTCTTGGGAATTATTACCGAGCTCATCCTTCTTCAGGCTGATTCTGAATTTAGATTTACCCTTCTAGACTATCTGTCACTGATAGCTAAAAAGCGCAATCTTCTCTGATATTGAATCCATACTTGAAGTGAAAGCAGAGGAATAATTTGTTCGCATATGTGCGAAAGTGAATAGACTAGGCCGGAATTTGAACTCGGCTCGCCAATTTACCTTTCTTCGCCCATAAAGGTTATGCTATCCACACATTTCTATTACGACAAAATTCGCAACAGAATATTTGGAATAGTTCTCCTGTTTTATATTGTTGCTGTTTTTACTATTTGCATTTTACGATCGCTGAGTAACATAATTCTGAAAGAAAGAACCAAACTCCGCTGATGTTTTTCCGTCATGGATATTATCTTTCTGATTCGTCAACAGAGTTAAATTAGACGAAATTCATATGTTGGGATTCAATGAAAAGTTGTTCTGCTCAGATTTGGGGAAGAGAACCTTTTCTCCCAAATCTGAGGAAAAAAACAAAATGAAATTTTTTTTGCATTCCTTTTTTGGTCGGGATGACAACTTTTCAACACTTCCTCCTGGGTGAGATTTTTTTTTATTTCATTTAATCCACTCAATCTCTTTTACGTTTATAAGAAGTGTGATATAATAATTCTGCTTACTCTCTGTCAGATATTAAGTTAGCACGCGCGTTACGTACTGTCTTACCTCAGACAAATAATAAACCATTCCGTTTTGACTGTGAAGAAATACGGACGAAAAAGATATATCAAAACACTGTAAAGTTTGTCTGAGAAAAGAAATCGTAAGAAAGAAGCTAAAGGAGGTGATAACATTCACATGTGTTTAACGGCTGCTTCAGTGAAATTAAAAATTTCATTACTTATGGCTTGCGTTCATAATTAAGGTTGTTATTGACATATCTTGGTAAAATTGATAAGCTCAAATATTTAACAAATAGGGATTTTTTTTATTAGTATTTTGCTCTCCTGGAGCTTGCAAGGAGATTATTCACTCATTAAATTAAAATAAGATGACAGTGAAATTTTCATGAAAATGCTAATTCGCCATAATCATATGTTATTCGTAGTTCATCCAGGAAATATTTTACCGCTTAAGACTATTAACAGGAATCTTCTTGATATCCCATAATAGCTATTGAATTAGTATTCAAAACAGTTGTTACTATTATCTGAGTTAGATACTCACTTGTCACTATTTCCCTTATAGACGTGTTGTCATCAGAAAATGGATCAGTTACAAATTAAGCTTACATTTTATCTAATAGAAACGTAAAAAATTGCTGTAAGTATCAATAATATAATCAGAAAAGGACTTATCAATGTCTGGACGTGATTAGATTATGGAATGAGGAAGTCATCTGGGTAACAGAAATGTTTTCATACAGAAGGATGCTGAAAATCCGATAGACTGAAGATGTAAGTAACGTGAAAGTTTTAGTGAAAATGGAAACAAAAAAGAAGTTGACTATACTATTTTGGTTTGTCTCTATTTCTGAGAGGTGGTATTATGTACAGTATTTACATTATGCGGATCATTTTCCTCATCTTTGTCGCCATATTTGTCACAACGTTTCGGCCGTTGTACGCTTCGGCCTTCTTCAGGTGGTTGGAATTTCGAACTGAACCCTTTATTTCGATCCCTGGGGTAGACTGTTCTAGTTCCACGTGCCATGTTTGATGGATGTCAGTTATCAGTTATCTCCTGCTAATTTTGCCTCAAGGACACATGGCACAGTGGATAAAGGCGTTGGTTAGATCCAGTGACAAACCCAAAGAGTGTGAGTTCAATAACCGGTTAAGGCAGTGGAGAACTTTCAGAGGGATATTTAGTGCCGAAAACTAAATATTTCGCACACAATTTTATTATTATTTTGAAGATAATAATGGTTTTGGTTATAGAATTCTTAGTAATTAACTATTATTTGGGAGATTGAAGGTACGGATGCATATATTTCCTCCAGAGTATTTACGCGTAAGTGCATATAGCGGACCTAACTAGAAATAGATAAACTCATCGCTACATCCCATAATCTCTCAAATTCTTACTCCCCTATACCTAAACCCCTAAACCTTTCCTTCTCCAACATCCGTGGTATAAGTATCAACTTTTGCAGTATGGAATCGTTCGTCTTCGAAAAGTTTCTTGATATACTGTCTCACTGCGAGATTAACCTTAACTCCTCAATCCTTTCCTCTTATTTCTCTATTCCTGGCTACGTTCCTCTCCTTAGAAAGAACTCTAAAGTCTATATTCATAGCCTGAGAGCTTATGCCCGAGATCATCTTCCGCTGGCCAGGGAACTCACTTTCAAATCTCTACACCATTCGTATATGTGTTTCTGTCTCTCTCCTCAATTCAGTAAGCTATCTCTTCTTTCTCTACTGCTGTCCATCATCTCAAAACTGTGGTGTACTCGATAGTATTTCCGATAATATAGACAAGACCATCTCTCTCCACCCTTTTGCAAACATATTCGTGTTCGGTGACTTTAACGTTCGCCATACCAGGTTGGCTTAAACACTCTGTTACTGTCCTCGCTAGCATCCAAACCCTATTTTTTAATATATAAAACTCTAAATAGACCCATCCAATCATAATTATCTAACAAATATAGTATAGTTTCCACCAACAAATCCCTTGACATATCACATTCTAATAAACCTAACAATGACATCCTAGCTTCGTTAGATATTCATTGTATGTTTACTAATGCTCCTGTTAAAGTAGCCATACAAATAGTTATGCAAAACACTTATATAATCACCCTAAACTCACTCCTCCTAATATTAGACGAAATATTTCACGTAAACTCCAAATGTCTTGTACTACACAATTACTATTTTACGATTACAATGGCAACTTTTACACACAGACTGACAGCGTAGCGATGGGCTCGCCACCGAGTCCTATTTTATCTAATTTCTATAGGAACCATGTCAAAAATAAGGTATTTAATAATTTTAACAAATGCTCAATGTATGTCAGATATAATGTCAGCATTTTCATGTTAACGGAAAATATAGATGAATTAAAAACTCTGAGAGAAACATTTGAAAGTAACTGAGTTCTACAATTCATTTATTAAGTCAACATTGAAAATAGAATCCTTTTCTTTGGCTTTAGATGCTAATAATGATTATTTTATCACTTCCATATATATATCTATCTCTCTCTATCTCTCTCTCTCTCTCTCTCTCTCTCTATATATATATATATATATATATATATATATATATATGACACCAATAATCTTATAAATATAAGCGATTATACTCGTCCGGCAAAACCTTAGGCGTTATAGCTTGTAAATCAACAAACCAATACACAAGGAAAAAAAGGGTAAAAAAAGAAAGAACTAAGCACATATATTTCCGGCAAAAATAATCGTCTAGAATCTACGTTCAGAGTCACAAAAAGAAAAAAGAAAAAAAAAACGTTGGTTGCTACAATAGGTTTCTTCTTTTTTTTTTTTTGGTTACATGGTTATGTTCTTGTGTTGTAGGTTTATATTTCCTGTTCTGATTGTACCTCTTTAGAGGTCTACCCTGATGATTCGCGTAGGTAAAACCTAGTTAGGTTTGTCTAGCTCTTTAGGTTGACTTTGATATATATATATATATATATATATATATATATATATATATGAAAACCACGAGTAAAATTTCATGTATCCTTAATTGTAAGAACGAATATCCAGACAGATATAAATTAGATAACTTATAAATGACATGATTTATCGTGCAAAAATGATTTGCTTTTCGGATACATTGTTTTCTAGAGAATTAATTAATATAAAACAAACACTTATGAACAATAATTTGATAAACCATTTTATTGATGAAGAAATAAGCTTTAATGAAACTTAGAAAATAAAATAATGAAAGCAACCACAGGATTTAAACAAAAATATAATCTATTAAATTGTTTAATTATAACCAGAGGCATCCTGGTTATAAACAAAGTAAAATGGTTATTAGAATTAAATCCACCGGTATATAAAAGTTATTGATCCATACAAATACCTTATATTTATCGTTTATTATAAAAGATTTCCAAACGTCTGATCTAATTCTTATATATACCTTAAATTGCGGCATAAATGTCGAGTTTTAAAGCCTAAAATCTGTTTCCAAAAGTAAGGGTCGACTTACATGGTGGGTATAAAAAGCAAACCTTTACTAGCCATTTGCAAAAAAAAGTAGGATCCAAGTCCTAACAATTACTGTACACAACCTGTCGTACCTCCAGTAGGCTGCCACAAATATATCCCACTAAAACCTGTCTTTAGTTAATATATTTGACATATAAACACAGAAATTAATATAATATAATAAGACAAATTCAGTTTTCTATAATATATGCACCATACTCTCTCATAGGTTGACTTATTTGTTACAATTTAGGGCCATTCGCTCACATATAGATCAACATGCCACAAATAACAAAAAACTATATAAAAATT
>OZ010585.1:64918875-64946375 GCA_963932145.1 Acanthosepion lycidas | reverse complement strand
ACGTCTTGGTCATCCCTATTGCTAAAGATCATACATTCTGTCTTCTTACAATTGATGTTTTGTGCAATCTTCACACACTACTATATGTAAAGGTTTCTGTGGATTTTACTCTGTGTTTCCCATCGACATGGTGTCTCATAGTAGAACAATGTAATCATTTATTTTTGTCATACATAAAATCAAATATAATTTTTACTTATGCTTTTCTGTTTGTTAGTTCTCACGGCACTTTTAATGTTATGGGTAACGTCTTCAACAGTTCGACAAGGAACCAGTTTCCTCCGACCATTACCGACAACACAGACGTGCAGCATGTTCTTGATTTGATTCCTGACGCTTGTATTAATGCTCTACCCAGGAGCGATGGAAAGATACAGGTCGGTGGTGAAAAAGATGGTGGTACGGAGTGGTTAAAAAAATCGTGTGCTAAATGAGGATAGGGTGAAATAGGAACTAAGCAATCATTTTTTGAAATTTATTTTTTACATCATCTTTAGTAAATCCGGTGTTAATTCAGTCTCCTAGCTTCTTTTCATGGAACGAAACAAACTGAAAATTAATGAACATGGGAATCTAAGACTTTTTCTCATAGCTCTCCGGCTTGATAAACTTATACCTGTTACATCAATCCCATTAAAACTGTGAGTTTAGCTTTTCATTTTGCTAAAACAGCTAAATAAATTGGTTTACTAGTTCAACTATTTATTTTTTTGTGAAATGTATATGTGTCCTTACAGTGTTTGATTATTTGTTGTTTTGAATCGGCAATGCACAAGATACAAAACTCTTTGTTGTACTTAAGAACGCGCGCGAGTCATTTTCCTGGGAGACAAGATGGCGGCAGCTAGAAAATGAACTACTATTGTGGTGAGAAATTCTAGTGATATACTAGAAAGGATTATAGAAGAAATGATTCGAGTGGCTTACACCTAAATAAATATTTAATATGATATATAGTAAAATAAATATCGATATTAAAATGTATTTATTAGAATTGTTTTCAATTGTAACATGTTGACAAGGCAAAGAACCAGATATCTTTAATTAATTTTAGGTTAGATTAATATTCAGAAAATGTTGATGTTAAATAAGAAAATGGACAGCGTTTCGGATATTATATAAGGACGGAGAAAATAAGTTTTGATTTTAACACAATTGTAAAATTGCATAAATATTTCTTTATATTTCTTATAGCATAGGGCATTAATATATGTAGTCAAATCAATCTGATGTGGGTGTGTCCCGTTTGATCACCAAATTTAATCACTGCCAATGCTGGTTAGTACTCCATCTTTAGAAGAGTTAGATCAGACCGAAGATGGAGTATTGCTATGTCTGGCCTGGAGATGTCCAGACCCCACTTACCTCTCTTGATAGAGTTAAAAAGCGTATACGCGGTCTCATGGGTGATGAATTAACTTCAGCTCTGTAACGCCAATCCCACAGACGATATCATGCAATCCTCTAACCGATTTATCCCTATTTTTATGGCATGAGTTCTAACGAGCTACATTCCTTAGACCTACCACCCATGTCCTTTACAAATAGGACCCACGATGCCACATACACAAGGCCGGATCATCCCCATTCCCTTCGTATTCCATTAGTAAGGAGTAAGTTCGAAGGACTGTTGACGACAGTATGTTAGAATTTTGACCTCTTCAAATCTAAATCTTCAATAGCCCTATCAATTTTATTTCTTAACCTTTCTTACGCTAATATTACACCAGACAGTAACCATCAAACTTGAGTGGATCTGGTTCTTTGTATAAGGTTAACAGTATAAAAAATAGAAGCAGGATGGCTTCGGATCACCAGATTCTCTCTGAAATGGCAGAGGTCATATCATATATACTGATGACCCAGCCCAATGGCTTACCATCAGTCTACTCGAATCGTATGCAGAATAAGCAGTCTTCAGTTATTTTGACTAACCCTTTCAATTCGTTTAAAACTGTTTGATTCTGTTTCGCGTAGCCTATAAAGATAGAACATTAATACAAGAGTCAGGAATCAATTCAAGAACATGCTGCATGTCTGTGTTGTCGGTAATGGTCGGAGGAAACTGGTTCCTTGTCGAACTGTTGAAGACGTTACCCATAACATTAAAAATGCCGTGAGAACTCACAAACAGAAAAGCATAAGTAAGAATTATATTTGATTGTATGTATGACAAAAATAAATGACTACATTGTTCTACTATGAGACACCATGTCGATGGGAAACACAGAGTAAAATCCACAGAAACCTTTACATATAGTAGTGTGTGAAGATTGCACAAAACATCAACTGTACGACAGAATGTATGATCTTTAGCAATAGGGATGACCAAGACGTCCAAATAAATAAAAGAAGAAAAACACTGGACAGTATCTATCTAGGAAATGTTATAATAGATGAAGTACATATGACACAGATATCAGAAAGAGTATTGAAATAACGAAATATGCCTTCCACAAGCTAAAGAAAGTATTAATATACAGGAAAATCCGTCAGAAAGAAAAAAAAAGAAAAGATTTTTGTTAGCGAGCAGGTTAACCCCAAAAATGTGAGCTACGGACTGGATATTTCAAAAGCCAATACAGAAATGTGATTACTTGTTAAGTGTTGTAACAAACAACAGCAACTTTCAAAAAAAAATTCGAATGTGCATTAGAATAGCGAAAGAAGTCATTCAAAACTAAAGAATGTATTAAGATACAGGGAAATTTCCTTAGAAGCAAAGACAAGAGTGCTGAACTGCTATGAATAAATCTTCCCATAGGACAGTATATGCTGGACAATTTCCTTACAGATGAAATAGAAATTTGTGATATCAGACATGTAATTCTACAGAATGATGCTGAGAATGCCATAGCCGGAAAATTTTAACAATGATGAAATTTTATGGTAACTGGAAACAAAAAAAGACACATGTGTTTAGAATAAAAAAAAGAGATACTTGAAATTTCTTGGATACATAATGAGAAAAGAGGGCTTGGAGAATTTGACACACGATAAAATGAAGGCAAAAAAGGCATCAGGAAACTGTGTAACTTACGTAACATTTTTTTTGTAAACTGCTGACCGAACAGGTATGAGAATGACTAAAAAAATAAATCTTCATAAAGCGTACAAAGGATGAGGAATTTAAGAGAGCCATGACCATCAACATCTTGAAGGGACACGACATATAAAACAAGTAGATCTATTGGGTTGGTGCAAAAATAATGACATAATAATGTCGTTTTTTGACGTATTTTTTAACGTCAAAAAACGACATTATTACGTTATTATTTTTGCACCAACCTAATATATTGAAAAGTTCTCTGCTCTTTGATCCAATAAATAGAACCGTAGCTTCGATAAACGCAGTATATGGATCTTCTGCTAATCGAACTTACAAACAATCGCTTTAGAGATTAATTTAATAATTATTATTCTACAAAGAATGTCGATAAAATAGAATTATATAAATATAGTTAATTTGCCTGGTGTCCTACAGACATCAATGGATTTGTAAAGTTCCACTTGCAGACTCTTCGTTCCATTCTTGGAAACACGTTGAACGATGACATCAACAGCCATGATATCGTACGCATCGTGCGGACACGACCAGCATCAAGTTAATTCTCATTAAAGCACAAACCCGATGGACTGGGCATGTTATGCGCATAGAACGACATCACCTTCCCAGATACGCCTCGTAAAGAGATATTTCATTGGCAGGAGACATCAAAGGTGACAAAAAGAACGGTACAAAATCTCAACTGGTGCAATGGCAGACAGATTATATAAGTAGCATGCTGCCGAATGTTCTGCCGAGTGTACATTTGTCCACCAAACCACTGCTAACTTCGTCGACTTTTATTCAGTGAAAAGCTTCAGTGTGATCACAACCACCGCCTTCCAGAATCCCTAAATTTTCAGACGCAATGGACTGCGAAGCCACTTTCGGGTCCACTGATGAATTGCAAAACAAAATCTTCTTCGGATCAGAATATATATATATATATATATATATATATATATATATATATATATATATATATATATATATATATATATATATTCTGATCATATATTGGAATCATATTTTTAAATAAATAATTATATTTATGCTCTACTTTCGTATCGAGCACTATTTTTTTAAAAAATAATTACAAAAATACTAAGGAACTTTGGATTATTTACCAAACCAGTTTCTTTCCTATTTTCTACAATATTTTCACATATATATATATATATATATATATATATATATATATATATATATATATATATATATATATATATATATGAACTATAAAATCATATACCTGATGATTAAAACTTGAAAAGGACAATGATCTATTGTGGTACTGGATGAAAAAATATGAGAATTGAATAATTTTACCGAAATTTAAAAGTAATCCATACATTCGATAAGTGAAGTGAAGCGCAATTTAAACAAGGTTCTACATGAAGGATTTGTTACATGATTTCTTTAAGCAGACAAAGTTACATCAAGTTTTCACGAAGTTTCGACTAGAAGCCAACAATTCTCTCTTTTCATATGAAAAGACTTCATGTAAATATTCGTCAGCTGCTTCCGGTCCTTTTCTGAATTTGACAACAAACAACTGTGTAACTGTCAGGTAACGAGCAATTTCTAAATCACTATGTTCTGCCTTTGAGGCCGTGATCAGTGTGCTATCTCATTTCCGGAGTTAGATTGATGTTTGTCACCATTTCTATGAAATGTTGTAACTTTTTTATAAATTGTTCTGGTCATGATGAACTACCAAAGACACACTGTATGTGTGTGTGTGTGTGTGTGTGCTTGTATGTGTCCGAGACTCTTAAATATCTATATAACTTTACAGAAATATTCAAGCATTTAAAGACACATACACAAATATATATATATAAGTGAACATAGAAGTCAACACTTAGAGACGACAGTCTGTTTCATGCTATATGCAATCGTGGCCTGACGATTGCATATAGCATGAAACAGACTGTCGCCTCTAAGTGTTGACTTCTATGTTCACTTTTCTATTTACACACGCTCTATCTCTGATATTGAGCACTTTATTCCATAAATATAGCACACCTTAAGACAATATTTCTTTATATATATATATATATATATATATATATATATATATATATATATATATATATATGATTTTATTTTTTACGACCTATCAACTTTTTGTGTCTTTTTTTTTGCGGAAGAATAACTCATTAAATCATTTTTGAGAATAGCAATGATTTTTTTCTAGACATGTCCTACTATTTAATCCAGACCTGGGGAAAGAATAGATTCCTACTTTTACAAAGGTTATTTGTTCTTAAGTGAATGCAACGAAACCGCCTGGAATACGAACTCGGATCTCCAATTTGGGATTCCGGGCCGCGTTTCATGATACTATCCATTATAAACTGGTACATATTCATAAATACATTGGCCATGAAAAATTATGTCTTGTTTATATTCAATGACAAGAATATAGACATTATTAGGAGCATGCGCAACATTATTTCTTGGGTCAAAATCTGTGTAGCTTAGAAGAAGCTGAAGTGTGAAGCACCCAGTGAGGGTCTATCTCACCACTCACTACTGTCGCAATTGATCTAGCGAGATAATATTTCTAATAATTACACGACGTCGAAGAGCCCTTCACATTTTTGAATGGAGGTATGCATACTTGAAGCTTCTTGGTGCCATTATTGCTATAATTTCACCTTATCATTAGTGGACTTCTCTGGGCGATATCCCTGTTCTCCAGAAGTTCTTGGGTGGCAACCATCCTCTTTAAAGAATGTCAACATTCTGAGAACCCACAATATATAGACTTTTGAGTAGTCAAGAGAGAGCATTCAGCTGCAATTATTATCATGGCTCACATGAAGGCTTTCACCAAATCTGCAATAATGATTCTTCCAACAGCTTTTTTAAAAAAAAAAACATCGATATTTGATGGTTGGGGCTTTTATGCAGAACAGCAAATGGTCTACCAGTGCGGCGCACGTCAGTCGGGTAATTTCTCCTTTTCTCTTGTATTGCACTTGGCTCTATTAAGCCATCTCCTTATTGTTCTTACATCAAGTACAACATTTCCATAAACATTCACTAATCCCCTGTTAATGTTTGCATCACTTGCTCCTTCTAAAAGCAGAAATTTCTTGATAGTTCTTTGCCTTTTACATACATCTAGAGTGACAGCCACTTTGAGGATGGGTAGCAAAAGAAAATGTAACTCGACAAATTTCTCTCCTGGCTTTTAAACAATTTATGCTTTATAGCTAAATGTAAAACAAATAACTACAGACAAATATCTTTAAAAAACAGTTACAATTTTTGACAGACCCGCCATATATATATATATATATATATATATATATATATATATATATATATATATATATATATATATATATATGTATATGAATGTATATATATATATATATATATTGTACAAAAATTAGGAGATTTCGCTACCTAGGTTTCAACCTTGTGATATCTTCAAATGTCTACGGTCAATTGATTTCAGAACGCTTTATTTTTTTAAAATATAGATTTCGTAATGTTTTTTTAATTTTTAGAAGCGCCTGTAGATATCAAAAGGTTGAAACCAAAGGAGCGGAATCAGCAGATCTCTTAATTTTGAATACTTAAAAACACTACTTTAAAAAAAAAAATTAATCTCTTTACGTGTATTGAACACTTTTAATACTATTGTTTCTTGGGCAAATTGAATAAACATTATATATATATATATATATATATATATATATATATATATATATATATATATATATATATATATATATATATGGCTGTGTGTGTATGTATTGTGTACTCCCATATATATATATATATATATATATATATATATATATATATATATTGGACTTCTAGGTAACTATGCTGTAATTATTATGCCAGTATAAGCAGTATTATATTGACATGTTGGTATAATCAATACGTTTTTTTTCATTACTGCATACCTACTTTTGCATATATTTTGCATATATATATATATATATATATATATATATATATATATATATATATATATGTGTGTGTGTGTGTGTGTGTTTGTGTGTGTGTGTGTGAGCATTGAAGTCAAAAACAGAAACAACAGTCTGTTTCATGCTTAAACACAATCATCAGGATCCTGACTATTGCGTTTAAGCATGAAACAGACTGTCGTCGCTGGGTGTGGACATCAGTGTCTACTTTTATATATATATATATTTTTTATCTTTTTACGTGTATTGAACACTTTTTAATACTATCGTTTCCTGGGCAAATTGAATAAACATTATATATATATATATATATATATATATATATATATATATATATATATATATATATATATATATATGTGTGTGTGTGTGTGTGTGTGTGTGAAAATTGATGAAGAAAAGTACCCAAATTATTTGAAAGAAAATATTAGTATTTTTCTTAATTTCCTATAGCTACCAAAAAATTTATTCGTAGACTCGAAAGGATTAAAACAAAAATAAACAGATACAATATGTCTAAATTATTTGACCAAACCGATTTGAATGTAAATATAGTGTCTAATGACACACGCACGCACACATTTTTAATACAATAGAAAACAAGGTATTTAAATAATTTACTAAACTGAAAATATATAAATTGATAAATATTCTTTTTTTAATGAAATACATTCGGTCTCACGTTGACTGCTGACCTGAGTTGGAACAAATACATTGAGTCAATTGCATCTTCCACCGCGAGGAAATTTGGCTCTCTGTGCCGCGCCAGGAAATTTTTCTCCCCTGAATCGATACTTCAAATATACAAAACGACCATTCGCCCTTGCATGGAGGATTGCTGCCATATATGGTCTGGGGCACCTTCTGTTTACCTCGGAGTTCTTGACAAGATCCAGAGACGGATATGTAATGTGATTGGCCCTGATCTGGCGTCACGCCTGCAGCCACTATCTCACAGACGCGCCGTCGCCTCTCTCTGTCTCTTCTACAAATACTTTCATGGTAATTGCTCCGATGAGCTGCTTTCACTGGTTCCCAGTCTCCATGAATTCAAGCGCCCTACGAGGCTGGCATCCCGCTTTCACCCTTATACTGTAGAAACTTTTAAATGTAGCCGTCTCTTCTACTCCAATAGCTTCATACCTTGCACCTCTCGCCTGTGGAACACCCTTCCCAATTACTGTTTTCCTGATAGCTATGATCTCCAACTATTCAAATGTAATGTCAATCGACATCTCCAGTTACCTTGATCTACACACTATCCTTCTCTTCATCCTTTCTTCTATCACTCCTATCTGCACTTGCTCCAAATCTTCTGCAACCCCCCTGCACCCTAGTGGCTTCATGCCTTGCTCGAGGCGCAATTCTTAAAATATATATATATATATATATATATATATATATATATATAGAGAGAGAGAGAGAGAGAGAGAGCGATGGATGAATTGTCGCCTGAATTACACAGAAATGAAAACAACACTGGCCACACATTTTAACAGATATATTTACCAAAATTACACAAAAATTCCTAGAAACACTAAATAGTAAATTTATTCAATAAAATCGCCATTGGCCTTAACCTCCAGACGACTTCAGAATCTCCTGCATCTCTTCTAAATGGTTTCTTTGTTTAAGTTGGCGAATGCTGCCATAATCCTTGCCTTCAGTTCATATTTGGTCCAACAAAGAGTTTTGTGGGTCTCTTGCTCAACTTCGCCCCACACATAATAATGAAGGAGGTTGCATTTTTGGAAGTTAAATAGCCAAATAATTGGTGATGCGGTCGCAGAAAATTGGTTGACAGCTATGATTGGGTTCGTATTGAAGATTCCGGCGCAAATGCCAAGCAGTACAGCATGTCGTTTCAAATTTCGGACTCAGTGAATTTTGTCATGATCCTCTTTTTTTTTTTCTTTTTTTTTTTTTCACAAACGATGCCCAACTGAACCTATTATACTATGCAGGCAATAAAATCAATAACAAATTATGCGCATGCGTGAAACTAAATAGAAATATACATGTAGACTTCCTGAGACTCCTTCATTGTTTGGCATTTTTTTTATAAAAAAATTATATGTGTTATGACAAACTGTTGACATTAAAGTATACCAAACGTTAAATATGTCCGATGAAGTCATAAAATACGAAACACATCACTCGAATAATTTATAATTTTGTCATACTTCTTTCCCTTAAATTGTTCTTGGTATATAAAACAAATTATGTATCGTTATCATATATATATATATATATATATATATATATATATATATATATATATATATAATGCGAGAACAAAATCATGGTCCCTTGAGTTTTTGGTGTGATAACACGACACCTAAATGATTCATCAACTTTACCACGTCTTGCCAACGAGTTAAATTGGGAACAAAGAGTTGCAGTAGTGTTGGCAATTATTCATTTTTTTTTTTTTACCGAAATATAAATGACAACGTTTCTCTTCTCTAACTTTGGGTGTCAGACTATTTTTTAGTGAAATACTCTCATCTTTGTTTTTTTTGTATGCAAATCTATAATTTTGAAACTATTTTCTAATATTTACTAAAAATTTTATCACTGTCCTGAGAAATTTAACTTTGGACCAATATCTTCTAAAATGGGATCCTTTCACAATGTGTAAGTTTCTCTCTGTAAATATTTAATATTATTTGAAAATGTATAAAGATATTTCCCCAATTATATATATATATTGGTTTGTGAATTTGGTGATATTAATTGTGAGTTCAGTCCCTGGACTGGGAACTGTGTCCAAGTCAGTGGAAACAAGGCGAGTAATAGCAGGACTAAAAACAAAAACTTGACGAGATATCCCGAGTCATGGGCAGTAAAACGAGAAGATTTTATTCTCGTAAATTTAATAAAGGGTTCAGTTCGGAATCCCCTGTTGGTTACCTGGATCGAGATACTCCTGCTTAAAACCGGACAACAACAAAAGAGACGAGGACATTTGTCCGCTTGTAAACAGTGTAAAGGATGATAACTTCCGATGCCAGAAATTCAATAAAATTTTATTGCTTTGTTAATGTTTACTCATTATTTTAATTTAATTTTGTTGCGATCTGTGAAGGCAGGCATGAGAACAAAACAGGTTATTTATTAATTCATTGATTTGTTTTCTACGGCTTATCACCCCTTTCAGGTTATTTAATGCCAGAAAATATTTTTAGATTCTAAGTTTTATTTTTTTTTATAATGATGGTTTAGTGATACAAATCTTACTAATTAATCCATAACTGGTGGAAGAGGTAGATTCAGACCTTTCTCGTGTGTAAGTGAATATAGCGAATCCGACGGCTATTGGAATCCGCGCCTTTGACAAAAGCAGGTTCGTCTCTGAAAAATATCATAATTAAATCCTAGAAAATTTCAAGAAGAGGTTTCTTTTGCCATTGTTAATATGATAGTTAAGGAACGTATGATAAATACGTGAAACTCAACCTAACAGGTAGCAAATTTTACTTTCTTTTTATCTTTGTGGGAAAATGTTCAAAAGCAAAAGTAATAGAAAAATGCCCCAGTAACTGAAATAGATTTAGTTGAAATATTGCAGGAAAATTTTTAGGTTAGGTTTTTTGACGTATTTTTTAACGTCAAAAACCGTCATTATTTTTGCACCAACCTAATATATTTTTTAAAACTTTTTTTTAGTTGAATTTAAGAATTTTTTTCCTTTTCTGCTTCCAGTCATTTTCTTCTTTTAAGATTTCCCAGCTAATATAAAGGAAACAAAAAGAAAAAACAAGCTTCGACTTCTGGTTCTTCATCTTTTATGCCTTGTTTAAAGTAATCAATCTTCTTTCTCTTTTCGGGCCCTTATCTTCAAAAGATATGTACCCAACACACGAACCTCCGAAACCATTTGGATGCGCAGACATGAACACCTTTCGATTCAGATTCATTGTAAAGGAGAGACTTAAAAAGATTTGTACAATGTTGTTACACTGTCAAACAGGTGTGCCGCGTGTACATGATTTTGCGTGCCTGTATGTACATTTTCATGCGTGTATCCCACGTTGTGCATATAGGACTGTATTTGTATATACCTTTGTATATTTATGAATAAATATACAGAATGGAATAAAAGCTATGGTGCCAAAGCGAGCTACAATCCAACTGGAGGTTTCAGAACAGTGAATTCTTGTTCGAATATCCATCTAGGACAGTCGACTGATTTAAAACCTGACAATCGGCCACCTCTTGTCCCTTGGTTCTGGATTGGGTGATCAACGTAAAGCTATTAGATTCGTGGAGTATGGGTTGTCGATACGGAAGAATAAAATCGGCGAAGCGAGTTCAATTTCTTACATCGTCTTTGCGTTCCCTTTTGCAAAAATTCATTTAGAAAAGTCATACATCTATCTGGTCTCCCCCAGCTTAAACAGCAGATTAGACTGAACTCTTTTAGTTTTGGGTAGCAGTGATCTATAAGAATAAAAACTCCAAACGGTGTGGAATCCATTACTTTCTATACTAAATACCTACTGTTGGTTCAAGTAAGGGTCTGAACTGGAGGTCTGTTCAAAAGATCTTTGTTCCACTGACCGCGACGGTTTGAGGTTTTGTTAGTTCCTTGCTGTAATCACCTTAAGAAATTCAAAGAAAATATTGTTTCTACATTGGGAATAACTTTACCTCATTTAATTAATGTATATATAAATATTTTTCATTTTATTTCCTTCAGGCTTGCTATATTATTTAATATTTATTACGGAATCTAACCTTTTAGCGAAATGCATTTAAAATGTTATTTAGCAATTTTAGTCTTGTCGCATTAAACTTTATTTAACGTTGTCAATCTAAAATAAATGTAGAATTTTTTAATTAAAGTTAATTTAGAGAATTAATCTCTATGAATTTTTTATTCATAAAAGCTTCCCGTCTGTGAACATCCCTTCGTCTTGCATGCTTCCCAGATAACTATAATCTTCAAATATTCAAGTGTAATATCAATCGACATCTCCTGATACCCTGATCTTGTTCCACGTCCTTCTTTGTATCCTTTCTTCAAACTCGCCTCTTTACTCTTGTTCTCAATTGTCTGTAACTCCTTGTGTGCTATTGGTACTCCTGCCTTACTCCGGATGAATTGCTTAAAAAATACGCTAATGATAAACTTTTTATATCGGTAAACTTTATTTTGATTCCTAATAATTAAAAAGGATGTTGAATTTTTACTAAACTTCTTATAACGTAATTTTCTCCCATGAATTTTAAGAAATCATATGTGTATGCATACTAGTTTTTATATGCATATATGTTCCTCTGTATACATTTTAGGCTTTTGTATATGCATATATATCTATATTCGTTCCTGTGTTAATTTGCCTTGGTTAGATGAAAATATGTGGCATATGACGTATTGTGATTGGAATCCAAATGTTATTCCTTTATTTCCTGTTCGATCTTATTTACATGAGGGTCTGAAAGATTCCAGACAGATCTGCAAGACAAATAGCCCGACCTAGGATTTATTTGATTGGCTAACAAATGCCAAAACGTAACGAATATCTACGACGATTTATTATCAACAAAATGCCTCATAATTGAAATAAATAAAGTGAGACAAGTCGAATAAGTGAATGAAATGAGTAATTAAAATTTATGTCCATGAGCACCGCGTTTTATGTGGCATCTTGAACGGACAGAAGGCAGCAGACATATTATGTTAAATTTAATGTACCAGCTCCGGTCGCTTTTGAACTGATTTCTTAGTCATTGTTTAAATTGTGAATATTTTAGATATCTCAACAGGATAATGTCGCAGAGAACTGCCACAATAATATAAAGTAATATAAAATAATATATAATATCGATACCGTATATGTAATATAATGATGTAAATCGGATAGTGTATATCGAAATAAGTTTTTTTGTCGATCGCCCAAATCTTTATAAACATGTCTCGCTTACATCAAAGAAAAATGCTATTATGAAAAATATGATCTACAATAGTCAGAAATACAGTTTGGTGGATATTTGAAAGATCACTTTGAATTTTGGAAGGTTGAAGTTAGATGATTTGGCATGGTGTGATTTTTATACATATGCTATGAGAAAATATTTCTCCAAGTAATTGTTTTGAAAAGTATTTTTTAAGCTTTTCACCCAAAGGAAGGCGGGAAGCCACTAGCAGGCAAGGGGTTACAGAGAGTTGGAGCGAGAGCAAATAGCAGTCATAGAGGAAAGGATGAAAAGAATGATCGGGGATAGACCAAGGCATCTGGAGACGTCGATTGACATTACATTTGAATAGTTGGAGATTATAGCTATCAGGGAAACAGAAAAAGTGGAGGGAGTTCCACAGGTGAGAAGTGCGAGACGTAAAGCTATTGGAGTAAAAGAGACGGCTACATTTAACAGTTTCGACAGTGAAAGGGTGAGAGCGAGATGCCAGCTTATTAGAACGCTTAAATTCATGAAGTCTGCGAACCAGCAAAAGCAACTCATCGGAGCAATTACCATGAAAGTATTTGTAAAAAAAAAAAAAACAGAGGGAGGCGACGGCACGTGTGTGAGAGAGCGACTGCAGACGAGATGCCTGATCAGGGCTAATTACATTGCATATCGGTCTCTGGATTCTATCAAGAAACTTGAGACAAACAGAAGGGGGTCCAGACCATATATGGCAGTAATACTCCAGGCAAGGGCAAATGGTTGATTTGTAGGTTTTGAAGGATCGACTCAGGCGAGAAAAATTTCCTGGCGTGGCACAGGGAGCCAACCTTCCTTGCGGTGGACGAAGCTATTGACTCAATGTATTTGTTCCATCCTTTAAAAAAATCTACCAAAATCAGTTGTTTTGAAATCATAAGACCATTAACCAAATACCAATGAGTCTTTTATTGGACCGATTTAAATGTGAATTAATTTTAAGCGTCTAATGATTTTTTCTTTTACTTTCAGATTTAACAACTTAAGTCTTTGGCAATTTCAACCATGGAAAGATTAACAATCAAACAACGTGTTAAAGTTATCGAAGCCTATTACGAAAATGAACGTTCGAACAGAAATTTTCCCAGGTCGCATCATCTCTTGAAACAGCGAAGTCAATTGGCTATCACGATCGTGCGACTTGACGCCATTAGATTTCTTCCTTTGGGGTCATCTCAAAGGTAAGGTCTGCGCCAACAAGCCAAAACCAATTAAAAAGCTGAAGGGTGAGATAATAGTTTATTGGTGAGATCGAGGAGCAACTATGCAGAGACGTCATCAAAAATTTTGACCATCAAGTGAAGGTGTGCTGTCGAGGTCTTGGCTGACATTTGGGCGATTTTTTTTTGCACATAACTGCCATGACTTAAATAACATGATCCGATAGAGAAATAAATAAATTTTCACCAATAACACTGATTTATTTACTGCTGACTTTGATCCGTCTTAATGAAACACCCCTTATAATAAAATAAATAGTAATACAAAAAATTATGTAGATAATTCTACTATACATATATAAACTAAAGTTATTTAGAGTTCAACTAATATCCTCCAAGTCGTTGTTATTATTGCAATGCTTCTGTTTTATCAGGGAAATCCAAACAGAAGACTTATTTCATCTTATGGAATATATTTTTCTCCTTCCGCTGTCCATATCTAAGGATATCTAGTCTTGCTCACTTTTAGTGCGGCTCAGTTATTGATCACCTTGTTTCCACCGAGCCTGAGTCTTTACTACCCAGCTCAGAGATTGAACTCATTATTACTATACCACCAATTTTTTTAACTAACGTTTGAACCTACAAGACTATTGTCCTATAGATTAAACCCAGTGTTTAGTTCGAAATTCCTTGAACGTTACCAGGATCGATAGGTACTTGAGAAGGCCGAAGGAATTAACCATCGAAAGTTTGTGATATTAACAGCAACGATAAGGATATTAGTCCGATTGTATACAAAGTGCATAATAAATTATCATAGTTTTTAGATAGAAATTAAATGACTTCTTCTGTAAAGTTTTCACCGATCTTATCTCCGTATCCTGCCTTGGTCCTATTATTAGACGATGCAACCAGTACGCACTATATACCTATTATCGGTCATCACTGATAGACGTTATATTTGATATCGCTATTTTCGGTGTCACTGTAATTCAACTTCAGTTCGTGATATATTTTAAATACTCGTCGAGGTGAAATAGTCTTTAGTCGGTTTGATTAGAGAAAAGTTGAACTTGTGTTATATGTCTTATCTTGATCAAGATACACTAAGAGAAATCAGTCTTTATGCTTGAATTATCTGTTTGTTTTTAATCCGTTTATTCCCTCTCCCCAACTTTGATTCATTGTTCTATCTTTCTATTTCAAAGTTGTCTTCTTTTTCTCTTTCTCTCTCTCTCTCTCTGTTCTCATATCGCTCTATCCTTGACGCTCCCACTCTCTCTTCGTTCTGATGCTTTCATTTTCTCATTGCTGGTTCTCTTCTTGCTCTTACCGTTTCTTTCATATTTCCCCCCCTCTCCATATCTTTTCTCTCTTAATTTTGTTGAATATCGAGATTTTAAGCTCGTCTAATGCGATATAACGAGAAGGTGTCATTCGTTAAAGAAAATACATTAACGGAAAGAAAAAGAAAAAAAAAAAAAGGTCCATAAATAAAAATGACTCGAATTTAACTTCTCCGAAACTACTCGAATGAACAGAATGATTTGTCGGATAATTTTCTTCCGATGATGAATACAAATAGAACTGATTAGATCGTTTTTCTACGTCAAGCTGATACGTAAAGTAAGGTATTGAGATTTTTGATGTTTTTATTTTTCATTTCCAAATTCCAGGTAATTTTCAAAAAAATTGCGACAAAAAACAAATCAGTAAATCAAATAGAAAAATAAATAGAAAATTATCTGATTAGGAAAATGCAAATTAAATTTAATATTTTATGGAAAATGGAATGATAACTGGATTCAAATTCATGAAATATATTCACTAACACAGTTTGACAAAATAAAATCATAGCAGTAGGATTGAAAAGGATATTTTAATACTAAACTTTTTTTTTCAATGAGCGTAGATCACGAATCCTGTTTATGTTGTTTAGGTACATGTCAAGATTAAGTGATATTGGCTATGACAACGTATACAAATGAATATCTGTATAGTCAGGGTTGCCACAGCTCATTTGAAATGTAGAGAAATATCTTTTTCTTCTCTATGTCATATCCCTTCAGGCCATGGGTGGTCAGGGCTCTCGACAACCAATTTTCTATCCTACAGTACTTATTAGTAACTATTCTTTCCCTTTTTCTGCCATCCATTCAAACAAGCTTGCCATGTAGGTGTCTGGTTGTTTTCCACTATGTCACTTGCCCTTTTAAGACCTGTGAGAGTTAAGTTTTCCAAGCCTCGATCCTCATTATGCGACCAAGAAATTTCTCTTTCTGATTCTAAATATAAATGTTTGTTTTGGTACCATTTACTTTAAAAGTTCCTCGTTCATTATTCACTCCGTCCGTTAAATTCACATTATGCTTCTGTAGAATCACATTTCTGTTGCCTCTATTTTTATTTTCATCTGCGGGAAGATTCTTCAGAATTCACAGTCAAATAAGAGTAGTCATATCACATAGAAATGCATCAGTTTTTTTTTTTTCTTTTCTGTTTTTTGGTTTTTGTCTTTGTTCATATTAAAAATGGGTCCTGGTTTTGCTTCGTTTTATCGGTAAGATTACATGAAGAACTTACATTATTTTTCAATTTTAGATTAAGACAGATTATCGATCACAAGAATGAAATATGATTATACCATACGTCAGAAGAAAAGAATATCCATATTTCTTTTGAAGTCATGACATTTCCCGTTCTTGTATTCTCTGTGATATATATATATATATATATATATATATATATATATATATAGATAGATAGATAGATAGATAGATTTAACAAGATTAGTTATGAAAACAAGAAAACGTTCTACGTGGAGCCAATGAAAACTAGACTTTTTCAGAATGACTCTGGAGATTGGCATCTATGAGGACGCAACCACTTCTTCTCTGGAGATGCATAACACACAGGGATCGCCAGCAACCTATTAATAGCACACTTAGTATATACTTCAGTTTAATTGGTTACCGCAGGGCTGAATCATAAAAAAAAATGTACCAATCAAAAAAGTTGCCGTACAAAATGTCAGAGAATATGTTAATGATGATAGGGAGTCTTTTTACCTTCAGAAAAAGAATTTTTGGCCCTTCAAAACGAATTAATATGGGATGCTTTTTCAAACATTTAGATGAGTAAAAGCTATTGAAACTGGACGGGAATTATACCGTCTTAATTGATTTGATCACTCCCACTTTGAGGGTGCAAACGAGTAAGATTATTTAGGCATAATAGGTAAAATAAAAAATACACACACACACACACATATATATATAGATATATATATATCAATTGTAAAAACAAAATATGTTCTAGTGAAGCCAACTTCACGAATAAAGAATGAATGTCGCTGGAGAATGGGCAAAATTGTAAACAGAAAATTCCTAAACTTATCCAGCAGTTAGCAGTTAAAAATTTACTAATCTAATCAAAACATTACATAATCTTTTAATAACCAAACAAAAACCAACTTTAATGATCGAAAATTTTACTCCTCCGTTCAATTTAAAATAATGGGCATGAAAAACAGTTTTTTTACTATTTCTCGTTTGTTACATTATACACATAAATTTTTTCGTTTTACTAACTTTAATGACAGTAATTTTAATTGCGCCTGCTATATATTTTAGAGATTCTTTATAAAATCCAAAAAAGAATCAGCTTGGCTTAAGTCTTTCAGTAAATTTCCCGTGTTTTCTATAAATACTTTTATGATAATTGTTCTGATGAACTTTCCTCTTTGGTACCTAGACTTTATGAATTTAAGCGCAGTACTAGATTGGCGGCAAGGTCTCATCAATTTACAGTTGAAATGGCTAGATGCAACCGTAAGTTCTATGCTGACAGTTTCCAAGGATACAAAGAAATCCAATTCCACCAGACAAGGGGTGTTTGTCAGATTTCATTGAAAAATACATCCCTACACCTACCAAAATGTAACTAATAACTGCTACATCAAAGTACAGACATAATGAACACGCAAACACCTCTTGGCTGGTTGAATTGGATTTCTCTGCATCCTTGGAAACGTGAATTATGATTTTTGCTGTGACTTTAAAACCCTGTAATTTTACAAGTTACTCTAAAATTCGTTTGGGGATGAAATGGGACTAATGACTTTAATTAAATTACAAAATTAAATTCGGAGCTTTCAGCTTCCATTTTTGAAACATGATTAGAATTATGTAGTGAAAAAAAAAACATATTTTAAATGAATTAATTTATAATATTAATGTTCTGTAAATTTACATTGAGCACTATTTTGTAAAAATAAAAATATCTATAAGAACACCGGATTATATATCTTACTGTTCTTTCTTTCTTTATATATATATATATATATATATATATATATATATATATATATATATATATATATATATATATATATACACATTTCTTCACAGTTTATTAATATAATACTACTGTAAATATATATTTTCTGGAATAAAATGTGTTATGATTCTAATGGGACAGTATTAAGAATATGACGTACGTGTTGTAACTTCAGCATTGTTTGCTGCGCCGAACTTGCAACATGAGTACGGTCATTGACATTAGGTTAAATAATTATGCCTAACATGCATTTTATCGTTCAGTAACCGTAAGAAATATAAGCTGATAAAGATTATGTAAATATTTAAACTAATGACATTATTACATCTTAAATTATTTCATTGATGTTTTTTATGGCTTATCAACATTTTGTGGGTTATATGAAGCCAAAACATTTCTTGGAATGTAAGAATAAATCTTTTTTCGAATTAATATTTCATTAAAAAGTGAATGTAACTAACTCGGCTTGAATTCGAAATCGTTTCTCCGATTTCTCATCATGTGCTTCAATTACACCATATGCCAGCTATATCACAAAATTTTTTTTAAAAAAAAGTAGGGAAAGACACCGTCTTTCAAATTTATTAAAACCTGGGGTGTTCCATGCCCTTTATGCCTACATGAAAAACTACACATTATTAAGTTTCTAAAAGACGAAAATTTATTAAATCAAAGAAATGAGATGACGGTTTTTGGCAAACACCACCATATATTCGCTTTAAATAATTATCATTTCATAAATGGACAAATAATAATAATAATAATAATAATAATAATAATAATAATAATAATTTCCACAACACCATATAAAAATTACAAAATACCATATAAAACAAATTAACAAATATTAACAAATTCAACCATATAGCCCAACCATAATCATATCGGCCCTTTAAGAAATCATCAACAAAAAAATAAAATAAAATAAAACAAAACAAGAAAACACCAAAAAGGACCGAAACTTCCATACCAATCATTTGGAGTTTTAGCAGACAGTAATAAATAAAAAACAACAAATCTACTACAACATCAATCAGTTAGATTTTTAGCAAAGAGCTTGATAAGATTATCCATTGTAGCTAGACGAAAAAAAAAAACCCAAAAAAACAACCCAAACTTACACGTCTCCAAAAACTTGACAAATAAAACAAACACCCCTACTTTCATCAAAGAGAGACCCCTTGATGATGAGAATTAAACCCTAGATCACGCCATCATTTCAAAGGAACTATAAATGAGTAAAACATTCCGTTGCTTAGCTATTCCAAATATCGCTTGAGGATGAAACTGCTGCCCAATAGTTATGGCTTAATATTGAAAAAAACTTGAATACTGCTGTCCAGAAACATAGTAATTTCTGCGTCATAATGGAATCATATTCAAAAAAAAAATAATAATCTACCCTCTACTTTTGTATCGAACACTGTTTCGTTTTTTTAAATAAAAACAAAAATACTAAATAACTTCGGTCATCAATCTAACAGTCCTTTCCTATTATATTAATCCACTCTCACTCATACATGGTGATTATTTTGCCGGAAGTCGTTTATCTATTTGAGTAAAATTATTTTGCTTGTCTTTATTTATTTTTATTTTTTATTTTTATTTTTTATTTTTATTTCTTATCTTATATATTTATTTTTTATATTTATTTTAATCGGTGTTTTATTAACGTAGTAAAAATTGTTTATATCGCTTATTTCATAGTTTTGCTTTGGTTTGGAAAGATAATTAAAGCTATTTATCTCTGTAAAATAACCGCCAAAACAGACTACCCACAATGCACCAATGACCCGTTTATATAAAACCCGAGAAAATAAACAGCACTCGTGGCCTGACGATTGCGTCTAATATGAAACAGACTGTCGCCTCTAAGTGTTGTCTTCAATGTTCACATTTATAATTACACACGCTCTATCTCTGATATTGAGCACTTTATCCCATAAATATAGCACACCTTAAGGCTATATATATATATATATATATATATATATATATATATATATATATATATATATATATATATATATATATGGTATGGAGCTATGGAGTTTAAATTTAATTTTATAATTAAATTTAAAATTTTAGTTTGTGTTTTGAAACATGGTTATTCCTGTGTGACGAGGGAACCATATTTTTAAAATAGAAAATAAGTCTAATACTATGCTCTGCTGATTTGTATTGAAAATATCTCTGTTCTTACCTAATTAATATATATATATATATATATATATATATATATATATATATATATATATATATATATATATATAATATTAGTGGAAAATATACACATACATATGCAAAATATAAAAATATATATACATAGGTGCATACACATACATGTATATTTTTTTAATAAAAAATTCCAAGTGGATAGAATCCATGTAGAACTCAATGTCCAGGACAGAGTATAATAAAAAGATATAATAAAAACGCTTAAACACTAATATTCCATGGTCATAATTTATTCCATCGGAATGGTAATTACGATCCAATTCATCAGACCTACACATTCAAAAAGAAAACAGAAAAGAACAACTCCGAAAATAAAAATAGAATTTAGAAAGAGTGTAAGTATGAGAGTGTGGGACAAATGTTAGGGCTAAAGAGAGGGGTAACATACGAGAGAAGGTGGGAGATTATAACTTAACAGAGAGGTTTTTTTTAACTAGAAGTGAGTGGAAGTGGGGAAATATGAATGTTGTCGGATGTCTAATACATTAAAGATACATTTCGTGGTGACATACACACACCATAGACGATCTAATGTTAAAGATCAGAATAAGAGGGAGGGAGAGAAAAGGAAAGAAGTGGTAGGAGGAGAAAAATGGGGTGGGGGAAACTAAAATTGAAGGACATTTACTGAAAGGGCCGCTGTGTAATTGAGGAAATTTGACAAAATTAATATCGACTACAGGTTACAATATATATATATATATATATATATATATATATATATATATATATATATATATATAAATTTAAAAAAATCTGTACTTAAACTTAACGAAACTACTTGGTTTAAAAATAACAGGGACAATTTCGTTGTCCCAATGGGAGCGTTTGATTCTGCTCAAATAGCGGATCTAATAGGGATGTATATTTTAGATATTCTGAGCAGATTTCTTAACCCCCAAAATGTAGGGCTTTACACGGATGATGGTCTCATTATTATACCTAACTCTAATGGACCTCTTACATCCCAACTCCAGAAGAAAATAATCAAGGCTTTCAAATATATAGGTTTTAAAATAGAAATATCATCTAACCTGAAAATAGTAAATTTTCTAGACGTAACATTTGATCTTGAAAACAACACATATAAACCTTTCTAAAAGGAGAACCAATCGCCCATATACATAAATATCGACTCAAACCACCCTATAGCAATTATGAAACAGATCCCTAACACTGTAAATACTAGAATAAATAAACTATCCTCTAGTAAAAGCATCTTTGATCAAAATAAATCAACATACAATCAAGCCCTATTAAAAAGCAAATTCAAACAAACACTCACTTATATAGATAAATCTACTAGCGACACGTCTTCTAAATCTAGAAATAGAAATAGGAAAATTATATGGTTCAACCCACCCTTCTGTAAGCTGTCGAACATTAATATAGGAAAATATTTTCTTAAACTTATAGATAAACATTTTAAAAAAGATAAGCTATTAAAAAAGTTGTTCAATAGAATGAATTTAAAAATTAGTTATTCCTGCATGAACAACATGGAAAAAATTATTAGCTCCCATAATAGTAAAATTTTAAATGAATTTTATAATCAACTTCAAAAAGATCCTAATACAAGCCCAAAGACCAAATCTACCTGTAACTGCAGGGAAGGATCTGTCTGTCCAGTAGAAGGAGTATGTTTGTCCAAAAACATAGTATACGAAGCTACGATTTTCCCCAAAGAAAATACTAAACATAAGAAGATCTACATAGGTATTTCTGCAGGAAGTTGGAAACAACGATTTTACAACCATCGTCAATCCTTTTATAATGAATCAAAAAAACACCAAACTGCACTTTCAAAGCACTATTGGGAGTTATTGGAAAACAAATTAACCCCACAAATAGAATGGAAAATCATCTCAAAAGCCAAAACTCCGATTCATTTCAGAGACCGATGCAATTTGTGCATTATGGAAAAAATACTAATTATAAAACATAAGGATCCGGACATACTATTGAACAGACATAATGAGTTGATTTGTAAATGTAGGCATAAGAATCACCTCAGTTTAAAAAAGTATGTGTAGATATATAAATAGAAAATATAAATTGTTTTAAATGAATATATGAAAATACTGACACTGTGCTCTTTGATAAATGTGTTGGAACTTAAAATTTTTTTTTTGTGAACTTATTTAGATATATATATATGAACATTATAGATAAGGGTAACTATGTATTTATATTGTGGACACATATGTATGGTAGTATGGATATATATGTATAAATAGATATACACGTGTGTGAGTATAGGTATTACTAATATGAAGCATGTTTGAATACTGAATATTTTTTATATTTTTTTAACGTGTATGCTGCATGGGTGTGGATGTATATGTATAAATGTTTTAAAGTTTGTTTTGTATGTATATGTATATTATATATGTATGTACATGTATATGTGTGTGTACATGTACTTAAACATGTGTGTTTTTATGGTTTTAAACTACTTGTAATCTATATATGTATATAGACGTAATTACCTTAGAATTTATATTTGGTAAGTGTACATATGTATATGTATATATATATATATATATATATATATATATATATATGTATATATGTGCTCTTTTTATATTTTGTTTTGTATGTAGGGTTTTGTGCTTATATATAAATGTATATCTATTTAAGGGTGTGTATGTGTATATGAGTATGTCTCTCTCTCTCTCTCTGTATATATATATACGGATGATTAAATGGTTAGATTAATTTTTTGATATATAGATTTATATATGGATATATGAATTGTATATGTATGTATATGTGTATATATGTGTGGATGTATATATGTATGTGTGGATGTATATATATATATATATATATGTATATGTGTGTGTGTGTGTGTGTGTATGTATATATGTGCGTACGTACATAAATTGATTTTAAATGAAATATTGGGTCTTTCTAATGACATTTTAAATTTATTTTCTTAATTTTGTAATGTCCTTCTTTTGTAATATTCTATAGTTTAAATTTTGTTTTCTTCTGAAGGGAGTTTCATTTCTAAATTTAAAATTTAAATTTAAATATACCATTCTTTGACTATTAATAATAGTAATAATATTAGCTAAATTCCTTTAAAATGAAACACTTCTGAAATAACATTGATAAAATTAAATTTTAACTGTGAAATCTATATATATTTCAAATATTAAAATATAGATAAAGATTGCAAAATGTATATATAATTTATGTGCGAGGTTAAATGAATTTTTGTGTAAATTATCTAAAGTGTTTCTATGGTTTTATTTTTTTTTTTTTTTTTACTTGTTAATGATCGTATGTATATGTGTATATATATGTGTGTGTGTGTGTATGTATATATGTATATATGTGTGTGTGTGTATGTATATATGTGCGTACGTACATGAATTGATTTTAAATGAAATATTGGGTCTTTCTAATGACATTTTAATTTATTTTCTTTATTTGTAATGTCCTTCTTTTGTAATATTCTATAGTTTAAATTTTATTTTCTTCTGAAGGGAGTTTCATTTCTAAATTGATGATTTAAATTTAAATATACCATTATTTGACTATTAATAATAGTAATAATATTAGCTAAATTCCTTTAAAATGAAACACTTCCGAAATCACACTGATAAAATTAAATTTTAACTGTGAAATCTATATATATTTTGAAATATAGATAAAGATTGTAAAATGTATATATAGTTTATGTATGAGGATAAATGAATTTTTTTGTGTAAATTATCTCAAAGGTTTTTTTTTTTTTTTTTTTTTTTTTTTACTTGTTAATGATCGTATGTATGTAGGGATTCACATGAATGCATTTGTGAGGCATATATGAATAAATGAAAATTAATATTACCCTCAAATTCTATTATTAAATAATGAAACCTAATCTTTAATTTAGTTTACCAATGTAATAAATAAATTGCATTCATGAATTAATTTTGAATATTAAAATAGATGTTATATATATATATTTTTTTTTTTTTTTTTTGGAAATACAATTAGTCGGGTGAATAAACTATTAAGATTTTAAATATTTCTTTATGTCCTAGATAAATATGTTTATTACAATAATAGTTATATTTAGTCCTGAAACTACTTACTTAAAAAATTAAATATTTAAGTTAATAACAAAATTTTTTTCAGACATCGAATTTTCTATCAAACATTGTAAACTATCTTTTACATAATTTTGTTAAAACAAAATTATAACAACTCCATCTCTCTTTCCCCCTCCCCCCTATCCCTCTCTTTACCGTAAGGCTCACTTGTATACATTTTCGACAATTCATTTCCGTTTTATTAACCATCTAAAGAGGCCAAGTTTTCTGTCACTCCTCCTACTCCAATATAAAACATACTTAAGAGAGATATAAAATTAACCCCTCCCTATACTTTATATTGTCTGGTTAACTACCACTCTCAACCCCCTCTATTAAATTACAAAAATTACACTACCCACCTATTTCTAATCCCATTTTTTTTCTCATTTCGTTGTTGGAAGATTTACCTGATGATCCTGAATCCTTAAAAAAGGATTTAGGTGAAATAAATTATCGTAATGGTACATTAAAGTGATTTGTTTTTCATTACATATTTATATTTATATATATATATATATATATATATATATATATATATATATATATATATATATATATATATATATATATATATACCTGAACTAATCAAATTAGGAATATGTTTTAGTGTAACAGATGCATTTCTTATCATGTAAAATCAGCCAAACGCAATTTTTGGTAGAATACTTTTGCAAATTCGTAAATTAAAATGTTTTGTTATCATTTGATCTCAGATTTAAATTCATTATCCTTTGTTATTTGGTATGAAATAAATTGTCTTCATTTGTTTTCTAAAACGTAAGTTAAATGAAAGACTGAAAACAGATTACAAACGTGATACTTGCAAATCAGAAGAGCATTATCAAACTTTGCGTCAACAAATGCACCAAAAGAACCAAGGTGATACACAAATAATCTACTTACTGATAGAATAATTTCATTTAATCCGGAAGAGTACTTAAGAAACAACAAAAATAAACCAAAATCAGTCGCAATAACAGCATTGTGCTACAGAAAAAAAAAATTCTTGTCGGAGCAGCTTTGGTAAGTAAAGAACTGTAGGCATCAAATCAAATTCTTTAACATTTAATCGTGCAAATACACACACAAACACACACACACACACACACACACATATATATATATATATATATATATATATATATATATATATATATATATATATTAGGTTGGTGCAAAATAATGTCGTTTTCTCACATATTTACATATGCAAGAAAAGGCATCAATCTAATATATATATAAATATATATATATATATATATATATATATATATATATATATATATATATATATATATACTTGAGCAGCAATCTGTTATATAGATTTCATTGTGGAGGAGACGACTTCTTTTCAGTTTTTCTCAAAGTTCTAAGAATGTAGAGAATTGTAGTATTTGTGACAATAATCATAGTGAAAATCTTCGTCACACAAAAAAGAATGTGTTTAAGAACTGTAGATGAGCTGAAAAAATACATTTAAGCTTTTATTTTTTCAAATTTAAATATATATATATAGGTCAACACGAAATCAGTTTCATGCTTCAGCGCGAACATCACACACACACTCTCTTTCTCTGTCACACACACACAGACAAACACACACACACACACACACACACACACACACACATATATATATATATATATATATATATATATATATATATATATATATATATAAAGCAAAATGTGTAGGCACTACAGATGTATTACTGAAATTAATTTATATAAATATATACAAAACCAGACTAAACATAAAATATATGAAAAACAGTAATTATAATTTACTGTCGTCCATGACTAAAAGTTTCATATGAATTTAAGTTTGATAATGTTACAATAATACAATTCTCAAGCGGTAAATTAATATAATCCTTATAAGTGTCTTTTTTTGTGTATTATATTACTTCCACAAAAGTTTTAGTAGCCTCGTTCAGTCTACTCGCAACAGTTTCAGTAAACTCGTAATTTTGTCACCAGTAAAAGACAAAATAAAGACTTTTTTGCTTCATCTGACTTTTAGAACAACGATTATATCGGCTGAGACTTTTCTGAAAAATAGCTGATAGAAATACCAATAAAATCGGGTGCGAAAATGAATATTAGTTCATTCTTGAATGCAAAAGACAAAAAAAAAGTCTATTGTCTACTAAGAATCATTATTTTTTTTTTTATATTTCTCTTCAATTGACAAAATGATTACTAATCAATCGATAACTATTTCCTCCTTGATCAAAAAATTATCCAAGTCAGGTAGATGTCATACGTAATCAGTTTTGCATGATAATAGATTGTTCGATATTTTGTCTGAGTTAAAAGACACTTACAATTTAAAAGAATACAATCCGATTATTCTGATAGCATTTTACCGACATTCAGAGTGTCAATAGCAAAATAAATGTTTGACTTATACTTAAAATAAAATCAAGCTCTCTAAAAAGACAAACCAATTCTTCAAAAGCAATCGCTATAGTAAAATACCAAAACGGCTTAATTCATAAATAACCATTTCTTTCTCTTTGTGTATCAGTCACTTAAATACGTCATATCACGTTCAAACTCCGGTTCTCATTCGATCATGGAAATTAAGCAACATTGAGCCTGGTCAATAATTAGATGAATGACCGCTCGGAAATTGGAAATCGGAAAACTGATTTCTAATTACACTTGGGTTCATTATATTCAATTACACTCAAATAATATTCGGGAATATATGAATCCA
>OZ010585.1:64901375-64913875 GCA_963932145.1 Acanthosepion lycidas | reverse complement strand
TTATTAGAAGAGAAAATAATTTACTGAGACGATTTATTTTATTTGGTTCATTTTCTTTTACGGCATATCGACACCTTAATGGGATATTTAATGCTGACAAGATTTTTAGGATAGGTTCGTATGAATAGAATACATATTCTTTGTAAGAAATCAGTTTGTTGATCAGGTTTCATTGATGTATTTTTGTAATGAGTAATATTTTTTCCAAGTAATATTTTTTTTAAAATGTATTTCTTGTAAATATTTTTTTCGAAAATGTAATTCTAGTAATATTGTTTTGTTTCGTTTTTTTTTCAAAAATGTATTGCTGGTATTTTTACTATAAAAATGTATTTTTATACTGTCCTAGTGTTTTCATATAATATATTGGGTTGGTGCAAAAATAATGACGTAATAATGTCGTTTTTTGACGTTAAAAATACATCAGAAAACGACATTATTACGTCATTATTTTTGCACAAACCTAATATTTCTGGACTGTTGATTAATTGCTTTCTCTTAATTGTTATTGCAAATAACTGTATAATGACTTTATTTCCACTATATATATATATATATATATATATATATATATATATATATATATATCATCACACACACACGCACGTGTATGTTTTCGTGCGTGTGTGTGAAGGCTGCAGTAAATAAAATCTACGTTGTTTTTAATAAAAGTGTTCAATAGCGGAGATAAAGTCACTATGTCGACAAATGTCGACCGACACTTAAAATCGCACTTAAAAAAAGTTCTAAAAAATGGGAATCACTTTTCCGAGCAATTTTAATTATCAGTCTACATTTGACTCTCCCTCCATCCTCTCTCTCTCTTTCTCTGCCTTTTATTCTTTTCTCTTTTATTTTTTTGTCTTCTCTCTCGTTCCCATTTCACTATCACACTCTCTATCTCATTTCCACACTCACTCATATATATATATATATATATATATATATATATATATATATATGTGTGTGTGTGTGTGTGTGTGTGTGTGTGTGTGTGTGTGTGTGTGGTTCTTTGGGTCAAATATAGATCGGAATTATAATTTCCTATTTGTTCGTTATATATATATATATATTAAGCGTTTCACCCCAAGCAAGGCGGGAAGCCACTAGTACGCAAGGGGTTACAGAAGATTTGGAGCAAGATCAGATAGGAGTGATAGAGGAAAGGATGAGGAGAAGGGTAGTGGATAGATCAAGGCAACTGGGGGTGTCGATTGACATTACACTTGAATAGTTGGAGATTATAGCTCTCAGGGAAACTGGAATAGGGATGAGAGTTCCACAGGCGAGAGGTGCGAGTCATGAAGCTATTGGAGTAGAAGAGACGGCTACATTTAGGAGTTTCGACAGTGAAGGGGTGAGTGCGGGATGCCAGCCTCGTAGGGCGCTTGGACTCATGAAGTCTGGGAACCAGCGAATGCAGCTCCTCGGAGCAATTACCATGAAAGTATTTGTAGAACAGACAGAGAGAGGCGACAGCGCGTCTGTGAGAAATTGACTGTAGGCGAGATGCCAGAACAGTGCCAATTATATATATATATATATATATATATATATATATATATATATATATATATATATACGCGTGTATATAGGCTGGGTATATTTTAGTATTTTAAGTGGTATGCAAAAAACGCAATGTAAATTACCAAATGAATGCAATATTTCTAAGTTAAATTTTTACAACTCTACACAATAAAACGTCTCTTTTATTAAAGACTTAACATTTTTATATATATGTTGGCGATAATGCACTGATTTAACGGGGGAGTATTTTATTTTCTCCGTGTCACAGTATTTATACTGCTAGGCCAACTCAAACGCACGCGTCTTTACCGAAAAAAAAACACGCATTATTAAAAAAAAAACTGAAAATCTCAATTATTTATATCTGTACTTAAATCCGTGTATTGTATTCTTTCTTTTCTTTTTATGTGCCATGTCCTTTCAGGACGTAGGCAATCATGGCTCTCCACCTCCTTCTATCTCTTGCAGCTCTCAACAAGTTCCTTCCTTCTGCTTCCTCTCCCTTACCACGTTCTGTCATCAACTTGCTTAAATCCGCTAGGTATGTCACGCGTCGTTTTCCCTTGTATCTCTTTCCCTCTATTCGACCCGTGAGTATCAGATTCTGCAGGCCCTCCTTCCTCATTATAGAGATTTTATTTAGATAAAGATTATTTAGATTGCTTAGATGTGGCACAAGGCCGAAAGTATGGGACACCCAGTGAGGATCGAACTCACTACTCAGTAGTAATTGATCTAGAAAGACAAGCTTTCTAACCATTACACCACGTCGAGGTGCCCCTCCTTCCTTATTATATCCCAGAAACTTCAGCTTCCTAATCCTGACATAAAGTATAAGCCTCCTCCTTGTTTGCGACCTCTCTAAGACCTCATCGTTGCTCACGCGCTAGGGCCATGATATCGTTAGCATCCTTCTGTAGAACCACATGTCTGTTGCCTCGAGTATCTTCCTCATCTTTGAAGATATCTTTCACCATTCGCTGCCGTAAAGAAGCACAGATATCACGTAAGAACTCACTCCCGTCTCGTAATAATCTGCCCAGTTTTTGGAATATATCTTTGTGAATTTTCAAATTATTGTGACTGTCTAACCTCTCTATCCTTCTACTGCCGGTCAGCGCATAGACACACGAGTGTAATCGATGAATATGTATCGAGTTACTTGAAGAAGCTACAGGCATGGCTAACCTTTATCGAGCAATCGGCCGCCTGATTTATCGCTTAACACCAGGCGGTCCGCACTAAAGATTCAGCATATTTTTTCAGTGTAGGTACCTCAATTATGTTCGCTACATAAGACGATATGCGTAAGCATATATCTTAGAAATGTTTTTAGCGATTTTTTTGAGAAAGGTTATTCTGTAAATAAAAAATGAAAGCCTACGTATATTATCACTGACGTGTGATTAACAAATGTCACTGCGTATGATTTATTTCTAATTTATTCATCTGAATTTTTGTCATGGGTCCTTACCTATAACTACAGAATGAACTCTTCTTAAAACTATGTATACTACGCCTCTCAAGAGAGAAGGTCGAATCAAGCCGAGCTTCTCGGCTTGACGGTCGAACTCTCTGCCTCTGAGCATAGAGGAACCCGGACGAGGCTCCGCCGAAGGGCAGAGTCTCGTTCAGGCAGGTTGACCAACCCGATCCCGTTTATATGGGTTCTACGGGCATTTTTTGGCCGAGCCTACGGGCTCTGGAAACCCACGTTAAACTCGGCCTTGTGCCACATGCAACCCTCGTGGGGTGGTGGCTAGATATCGAATCGAGCCGAGCTATTCGGCTTGACGGTCGAACTCTCTGCCTCTGAGCAGAGAGGAACCCGGTCGAGGCTCCGCCGAAGGGCAGACTCCCGTTCGAGGAGGTTGACCAAACCGATCCCGTTTATACGGGTTCTACGGGCATTTTTTGGCCAAGGAAAAGAAAACCCACGTAAAACTCGGCCTTGTGCCACATCTTTCCCTCTTGGTGGGGGTGGGGGCAAGTATATATTGAATCGATTCGAGCCGTTTGGCCTTGACGGCCTCTGAGCAGAGAGGGACTCGGACGTGGCTCCGCCGGAAGATAGATCGTCGTTCGCGGAGATTGACCAACCCGATTCCGTTTTTATATTTTCTACTGGCATTTTTTGGCCAAGCCTTCGGGCTCGGAAAACCCACGTTAAACTCGGCCTTGTGCCACATCTTTCCCTTGTGGGGGGAGAGGATAAGTAAATATCGAATCGAGTCGAGACGATAGTAGTTCACTCCAAACCAGACTGAGAGTCATACTAACACCTTCCACATCTTGTAACATTTTTTTTAAAAGAAAACTGCATTTCTTCTTCAGAGTAAAAAATATCAAGAATATTATCTGCTATAACGGAAAAATAAGTTTACACGTATGATATTGCTTTGTGAAAATCGCTAATGGTTTAAAATAATGAAAACAATACCTTCGACTAAACATTGCAAAATTCAAGACATATTGTACTTAATCATTGCTTATATATGTGCTTAAGTATGAGAAAATGGGATACATTTGTCTTATGAAATTAAGCATGCCATTTATAAATCCCAAACACGCCGTATGAAAACCGAGGGTTGCAGTTTGCCCATGATTAATCCCATTTCCCGAATCGAAGGGGATATCATGCAAAACAAAATTACTGACTATTGAAGCGGCGATAATTGTTTTTAGGCCTGATTCAGTAGAAAAAGCAAGGTTTAATATCTTATCCTTGCCTCATATGTTTTTAAGCATCAGGTCAGTGGTGTTAGCAATGATTTGCCATGATGGAAAAAACTTGAATCATCCACGTCAGACTGAGACCTAAAAATGAAACTCTATAAGACACAAACTCTAGGCTGTTTACTCCCAGAATGACGGACTGACTTTTATACAGCTTCTGATCTGTATATGTAACTCGAAAAGAAAATAATGACATAACCAAGATATTGAGGTTTCACACTACTTCAAAGAAAACGTTAAGAAGGGTACTCCCCAAATCAGTGGAAAATACGAAAACATTTAGTGGACTTAAGAGAATCGTTTATACTGAAAAATTATTTTAATAAAAGGATTTTATAAATTTCAGCTGAAAGTAGCACTGGTTGTTAATGTATGCCTACTGTTTGCTTATAAGGAAAAGGCTAATATGACTTTATCATTGACTTCATTTATAACATTACACTTTTTTTGTCAACAAATTGCTTTCCTTCTTTCTTAGCACCTATTCGTGATACACCCACCTAGGTAAGAAAGAAAGTCGATTTTAAAGAAAAACCAGATGCTTCTTGGTGTAATTCCTTTGATACCGAAATCGTGTTATCAACACCTGCAAGGGAAATCAAAATATTTGCGATGTAAAGCAAATGGCAATGTAGAATGAACTCCTCAGAAAAAATTCCTTGCCTCTACACAGATCGTACAAAAAGCATTGCTACTTCTACTGACAATAATTTTACTTTTAAGGCAAATTACGACAAACTATGTAATTTAATGTCTTCTGGACAGCCCACTGGTTTGTTGTGCAACACCAGCATTGCATTGGGATGAAACATGTTAATATTCGCTGGATGGTTAAAATAAATTTTAGAAGCTGGAAAGATGCGTGGACTAACTGTAACACTATCTATGCGACTGAATTCATTATGCATTTTCACATATTTTTATATGTGAAAATGCATAAATGCATTTACTTGTTATATTTGTCTGAAAGAAAAAAAAAGCAGTCACTACCTGGGAAGTAAAGTGCTCTAATCATCTGCTTTCTGTCATCATTTCGCAGTAAAACCTTGTTTAATTCTGCCCGTATCCTAACGATTGCCACAGCTACACTACTTATGTACGAATTAGATCCAGCAGGATAAAACTTAAGACAGGCAATCGGATGAAAAATATATCCCAACGGTCATCTAGTATACACATTGTCAGCTACATCCGTGTGGGTCTATTCGATTGGCTTTAAAGGGAGAAAACCGTAAATATTCCATATAGCCAACAAGTATATGATGTTGCAACCGGAATAGCTACTGGCCATTTTGGACATCCTCCCATTGGATTTTAACAGTGCAAGACAAGATAGTGTTGCAATTGGTCCGCGCATCCTACCAGCTCTATTATTAGTTTCCACGACTCTCAGTTTCCACATTGATGATCAATGATGAGGAAATGGAGACGTCATAGTAGATAACACCGGATTACCCATGACCTGACCTGATCGCATACATCCTACTTACAATATACGAATGTGTTTCTTTCTACAAGTAACGAAGTGTAAAACCATTCGTTTTACTGGCGCCAAGAATTGCTGGCATTTCAGTTTAGATAACAGATGTAGAAAGTATTTGTTAAAGGTATCAGTTCCTATGAATTACTTTAAATTCTTGTAATTAAGGCTGTCAAGTTTAAGAATTAAACTTTTATATCTTCTTAAATTCAAAATTTCTGTGTACCAAAGGGTGGAACATGGAAAAAAATTCACAAAATGTGCATTATTTGCAGTAAAATACATCACGTGACATATGTGTATATGGGTAGCAATACTGTTTTAAAAATTAAATTCATATTATCTTGTTAAAACTAGTGATAGAATGCTTAAAAATATTTAACATTCATGTTTCCGTACAACAGAATCGTGTTTCCATGCCATTTCTGTTCTATGGTTTCCAGCTAACTTTACTCTCCAGAAATTTAAATGCAATGTCAAGCGCTATCTATTGTCCGCCTTTTTTTTTCTTTCCGCTCATTAGTAGTGTTTCTGTTCCCAATTATTTTACACCCAGCAACCCCTAAAGTCTTAGTGGCCTTGCTTGAGGTGAGACCAATTAAAAGAAATTGCTCTCTAAATATTAATAGAGCACTTTCGGTTAAAGAGAGTCATTTTTAGGACTTTTCAATTTAAATATTAGCGGAAAAAAATCTATATAAATAAAGCGCAGTGTACGTGTGTCCGTCCGTTTTTCTCTCTCGCCTAATCTAAACAATTTGAAGTAACAGTAACTACTGTGGCTACACGCAATTAAAAATTAAATAAATAACTCATTTAAATTTAAATTTAAATATCGAACAAAGTGAAATGTTTAAAAAACATTTTTTTTTATTAAAGGTTCAACTTGAATTTCGCTTTTCGTCACAACTGTAATTGATATCGTCTACTTAAACCGTAATTAAAATTTGAGCTAGCCACGGTACGTTGTTTATATGTTTTTTTTTACTATCGCGTGTATTGTGATATATTCATAATATTACATAGTTCAGGTTTTCTAATGTCTTTTAATAGTGATTGTATATGAAAGTATCATAAATAATGGTGATTTTAAAAGAAAGTAAAAATTGCGTGCAAAATAAATGTAAACTATGGAGATCAGTTGTGCATACGAAGAAAGATTATGCCGAATTAAGGTATCGAATAACGAAAAAATAATTTTATCATTTCTAAACTCTTATAAATTGCATAAATTATACAAGACGCTGAAGATAAAACGCTGAGGGCCTAAAAGCACTCTACAGGAGCTAGACTAAAATGGCGGTTTTCAGGATAGCAGAAGAATAAGTTGTTTATATTTTTCGTTTATTTATTTTAATTCGGCATTGTGATGTCTGTCAATTATGATCGTGTAACACCCAAAAAATTAAAAAAAAAGATATAAACGAAATTCACAAAGTATGCTCAACGGCAGTTCAATTTTCTAATGCAAATTGATGTTTTAATAATATTTACAATTTTGTAGGAGAATGGTTGAGGAAATATATTTATGTGAGAAAATTCGCAGATATTTTAATTAAAAAAAATATTAGTCGTATTCCTGAGTAACAATCCGACATTTTAGAATAGTAAATTAATCTGACACAAGAAAGGATAATGGGAAAATATTAGGGTTGGTGCAAAAGTAATGTCGTTTTCTCACATATGTTACTATGTGAGAAAACGGCATTATTTTTGCAACAAATCTGATACAAATGGGGGCATCTGTCTTTACTTGAAACCCTACCATAAATGTACATATTTCCAAGTGAAAATTTCAATATTCACCAAATAGTTAAATATGAATCGTCCAATATAGATTCGGTTTTTAGGGATAAACATAGTAAATATATTCCATTAAAATCAGACAAAAAAAAATTAAAATAAAAAAACACAACAAAATATGATCTGATATATAGATACAACACTATAAAAACTGACTTGACGCGTGAAAACGCAACATATGAAAAACGAAAAATCTGACAAAACACTCTGATACTGGCTTATGGAAGAAGAAAATGAAGGGACGTTGGTCAGTAACAATGGTTGAAAAAAAAAATAAAAATAATAATATATCGGATTTAATACATTTCCTAAAAATAAATTGTCTTTGCTTACGATAGAGAGCAGATACGGATGTTTCGACAGTCGGCAAAGAAGTGTCTCTCCAAAAGGCACTATTCGGCCATTTTCTTTTATCCAAGGATGCTAGTTATGTCACCAGTGGTCAAGCACCACAGATTCAATGATGATTCTCCATTGGTTCGAATCCAGTCGGAGGACGCATAATTTTCTGACAGGATTTATCGAATATTCAGGAAGGTAGATGTAGTTGGATAAAAATACTGTTTAATTCTAATCGAATATGAGTATCCACCAAATATATATATATATATATATATATATATATATATATATATATATATATTGTTTCAAAGTTATATATTTGTTCCCGGAAAATCCTGTCGAGGTCTCTTGAGAAAAGGGTAATTTTAAAAACAGTGACTCATATCGCTATTAACTCATTGCTCTTCAACCGAATTGAATTGAGCTCTCCGGGCCACTGAAGTATTTTGCATAGAAAACGTTAAAATTTCTCTTCCTCTCTGACTGATACCAAATCAGTCGGGTTTTGCTTGAAGCCATTGAACGTCTGGCCGCAGGGAAAAGTGTGCCTGTGTATGACTATATATATATATATATATATATATATATATATATATATATGGGACGCGTGTTCGAATCACATCATGATCAATTTATCAGGAAGGTGACTTCTTGATGATATGGAACGAGATTCCAGCGTGTAGCCCATTTCGAAAGTGTCTGAAAGCCATACCACGGGATGACTCAATCTTTGTGTGTGGAAATCGATAGACGGCACCCTTGGGTGTCGTCGATGTGATAACACAAGTCATTGAAAGCAAGAGTTTGAGCATGCTGACCTTGTTCAGATTGTTGGTTACGCTAGATAACACGCATAGATGCAGTATAAACCACAAGTGGCACAAAAATTCGCCTGAGCAAGTGTCTGCAATAGGGATTAGATAACCGCCTTAGTATAATAGTATCCTCGACTACGAGTGTCCAGCCATTAACGTATATATATATATATATATATATATATATATATATATATATGAAAATATATAAAAAATAGGAAAGAACTGGTTAGGTAAATAAATAATAAGTTCTTTAGTATTTTTGTTATTATTTTTAAAAAATAGTGCTCGATACCAAAGTAGAGCATAAATATAATTATTTATTTAAAAATATACTTCCAACACGCTACATAAGCGTTCTCATGTTTCATCGCGCTGGTCGTTACCATGGAAATTTTGATTTTAATAATGAATCTGCTATTAAAACACGTAAATTTCAGAAATAAGTTATTCCACAAAAAATTTCGCTTGAAGATGGAACAGAGCTTACTTTAATTCAATTTAATTAAAATAATTATATTGAAGTTTTCGGCTCTTGTTTTGAAACATGAGAACTCTTATGTAGCGTTTTGGAATCATATTTTTAAATAAATAATTATATATATATATATATATATATATATATATATATATATATATATATATATAAGTATTCGACCTATGAGGGTCAAGCGGCTCAGTTCCTAGGAACCAATAGCCAGACACCAGGACATATGATCTGATTGTAGTAATGAAGGTTTTGAGCAGAACCAACCACAGTTTTTGAAGGGGCAGATAGAGAGACCTGGTGCACCATGTACCACAATGGTCCCCAAACGACCATTCTCAGGTTTTTAATTCAGAGTCGTTGTTCTCTTAGACTAGTTGCTATCTAAGTCTGTCCTGCTCTTTACTCATAACTAGAGGAAGAAGAGGATTCATAACTTCCCCAAGGATATTAGCACGTAAGTGAATTGTTGTGACCAATTAATTGGTTAAGAAATAACAAAAAAAAGGTTGCAGGGAAATTGTATTTTGAACAGTAAATACAACAGAAGTTGGGAGTGTGTGTCGGTTGAAAAGCGTTCAGTCTATATCACTCTTCCACCCGAGGCATACTTTCCTACTAAATTTATAGTAAGTGGAAGAGTCCACAATAGACTCATTAGAGAGAGGACACCACAACATGAATGTAACGGATTCGACTGGAATCCTCAATCCATCCATTACGTCACTGTGTCTCAATATATATATATATATATATATATATATATATATATATATATATATATATTAGGTTGGTGCAAAAATAATGTCGTTTTCTCACATATGTTACTATGTGAGAAAACGACATTATTTTTGCACCACCCTAATATATATATATATATATATATATATATATATATATATATATATATATATATATATATATATGAGTATGTGTGTGCGTACATAATTTATATATTAGAAGCATTATATTACGCGGGTGATGTCAATAATAATGTTTATAAAGTATCCGTATTGATTCAAGGAATAATTAGTCATCAATGGATATGTGTTAGTTATCTGTAAACTTTCATCAGATTTTATCTTAAAAGTGGATTCCATCATAAAAGAGCTATTCTGGTTTTAATGTGATTGTTTCTTCGAGAAATTCTTTGGTTGTTGATAGGAAACAACACTGAAAGGTAACTACAAAAACTCATACAGAATATAGAGAAAGAAAGCGAGGAGAAGTGGCTAAACGTTACTTTGGTAGCAAAAAGAACAGGCCAACATGAAAATTACACATTGGATATACAGAAAATCAAACAGGTGCAACGATGTATGGATCTTGAAAACGTAACAATGGAAGACGGATAGTACAACACGGAATTTCGAATACGCATTGTGATAACGAAAGATGACTTCCAAAAGTTCAGCAAAGTATTAAGAAACAGAAAATTATCGTCAGAACCAAAAAAAAGAGTAAAATACACACGTATATATAACACTAGCAAGAGATATTTTAAATATCTGGGGCATATAATGGGGAAAGTGGGATTGGAAAATTTAATACTCACAGAAAAGATATAAGGTAAGTGAGACAAAGGAAAGCATCTCATAACATACATGGCGAGCTTGAAGAAATGGTTGGTGGAGTAAGCTTTAGGAGAGAGTGCAAAAAATTACTAAGAATTACAAAAGAGAGAAAATTATGGAGAGCCATGATCGCCAAAGTCTTGAAGGCGAATAGAAGAAGAAGAAGAAGAAGAAGAAGAAGAAGAAGAAGAAGAAGAAGAAGAAGATTCCATTTGGAATCATTAACGAGATAAAGGGCTTACAGAGAGTAAAACAGGTGTTTATCTGGAATTTCACAGGGCTCTAGTGGTAAGATCTTTTTTTATCGGAAAATTTAATGTATAATGTTGAACATAACTGATTAATATTTACCCCTGAAGTAAATCCATCGACTAAGAAAAAAGATTATGCTGTAAATATATTTTTTATACAATATTTAATATTTCATTCTTAGGCTGGGGAATTATTGATCCATATCAGATAAATTGAAATAAAGATAAAGAACAATATATATATATATATATATATATATATATATATATATATATATATATATATTATTTTTATAGATACAGATATTTACGTAAATGGTCTGTTTATTAACTACATTTATCGGCCTGAATGAATGAGAAATTTCATAGAATATGTGTGCTCCGACAAGAATCGAACTTGCATACTACACAGAAACGTCATATAGCTGACGTGCTATGATATTTAGCTACAGTGGAAGAGTCTGGTTAGCAAACTCAAATTATGTCGTTTACGTGTAAGATGCAAATTCCATTTCTGTTGCAGGACGCATATTTTCTATAAAATCTCTCGTACATCCAGACCGGTAAGTGTAGTTAATACTATAATAATATTATAAACAGAGCATTTATGTAAAATTATTAGTATCTATAAAAATAACGTATAAACAGAAAATATATTTAAATAAATGTCGGACTTAGTCCACTTCGTTAAATATATATATATATATATATATATATATATATATATATATATATATATATATACACACACACACTCGATTAAATTACTGTACATTCTGCATATACAGATATACTACAGATATACTACGCAAAAAGACAGAGAGAGGTCAACAAAGACAACATGTACGAGCAGCGACTGTGTTTACATGCATGGGTGGTTAACGTTGAGACATATGATGTTGACGCTGAGGTAAGGCCTGGATATAGATGTTTTCAGCCAATCCCAGCCAAGGCAAGAGAAGGCAAGGCATAGCAATTATATCACGATGACCCAGCCAGAGTTGCCCTACATGGGAAGTCTGGAGAGAGCGCTAACTTCCAGGTAAGTAATGGCAGCACCAGTGCTTGCCGAATCGATGTGTAGCGCTCTTCATTGTGTGGACCAGCTGCGATGATGACGACGGTCAGTGTTGGGTCTTTTCGTTTTTTTTTTAAAGGGGGGTTCGTGAAGTGCAGAGAACAACTCTATGCTGTTTGTGCAGACATTGCAATTATCAAATAGTGCATCACAAATGAAAATATAAGCATCTACGATGTGGGACATGCAGAATAACACAACAAATCATAGGTGCACCGAGCACATAATTATATCTATAATCGTGGGTCCATAAGTCCGTAGCTTTTCACTTAATGTGAGCTGAATTTGATTCTGACATAATCCATATATAGTGCATGATCTACGGTATTAATATACGTCAATGAATTTAGGGCATTAATAAGAAAGTATTTGTTTAAAAATAATGAATTATTAATTAAGAAAGTATT
>OZ010585.1:64893875-64896375 GCA_963932145.1 Acanthosepion lycidas | reverse complement strand
GCCTATCCACACTGATTATCTGTGTCACAGCAAAATAATCTGTCTGTGCATTATATATATATATATATATATATATATATATATATATATATATATATATATATATATATATATATATATATGTGTGTGTGTGTGCATATATATATATATATATATATATATATATATATATATATGCACACACATATTGATTTGTTTTTACGGCTTATAAACCTTCTGAAGTTTATTTAAAGCCAGAAAATATATTTGGTTTGCGAGAATATTTTTAGATAATAACGATTTAATCATACAAAGCCTACTAATTAAACCATAACCGGGGATAAGACGAACTCATGACTTTCTCAATAGTATTTGCGCATAACTAAATATAACGAACCCGATTGAAATTGGAACGCGGTTTTCCGCTTCACAAATCCGAACCCATATTGCTTACAGCACTCGGACAGCCAGCTTTACAGCGCCTGTTATTCCCAAATGGCCAGTTATGTAATTGTTGACAAGGCTCTACGTTGCTGAACTTCGACTATCGAAGGGGAACTGTTTTTTTAGCGTCATACGTCTGTAAGGCAATCCTGTTTCAAAGTGACATATGTGTATATATAACATTTCATCATTTTAATCATTGAACTTTTTCGCACATCAATAAAAGCTCAATTTATTGTCATTTAAAGAGTGATTAATTTTTGGGTCAACATATATATATATATATATATATATATATATATATATATATATATATATATATATATATATATATATATATATATGTATGTATGTGTTTGTATTTCTGTATAAGCGTGTGTCTGTCCGTGTATGTATAGTAGGTGAATGCGTCTTTGAACGTAATCTAAACTCAGTACACTTAACAATGTGAAAATAAATAGTTTCAACTATCGTAAAATCTAATTGTTATGTATGCATGTATGCACGTATTTATCTATCTCGCTCCATCTCTTTCTTTTTATATATAGATATATATGTAACATATAGTTAATTTATATATATATATATTGTTTTTCTTAAAATATTTATTTTTTGTTCTTATGTATCTTTTTATCTCATTCACTTTCACCGCAAGTATATATACATACATATGTATTATGTATATATATATATATATATATATATATATATATATACATACATATATATATATATATTTATATATATATATATATATATATGTGTGTGTGCGTTTGTGTATACATAGTATGTATATATACTTCTGATGAAAGTGAATAAGATAAAATGATACATAAGAACAAGAAATAAATATTTTAAGATATACAATAATTCAATCTGTTGATGTTTCTTTTCTGTTTCTTGTTTCTTTTTAAATATCCATTTGTGTTTTTATTAAGAAATTTGCAGTTACAGTTTGTTTTTGTTTTTTTTTGTTTTTTTTTTTTCTGGGATGATTATTTATTTTCTTTGAATCTTATCTTCGAGTGGGAACTGAAGAATTACAACGAAACATCAAAGTTGTTTCCCTCCTTTGTTAAGGCACAGAATTTCTTTTAGGTAGTCTTTTTAACACTTTTCTTTACCTCTTCCGTATTCGGCAAAGAACGTGGCCTACGTTTAAACGGCATCCCTTTAAGGTTTTGCTTTGATATTCGTTTCTTTGTTTACAATTTTAGTAATTGTGTTTTTATTGCCGTTCATCCTCCTGGACGCTTGGAAATTGATAGAGAAACCGTTGTAATTTCTTGGTTATAAAAGCTAGAAAAAGAAAATGGCTAATATCCAAATACAGAACATTACGTTCAATATTCATTTAAGCAAAAAAAATTTTCAAAATAACAAGTCCTCTCTTCTCCTGTCCTCAGACACACACACACCACACACACACACACACATAGATACACACACACACACACATATATATATATATATATATATGTGTGTGTGTGTGTGTGTGTGTGTGTGTGTGTGTGTGTATTAATTTATATTTGGAAAGCACCTTTCTTCTAAACATCTTTCATTAAATACGGTTAACAAGGAAGATTTAATTAATTTTTATTTGTTTTTCCAGCATCCTTCTTTTTCCCCGTTAGGCAGGAGCAACTGTGTACAAAAATTTTACATAATGTTTATTGTCCCAAACGCTTTTGGCTAGTTCTGTACCTATCTTCAACCACAAAAGCAAAATTCCTACAATAGTCGGAAAAAAAAATTAAGTAAAAAATTAATTAAATCTTCCTTGCCTGCTTTATTTAATGACAATAGATTAGGCATTCAGTGTCATACTAGACAAACAAAGAAGCCAATTGTATGACCGGACCGACTCACTTCCTCTATAACCGTGTGCCAATGCATGACGCACACAAATATAGGTGCCTACCCCTGACATGTACACACGTGGTTGACTTATATGACCTTTATGCATAGATGGGAAAAACCATATGACAGAGAGATATATAAACCCAAAACACAGTGTGGGCAAGGTATCATACTTCGCCTCAAGAGTATGCGTACGGGAAAAGAATCTAGTGCAACA
>OZ010585.1:64883875-64888875 GCA_963932145.1 Acanthosepion lycidas | reverse complement strand
CGGCATTGCCTCTCGGTGTTTTCGCTGGGCTTAAAGTGTAGTATCTGCCTTTGGGCAGATAAACTACATTTCATTTCTCTGTTGTCTCTTTGCCTTCGGACAGAGCGCAACTCAGTTGTGTCTGTCTGTGGAGAGGTGAACAATCTCGGAAAACAGCTGCCCGAGAGAGTACCTCACTCTTTGTACTAAACAGGGGCGGGGTCGGTAGTAATAGAGATGCCAGCGCAAACTACAGGTGCGGGAGATTTTTGGACATGCCCCGGGTGCACACGGGCGGGTTCCCAACATTAAACTGATCTCGTATTGGGAGAAGAAAATACAATGGCTTCTCGGCTTTTTGGACAAGATCAAAGTGTAGTATCTGTTCTTATCAGTTTCATCTGATTCTCTCACTCTATTTTCCCTTTTTCTTTCTTTCATTCATTTTTCCCTCTGAAACCAAATAGTGTTTTTTCCCTTCTTTCACGTGATAAAACGGAATAGTTCATTATTTATGAGGTATCGGCAGGGAGTAATGATCATGTGAACTAGCGTAGGGTGGGGCAATCACAATTATAAAATGATCATTCTGGCACAGTCCACAAATATTAAAATTATTTTATTTTTCTACGACAATTTTAGAACAATATTTTGACATGTCAAGTTTAATGACTGGGAATTCTCTTTTGGTTTTCAGATTGGGTGGAGTAATAGATAGCGGCTCAGATTGAGGAATCGGAGAGCCGATTTCGAATTCCAGTCGAATCCATTACATTCACTTATGTGATAATACCGTTGGGAAGGTATGAATCCTTTTCTCCTCCCACCTATGGGTAAATAGCACGAGAGACCGGGTTTCTACCGCAGAAAGAAATAGCAACCTACTGCGGAAAAAAATTCTGCTTCGTCAGTCATGTATCGAATGATACATGATCGCCCAGGCGTGTATTACGCATGGCACATAACTGACTGACTCCCAGTCCTACTAAATTGACGAAAAATTATATTTATTGAATGTCATAATCTCACCTCCCAACGCTGGGAACATTCACACAATGCTTGTATTATAAATTCTTCATTCATCATCCTCCATCATTTGTTACCTAGGCGTTTGTTAGTCCTGGGTATGACGATAAACTACATCCAGCAGCAAGGCCTCTGATTGTGGTTTTAGAGTGGCGTGTAACCACTTATTAATTGCTCTTGTTCCCATGGTTCAACCCGAAACCACGGTGGTAGCACCTGTTAGGGTCTTAGATATGGACAAAGAGCGAATTAACAAACAAATGCGAAACACTATCGATGTATAAAAATACCAGTAATATTTATTTATAGTAAAATGGCCAATAATAGTTAAAGGAAAAAAACATGGGTTCACAATATCTAGATGGGTGTACAATGTTTAGATTTCGGTATTAAATAACACATAGAGGCTAATAAACAAAACCAACCAACCAACCAACCTACATATTCGTTTTCGATATTACGATATCTTCATGCAGGTCGCAATACTATATTTAAAAACGCAAGTTGTACCTATTAATGAAGTTATATAAACGCACTCAATTTATATATATATACATATATATATATATATATATATATATATATATATATATATAATAATAATAATAATAATAATAATAATAATTTAATAATGGACTCTCCCGTAGGTTTCGACATATGAGGATCTGCCAGCTTATTGATTCAGTTATGAAAGTTTATGCGTTAATCTTAAGTGACATTTAAGACCCGCTAGTGATTTACAAAGGAGGCCACACATGGAACAAGTGTGAGGATTGTGAGATGAGATCACTGTTAGATTGGCTGACCTTTTAGATCTTGCTCTCGCTTCTTGAAGATGATTCAGACAAGCAGACTGAAAATTTCTGAGTCCACTAAAACACGTTGATCTCCCTTCTACCCGCTCCAAAGCTAAGCGCTCAAGGGTGTTTTGTGGTATATTAACTGCTGACAAGTTGCTTTTCAGCTTGTCTTTGTATCATAGCCATGGGCGTCTTACATTCCTGTATCCCTGATCTAACTGGCTGTACATTAGGATCTTGGGTATCCTGTCATCAGACATTCTCAAGACATGACCAGTCCACCGTAACTGAGACTGTATGATGAAAGTCTCGATTCCTCCAATATTACCCCTGTTAAACAGGTCTACGTTAGATGTCCTATCTTGAAACTTAACTCTACAGATTGCACGTATACAGCTTTTAATATATATATATATATATATATATATATATATATATATATATATATATATATATATATATATATACATACAAAGAGAGAGAAAGAGAGAGAGATTAGACAAAATAATTTGAACAGCTTTGAATAGTATTTTTTTCAATTCCATCATTATTTTCTTGGTATCAAACATCAAACAGCCATAAAAGGTAACTGCTTATGACTATAATCTCCTTTACCTTGATTTTCCATTGTACCTAATAATGGAATTAGGATTTTCGATACTTTACTAACGACATTACAGAAGACAAAATCTAGACAAAATTATGTTTCCTCGTTACCAAACTCTCCTGAAAAATGTATTTTACTATCTTATTCAGATTTTGAATTTCTAAAAACGGCAGCCCTGCCATTTGACTGATTTGTTTTTTACGGTTTATCTTACGGTTTATTTTGTGGGTTATTTAAAGCTGAAACATATTTGGGTATTTTAGTATAATTATTTCTAGGTGAGTGAATATTGCATTAAGAAATACTGACATTACCTTCTATTGAGCCATTGTCGTATCGAGGAGTGAGGTTCATAACTTTTACAAGCGTATTTGCGTGGAAGTGAATTTAATGATCCCAACTGGAAGTCTAACTTAGTCTTCTGATTCCTCATTTCGAAACGCAACATTACAACAGTAAAAGGTGTAAAATCTATTGCCCAAAATATTTTACCTACAAAAACTATAAGAAAATAGATATATCGTTGTAGATTTCATGACGGTCTTAAAATGTATCTGTCAAAATATTGTGATACGAATAAATAACAACTATACCGATTATAAGAAGAATAATCCGAAAATTTTTTAGAATAATGATAGTTCTTCCCGAAAATGTGCGGTTGTTGTAAAGGATACCATTCTAAATAGGAAATGGGAGAGCCGATTTCAAATTTCAGACATGTCCGGTACATTTATTTACACGCAAATACTCTTGGGAAATTTATTAATACATTTATACGTCACATTTATTGACACGAACATACATTGGGAAATTTTTTAATACATTTATTCGTCACATTTATTGACACGAAAATACATTGGGAAATTTTTTAATACATTTATTCGTCACATTTATTGACACGAAAATACATTGGGAAATTTTTTAATACATTTATTCGTCACATTTATTGACACGAAAATACATTGGGAAATTTTTTAAGACATTTATTCGTCACATTTATTGACACGAAAATACATTGGGAAATTTTTTAATACATTTATTCGTCACATTTATTGACACGCAGATACTCTTGGGAAATTTATGAATACATTTCTTACCCCCAACTTTTGGTTACATAGTGGGACTTTAATCTGAAAAATCTTAATTATTCTCTAAGAATTTTTAGTGCAATATTCCCTCAGTAAAACATTCCAACTCTTACAAACCAAAATATGTTTCTGTTTTGAATAACTTAGATACTGATAATTCGTAAGAAATAATCAGTATCGAAATTTCAAGATTTATCGTTTTATAAAAAGAGGTTTTTCATGTTCTTTTTTTAACGGTTTTACAGCAAAGTTTCTCCGTTGTGGATTTTGTGCTCCTTTTTTTGAAATATAAGAATTAAAAAAAATACGATTTAAAAAAATAACACTGCGTAAAAAAAAAAAAAAAAAAAAAAAAAAAAATGGAGAAAATATACGTCGACACCTGAATGTATTTTTTAAGTAAAGTCTTGTTGTTTGTGTGTCAGGAGTTTTGTATTTTTGTTACAGCTCCTCAGGATTTAATCAAAGGATGACATTGTTCGAATAAGAACGATATTAATGAAACCACGTTTCCGGACGACAAGTCATTCTCTCTAACTTCGCTAATATTTTTTTTTTTTAAAGAAAGAAATAAAAAAAAAAATGGTTGCTAATATATACATTTTTTTAAGTTTCTCACACAAAAGTTTACAAATAAATTAAAAATATAAAACAGATTTTTTTTAATCTACGGGCGTATTTCTACTGTCTTAGAAAATGACATTCTCTACCGTATTACTCTCTCTTGCTGAAGCGAAATAATAACGAAAAAACGTTTTTTTTCGTTTTTTTTTTTTTTTTGGTATTCATTCATACGTAACTTTATTTTCGTTGTCTTTTGGATTTAAGACGAAAACAAATGTCATGTGTCAATAAGATGTATTTTAAAAATATGTAGAAAACTTGAAAAATATTTCATGAAATGAGTCGCATGTTAAATGCCTAACAGCGAATTCATGATATTTCGTCAATTTGAATTGTCTTCACTAGATACAATGTCTCTCTCTCTCTCTCTATATATATATATATAGAGAGAGAGAGAGAGAGATTGTATCTACTGATCTAGTAACAAGTCAGTCATATATATATATATATATATATATATATATATATATATATATATATCTGACTGACTTGGTATTTAGTTCGAAGGTACACTACAGTTCAAAAGTGAGAAGCTACCCGCAGAATTAGCATGGGCGGACTTGACAGAAACGTAAAAGAAAATGAAAAGAACTATTAGAGTCTTTGAAAAAAGAATGAAATCAGTGATCAAACTTACACTTTGAGAATATTTTGCAACCAATGCCAAAAATCTATGTTGCAGTAATCAAAGCAAAAATTTGTGCTGCCGCAATCAAGGCTACCCTTCTCGTTATCTTCAATATCTGCTTTTCTGTACACACAAACAAGCCCGCGCAGACACGCGCACGCACACACATTATATATATATATATATATATATATATATATATAGATAGATAGATAGAGAGAGAGAGAGAGAGATTAGGCAATATAATT
>OZ010585.1:64856375-64878875 GCA_963932145.1 Acanthosepion lycidas | reverse complement strand
AATGCTGGACAATTTCTTCAGAGATGTAAAAGAGACTTGAGGCGGTCGATTCTAACTTAATCAGAGGGTTTGGTTTAGTTTGTTTTATTTTATTTTACGGCATATCAACCTCAATGGGTTATTTAATGCCGAAAAGATTTTTTATTGCTGATAATTTTTTTTTTTTCAAAAATATATTGCTTCTAATAATTTTTTTTACAAAATATTTCTGATATAATATTATTTTGACATTTTCATAGAGTTTTAACACCTGTTTGGGGTTAACTATTTGCCCATAGTAAGGACCCTAACATTTGCTACCACCCTGGATCAGGGTAGACCTGGGAACACCAGCAATTAAAACGTGGTTCCACACTCCACAAAACCTCCTGATCAGAGGCCTTGCAGTTGGATGTAGTTTATCGTGTTAGCCAAGATGTGGTTGTAGTTTATCGTCATACCCAGGAAAGCTTAATCAGAGGGAAGATAAAGAAACGGGAGAAAATTCACGAGGAAGACATCGAAGATACAAATCTATTTAAAGATAAATGAATGGATGCGTATAATATTGATTTGCTTTTTACGGATTATCAACCGTTTTTGTGTTATTTAAAGCTGAAATATATTTGGCATCGTAAGAATAATTCTTTTATCTGTGAGTGAATATTGTTTTTGTTTTCTTAAACTGTGAACAGGCTTAAATTGAGAAGTCATAAAAAGAAAATTGCACTTTCGGCATTCTCAATTTAGACCGGCTGAATTTGCTGTTTAAGAAAATAAAAAAAGATTGCAACTCAAAGACGCGTGTCCACTAAAAATAACGTTTATAGTAACAAGACAATACGTCAGATAAAAATGAATGAACAGAGAAACATAAATATTTTCGATTTTAATCTCTCTTATCTACATACAAACGAAAGATCAATCATCTCATAGTCTGATATGAAATGAGTAACTACCGACGCCGAGGATCGAGCGTGACATTCTGGACTTATGAACATATGTTTTTCGCCAGGTGTATAAATAGTGGTGTCAGGCTACTGACTGCAGTGATTATTGAGTGATTAATTGGTGGAACTATCCAGTCGAATTAGTGTGAATTATTGTGCGTCGATTATTTGGGTTTTGATTTAGGATTTACCGGACGTTAAGTCGAGCCGTGGTACTAACAAGGTATTCACTGAAATGGTTAATTATCTTTGGTTGACTTTTACTTCTTTGTTCTTGTTTAGTATTTAGTTGCAGTTGTAATCAAATACTGTTTTATCCTGATATTGAAGTTTTGACTTATACGTAATCATTAACGGCCACCGTACGTCACAAAAGATAGGGATTTCAAAATCAAACAAGTACCACAAATGAAATATATGGGAAGTGTTTTATAGAGAGACAAAATGTTTTGCATTGAAATCAGAAGACGCATTAGCATAGCGAACTGTGCCTTCAAAAAGCTAAACAATCGATACGGAAACAGAAAAATATGCACCCTACGGCAGGATTCGAAAAAGCGTCCCCTAGAGGGAAGCGTCATTAAATCTGCGTTGCCTTGATCTATCAGCCACGGAGTACCCCATGAGCAAGCATGGAGGGCGAATATTTTTCTAATAAAATTTTTCGAATATTCAAGCCGGTAGATGGAAATAAATAAAACAAATAAATAAATAAATGAAAAACATGGCATCTCTGAAATGAGTATTCATTAAAAATATCGTTTAAACAAATAAAATGCTGTTATGATTGTTGACAATATGTAGGATTGCTAATTCCCTAAGGATTGCCATACTGTAAAGATTGTATAAGTCCAGCGAGAAAACACATCTTACGCCCCCTTCTATTGATGTGTATTTAATGAACTGAAACTCATTCTTGAAGCCATCGATTGTAGACTACGATGGTTGACCACAAAATAACATTCCTTCCCAACGAGTCGTATTTTAAAATGCTGCATTATACATTGTCATATCTGACAATGTATAATGCAGCATTTTAAAATGTTTCAATAAAGAAATTGAATCTAAAGAATTTTTCCTAATTTAACTTGAATGACACGGTCTTAAAGTTTTCTATTACTTATTAACTAGAAAATATATTTTTATTTCTGAGAACATTTGAAACTCTTTACTAAATACAAGTGAATAATTTAGTTAAATTATTTCTTCTTAAAAATGTAATTTAGTTTATACATATATATGTGTACGTAACAGCTGGCTACTCGTATTCGACGTTACCCGTCTATTTGAACGGCTAGCCAATCCATATATATATATATATATATATACACACACACACACACATATATATATATATATATATATATATATATATATATATATATATATATATATATATATATATATATATAAATAAAAAGAAAGAACAGTAAGATATATAATCCGGTGTTCTTATAGATATTTTTATTTTTTCAAAATAGTGCTCAATGTAAATTTACAGAGCATTAATATTATAGTATATTATTATGAATTATATTATATTATTATGAATTTTGATTTTAGCTGTGTCTTTAAAACCCAGTAATTTTAAAATTAATTTCGTAGCTTTTAGCTTCCATTTTTGAAACATGGTTAGAAGTGAGTAGCGAAAAAAACAATATTTTAAATAAATCAATTTATAATATATATATATATATATATATATATATATATATATATATATATATATATATAAGGGTGATCCAATAATTTTGACCGATTTTAAATGCGCTTAATGATTTTCTTCTTTTTCTTTCTGATTTGCCGAACATTTCGGAGATATTATTTTTCACACATAATTGCCATCAGTTAAATAACATGATCCTATATAGAAATAAATAATTTTTTACAATAACACTGGTTTATTTACTTCTGACTTTTATTCGTCTTTATGAAACACTCTTAGAATAATTGCAAAAACAATGGAATCAATTATCAAACTTATAATTTGAGAAACGTTTGAATTGAATGCCAAACATTTGTGCGGTAGTAAACAAGACAAAAGTAGCATATTTTGATGGGAGCAAAATTTAAACATAAAGTGCCTTTTCTTCTTTTTATCATAATAACATTTCTAATAAAAATAATGACTCACTTTATTTTAACTCTGTATAATAATAATAATAATAATAATAATAATAATAATAATAATAATAATAGATAGATAGATAGATAGATAGATAGATAGATAGATAGATCCCAACAGCCAGACTAACCGGACACATAATGTAATTATATATATATATATATATATATATATATATATATATATATATATATATATATATATATATACACACACAATAAAAAGGCTTAAACACTAATATTCCATGGTCATAATTTATTCCATTGGAATCGTAAATACGATCCAATTCATCAGACCTACAAATTCAAAAAGAAAACAGAAAAAAACCTACTCCGGGTACTAAAACCTACTCTGAGTTCTACCTGGATTCTATCCTCTCGGAATTTTTTATTAAAAAAATATACATGTGTTTATATGCACCTGTGGATTTTGCATATATATGTATATTTACCACTAATATTATCTATCTATCTATATATATATATATATATATATATATATATATATATATATATATATATATATATATATATATATATTCAGGTATAGCCAGCTTCAGTGTGGACAAATTAGCGTTGGACGGCCGTGGCTCAGGTATGATGAGAAGCTAAAGAGTAACTACCTCGCTGAAAATGTGCATCATACTAACTTGGAGTGAACTGCCCTTGATAGAAATAAGTATGTGTGCCTGAAATTTCTAAATCAATCGTATTGACCGGTTAAGAGACGAAAGAAAACAGCGAAAAGTTCCAGCAAATATTCTTGTTGCTGTGTCCCGTGATCTTGGCTTTTGCACAATATGTGGTCTTGTATGTGTTAGAATTTTTTCGTAGTTTTAGTACAAGTGAGCTAGCCAAAATGAGCTGACTCATTTTATAGTCCACCAAGAACAGGGTTAACCAATCAGAAAGCTCAAAATATTCAATCAGACGTGTATAAAGGCGGCCATTTTGTTTTTTCTCCTAAAATATCTTCACTGCCAACATCTGATATTTAACACATTACGGACTTCACTGGATTCTATATTCAGAGACTACGGCAAACATGGTCAACAGTATGGGACTGAAGCATCACATATGACACAAATATCAAAACTGAATTAAATTTTCGGATCATGATACGTCGAAGTCATACGTCGTGGGTTTATCTTTAACAATTTATATATAATACATGCTTAATATATAGAATGGGCAAAGACTACAACAAAATTTAATGACAACACTAAAAACAGAAAACTTTGGATGCAAGAATAACAATAATCTCGTTCTCAGACGAACACAAATTACTAACTAAAAGATCAGAACTTATCTCAAAAAGCAGCCATCAAAACAAATTTCCATTGGTTACTTAAAAACAGCAAAAGAAAAATTGATAAAAAATGCAAATCTGTGTATTGCATACAATGTAGATAACTTAATATATATAAAACAAAAACCTTAAACGAAACCAATTGAATTAGATACCGCCAATATATATAAATAAATGAAATAATAAATGGACAAACTGTACAAATAAAAACACAAGAACAACTATATACATTTAATACTACTACTACTACTAATAATAATAATAATCAGTAGTAAATAAGTATGGAATAAATAAATACTACTCTCTATCATTCTGCCCCTCTCTCTCTTTATATATATATATATATATATATATATATATAGAGAGAGAGAGAGAGAGAGAGATAGATAGATAGATAGATAGATAGATAGATAGATAGATAGGGAGACAGAGGGATAGGCAGAGGCATAGAGAGGGAGAAGCTTACGGCTTCGAATATACGTTTGGAATCTTTATTTTTGTGTCCCCATTATATATATATATATATATATATATATATATATATATATATATATATATATATATATATATATATATATATACTAAAATGGCTTAAACACTAATATTCCATGGTCATACTTTATTCCATTGGAATCGTAAATACGATCCAATTCGTCAAACCGACAAATTCAAAAATGTATATATATATTTATATATTTTGCAGATGTATGTGCATATTTACCACTAATATTATCTATCTATCTATCTATCTCTCTATCTCTCTCTCTCTCTCTCTCTATATATATATATATATATATATATATATATATATATATTTATGTGTGTATGTGTATCTATCTATCTATCTATCTATATATATATATATATATTTATATATATATATATATTTATGTGTGTATGTGTATCTATCTATATATCTATCTATCTATCTATCTATATATATATATATATATATATATATATATATATATATATATATATGTATACACACATTCTATCCAAAGTATTGAGTATTATTCAACCACAATTATAGTAAATAATGTGTGTTTACATAATTATATTACTTAAAATTTACTATAATTGTGGTTGAATAATACTCAATACTTTGGATAGAATGTGTGTGTATATATATATATATATATATATATATATATATATATATATATATATATATATATATATATATATATATAGACAAAATTATTTAAACTTAACAAACAACTGGAAACACTAGATTTAAAATAACCGCTTTCCAGCCATGATTAATTATAATTAATTGCCATTAGAATAACAAGTGCCGCCTATTTATTAGCCGTTAGAATAACAGAATAAACAGGAAATGACTGACTTTACTAACCATAATACACAAATGCCTAATATATATAGATAGCCAGAAGGTAGGGTTCTAGCAAAAACTGTTGCCATTTCATACCCATATTTTTAAAAATATATGTCGTTGTCTTTATATATATATATATACATATATATATATATATATATATATATATATATATATATGTGTGTGTGTGTGTGTGTGTGAACCACGGACGGAATGCAGCGTCGTATTCCGGCTCGATGCCTACTTACTGAGTGAATTCCATCGCTGATTCCTCTGCATAAATCTCGATGTACCCTGGAGAAAGATCCTGAGAATATCAGCACTTCTCAAGGGTGGGAGCGCTACGGGCATATTGAAGATACTATAAAATATTACGTCTTCGGCAATCTATCCTATGACCGGCGGACATGGAGGTGTTCATATGTTCGCCAAGTCTATGAATTTAGAATACAGCGCAGTACGTAATTTGTTAAATAAAACAACGTTAAAGATTAATACTCACGAGTCAGACACTCTACTGAATCTGACTATATCTCTAATACTACCAGCAGCTGTTCCGTAATTCTTCAGTCTTCGATATCAGAGGTTGGCAGTGAATATTCGGAAAAAAAAATATCTGCCTTTATACACGTCGCATTGAATATTTTGAGCTTTTGATTGGTTAACCCTTCTATTGGTGAATTAAAAAATGAGTCAGCTCATTTTGAGTGGCTCACTAGTACACAGAGTACCCAAAAATTCCAACAGGAGGAACAGACAAAATATTGGGACTCCTTTAAAAGGACCCTAATGTATCCTGCGGCATCACCTCCCATCAGTAGAGAACAAAGGTTTCCGGCCGTATGGCAACGCGTATTTCCAGAGTAAACAGTAAACAGTAAAAAGACTGAAAGACAGGAGTTTACGCACATTGATGCGATTGTTAGACAATTTTGTGTGGATATGCGGCTTATCGTAAGCGTGCCTTGTTAGCCACAAGAGTTATAGAAAACCCATCTAAATCTTTGTTCATTAGGCCCACAAAATTATAAGTAATTGTGCACAAATGTCCTCAATTTACCCCACACTGCGAAATCATTATTATTATTACCAAAAAATGAGGACTTATATTTGGAGTAATGTGACGGTTAGAAAACATTCCCAAATCTACTTCTGTCTATCTATCTATCTATCTATCTCAACAGACACCATACACACACATACACACTCACACACGGATGCATATATATATATATATATATATATATATATATATATATATATACATATATATATATATATATATATATATATATATATATATATATATATATATGTATGTATGTATGTATGTATATGTGTGTGTGTGTGGGGGGTTGGCTGCGGCAAATAGTTTCCCATATAACTCCCAGCTAATGGTAAGACATTAGTGGCAATGGTGTCTTCATCTCGCTAAAGTCTTACCATTATGTAAGAGAGATTTCTGTCGCATCTCTCTCTCTCTCACTTTATATACATTTATTTGTGTACATATATATACACACACACATAAACATATATATATGTGTGTGTGTGTGCATATATATATATATATATATATATATATACAGTGGCCTAAGAAAAGTTTTAACCAATAGAAATAAACTACATCCAAATTCAAAATTTAATTACGTAATCCCAACTCAACTTAAATAAACAGTATTCCATTTGCGAGTTTCAATGCTTGAGTTCGATTTTTCGTCCAGTGCAGTCTATGAATACATGCACTATGAAGGCAAGTGGCCGTTTTATAATATAGTGAGACGATGTTCATATGTCTACTTCTTGATCTTCTCATCTACCTAAACACGCCCTTTGACCCGAGATCATTACACCACACTACATTGCATATGGAGAATATAGCTGTATCTGCCACAACAAGAATGTATTATTTTTGTATGATAAGGCACCGTGTCATCGGGTCTACGATGAATTGGTTTCACTAACATTCTGGTTTGCCCGACATGAGTTCAATGTGATAGAATGTCTTATTCGCACGCAACAGTCTGTATCTGTAAATATCAGGGGATTTTGAACGGTTATCGAGACGATATGGCTTAATGTCTCTCCAGATCATAAATTGGTGTCACGTGGGAGTTGCGCCCTTCTACGTACCATCTGCATGACTTTTGTCACGTCATTCTAATTCTGAGAAGAATGCTCGCCAAACCTAATAATCTTTTTTTTCTACCAAAATGTTTACTCGGATAATGTACCGTATTTTTTCGGTTCTCCAAAAACCCACACATTCCAGACATACCATAAATAAGGCTGCTAGATAAGTTCTGTAGAATAGATCAACTAAAACGTTATGGTTGCAAAATATGAATAAGTTTAACCGAGTCTAGTTAAAGGTGAAAGATGGAGAAATAGGAACGAGAAAGTTTATTATGATATTTCTTTTAATAAGGAGTACCTGTCGACCTAAAATGATTGTAGTCACTCCTAGCCTTTTAACCCTGCATTAGTCAGCTGGGTTGACAACTGGGCTACAACTTCACCACAACACGTGCTACACACCGTCACTCTGGCTGGAGAATAATTGACAACCAAAAATTATCAAGAAGTAACAAAACAACCCACGTGTTAAACGCAGGGTTAATTGAATACTGACTTCAAATACAGGTTAAAAGCAAACACAGAAATATGTCGATATTTACTCAGTGTATGTCTCAAATTTAATTATCCCCGACTAGTGGCACTGATGAAAAATACGTAACTTTCGCAAACAGGAAGCTTGTCGCGATATTTTTTTTTTTTTTTAATTAAACGCCTCCAACTTTCTTAATTTTCTCTGCTAAACAAACTGTGTTGGCTTCTGAACATCACTGTTCATTCCGCTGACAGCATCACTTTCTGGTATCTATCGATAGGATATTCGGCGGTCAATGTAAACTGCGATAGCAAAAATTGAATAATGAGATTAAATAATGAGATTAAATAATGCATTATTTTTCTACAGTTATTGCTCATGCAGAATTTAATATTCTGAGTTGCGCTCCGAAGCTATTTTTTTAAAGCTTGCTTTTGAGAATATACTTTTCTTTCAGATAACTTCATACATATATATATATATATATATATATATATATATATATATATATATATATATATATATATATATATATATTAGGTTGGTGCAAAAATAATGACGGAATTTTGACGTATTTTTTACGTCAAAAAACGACATTATTACGTCATTATTTTTGCACCAACCTTTTATATATATATATATATATGTGTGTATGTATGTATGTATGTATAAATTTCTTAGTATGTTTAACCATTTGTAATGTCTTCTTTGATATGCTTGTTTTGAAGTGTTAATGTTTACCATGTTAAGGAATTATATTATATTTGCCTCTTTACAAACGGCGAATAATATGTGCTTTCAATGATTGCAGTGAGATATATCGCCAAATTATCCCAATGAATGCTTTCTTATCTTCGCTGTAATGTTTCATAATGGATTATATATTTCACTTTGAAATAACCGTGATCAGGCGAAAGCTATTTGTTCTTTATATACGAAACACAAATATCAAAGCCAATGTTAAGTGGCTCTCTTAATAATTAATGCATGAATAATTCCCCGAGTTATATATTAAATAACAGGCTTAAATGCACTCCTTACCAATGGATGGCAAACAGTCTAGAAGAAGGGCGAATTATCGTTATCATCATCAACAATGGACTCAGTGATTCAGGCTCAATTTCCTTGCGTTAACTTTCACATAAATGCAATTTGGGGAAGGCATGAATCCGCCTCTTCTCTTTTCTGACATAGAGTAACTAGTAAGGTAGATTGAGCTACTTTGGTGGCACCGAGTCAAAGATACAAAAAAAAAACAACCTATGACCTTAAAACCGTAGAGGGGGAATCGGGAAACTAATGCATTATCTTTCAGCAGTTTACAGATAGTAAAATAAAGTTGTGGAGACTCATGTTTCCCTAGGTCTTGACGGGACACCGTATCTGAAATAAATCATGTCTGTCCCCTAAGCAATAACGATATGGAAAAGGAATAGAATTGATGTAATTCCCTGCAAGATAAAAGTAATTTAAATCTTAACATTAAAGAAAAAACGTCAAAAGCTGCAGCCATCGCAGTCTTAATATTCCTTTAAATGGAGGCTTACGGTCATACCACTGTTGAAACCCCCGTTTCTCGTACGATCAACGAAGTTAAGCAACATCGAGTCGGATCAGTATCTAGATAAGTGACTACTTGGAAATAGCAGGTGCGCTAAACTTAGATAATGGTTCGGAATTTGAATTCGGAGAGCATAGTCCCAATTTCAGTCGGGTTACTTATATTCATTTATGCGCAAATACCAATGAACCATATTCTTCTCTCCCCAATTATGGGTTAATTAGTATGTCGTATTTTAGGACATCTTTATTATCTCCGAAGAAGTTTTACAATCAGCTGCTGAAAACGGAGAACCATGTGAATTTAAGTTCGGTCTACACGTCTCTTGGAGACGACACGTGAATCCCAAATTTACAGGCTGTTTACCGCAATGAGAATTCCTTTCTTCCCCGTAAATATTCCAGCGTCGCATTAAAAGAAATTGTCTTTCATTTCCCTGTAACTGAACTGGTAAGTGGATTTTTCACTTGTCTCACGTCGCTACCGAATGTGACTTCGGGTCGATGTGGGTTTAAGGGGAATGCTGTGGAAAAAAATTGCTCAATCCGCCTCCACACTTCCCCATTTGGGGATGCCTCAGGCGCCGAGTAATGATCCTAGCCTTCTCCCGATAGTGAGATATTGTCTCGGGAGGATGCTTAATATTATTTTGAAATTTTCCTGGTGCTAGGTAACTGAACTGAAGGACAGGTATTAAAAAAGACAGAAGACAACGATTGACAGAGGATAACGATTTACATTAAATTTTTGAAGTTCAAAGTTGAATGGAAGAGCGGAAGAGAGTTCCACAAGCCAGAATTGCGACAGATAAAATGCTAGCATGGGGCGTAAGCTTGCATCTCGCCAATGATAAGACTTAAGCTGATAATCTAGTACTGCGCTTAAATGGGTAACGTCACGGTTCCCAAGAGTAAAGCGCATTGGTAGATTATTTTTCTCTCTGTGTCGACTAAGATTAGAGAGTTCAATCTACCAAGTTATTGTAGCCATAGATTGGGGTAAGCGATGGTTTTATTGTTTCTTTTTTTTTTTTTTTTTTTTCAAAAGTGCTTAGTGTGACGTCACCGCAACAGCCATAAAATTGTTATTTGGCTCACCGGTAATCGATACGCTACGCGCACATCATTTGTGTCAGGGCGTTTTGAAATAAAAAAGGAAGATTATGTTTTGTTTAGCTGCTAATAGTCGGAACTGGTTCCAAAGAGAATGGCATAATTGCTTTTATGTTGGAATTATTAATGACGTCGATTATGTCATTAATAAAATTAAACTTAATTACATTTGCATTAGCTACAATCTCCTTCTGTATCCTAATTCACTTTTATGACAGCATGTCTGTTTAAGAAAAGTCATTTTTTCATGGGGCCTTCCGTCCATATCACGTTGAAACACCGCTTACTGTCCATTCACTGAAGCTAGACAACATAGTTTATTTTCAGGACACCCATTTCTATATAAGAAAATAAACAAATAATTATTTCTTTTTTTTTCAACGACAGGCTGTATCTAATACTAAACGGAGTATAGACAAGGAAAGCATTTAGTAATGGTTCTATTTTGAAACACAGTTTAATATAAAAATAAATGCACATATTTATTTATATAACACCCCAGTGCTCCAGTGATCACTGGTACTGTAATTAATTTCTTTGTTCGTCTTTCTCAAGCTTTCAGAATTCCATATTTTACATCTTTGTAGGTTTCAGGTTTCTTCTTTTCTTTGTGTGCAATTTGCGTGTCAAATAGACAAGAGACATTTAATAGCGAGCTAATATTTGTTTTTTTCTGATTGTCCAGTGTGACTGTATCTGATATATTGTTCCCTCAAGTGCGTATCGGAATATCCCACATGATTTCACTTTGCTCTCCTCTAGCATCTTTTGTCTCCTTTCTAGTCAGAGGTTTCATAATATCACCAAATTAAAATCCGTACTTTTTACACAACTTCTAATCATCGATATTATTATTATTATTATTATTATTATTATTATTATTATTATTAATATTATTATTATTATTATTATTATTATTATTATTATTATTATTATTAATATTATTATTATTATTATTATTATTATTATTATTATTATTATTATTATTATTAATATTATTATTATTATTATTAATATTATTATTATTATTATTAATATTATTATTATTATTATTACTAATATTATTATTATTATTAATAATATTATTATTATTATTAATAATATTATTATTATTATTAATATTATTATTAATATTATTATTATTATTAATATTATTATTATTAATATTATTATTATTATTATTATTATTAATATTATTATTATTATTATTAATATTATTATTATTATTATTAATATTATTATTAATATTATTATTATTATTAATATTATTATTATTAATATTATTATTATTATTATTAATATTATTATTATTATTAATATTATTATTATTATTATTATTATTAATATTATTATTATTATTATTATTATTATTATTATTAATATAGCATGTCATTGTTGTGGTGTCAGGCAGTATCTTCCCTTGCGTAGCAGGGAACATACTGCCTGACAAATCCCAGCAATGATTTCAGAAAGATTATTTTTCGAAGTATTGAATCCAATAAGGCAGATTTTTGTAACGTTTGCAGTGTTTTCCAACAATTTGGTGATATATTGTTTAAAAGTCAACGATGTCGTTATGTGCCCCAATCACTACCGGGATAAGTTTAACACGAGTTCAGGTATTTTGCACAATATAGCAATTTCATCCTTCAGTTCAGAGTAGTTGATATTTTCCATTTGTTTGCTGTTATATTATAGGCATTACATATAGCCACATCAATTATTTGGTATTCAGTTCCACTTGTGGGGACGAATATATCTGGTTTCTGTGACCGATAACATGAACTATGTTGAAGATAATAGTACTAGAATATCTTTGGTTTGCTTTCTTCCACTCATTTCAGATATTATTATTATTATTATTATTATCATTATTATTATTATTATTATCATTATTATTATTGTTATTATTATTATTATTATTATTATTATTGGATCTGGACACATACAGACGATCAACATCAGCCTGAGGATATTGCATGTGGTGTCAAGTGAGAAGCTGTTTTGACATGCGTTCGCTTAATGTCAGCTGTGGTCCAATTAAGGATGTTGAAACTGTATCGTACCACAAGAACTGCGAAATGGTTTATGGCTGATTATTATTATTATTATTATTATTATTATTATTATTATTATTATTATTATTATTATTATTATTATTATTTTCTTTCCTTTGATTTCTGGTGTGTACGCATTTCTTTCCGAATCATATCCAGAGACCTAAGGTTAGAAATGGCATGATGGCATTTTCCACTGACCACTAAAAATAAAGAAACATATTTTAAATTTACATAGATGAAGCTCTTCGTAAGGTGTGGGCGGTGCTCGTGAGAACAATTTCTGGTATTTCTTTAAGGCATATGCTTCCAGGAATCCCTTCAATGAGTCTACTGAGATTTTTTCCAACCAATCCGAGGGCTCCAACTACAACAGGGATTGTTGATGTTCCCATGTGCCACATTTTTGAGATTTCGATTTAATGGTCCTTGAATTTTGATAGCTTTTTGAAGATCTTCAAAGATATATTGCAGTCTGCAAGGACAGCCATATCAATAAGGAGGCACTTACTTGTGCGTAAAATATTTTGTATTTCCAAAGAAATTTTAGGTATTTCTTCTTCTTCTTCTTCTCATTATTATTATTATTATTATTATTATTATTATTATTATTATTATTATTATTATTATTCTAGATATGTTGTTTCATACAAACTTTTACGAAATCTTCAGGGACAATGAAGTTTTATTTCAGAGTTACTAAGTCTGGCTCATGAACATATTTACCGTAGATTTTATTTAATATGTGTCACTGTTTTTTTTTTCTTTTTCTAGTACTCATACTATTACTGGAATAACGGCTATATTTCAATACCACTTTCTTGCACTTAATGTTTTCCCAGCTTCTATATATATTTCAGTCAACACATAACGATTGCAACTCAGATATATATTATCATTTCATTCGATAGACAGTGAGGTTAGCAGTCAATTTCAAACTTTAAAATAATCTTCATGGCCTGAAGTATGATTTTAATGTTGAAGAGACTGCCGCTTTTATATTTACATACATATTGTCACTGATATTGAGATCTTTTACCTTTAAATATAGCATAGCCTGAAACAATATTTTTCACACACACACACACATATATATATATATATATATATATATATATATATCGATGGAGGGAGACGAAAGAACATTCTAGATAGAGTGAATGAGTTACTGGCTGGATACCAAGTCGCTTGAGGCTAAATATTATAAGTTAAGTATTAACGAAAAGGATAGGAATTGAAATGCAAACTTTTCTGTCATCATTTGGGAACGACTGAAAAGAAAGCGAAAAACACAGATATATGAACATCTTATTTTCATTAATTCCTCAAAATAAAACCCAAACATTGAAAATATCCAAAGCATATATATATATATATATATATATATATATATATATATGTGTGTATACACTCAAAGATATCTAAAACACACACACACAAATATATATATATATATATATATATATATATATATATATATATATATATATATATATATACTCAATTCTTTCCGATGCACTTAATTCAGCCAAGTATATTAATCATGTTTATAGATATGAAACTGAACATAAAAATGTGTATTCTTACTTTTCCCAATAGTATCACTGCCTAATGAACAGAAGATTCTAATACGGTATGTCACTTTCATTTTCCCTGCTGAGACCCGCTGGACTGTCTGCACACAGATTTGTATTCACAAACGAAATATATAACGTTTTTACGTGTTTCCAATGCTACTAGAAATCAGGAAAAAAAACGCTCTTAGTCTAGAAAGAGATTGGGGTGAATGGAAGTTCACCAGTAATGAAGATGATTTAACATTAGTTTAACTCGACGAAATTTTAGAAGAAACGGAAATAAAAAAGGAACGTTAACTTTGAAAATTTGATACTCACAAAACAGATTGAAGGAAAGGAATGAGTAACGCAAACCCTACCTGGTTAATGTTCAGTAAATGGATCGTAGAACATAGTTTAGTAGCGCTAAAAAAAATACAACATTTGTTAAGGACTACAAAGGACAGGAAATTGGGAAAAGCTATTGTGGAGGACTTGTTATGCTGGGTCTTATAGTTGAAATAATAAATTTGGGCTGCAAGTTCAAAGACACGTATCCTGAACACATTTATAATTCAACAAAAATAAACAGAAAAGCATAGAACAATACTGAGAAAAGAGAAAGGCATTTATATTGAATAACAATCAATTTTGATTTATTAGGTTGGTGCAAAAATAATGACGTAATAATGTCGTCTTTTGACGTATTTTCTAACGTCAAAAAAGGACATTATTACGTCATTATTTTTGCACCAACCTAATATATTGTATGAAGCTTATAATATGTATTGTAATAAACGTAGATTTTTATTGAAATCTCGTGTTGTTTGATTAATGTTAAACTCTATGTGTGTGTGAATGATGCAAAGTGAGTTTAACTGAGAGGTTAAATGATGCAAAGTTTCACAAAGTAGGAGGTAACAAGAAACTGTTGATAAACAGTTTGTGTCAAATAATAAATTCACATTAGATTTGTGTAAATTTACTTAGAATAAAGTTGTCTTCCTTTGACTGTTCTTGATGAGACTTGGAGTTGGAATGTTCGTGAAAATTTGGAAAATGATTTCATTGTCGAAAATTTCTTTACTTTGTTTGAATTAAGTTGCAATGTCTATTCAGTAGCAGGGCTAGCTGCTATGCGAAAGGACTGATGAGTGAGTGAAATTTCTGGAAATCTGTTACATGTTCGCAAGTAACTTTGAAAACTTCAGATGAAGTGACATAGATTCGTGTAGCAAATAGTTTGAAGTCACAATGCTCACTCGCAAAGTTAGTTTTCTGTATTTAATTACTTGGGTAGGCTCCAGAGAAATTGGCGCTAAAAATTTTGAGTTAATCACGCGATAAAGAAAAACTTGTGTATGGGCGGATAACAACGCCCATTTGTATGTTTGTTGTCCAATTAGAACTCGAATATTCAAGAAATATGTACGAGGTTGGATCTGTTTAAACACCGCTGTGATCCATTTATTGCACAGACATTGAACGAGCTATTTTTAGTAATTTGTAACACCATGATCTCCAATGTCCTTTTAAGATGGTACATAGAAGAAGACTTTAACACAGTAACATATTATCGTTTTGTCTTCAAATTTGGGCATCTGATTAGAGAAATAATTTTAGAGCCATTTTGCTAGCATTAGAAAATCAATCTCCAGAAAAAAAAATGTTCATTCTCATCAACGTATCCACAAGAGGAAAGTAGTCTATTGTCCAAATTTGGAATCAACGTTGGTAACATCTTAAACAGAATCTCACTCGAATTAAACAGGAGGTCATGAACTGTCAAGTTTTATAATTCAGTCATTGCAAAATTACCGCTATTTTTTTTTCAAAGGTTTAAAGCAGGAAGACAAGTGTGAACGTGTCTTCGTCGAAATCAAATCGAGACATAATTCAACATTTGGACAGGAAGGCTCACTAAATATATTTATGGTTCTAAACCATCCTTCACTTACAGTACCCAAAATGTATGCCTTGTGTGTTAGCAATTTTCGTAATACTTCCAGTATTTGTAAAATCTATAGGCGAAAATATCTCAGCCAAATTAAAGATTATAATGGAAATATCTGAAGAAGACACCATGTTTATTTATTTATTTATTTATTTTTTAGTTAATTTAATTTAGCATTTTTTAAAAATTATTTCACCCCAAGCAAGGCGATAATGTCACTAAAGTGATACTGGGTGTGGAAGAGAGCGAGAAGAAATTAGTGACGAGAAAGGAGAATTAAAAAAACAGGATTCATTTTTGAAGACTGTAGGTAGCAAGAAAGCATGGAATAGGTAAGAAGTCCAAGAAAGGAAGCTATTAGGATAGAAACTACGGTTGCATCTAGCTATTTAAACAGTAAAAGAAAACGAATTGAAACAAAAAGAAAAAAATATCTATATGTATATTTAGAGAGACTGGCATACAGATTTGCGTCTTATTTATCAAGGAACAATAAGTAGATAAATATGATTTTCATTATAAAGTGAGGGAGGAATATTGTCCTCATATGCGTTGCCATATTTATCACAACGTTTCGGCGTTTTACGCTCCGGCCTTCTTCAGGTGGTTGAGATGTTCGACATTCCAAACACCTAAAGAAGGTCGGATCGTACAACGGTCGAAACGTTGTGATATATATGGCAACAAAGATGAGGACAATAGTCGGAATATTATAAATAGTGTACATTATATCTCATCTCAGAAATATAGACAGATTTCTTATTCTGTTCTCAACTATGGAATCAATCGATATCCGAATAAGAATGAGATGAAAACAAAACGAATAAAAACGATTGGAAAAGATAGGGGAGAAAAAGAAGATACAGGCAAAATAGCTTGTTTATTGGCATCATATGTACATTGAAGATATCGATTTCTATTAAAATTTTGTAAACTCTTCTTAATTGTGTTTGCCTTCGGATGCTTGATATTTCATTTTAATTAGTGGTAAAAATTTTATTTTCGTCTTTTCTCCTTTTTGCAATAACGTTGTAAATAATATTTATTCTAGCCTCCATACGGATCAATTATTTTCTATAAGAGCTTGAACTTATGTACAATTGATTCACTTATAGACATATGCGTATTTAAAAACGAAACAATAAGATAGCGTATACTCTAGCTTACAAGTTTGAAAGTGTTTGGCTGTTCATTGTAACGAATGCATATGTGAGGATGAACACACGGCTTAAATTTAAGCCCAGATGAAAAACACAGTAGTAAAATAAAATTAAAAAAAATCGTATCTCCAACTATTTTTATTTTTTCACTCTTCATTTCCACTTTAAATTGCGCATCTTAAGGCCCTAAATTTTTGCTTGAGTCAAAGTTAATTGAATTGAGATATTGGGATTTAGATATATCATCAAGTATGTACTTTACCTCTATCTTTCAGAGATGGCAAGGTTTTTTTTTTTTTTTTTTTTAAAGATTCTATTTTTTCTCCCCGTGTGTAACTGGTAATTTAAAGGCACATGAAACGAATTTGGGTGTCAGGCCTGCTATAGGCAGTGTTGTGTAGATCGAGATACATACACCTTGAAAATGAAGCCTTTCGTCTCTTCAAATAGCAATTTACTATGAAGCGCAGACCAGTATGTATTTTGTCGTCAAAGTCAATTTTGTCAAGTTAAACGCTTAGGCGAGGACTTTAACCAGCTCAGTTATGCGCGGTTAGCGACGTCATCAGTCGAGACAGACACGAACTGGCGCATAGCGCGTTTGCAGCAACGTGACCGTTTCAAAGACATGTTGTCAGAAGACCTTAAGAAACTCAGCTGCAAATGCAGTTTTCGGCGATTTGATTTAGCGCACCTTAATTGGAAAGTAGTCAAACGAAAATGAGAGAAAATACACGGCAAAGAAAAAGAAAAGGACACCGTGTAAGAAGGAAAGAAAGAAGTAGAAAAATTACACGGAACAAAGGAAGGAAGGAAGGAAGGAAGGAAGGAAGGAAGGAAGGAATGATGGAAGGAAGAAAGAAAGAAAGAAAGAAAGAAAGAAAGAAAGAAAGAAAGAAAGAAAGAAAGAAGACATTTCGAGAGATATAAATAAAAACAAAGTTCGGGAGAAATAAGTAACAACCAAAAAAGAAACAAAGAAAATTTTGAAAAAAAAAAATAGAGGGAAAGGAAGAATTAAATACACTAAGGAAAAGAAAAAATGAAACGTGTTATCATGAGCGAGGCTAATTATTCTGAGTTAATAAGAGAGAAGAAAAAGAAAAGGGAGAAAATTCAGGAAGAAGAAATGAATAAAAAAAACATCTAATTAAAGAAACAGCGGACCCATCTAAGACTAATGTGTTTTGTTTTTTTCGGGTTACCAACGCTTTTGGATTATAAGAATAATTATTTTATTTGCAAGTGAATGTTGCATTAACAAGTTTTGTAGAAAAATATTTCCAGGTATATTTCCTAACATTTAACCCAGAGTTGTGCGTAACTGAATCAAACGGACCCTGTCTAAGGTATCGTAGATATTCAAAAGAGAAATAAAGACGAAAGAGAAACGGAAGCAAAGGCCTAAGGTAAAAACAATAAGAACATTGGAGTTAAAAACGAGAAGGAGCGATCCAACACTAAAACAAACATGGAATTAAAGAAACATCTACATAAAAACGAAGAGATTAATTCTTAGGAAAATATCTTCCACCAATTCTTTCTGGTTGAAAAGGCCATTAAAGAGATAAAGAAAGAAAACATTCAAAACTGGAACGGAGGCAAGTATAAGAATAAACGGAAAAGAAAATGGTTACGAAAGAAAATGATTTATCTTAATTGGGGTCAGCCTCGGAAGATAATGGGTCAAGTGCCTTCACTAAACTACCGAGACGTATGACCAGATGTAGCACATGCCAACACTCTAGCGTTTGTTATAAACAGCACCGGTGAAAAGGTTTCGGGCACCCTAATCTATGACACGCCCCCAGTCTATAATAGGGGACCAACACCCTACTAAATCTCAATATACATCAGGTAGTGTTGTAGCATACCTACGGGCGATAATGTGTATGTCCCCATTCACATAAATACTGCAGTAAATACTGTATATTAGTCTGCAGTTGGAGATTCCAGACAGAGAGGATTCCCAGACGAGGCTATGTCGAAGGACAGAGTTTCGTCTCAGGGAAACAGCTACCCGACCCCCTACAGGGTTCATATACATCTGAGCGCGTGGGGCGGTTGTTAGACATCCTGCAGTTGGAGATTCATTGTGGAATTCACTTGATTACTTGTAGTAGTTGACCACTTCTACGCGCCGCTGGCACATCTTATATGTCTTCTTCTTGTCCTATTATTGTTCATTACCAACCTTCGTTTGATTATTCTATTCAGCAACCCTTCCCTAGGTTACAATAGGTAGATTTTATATAAAATACAAATTTTATTGTAACTTAATTATAATAATGCAATTTAGGTGAACAATTCAACTAGAAAAAATTGAAAATAAAGACAATGTATCTAAATACAAATTAGAAACATCCCATAATAGATAATTCCGTCTTATATAAATCAATATTATTTTGCGACAATGTTTACCATCAATTTGATGGTTGGTAGATATTCTTCAGTTTGAGATTCCTTGTGGAATTCAGTTGACTTACTTCTAGCAGTTGACCACTTCTATGCGCCGCTGGCGCATCTTATATGTGTTATTCTTGTCCTATTATCGTTCATTACCAACCTTCATGTGATTATTCCATTCAGTAACCCTTCCCTAGGTTACAATAAGTAGCTTTTATGTAAAATACAAATTTTATTGTAACTTAATTACAATAATCGATCCTATGCAATTTAGGTGAACAATTCAACTAGAAAAAATTGAAAATAAATACAATTTATCTAAATATAAATTAGAAACATCCCATAATAGATAATTCCGTCTCATATAAATCAACATTATTTTGCGACAATGTTTACCATCAACTTAATATTTTTCTTCAGCATTACACATTATTATTCAGCATTACACATAAAAAATAGTTAATTTTATGAAGTATTTTTTTCCAAACTTAGCATGATTAAAACAAATTCATGAATTTGGACATAAAATATGACGTCAAAGTCTGCAAAAATTAAATTCTTTTAACCTTTGATCCCTAACCACCGCTTTACCGGTAGCAGAGAAAAATGATGTAATGCCAGGCCACCGGTTAAACAGTGGTAGAGAAAAATGACTTAATCCCCAACTTACTGGTGGGTAAACACTTGTAATTATTTTTATAATCTACCGTGAAACATTATATACCAATTATTTGCGAATTTTGACAAAGGAGCTCAGACTGAAAGGTTAAAATTGTCCAAGGACACAGGGCTTAAAGAGTTAAGAATCAGTTATCAGTTGTTTTTAGTTTAAATTTTAACATATATATTCGGTTGGTGCAAAAATAATGACGTAATAATGTCGTTTTTTGACGTTAAAAAATACGTCAAAAAACGACATTATTACGTCATTATTTTTTTGCACCAACCTAATAAATGTACGTAGAAAATGCATTTGTTGATAAGATGGCGAGTGTCACAAAGCCCAGCCTGGCTTGGATTAGGAAGCACAGGTTCTGATTATAACTGAGTCTGTTCTTTTCTCTTGCTAGCTTGCCTAAGTCTGAGAGATATTCATTTTGATTTCAGATTTTAAATAAATTGGCCATGTTTAATTCAACCTTAGACCTATACAATGCATGTCAACCTTAGACCAAATTTTCTAAGATACGTAACTTTTTCAATCAACATATTATGGACGCCTCCATAGCGAAAGAAAATCATCCGATCATTATATAATCGCATCAAGAAATACCCGACCGGAATTGACCTGACAACGAGCAAGCATATCCGATCATCACTATTAACACCGGGGAAAAAAAAATGAAATAGTATCATCAAGTGGCGTGGCATGGAGAGAACGTCATCGATCGATCATTAGACGTTAATACCATCTGCATCAAGTAAAAGCGATGGAAAGGATCATCATACGGGCAGCCTTACAATAATCCCACGTCTCTTCATTCTGAGAATGAATTGTGTGCTTGCCTTAAAGATTAGAATAATTCAGAAACTTGGCTTTTATTTGAGCTTTAACAAAGGCCACTGCCAGAAATGGGAAATATAACACTACAATTTCAGAATCTGAAGAAATATAGGTTACTGAAAAATCTTAATGTTCCGTATCCCAGCAGGCTTTGGCGATAATGGGTCTCACCAACATTTTTGTATAAAGGTTAGCTACATATGTAAATATAGGTAATTAATGAATTCGTCTTTAATCAGTATCGATTTTCCTTATACCCATACGTTTCACTTCCTACTTACGTCTTTGCCACGAACATCATTCAGTAACGCTCTAGCTTGAGTTGATCTTGAACTTTCTTGAAAAAGCTTTAATTAAAGCATCCCTTCTACTTCTTCTTCTTCTTCTTCTCGAGTTCATTCAGCACGTAGTCGATAACGCCTCTCTTCAACTTCTATTTTTTTCTGCTCAAAGTATCTTTTAAATATTTATTACCTCCCTTTGGAATTGATCTGCTATCCATTCATTGGAACTCGTGAAGCAGATTATTCTCTCTACTCCCGAATTCAATGACTTCCTTTAAGTGCTAAATTTTCTTGGCCCTATTTCCATATTATACAAACTAAAATGTTCTGATTTTCCTGAAGACCTTCTCGTAACTCACATGACCTGTCTACTGTGTTTTCTTTAATCGACGGTAGAATTAAGATTCTATCAGCTCTCCATCTATGCGGAAATTGTCCACCATTCACTGTCACATAGGAGATTGTATATTCTATAGCAGTTCCGAATTCGTCTTTTTATATAAAGATATTTCCTTCTTTCTTAATAATTCGCATGTTTCATGAAAATCCTTTTTAGTTTCACTTGTGAAACTCTGAATTTTGGGGTCAAATTGT
>OZ010585.1:64821375-64851375 GCA_963932145.1 Acanthosepion lycidas | reverse complement strand
TACCCTTCCAACATTTCTCATTCGTTTCAATATGTCGGAGCAAACTAAAATTGAAATTGGATCAAAGAATAATTGACACTCACTGCAGGGTAACGTAGTCAGTCGATAGAATTAATTGCTTGATATATTTCTTTGGTATGACTTCCAGATATGAAAAACAGACAGCTTAGTTTATCACATGATGTAAGCAGATCGATGAACTATCATGTTTCATCAATGATGATTGTTGGTTCTCAAAATATTTAGTACCATTGGGCATCTAGAGTACCTCTTCTAACCCACTAGGTGGATTCCTGCCTTTCCCCACGAAAATGTAAAATAAAGTACATTATCTGCAGAAACCAACAATTAATGTGACAACTTTCACTGCAAATCTTTGAAACATTCATTACATATCTTAATTCGAATATTTACTGACCATTACGGCAAAAATGACTTTACTTAACCATTTTCGTTGGGCAGCGTGTATAATTTATGGCAAAAATAATTTTGACCCATGCATCTATTCATGCTACAGAAGAACAATTTTGACTTATGTTTTGAGATATAACATATTTACAAAGACATTTATATCCGACTATCATTAAATTCTTTCTCATCGGATTTGTCGACTACAAGTAGATTTTATGCACACTTTAGTGGTTAAAACACTCATACGACAGGTTTTTGTTTGCCACGGGTACTGTACTTGGTCTGTAAAATTGATTGGACAATGCGCTGGATCTTGACAGACAATGCAACAGATAGGTTGGAAAGTAGGCACGAGAGAGTGAAATATGAAGAATATATGAATAAATAACATTAACACTTTCGAGACGAAGTCGGCAATATTAACACGTGTATTATATGCTGTTAAATTGATATAAAAAGAATTAATAACCGGACGACCTCTATTAATGGAACGGTGAATGGATGGCGCTGTAAAGTGAAGAAGATAGACGTTACTGGTGCTAGTGGAACAAGCGCCAAACAAATTGAAAACATTCCGAAAATGAAGCCTGAAGAATGTATAAATTAAATTCCAGCATGCGCAGAAGATATAACAACTCTTGCACACAGAGTCCAGCCAGCATCAGAGACAGTTGGATGGATCGCCTGAAAAGTTGGCCAAAGATTTATGATGTTAATGACTCATTTAAAAGTTCCGCAAGGTTAGGGCTTCACTTTCATTGACTAGTCTATATCTTACGATTTTGTTTATCATGGACGATGCCTTCTGCTACGGGAAATAATTGTTTAGATAGGACTCTTATATATACTCCTGAAAAAACTTGCTTTCCGTTTATTTACGATACACATTTAAATCCCAGAGGAAACTTTATTCAATTTTCATATTAATTCCTAAACTAATTAATTAATTAATAAACAGTCAAGAGATTAATCAGCTAAGAATGTCGTGATGTGCTGTGACCATTCGGAACATTAGCTATCATAGCTCTTTACAATTTCCTGTAATTTGTATCTCTTAAAACATTCTGTCTGTTTGCTATCTCTCCTAAACCTTTACTTAAGCTCGTTAGGTAGGTTATGTTCTCTTTTCCTCCGTTACTCTTGCCTCTGTCTTGTGTGGGTCAAATTTTCCAGGCCCTCTTACCTCATTATATGCCTCATAGATTTCAACTTTTTCTTCCTAATGTTGAGTTCTTTTTTGTTTCCATTTCCTAGCTGTGCTAGCACGAAGTCATAAGACATCGGGTCCGAGAGTTTGAGCGTGCTGGCCTTATTCAAATTGTTGACCACCCTAGATAACACGTTCTTTCCCAGAAACTGCAACTAAGGTCTGCTCAGTATAGTTGCAGTATAAACCACAGATAAGTATTGGCTGGCCACTCTAATAAACGCGTATCCTCGAATACAAGAGGCCAGCTATTATATACATAGATATATAGATAGATATCAAATCATATTTTTGGCGAATTTTCTGCATTTGATAATATTCGTTAGATTTAAAATTTTTCAATACTGTAGCAGTGCACAAGCCATGAACAAATGAACACAGATAATTTAAATAAAGGGTTCAGTTCGAAATTCCCTAAATATTACCAGAAAGACAAACTTCCGAAAAAGGCCAGTGAATATAACGGCCGAAACTTTGTGATAACAACATTAAAGATCAGGACATTAGTCCGACTGTTTCATAATGTAAATAACTTCATCGTATTTGTCACACAGTTGTTCACCAAATGGAAGGTCCAAGGTTCTCGTAAAGGAGATTGACCCTTAATAGGACATGTAAAATAAATAAGTGTTGATCCTGGAGATTCAGATTGGAATGTTAAAAAAAGGAGCGGCACTTGGAAAGAAAGCAGCCGTCATACCTATGCAAATTTTTGGCTTCACGCAGTGGGAAGTGTCTAACAGTCAAACCATAGTTTAATTATCAATGTGTATTTATTTATCTATTTCCTGTCCCATCTGTATTAGGAATAGAGGTAAATCAACTTAAGTTAGTAAATTTACGAGTGATTACTTCTCTTAGTCATTTTTATAATCTATACAAATAAAATATTTATCTGCATTTAGAGAAATTTAGTTCCAGAGCGAAATAAACCATTTAATTGATCGGTTACTTTATTACAACATCTATTAGATTGCAGTCTTATTTGTCCAAACCTTATGCGAGGTACGCAGATACCTTTGTCTATTAAGGGATCTTCTTACTTCAACTTAGTCGTGAAATAAGCTTTGTCGTCACGGTTTTTGTCTTCCTGTTGTTAATATTCTTTCAAGATAGATTTCCATTTCATTGTTATATTAAGCAAATAACATGGAAATACGGTGGGGAAAAAGCGATTCATGTAATACCAGGATTAAGCAATGAATCATGGGTAAAATTAACGTCTAAAACTCTAAAGGGAACTGAATAATTATCGGTTCATCGGCCTCTATTTTAGAATTCTTTCGTACCGTTTTATTGAATCTCAATACAGTTTTTCAAGAATTTTATTTCATTGTATCTCACTATTAGAACTTTTGTGATGTCAACGAATAATCATTGCTACATTTGTAATGTCAACGAATACTCGTTGTCACTTTTGTAATGTCAACGAATACTCTTTGTCACTTTTGTAATGTCAACGAATATTCTTTGTCACTTTTGTAATGTCAACGAATAGTCTTTGTCACTTTTGTAATGTCAACGAATACTCGTTGTCACTTTTGTAATGTCAATGAATATTCTTTGTCACTTTTGTAATGTCAACGCATACTCGTTGTCACTTTTGTAATGTCAACGAATACTCGTTGTCACTTTTGTAATGTCAACGAATACTCGTTGTCACTTTTGTAATGTCAACGAATATTCTTTGTCACTTTTGTAATGTCAACGAATACTCGTTGTCACTTTTGTAATGTCAACGAATATTGTTTGTCACTTTTGTAATGTCAACGAATACTCTTTGTCACTTTTGTAATGTCAACGAATACTCGTTGTCATTTTTGTAATGTCAACAAATATTTTTGTCACTTTTGTAATGTCAACGAATACTCTTTGTCACTTTTGTAATGTCAACGAATACTCGTTGTCACTTTTGTAATGTCAACAAATATTTTTGTCACTTTTGTAATGTCAACGAATACTCTTTGTCACTCACGTAATGCTCATTGTAGTAGAGATATTCTAATCGCAGATACAACTATAGTAACGCCGTTGAACAATACTGGTGTCAGACGCCTTCGAATAACAATCGCACTAATAGTACTTGCTCGATAATACGCGCTGGAATAGTAACCTCCGAACAGTAATCCGTATAGTGATCCGAATAGTAATCCGTATAGTGATCAGCATAGAGAAATAGTGATCCGTACAGTATTAGAGCATAGTGTAGAAATAGTGATATATTTTTTGTGCAATATGTACAAATGTGGCACAAAGTGAAAAAGGGGAAAATGATTGTCATTTTCTGTTTTAACATTAAACTTAGCTAGCCGCAAACACTGACCCAAACATAAACAATATTCCTTTCACCAAAACAACTCATTCTTACTTACCATTCTTACCTCATCCACCATAATGACTCAGAAACTCCATGAAGTCCTAACTAGTCCCCATATATACTATTTATTGTCCGTGGGGAGAAGAGAAATAAAATATCAATTAAAAATCTAAAAAACCCAATGAGTATTTACAAATGTGTACAAATCTATATACAATAAACTAAACAAAATAGTAGAAATAGTGATCCCTTAGATGCCACGCTAATTCCTATATATACATTTCAATTACCATCATGTGATCTAATTATTCAAAATGGGATCGCCTCTGTTTGCTCTCTGGTGGTCTGTGTTCAAACTCCAGTGTCGGCAGCGACACTTTATTCCTAAATAACAAAAACTCAAACAATTACCGCCATTTATTACGACACGAGTACACTATTCGTTTTTTATTCTATTACTTCATTTTCTTTGCTTCAGTTGCATTCTGCACACTGAATTCGATAAATATATTATGCACAAATCAACAGAAATTAACCGATTTTATGAAACAATTATATATTCATATCGAGAGTTTGGCTTCAGGATATTACTCTTTCTATATAATTTGATAATATATCCTAATCGAATTCAAGCGAAACAGATGATTTTCGTGTGAGAAATTTAATGCAGATCAAATGTAACATGCATAATAACCTTCTTTTCCTCCGTATTACACTTGTAACGACTATGTTCCACCCCAAAATCCTCTCCCACAAAACCGCTACCTTGTTGCTGCATAACACATCCTAACGCTGCAATGTTAACCTCTTGAAGTCAACGGTCAGTCATTGTCTATCCTCTATATCCTCATGATACTCACTCCATACTTCCTCGTTTTATATCCATGTGAAAAACCGCATTCATTTACACTCTACTTTGAGTGCCTCTTGAGCCTTGAATTGTGCGATTTTAAATTATTTAAAAAGATATGCCAGAAGGCAGTTCATGAAATGTGAATCTAACGCGTATATGTGATTAGTAAGCAAAAATAATTAATCAGCTTCCTATTTAAACACCTCAGACAGCAGGAACTGCCTTTGATCCTCACTTATTCAAAGATGTACTGTGGCTAGAATATGGTGTTATCATCCTGAATGGATTAATTACGAGAGTGGGATGTACAAGAGCAGTATTTACTTTCGGATGGTTTGCTCAAAGCGACGTGATTAACTGTTGAGGAAAAACCGAATTGAGCTGACAATTGTGATTGGTTGAACCGAGGTCAATAAGTTGTAAGGAGTATATGAATATGGACTGATTTAGCATTACACTATAATAGATTTTATTATGCAAGTCAAAGAAAGGTTTGTAAAAATAGTCGGGATATAATTTGATAGTAAATCTACCTTGTGAATTTTATTATATGATTTAATATCACATCTGAATCGATATTTGATGAGTTAAGAACATTATAATATTAGGTTGCAAAAATAATGACGTAATAATGTCGTTTTTTGACGTTAAAAATACGTCAAAAAACGATATTATTACGTCATTATTTTTGGACCAACCTAATAACTATGTAAGAGAAAATTAATATTAGATGATTTATTATGTATAGTATATTCGCATGTTTTAATCTGATTATCAGGGTTCGGAATTACTTAAGATGTGCTCTGCATGGAAAAGAAATTGCCCTGTAATTTTCTGCTTTTTATTCCGCCATCTATTCACGACTTTCGACTTACCTATTTTTTTATTCATATCTAGAAGTCCGCGTTTCTTGTTTACTTCTTTGAAGCTGTTTCGGCTTCTATGTATTCAAATACAATTTTTCCACTTACCTGAAAGAAAAAAAAAAGAAAAGAAAGAGTTATTTAGTTATAGAAACATGTATGTAAATACTTTTATATTCTAAATTGGAATCAACATTTATAAACCAGAAACATTTTTTTCAATCTCACAGAATTGTTAACCAATAATTTTTTTTAACCCTGCGTTAGTCGCAGCGAGGGTTTTGTTACCCCGACATTTATTGAGTTCTCGTAATTCCTAGGTGACACCTTGTTTCATTTGCGCTGTCCCATTTCTCTCCTGACTCAGTGAGGAAGTTTAGCACGTGGGGTGGTGGAATTTTTCAAGAGAGGCAAAGGCTTTGACTTGCTTTCTTCGGGTTGTCATGTCACCTCCACCTGACAAACGAAGGTAAGTTTTCATGATTTATATTTTTGTATATATTTTACACACACACACACACGCACACACACACATATATATATATATATATATATATATATATATATATATATATATATATATATATAAGATAACGATATATATTTTTATATATCAAGAACAGTATTGGGGACATTGTAAAACAAAATGAAAAATGTTTATAAAAACCTTACCGATTTTATATTACATTTTACCCAATATATATTAGGTTGTTGCAAAAATAATGACGTAATAATGTTGTTTTTTGACGTTAACGTCAAAAAACGACATTATTGCGTCATTATTTTTGCACCAACCTAATATATGCGTGCGCGTGTGTGTGTGCGTATCATATAAAAGTAATATATATATATATATCTTTCTATATATTTCTGTGTCTTTCTCTCTCTCCCCCCTCTCTCTCTCTTTATATATATATATATATATATATATATATATATATATATATATATATATATATATATATTAAGAAATAGACATAATATCTTACATTGATCGCACAGCTCCGAGTTTCATGCCGCCGCTATTTTCAAGTGCTTGATTAACTAGTGTAATATCTTACTATATTCTGTTTTTTTTTATGAAAATTTATTAAAGTATTATATTGGTGTGCTCCACCAACATTTTACAAAGTAGGTTATGTTTATGCAACATGCTTATATCAATGAATAATTATATCTCCACTTGAAGTTTTGGTTTAATATATATTATAATTGCCTGTTATGGTAATTTTTCAACATTACAATATTTTCCATAGTTATAACACTATACGTATTTTTGTTTTTGGGTTGCGTAAAAACCCAGTGTACTCTCCATTTTATCCAAACCCGAGGCGACTAAAGCAGTGTAAATAGTTTCTCTCCATATTAACATGTATGACAGAAAACGATAATGATAATAATTGTGGTACCTGTTTCTTTATAATGAAACTTTTGGTATTCATTTAACGCGCAGTCGGTGATTCTTTCGGATTAATTATATAAAAGATTCCCTTGAAAAGAATTTTTTCAGGAAAATGGTTTTCTTGAATCCAGTTAACGTTAACTTCTTGATCTTGTTACTATTCTGTCTTCGATTTACATGTGACATCCATTTTAGTTGTTGCTATTGTCAAACGTTATTGTGGTTTTTGTTATATGACACAGTACTTTGTGATTCTGTAGCGCGGTACCATAAGGCTCGATGAAGAATGGTGCTCGCTAAGAGCTCCAGACTTTATTCGCTTGAAGCCATTTTTAACGACTGATCTGAAAATGTGGCTGTATACAGGTAAGATATTTCTGAAAGGTTTATCGCCATGATGCTTTACACCAGTATATTTTATGGTTAATTCTTTTTCGTAATTTGCGGCGTTGGCAGAATCTAGTCCGAGCACATTATATTTTATGTTCAAGTTCCTTATCTCTGAGTAATTCTACATTGATGATGAATTCACGGTATGTGCTATCGCTGCTGTCATTCAGAGAATATATGATCAGAAACAGCGCTTTCAAAGTGATAAAAGAAACCATTACTTGCAATTAAAATCATAAAAGTAAATGATTTTAGAATAAATTATCATACATAAAAGGCATACCTGGATTAATCAGCTAAAGGTAAACAAAAGCATTAGCCCTGAATTGATAGAGGAGTATGCAAATCATTGATGGATAGATACTTTTTTTAAATATTATTTAACCGCAAGCAAGGCAGTCGGGGGGTACAGTGAGTAAAAGTGAGAGTAATGATTGAGTATAGGTAGGATTGAAGAAAAGACAAATATGAACGCGATTCAAGAAGATAGAAGATGGCGAAGTTGTTACGGAAGCAAGTAAACAGAAAGGAGTTCCACAGGCGGGAAGTGCGAGAAAAGAAACTGTTGGAGTAGAAGTGGTGGTTGAATTTAGCTATTTCAACAGTGAACAAGTGGGACCTAAGTGCCAATCTTGTAGCACGTTTAAATTCATGTAGTTGCGGCACAAGGGAGAAAATCTCGTGAGAGCAGTTGACATGAAAATATTTGTAGAAAATACAGAAGAAAACCAAAGGGGATTAATAAGATAAAACGAGATTTTCAATATTTATTTGGATATCTAAAAAAAAAAAAAAAACTTTCTAGTAAAACAGTGACAGATTTACGATTGTCTTAACTCAATTAGTAGCAACATTAATAAAAAAAAAAAATAAAAACAAATATATGCAATTCGTTAACACGTACGAAAATAGTTAAGAGTTTTTAAACGTACAGAGTGTACACAAAATCTCTTTAAAATTAAAAAAAAAATATTACAAAAAGAAATGAACAGACAGATATGTGGAAATAGTTACACAATGTGGGGTACATATTGATTTTTTTAAAAACTAATTCAATACACTTCTATATGGGCATCATTATTTACACGAAGCACATCATGAAGGTACTCGACATCTTGAAATGTTCGCTGTAGCATAAACCTTATCAATGGTGGCAATCAGTGATGTTCTTGCTTTAGATCAGTGATGTTCTGTACCCCTTGTTCGATACACGATATCTTTAACATAACCCCATAGAAAGAAGTTCAAGGGATTGATAACTGGTGAAAGAGATAGCCAGGGAATTGGGTCATCTCTTACACTCCACCGATTTGGAAATGTTAGAGGTTCATTTAGCAGTACCTCTTTCATCAACAAGATACCTGAAATATACAGATGCAATGTGATTGAAAACTTTTATAACTACTGAGTACATAGAACAAATTCTGATTAAAATGTCTCATCAATTGCCTTTGTAATCTATTTTTCAAATTGTAAAGAGACTTTATGGACAACCTGTGTATCTGACATCTTCAAATATATTATTTATTCTTTGCCATGAGGAGAGAAAGGAATTATGAGTTTCAGTTGAAACTGGTACACTTGAATAAGTGTTGACTTTTGTTATTGCTGGCGACTAACTTTCGACATCCAACATCAGGTTAGAATAACTTGTGATTAGAAATTGCAATTTTTTAACTAAATTTTGTTTAAGCAACTGTCAGTTCTAAATGTATATTTTGAATTCAAATGTAATAACTACGTGGAATGAGAGCAGTCAAGATTTACTAATAGAATTATATGTATAATATAATGCATTCTTAATGTTCATACTTTATAAAGGTATGGATGGAAAAGACAGGAAATGTCAGGAATTAATGATGACGTTCATAGAAGAAGAAGAAGAGTTAAATATGGTAAACGAAGGCGACGACAGCAACGAAGAAGACGAAGAAAGATTAAATGATAAAAGCAGAAGCAGCAGCAGCAGAAGAATAAGAAGAAAAGTAGTAGTAGTAGTAGTAGTAGAAGAAGAAGAAGAAGAAGAAGAAGAAGAAGAAAATGAAGAAAAAGTTTAATCTGATAAGCAAGAGCAACGACGGTTACGACGAAAAAGAAGATGAAGAAACATGAAATAAGCGAAGAAGATGAAACCTAAAATATAAGCGACGACGACGTAGAGGAGGAAAATGAAAAGCGAAAGAGAAGAACAAGTAGATGAAAAAGACGTGAAATAAGCGAAGAAGGAGAAGGAAAAACGTAAAATATAATAAGCGAGGATAACGAAGAAGAGGAAGAAGAAAGAAGAAGAAAAAAAGAAGAAAAAATATGAAGAAACGTGAAATGAGCGAAGAAAAAGACGAAACGTAACACATAATAAGCGACGACGACGAAGAAGAGGAAAAAGAAAGAAAGAAAGAAGAAGAAGAAGAAGAAGAAGTAGATGATGATGATGATGATGATGATGAAATGTGAAATAAGCGAAGAAAAAGAAGAGAAAAAAGATGACAAAACGTAAAATATAATAAGCGATGACGATGAAGAAGAAGAAAAAAAAGACGAAGGAGAAGAACTATTAAATATGGTAAGCGACGACAACGAAAAAGAGAAGAAGAAGAAGAAGAAGAAGAAGAAGAAGAAGCAGAAGAAGAAGAAGAAGAAGAAACCGGAAATGTAATAAGCGAAGAAGAAAGAAAAAGATAACAAAAAAAGAAACAAAACGAAAAAGAAAAGAAAGAAGCGAGCAAGAAGAAAAGAAGAATAAAAAAACGTTAAATATCGTAAGCGGAGAAGAAAATAAAATTTAAATATTGTGGGCGAAGAAGACGAAAAAAAAAAAAAAAGAAACCAAAAATATTTTAACCGAAGAAAAAGAATGAGCAGAAGATAAAGAAGCAATAAAAAGTCACAACACATGCGTAAAAGATGATAGATTCAAAAAGAAATACACCTAGCCAATTTGACATTGGATTTCTCCAGACATGGAATACTGTTGTTTGGCGTCTTTTCATAAGAAGTATCTTTGACAACATTTGGGTAAATACTGTATTTATTAGTTTTAAGATCAAGTGACATTCAAACTCACACCAAACGGCGCAGACGAATGGCTTTTTATTCCAAACTAGATTTCTTTAAATTGAATGTGTGGCAATAAAGTCTGATTCGATAAATCAGGTTGTGTATTGGCATTAATTGATTCCTTTAACTCCATAGAAAACGAAAGGAAAATCTGTAAAAAGCGAGGAAGTGATATTGCTTTCAAAGAATTGACGGTTAGAAGCCAATTAAGATGCAAGTCTCAAGACGCTCCAGTATTTACCATCATGACTCCAAGGGATAGCAGGAAAGAAGACAGTTGGAATTATATTCATAGATTTAAATCGAATAAAAGCAGAAAAAAAAATGAATAGAAAGCTGAGCAGAAGAGAAAAAGGAATATGTGATAGCGTATAATAAAACTGGGGTTTAGGGAGAGAATTAGGGAAATCAGCCACAAAATGATAGTAGAGATAAAGATGAAGAATTGGTGACATAAAGAATTTGGTGGCATTCCTCGGGGCTGGGGTAATATAGCACAGATCCTGCGGTCGATATCTGAACTCAATTGCTGATTTTCAAAGTAGAGGGGCAGGCTTAGATAATTGATATAACATGCCTTCACTTCGTATAACGTTCCCTAGCCGACTTTGTGTTCTACCAATCTAAGCTTGGTTAATATTGTCTTGTAGCCAGGAAGCTTGTCTGACAGTCAATCGCTACTGAATTGAGATTGAACCTCAAACTATCCCAACACAGAAATGTCTAATCTACCACGTAAAGTTTCCGCCCTGTACAATGCCCAAGAGCAACTCGCGGTAGAGGGTTACAGACACACTTTATGCTCATATGTGGGGAAGATAACGGCTAACTTTAGATTTGAACAGGTTAGAATTGTAGCGATCGAAGAAGCATTCTCTTGGGAGTCGGTTCCACAGAGCAGCTGCTCGAGTGGAGCTTACAACTCACTACTTGAATACGAAGGGAATGGTGGCGATTCTTTACAATGTGCGTAGCATGGAGGGTTTCAGACGTGAAGGTAACAACTGGTGGAATCAAGGAATGTAGTTCATCTAAACACTTTCCATGGAAATATCGATAAAGCACCGATAACTTTCCGACTTTTCGAATGTGAGAAAAGGGCTGTAGGGTGGGAAAGGATTTTTCACCCACAAGGACGAGTAAACACTTTTGGACACTTGGAATTTTATATATTTATTTTTTTTGTTAATCATTTTACTCCCAAGGAAGACAATAAAGCCACTAAAATGCAAGGGGTTACTGAGTGTGAAAGAATATATGGAAAAAAAAAAGACAAAATGGTGTGAGACCAATATAAGAAGAGAAATTAAGAAGACATAATATAATGATTGACATTGCATTTAAATTTTAGAAGATGAAAGTTAATTTGGAGTTATGAAGCCGGAAGAGAATTATTGAACGAAAAGTACGAGAAATGAAACTGTTAACTTGGAAATAAGGATAAATGTTAGCTAGAATGGGAATAAGTGAAATAAGTTAGAGATCACAAAGATGGATAGTTGCTAAGTGCAATTAAGAATGGTATATTTTGTCTGTGGATTTCAAGTAGTTTAACGAAATGTGTATTTTATTTAACACTGGCGCCAGTGATTGACGGCTTAATTTAAGCGGAATGCTAAATTACGAATGTTAATTTCCTCTAATTGTAAGATAGGGACAGCAAGATCTTCCTATTTATATATCTACACAGTTTGCCATGTACTGTATCAACCTAATGACAACAGAGAGAGTGAGAGAGATTACGGCCATATTCCGTTGAAATACCAGTTCCCGTACGATCATCGTAGCTAAACCAATGTTAATCAGCTTAGTCAGTAGCTAGATCGGAGACTGCTTGCAAATACCAAGTGTTATAAGCTTGGCTGTGCGGATGGTGTAATGGAAAATAATTGTATTTCGAAAAGCTCAGATCCAATTCTATTTTGGTTTGGTACATCCACTTACTCACGAACACCATTAGCAAAGGTATGAATTCACGTTTTCTCCCCCAGCTACGGGTTAATTATTAAGACTTGTATCATTAAATGATTATTACCTCCAAAAAATAAAATAGCGTACAAAATATTTAAATTCCGGCATTAGTAAGATCCATAGAGCTTGATATGCTGCTAAAAAAATAATAATAATAAAACAATAATAATAAAACAATAATAATAAAAATAATAATAATAATAATAATAATAAAACAATAATAATAACAATAAAATAATAATAATAATAAAACAATAATAACAATAAAATAATAATAATAATAAAACAATAATAATAATAATAATAATAAATAATAATAAAACAATAATAATAATAATAATAATAATAATAATAATAATAATAAAACAATAATTATAATAATAATAAAAAACCATACTAATAAAACAATAATAATAATAACAAAATAATAACAATAAAACAATAATAATAATAATAGTAATAATAATAATAAAACAATAATAATATTAGGTTGGTGCAAAAATAATGACGTAATAATGTCGTTTTTTGATGTTAAAAATACGTCAAAAAATGACATTATTACTTCATTATTTTTGCACCAACCTAATAAAAAAATAATAATAAAACAATAATAATAATAATAATAATAATAATAATAATAATAATAATAATAATAATAATAATAAAACAAGGGAGAGAAAGAGAAACATGGCGAAATTGTTGAAATGAAAGAGTAAAACTCTATGGCAGGAAAGATGGAGAGCAAGCGTAAATAAGAGAGAGGGAATGAAATGAGATAAGAGAAGGGAGATAGGTTAAAAAGAGAGACTAAAGAGAAGGTGGCATATAGAATATGTGATGGCAAGAGTGAAGGATACAGAGAAGTTGGTTGAGAAGAGGAAAAACAAACAAAAATGGACGATTCGGAAAAACAAACAAAAATGGACGATTCGGAAAACACTGTGGAGAGTTAACGCTATAAGACTTAAAGCTACAAAATATAGGACGTTGTGGAGTGTCATGATTGTGCATGTCCTGAAGGGACATATCAGATGAATGAAGAAGGAGCCTACATTACGAAACAGTGAAGAGGGAACTCATTATTCTAAAGGTATTCATGGAGAAACCCTTTTTAACAATCACCAAAATAGTAACGGTAATAGCAGGATTAAATTCGCCAGGCTCTCTATCTTATGTTCCCCCAATTTCAGCTCGTTTTGATTTTAAGCATAATTTTGTTTTATTTCCCATTTTTTTTAATAGTCACTCGTTTTTCCTATATTTTGTTTCCGGTATTTTCAACCTGTGTCATGAGAACCACCTCTCTACCACTTCTCACCATTTCTTCATCTGGACGCAACGTTTCCCGTATTAACTGGCATACAGGTGATTAGATATTTTATATCAGTTCAGAGATTCTTCTTACTATCTGGTAAAAGTTTGGGCCATCTTCGTAAGGTTGCGTGCCTTTATCAAAAATAATTTACTATCGGCTTACGGCCACATCACGTTGAAATACCGGCACCGTACGATCACCGAAGGTAAGCAAGGTTGATACTGGTTAGCGCCTATATGGGTGACCGCTTGGGGATATCAGTTACTGTAAGCTTGAATTGAGGAATCGGAGAGCCGAGTTCGAATTCCACTCGAATCCCTTTACATTCACTTACGTGGGAAAGGTATGAACCCTCATCTTCTCTCCCCCTCCCAGTAAGTAGCAGGACAGACCGGGTTTTATAGCCTTGGATGGTAACTGGTCTACCGCAGAAAGAAATCGCAACCTACTGCGGGAAAAATCTGCGTCGTCAATCATGTATCGAAAGATACAGGATCGCCTAAGCATGTATCACGCATAGGACATAACTGACTGAAATCCTCTTACGTGGTAATATCCTTGGGAAAAGTATGAATCCTATTCTAATCCCCCCCAGCTATGAATAAATAGCAGGGCAGACCATCTTCTATAGCCTTGGATGTCAAATAGTCCACCACAGAAAGAAATGGCAACCTACTCCGAGAAAAAATCTGTCTCGTCCGTCATGTATCGAAAGATACATGATCGCCTAAGCATGTATCATGCATGGAACATAACTGACTGAATGGATAATTTTAATGGGAATGTTAATCGAAGGGGCGAGTTATGATTTCCAGTTGGGTTCGTTATCGCCATTCGTAAATACCGTTGGGAAAGGTAGAAATCCACCTCTTAGCCACGATCTATGGGTTAATTAGTAAAACTTGCATCACTAAACTATTATTATCTCCAAAAATAATATAAAATCGTGTGCAAAATATGTAGATTCCGGCATTAAATAACCCATAGATTTTGATATGCCACTAAACAACGGCAACCAACAAACCTACATAATTTACCAGCTCAATATATTCCAGAGGAACATTTTTTTTCCTGAAAGGTTTTATCAAATATTCGATAATGATAATAATAACGAAATTAACGCATAGAGTTTCCTTAACATTTTAACTTTTTTTTTTTATCCTATCTACTTTGCTGGCTAATGTTAGTTTTAGGGATTTGGGATTTTATATTTTATGTAGCCCCTTTCTAAAAATCAAATTCCATGCACTAATGGATTAAAGAGTTTCAGTATGCTCATATAGTAGGAGTTAATTAAACCAAAGGCGGTATGAAATATATTAATTATTACATCCAGATGATTACCTCAAAGTTTTGAACTATATTTTCTATATTAATCTTATGCTTAGTTTCTGGAAGGCATCTTTGTCTATTCCGATGTACATTCGCATTTCTGTGTCACATTGACCAGATGGGAACATTTTTGTATCTGAATAATTTTGACGTCGACAGTACGTGGCTCACACCGTGAACAGTCCATTTTGTTGGCAAACACACTCACAAAAGCCGGTGAGTAAATAATATAAGGATAAAGCATTGAGACAAAGAAACTATATATAATTAAAGTATAGAATTTTAATGTTATTTTTCTCCGGGCAATCCTTTTTTTCCCTTTGAAATACTATTCGCCCGAACATGATATCTCCCTTTACAATAAAAGACTTCTAAAAACACGAGACGATCAGCTACTATCAGTTACTATCATCATCATTATCCTTTACATCATGGCCCTTACGACAATTTTTGTTATTACTAATATTGCAACTACTACGACGACGACGACAAAAAATGCTAGCATCAACATTAATATAGAAACGATTGGTAAATAAAGTGCGACGTCAAATGTCTTGAGTGTTCTTAGAATTTTTATATTTAGCAGTAAGATTCACTCTGTAAAAGGCCCGGGGGCCACTCAAGGTAGAGGGTTGCATTAAGGGGTAGATTATACGGATAAGATGCTGTGATAATATTGATCTATCTGATCGTACCTATTTAGGTACTATCCACTGTCTATAAAAGATGTCTAATAACGGTACAGTTTAAATGAATAACACATTTTAAGTTGATATTTGGTGGCTTTATCCATTACAGAGGGGAAGATAATGGGTATTCCTAGCCTTGAAGATTGTACTGATCGTGGAAACATCGCATGAGTTGATTCCACAGAGGAGAGGTCAATGTGACTTTTTTAGTATAAGAGGGGCAATAAATTGAATGTTCATATATATATATATATATATATATATATATATATATATATATATATATATATATATATATATATGAAAATTTCTCCGAATTAATCAGTAGAGAGACAATATTTATGAATAAAAATGACAATAGGAAAACTGGTAATTGCTGACGCGTTTCGTTCAATGTGGACTTTATCAAAGCAAAATACGAAAATGAAATTAAATGAACAAAGTAACTAATAAAAACAAAAACAGAATGTACCTAGCAACTGGAATGTAGAGAAACGCTATTTTCATATTTTTAACTGAAAAATAACGTCAGTAATTGTCACGTGTGGAGAATATTGTCATTATAACTGTGTTGATAAAGAGACCTCACAAAAAACAACTTAGCTAATGCACTAGTCATACACAGAAATATTGGACGGTCCCTACTAACATCAATTATGTTTAGTTTGTATTTGTGTTTATTTTAAGTTTATTATTGGGTTCATTTCCCTCCCCTCTCATTTTATCATTATTAGAATTGTATATATATATATCATCATTAGAATTTTCATGGTATGGGGCGCGATTTTGGTAGGTCTCCCTTGAGAGCACGTGGTATTATGGTGGTTGAAGGATTGTTTGGTGATGGACGAGTTCTTTTGGTGAATGTGTAAAATGTAATGTACGAATGGGTCGCGAATCTGATTAGCTAGGTATAAGATAGTTAGTGTTGACCAGCCTCTACCCCTCCCCTTTATTGGCCTTGTGCCACAATTTGTACTTTTTGTTCAAATAAATACCAGTCATACACAGAAATAAATTCAACCATAATTTTGATTTTAAAAATGCTACACTCATAAAAAAAGAAAATAACTCACTCAGAAGGAAAATTCTGGAGAGTGCGGCCATAGAAAATTACCCAAATATTAATCTACGCTCAGGTTTCTTCCCTATTTCACCTTTCTTAACAAAATTACTGCACTCACAAACAAATATACACAACAGATTCATAAAATCAAAAGAAAATGGTTGAATACATCAACACAGTTATAATGACAATATTCTCCACACGTGACAATTACTGACGTTATTTTTCAGTTAAAAATATGAAAATAGCGTTTCTCTACATTCCAGTTGCTAGGTACATTCTGTTTTTGTTTTTATTAGTTACTTTGTTCATTTAATTTCATTTTCGTATTTTGCTTTGATAAAGTCCACATTGGACGAAACGCGTCAGCAATTACCAGTTTTCCTATTGTCATATTTATTCATAAATATATATATATATATATATATATATATATATATATATATATATATTGGGCATATCATTATCAAGAAAATTCACGTTACATCTCTCAGACCATAGCTCAATTACGACGCATTTAAACACACAGGGAAACCTACCAAACATCGTCCACAACATACTTATTTAAAATATGACAATAATAGTTTCCATCTACATATAAAGCACGGCGAAAATTAATGGTAGCAATAATAATACAAAAGAAAAAAAACAACACTCATTAATACCAACTATGATTACGGACATAACATGATGTGTTAATTCCATCACTACAGATACACCCCCCCACACACAAATATATATTAGGTTGGTTTTTTGACGTATTTTTTAACGTCAAAAAACGATATTATTTTTGCACCAACCTAATATATATATATATATATATATATATATATATATATATATATGTATGTATGTATCTTCTTGTACAGTTAAAAAAAAACAAACAACAAAAATCATTGATAATGGCTGATAGAACCACCGAAAACTTTCGAATATATAGAATATTTGGACAGTTTTTACACACTTTATATCCAGAAAAGAAAACACTTATACAAACACAAAAACGTTTAAAAAATAAATTAAAAATAAAACACACACACACATGTATAGATGTATGTATGTATGTGTGCGTGCGTGTGTGTGTGTGTGTAAGCTGCTACACAAAATATTAAAAAAATTGATATTCAGCAAATATTACATTTTCTGTCTGAAGAAGAAGAATTAGAATTCTCCCTAGACATGATCTGAGAAATAAGAAGAACCTGGCCCGTAGATTAAATAAAGCGTCACACTTAATTCCCTCAAGGTTTTACGGATAGATAAGCATCTGCTGAAGAAAATAGTCCACATTTAAAAACATAAATTTTTGTTTGAATAACACCCATTTTCCTCTGTCTCTTTCGATATAATCCTCTTCGCCATTAGACTATTATATTTTTTTGTTAAATGCGATAATCCCTTTAGGATGCTGACGATTATTGCTGACTACAAATTTGCCTTTCTTTATTATCTGAGAAAGATAGCAGAGTGGACTGACCTTGTTACATCCTCCATAGTGTAGAATTTATAATTTTCCTTCTCTTAGACTGGCTGTGACACAAGTCTAAAAAGCTCGGTTTACCCTGCTATTTCACTCAGTGCTCGGGCATAAGTGAAGCATTAAAGCATGTGGCTTGTAGATTCGTTCGAAGATGATACCAAAACAATCAGTCCAGAATAAGAGCAAATGTGTTCAGCTTTTAAGGCGATAGCCATTGTACTGCAGGCTCATCAACAGTTTGAAAAAAAAAAAAAGCAATTTTAATCTTGCCAACAAGCAATATCTAACTTCTAGAGACACAATTAAATAGAATTTAAAATATAGTGTAACACTGATAAAGTGTATATGTTTTTGTATTTTCATTTTATTGTCGATATCAATCCTGTCGCCATAATATTTTTGGAAAATCCACTACAATAACACCAAGAATAAATTTTAAGTTTACAGATGCACAAAAGAAAATAGGAAAATAAAATCCTTATTTTTGTTAAAAAAAAAGTAACGCCTAAAGGCTATGGATAAAAAAAAGAATCCGACTGATGTTTATTTTGGCGTCTTCTAGTCTTGGTGCAAGTAATTCTCACATATTCGTTTACAATTTGTGCAGTTTTAGTGAAAAAATTTTGGTTGAAAGTATCGTCTGCCTGCTGGAAGTTATGTCGAAGCAGACGGGTGAAATATTAAAAATACAAAGCGTATTATAGGAAGCGGTAACAGCTTTTTAAAACATATAACGAAAACATAGGATTGTGAGGATAATAGCTTAAGATCGAAAAATTGGAGAAGAAAGATCAGAAAGAAAATGAAAAGAAAAGTGACTGTTCTTAAAATCTGATAAAAAAAGCAAGTGTATTTGAAATGGAAGAACGAAAGACGATATGTGATATATGCTGACGTGTTTTGGCATTATTTTGTAAAAGAGGGGGACATTTTAATCGATCTTAAAGAAGGAAGAGAGAATGAAAAAAAAAAACGAAAGATTGTAGAAAAGAAAAAGGAGGATAAAATAAAACAAACAGGAAAAGGAAATGAAAAATGAGGACAAAAGAAATAAGTTAGGAGTGAGAAGAAAGAAAGAGGAAAAAAAGAAACAAAAATAAGAGAAGAGAAAAAAAAAGAGAAAACAGAATTCAAAATGGAAATAAGAATGCAGAGAAAAAGCGGAAGAAGGAAAATGATTGAAAGAAAACGCAAGACAGTATTGTGAATGAAATTAAAAAAGAAAGAGAGAAGATAGAAAAGATTTTTTTTTAAATTGTAGACACAAAGAAAGCGAACGAAAGAAGAAACAAGGTAAGAAAAAAGAAAGCAAAACAATGAAAAAAAAAGAAAGACAATCGAAATAAATAACAAAAGAAAGGTAGAAAGAAAAAAAAGGAGAAAAAAGAAGAAAAAAAGATTATGTAAGTAAAGAGGAAGAAAAAAAGAAAAATCCCTGGGAAAGTTGAGAAAATAAAAAGGACGAAAAAAGTATTAAAACGATTGAAAGAAAGAAAGAAAAAAAAAGACAGTAGATGAAGAATGAAGAAAATAATTGAGGAAAGAAAGAAAGGATTGCGCCAAAAAAGAGAATGAGGAAAAAAGAGAAAGAGGACTGCCGCATACGATCTTCAACAATGTAAATGCAACATCAATCGCCATCTTCAGTCCTCTTGAATCCTATTTTTTTATTGTCCTTTCTCCTCTTTAAAGTTTTCTCATTTTCGTTCACTCTCAGTACCTCATTGCACCGTAGTGGCTTTATCGCCTTGCTTGTGGTGAAAAGATTAACAACAAATATTACAAAAATTAGTGAAAAGTACAATTTACAATGAAGAGAGAAATGTGTAGTGGCAATGCTTAGAAAGAAAGAATTTAGAAGAAAGGACAAAAGATTGATTTCTTTTTTTTATGGTTTATCAACCACTTGAAAGTTATTTGAAGACAGACAATATTTTTATATTGTAAGATTTTGTTTTTCAGATAATAATGATTTATTAATACAAGTCTTACGAATTAAACTACAGCTGGGGGTGGGGAGAGAAGAGGTGAATTCATACCTTTCTCAACGGCCGTTTGCGTGTAAATGAACGTAATGAACCCGACTGGAATTGGAACTCGGCTTTCTTATTAAAGGACGATAGAAGAAAGAATAAAAAAAGATTAAGAAGAAAGTGAAAAGACATAAGAAGGAAAGAGAAGGTGATAGAAAATAAAAGTATATAGTAAGAAGGAAAAAGATAAATCCTAAAGAATAGGGGAGGAAAAAGAGAGAAGAACGATTGAAAAGATGACGAAAAAAAGAAAAACGAAAAGAAGAAAACAGCAAGAAACAAGGAATGCAGGAAGAAAAAAGAGTGAGGGTGATATGAAAAGAAGGAATGATGAGAAGCGGAAGGAATAATTCAGAATATGAAAAGCAGAGACTAAAGATAATTACAAAAGGATAGACGAAGCTGAAAAAGGGAAGCTTGTTAGGGAATATGTAAGAAAAATTAATTTCAAGTAATAAAAAATAAAAAAAAATAAATGAAAGAATGACACAATGGTGGATTACAAAGAAAAACGTAAAATATAATCTGAACTATTATCGAACAAGTAAGAAGAGTATCATAAAAACACAAGAAGAAAAGATTCTTTAAATCAGAAGAAAGACAAACGATACAGACAAAATAAAATGGAGGAAAATTTCGCAAGATAAAATATTTACACAAGATATGAAATAGCCAATGAAGGAAAAAAGAGGAAAATCAGACGATCAGTAACAAACAGTGTGTAAATGACGGAAAAGGAATTAAAACGAATAATAATAATATTATTGAAGGAAGACAAATATTTGATAATGCAAACAAGAGAATTGATAATCACATGAAAAACGAAAAGAAATCGCCAACCGATGTAGGTGGAGGGAAGCAGAAAAACGGAATATTACATGAAAGGAGAAATTTAGAAATGACAAAGATGGCGACAGCAGGATATGCAAAACAAATGCATATGATTTAGGAGACGGTAGAGAGAGAATAAAGCAAATATTTTGAAGAAAAATGTTTGGAAATAATGACAGAAAATTATTCCAAATAAAAGGAAAAAAAATCGAAGTAATTCTGATGATGCAGTCGGAGGGAAAGGAAACGAAGAAAATAAAATGGCAAAAGAAAACTCCAAATGAAGGTGGAGTTGGGGGTGGGGGTTATCGACGAAAAATAATTATAATGAAAAATAATAAAAAAATGAAATTAAGGAAATGGAAAATCGAATATTTGTGAGAATTGAGAAAATTTATACATACACACACATATACACACACACACATATATATAGATATGTGTGTATGTGTGTCTTTGTGTATACATAAATATATAGGTGTATACATGCATACATACATATATATATATATATATATATATATATATATATATATATATATATATATACGGGTGTTTGTATCTATATATATATATATATATATATATATATATATATATATATATATATATATATTTCCTCAATACTGAATATATATATATATATATATATATATATATATATATATGTATGTATGTATGTATGTATGTATATATGTATATATTTATGTATTTATATACTGAAACAAACAAACACTAATACAGTAGTTTTAAATTCCTATGCGTTAAAAAGTGCTAAATTTCAAGTAAGAAAAATCAAACTTGCAGACCGATTTAATATCTTAAAAATAAGATGGTGTATGGAACACTACCGCGGTTCGTACGTCTAAGGTCTTAACAGGTAGTTAATTCAGCCTGAGTTAACTCCCTGATGAGACCTTGTTCCATTCAGTGTTTTAATAAAAAAAAAAAGACAACTACAACACATATCAATAGGCTCTCTTGCGAAATATTCCCTTTATGAAGTCAAATATACGCCATTTTATGAAAGTATTCGTGGAACTACTTTTTGATAGCAAGCAGCCCTCTCGGCGTATTCTCTTCGATTTCCTCAACTTCTTGAAATCCTGTTCCTTTAAAGTGTGATTTGATTTTTTGAAAAGAGGAGAAAGTCGCAAGGGGCGAGATCTGGCTAATATCGTGGTTGTCGGACATGGGAAATACTGTACTTGGCCAAAAGATGCTTCTCAAGTTATAGTCAGCGATGAAACCTCTGTGATGTAGTGAGATGACCACGCTACACTTTACTTCCGAATACTGCCATAAACAACGAAAGTGAATGAGAACGTTATAAATTAGTATACAAGCGCGAGAGTTTTCAAGGGCAATTTGTATCAAGCGGCTTCACTCCTTTTAGTACTTTATCTCTGTAAACATAGCCAAGGTAGCCAATCATTTACAATCCCAAGAGGCTCTTACCGTGTTTGACGTTGGTGGATGGCAAGGATTGATTGGTAGATTTGTTTATTTAACGGCATATCAATTCCTTATGCCGGAATTTAATTTTCTCGGGAACTTTGAAGTAATAAAATTATAACATGTTATTCTGCTTTCACAATTGAATACATGGTAGATGATACTCAGCCTTTGTACATATACACGTTTGTGAGGACATTACTGGAGGCGGTGATATGTACGTTTTAAGATGTAGTTTTGCTGAATTTATATTTTTGAATACAGGTTGGTTTCTTTAAGAAATTGTAGGATATAATATGTCATAAAAAACGTCATTTTATGTTGGCGGATTTTTGATTAGTTGATGCTGTTTACCGGCATACCAACCTCTATAGGTTACTTAATGCCGAAGACTAAATGCTTTGTACATAATTTTTACTTTCAAAATTAAAGTATATCGTTTAGATATATATTTTGTAGATCATAAAAAAGTATTGCTGGTATTTTTGCTATAAAATTTACTGTTGATTTATGTTTGGGGGTTCACTATTTGCCCATGCCTCGGATCCCAACATGATGGATCAGGATGGAACTTGGAACAACACCAATTAAGAGTCGTTTCCACGCTCCTCAAAGCCTCCAGTCTCCCGATCAGGGTCTTGTATATCGTTATACCCAGGACGAGAAAGGCAAGGAAGAGGCACTCCTGTCTCTAATATTGGCGTTAATGAATTTGAGGATAGAGACAATGCCGACATAGAAGACAAAACTGCATTATTACGATTTTTTGTTTTACGTCTGCTGGAACCTGACTAGTCACCATGCACTGTTGATATCCCTTATATAATTATCTACCCGCTGCCCCACGCAGCAAGATGTGGCACAAGGCCGAGTTTAAAGTGAGGTATCCGAGCCCGTAGGCTCGGGCAAAAATTCCCTTAAGACCACGTAAAAACGGGGTCAGCTTCCCGAGACGAAACTCCGCCCTTCGACAGAGCCTTGTCTGGGGGATACCCTCTGACATAAGCCAAACACTTACACACCAGGTAATATATACCAGCTTATATATAATACAATATATTATCCAGCGTATATAATTGTCAAGGACCAGTGGATAAAGGCGTTGGTTGAATCCCACGACCAAAGAGTTGTGAGTTCAATACCTGGCAATAGTAGAGGCGAGCAAAATCTTGTAGATTTGTGTTATACGGAGATAACTGATACTGCAACACCCAAAAGAAGTGTAGTACGTAGGGCTAGAAAAAATCTAACCCGGTGGAGTAAAATAAAGGGTTCATTTCGAAATTCCAATCACCTGAAGAATGCCGAAACGTTGTGAATATGGCGACGGATATGAGGACAGCTGTCTGAACAATGTAAATAGTGTAAATAATGACAAGACCTTATCTCAGAAATATAGACAGGTATATAATTTTTACTGATATTATAGGTTTTTTTTTTGTGCGTGCAAGAATTACCGCGCAAGTACAAATATTTATGTTTAAGATCTTTTGAAATAAAGAAAAATAGAAAGAAATCATCAAATTACTGAGGAAAATTGACGAAAAATCACAAAAGAAAGAGAATAAAGAAACTAAAAATAATAATGTATCAAAAGCGACGCAAACGAATCAAAGAGAATTTCGTTCTTATCGATCTCGCTATATATTTCTTACTTATTGCTACCAGAATCTGTGTTTTATACTCACTTTAGCCATTCATGTGCAGTACTCATGTATAAGTCGAGTTTTCAAAACAAACATTTTTGGATAGATAATAGTCACTGTAGAGTTCATGTAAAGCATTAAAATGCAATTCTAATTTAGGTGTTTGTGGTACATTGTTTTTCTTTTTTTTTTATTAAGACATTCACCAAAAGCAAAACGGTAATGCCACTAAGACGCAAATGGTTACTGGGAGTGAAAGAGAACAAGAAGACTTTATTAAAGAGAAAGAACAAAAAAGAATAGGATTGAGGAAGACAGAAGATGGCATTTCATCAGTGGAGGCGATGCTGAAGTATGGTACCATCCATGTTGAGGAGATGCCGGGACTATGGAACCAAAAGCGCGCGTAACTATTCACTGAAGTATGAAATTTCTTTTGGAGAAAAAAATTCTTAAATTTTGCATATTTAAATTATTTTATTATTCTAGACGATCTTTCTATAAAAGTATACTGCTGATTTTTGTTTGGGGGTTTAACATTTACCCATAGCTGCTACCCTAACAGATGCTACCACTACGGCTCAGGGTGAACCTGGTAACAAGGCCAATTCCGCACTTCTCTTGATCAGAGGCCTTGCTGTAGGATGTAGTTTATCGTGATACCCAGAACAAGAATGCCAAGGAAGTAGCACTCGTTTTTTTTGTTTTTTTTACAGTGTAACCCGGATATAAGAGAAGCCCGGATATAAGAGAGATTTTATCTGGTCCCAAATTAGGGACATACTTACCTAAACAAAATAGACCAAACCCGGATATAAGAGAAACCCCGGATATAAGATACTTCTTCTCCGGTCCCGAAAACTCTCTTGTATCCTGTTTACACTGTATATTGTTTACTTAGAAAGATCCAGAACATCAGTTGAAGATCCCATGCAACGCTTAATACAATTCATGGAGAACAGAGACTAATCTCTCTTAAGCCCAAACAAAACGATTACAATTTGCCGACCATAGGAAATGGAAATCGTCTAATCCTTTCTCGTACGGCATCCTTCTAGACGTGTTTTCTCACGAAAATTAGCTTTCCCAGAGGCCATACCTCAAGACTCGGGGTTGGACATTGGGGATCTGGGGACAGCAATGCAGGACCGAGCAGTGTGGAAAGGGATTGTCAATAGAGTTCCCACCAACTATAGGGAGCTCGAAGAATGATGATGATGATGATGATGATGATGATTATAATGTTTAAAATTTGATATATATCTTGTTAACACTTAAAAAGATAAAAACTTTCTCGGAATATTTTGTATATTATTATTCGAAAATGAGGATTCAACGACCAAAACCCTAGCGAAAGTATGAATTTGACTGGGTTTTTGTGTTGCAGGCCCCTAAATCCAAAATATAGTGTCAAGTGTCAAGTTAAATCTTTCTGTCACTTAAAAATAATGGTTTCAATGATTTTCCTTGTGACAGAAAACAATTACCCAGAACGGATCATCGAAACCTGAAATATTAATTCTGAGTTAGTCACATGAGGTGTTTAGCTACCTACATTTTTTTTTTAATGTAGCCGTAATTCCTAGCTGACAAATTGTTTCTTTTGCTCGATGCCACTATTTTCCTGGCGCAGTAAGAGAGTGTAGCACGCATTGTGGCGGAGTTTTAGCTCATTTCTTATAGTGGCAGATTACATCCAAAAATAAATTATTCACCCTGGGTTAGTCACATGGGGTGTTTTTGTACCCAAAATTTTAAAAGTATCCGTAATACCGATTTGGATACCCGCTTCTTTTGCTCCCGCACACTAACCTCCTGACTCAGTGAGAGGGTGTAGCAAGCGGTGTCGCTAAGTTGCAGCCCAGTTGTTGAGAGAAGCAGACGCCATTGGACTATACATTTTCGGAAATCCGAAGTGACTAACGCATAGTTTAGTATTTACGAGTTTTGATTAATCCAAACGATGATTAGAACCGGCGTTAGGATCGTGGTAGAGTAGATTTGAAGTTCTGAGACTGTCTACTTTCAGGCTTTACTAGGCAAACATCCCAAAATATCCGCATTTATGTCCAACGTTTAATATATGATCATTTGCAATGTACCAAAAAGACGGTTCGATTTTTTTTCGCAGATGGCTTTTACCAGTTGCCAGAGAAAAATGCTTTAAACACACAGTCGACATAAAGCGAAGAAATAGTTTTATCTGTCGTCCATCAGGCCTACATAATTGAGCAACAGCAGATATTTTTTTTTAATTTTTTGACACGTCTGCCTTTCAAATAATTAAGCCAGCCTCGTTTCTCTCGCAAGTCATTGCGAAGAAAATGAGCGACAGTAGCAAGTGAAAAGAAATAAAATTCTATCCTTCCTAAATTGGTAAGATATTTATTTTTTCAAATTACAAAATTGTGGCACAAGGCCGAAGGTGACGAATAGGAGGGGGGTTAGCCTTCACTAGCTATCTTAATCCTAGTTAAATCTACTCACGACTCATTCATCAAAAGATCTTATTCATCACCACTCAACCCTGCGTACACCAAAATACACAGGGGAACTACAAAAAAAAAAAAAAAAAAAAAAATCCCATGAGATAAAAATCTGTCCGTTATTTATTTTTTTTTTTTCTTACAAAAATATATAAAAAATTCAATGTTCATGAAATGATGGAGAGTGGATGAAACACAAAAACAAAGTTAAAATTGTAACTGAATATAAAATAAAATCGAAACAAATGTTAGTAGAACACCCTTTCACCCCTCCAAATAATATTATAAAAGGATAGTTATTTGTGCAAATACAGAAATTGTGGCACATGGCCGGTGGGAGAATAAAGAGGGGGGTGGTCTTGCTTAGCTATCCTATTCCTTCAGATTCGCGACCCATTCTTTGATTACAATTTTCTCATTCACCAAAATAACTTATCCATAACCTCTCGATCCTGCATACACCAAAATACCGCATATTCACAGGAACACCTACAAAAAGACACCATAAGATAAAAATCTGATAAGAGTCCAAAATGTCCTTTTATCACTTATTTATTTTTTTTTTTTTAACAAAAATATATAAAAATCTCATGATTCGTGAATGGGGGGGTGGGTAAAATAACCCAGAAAACAAACTAAAACGGCACACAAGGATAAATCGAAAGAAATATTAGTAGGACCCAAAACCTCAAAATAATAAGAGAGGCCGCAGTATTCTGCTAATAGACAGAATTAAGCAGCACGCTCGCTAAAAGAATATGGAGGGTAAAAATAAAAAATGGAATGGGAAAAAAAAACAATGACCGACCCAGCCGAGATATTAGGTTGGTGCAAAAATAATGACGTAATAATGTCGTTTTTTGACGTTAAAAATACGTCAAAAAACGACATTACTACGTCATTATTTTTGCACCAACCTAATACCTTTCCAAATTTATAGTACCATGTTAATATATACATAAATTATCATAAAGACGTCCTGTCATATTAGAAGACTAGTTTTCTATTATAAACTTCCTACACCATGAAAGGCTTAACTAGTTTAGCTATTAACAAAGAAAATGATGATTTTTTTCAGGTTAAGCTGTGCTGAAGGTAGTTTCGCCCAACACCGGAACATGCTACAAAAGTACAAAAAAATAACCTGAAAACTTGCATATGGATGCCATGCATGAGACCAAACCAATTCAGAAAAAATCTAAACGGCCATTTGCATACAACCGCCTTCTAAGATCTAAGTTAAAAATGTCTTCGAGCGAGCAAAGCATGTGGATCTAGGCGAAGATCATTGTTCTCCAAACATTCTGGCGCTACATAATCACAGACAAAGAACTGAACTATCACTTGAGAACTTTCGACAAGATCAACTGCTAAAATGGGTCGAGAGAAAGAGAATAATATCCTAAGCGAGGTACTGACATTCCACACTACTTGGAACAAAAGGTTAGGGTTGAAACTCCCATCAATACGAAAAGGTCGATAACTGAAAGAGAGAAACCTATTTCCCTCAAAAATTGTTTTGAGCGAAAGATTTTATAAATTCCAACCGAGAGTAATGCCAACAACTCAGTTAATGAATATCAAATATATTCTTATAAAGTGCCGAGTTCTTTCAGGATGTAGACGATCACGGCTGCCTTTTCTTAACTAAAAAAGTTTTTATACTTTATCATTGCTTTTTGTCTCTCTTCTGTCATCCATTCAGGAAAATCCGTTCAATAGTTTACTTGATATTTACCCGGCTTATTTCTTGTCAGTATGCCCTGTGAGAGTTTTATTCATTTTTAGCTCTTTTCTCGTTGGTATTTTTCTTTTCTTTTTTATAAGTTGCTTCGTTCTATTTTCAGTTAAAACTTTTCATTAAGCCCACATGGTATGTCCCTGTTGTTCGTCTGTGGAACCCAACCTTCGATCCTGCATGCTATCTCTCCTCGGGTGAGAAATTTAAACAGCATTCACAGCTAGATAAAAAAAAAATTATTGTACACCAGTTCAGCACTCTTTACTTTGTCTCTAACGATATTTTCCCCTGTCTTCATTTTTTTTTTTTTTTTTCCTAGAGGGGATAATTTGTTATTGAAATATGTTTTTAACTTACAGTGTAGCGGATAGAAAGTACAAATTCTGAAATACAAAGGTTCATTGGGATTGCGAAATATACATATCAATAGCTAAACAAAGTACTGAGTAGCATAAAAAATTCGTTAGAAATAAAAATGGAGAAAAAAAAAAAAAAAAAGGCCCGGAATTGTTATGCAATAGCAATCCTCCTATATGACAGCGAATGCTGGACAATCTTCTTGAAGAGGAAGAAGAGACTTGAATGAACAGATGCTCAGAATGCCACGGACCGAACATGTGAGCAACTATTAAATGTTAGAGAAATTAGGAACTAGAAAAAGTCACATATGCGGAGAGAGCTGGAAATTCTGGTGTGCATAAAGAGGAAAGAGAACTTGGAAAATTTGAAATTCACAGGACAGATTGAAGGCAAAGGTAACAGACGAAAACAACGCAAACCTACTTAAAGAGTTTGAGAAAATGGATGCGGGAAGAGGTTTTAAGAGAGAAAACAAAAAGACAACATTTATTAAGAGCTACAAAGGACATGAAAGTACGGAGAGCTATGACCGCAAATGCCCTGAAGAGATACAGCACATAGTTTTTACAATAAACAGATATTTAAATGTTTTTACATGATTTGGAAAAAGCAGCCAATACGTAGCACATATATTGTGATACCTCTTTTATATATTCATTTTCTTCTTACAGTTAATAAACTTTTCTTCTTGATTTCTTTTGCCTATAGTGTGATATACAGTTGAAGTTCAGCTTAAAGGTTCATGGTTACCCAAATCGGGCCTGACGACTTTGAAAATCATAAAACTTTAAGTTGCACTACAAACATATATATATATATATATATATATATATATATATGCTATGTTTTATATAATATATATTTATATATATATATTATATATTTTATATATATATTATATACGTATGTTATACATATATGTATATTATATAATATACACATATAATATATATAACATATATAGTATATATAATATATATACTATATATAATATGTATATTACATATATATATTACATATATATTACATATAATATATATTATATATAATATATATATATTATATAATATTATTTATAAAATATATATATTATAT
>OZ010585.1:64811375-64818875 GCA_963932145.1 Acanthosepion lycidas | reverse complement strand
TCAATGGGAATTTAATCCTTACTGGTTGCTCTTCTTTTGTGGCCTCGTGCGAAACGAATCAAAATTAATAAATATACACATATATACAATGATCTTATCTACTTACATTGTAGATAACCGCTGCACTATACAAGATCTGTTAAGTTAAAAATCTTCAAACCCAAAGATCTAGAATTTGGGAAATGGGAGATTCTAACAAAACTGAAAGATTTCAAAAAACAACCCGAAAATATTAACTCTAAGACATTATACTTCAAATCGGGGCCGGTGCAAGAGTCTTGTGCTCCTTTAAATCTATATGGAGCCCCGAATCTATGCTACAGAGCCCCACACACAATTCAATGATACGCCCCCTCCAATCTACTACATCTCAATTTTCGTATGGTAATATTCATATAAAATACAAATTTCATTGTAGCTTAATTATGCAAAATATTGGATCATGCATTATAAATGAACAATTCAACTCGTAAAATTTTAAATAAATACAATGTGCCTAAACACAAATTAGAGACATGTCATAATAGATTATTCCATCTTAAATAAATCAACGTTTTGCTTTTTTTAACATCAACTTGTCATTTTTCTTTGTTCAAAAGCTGAATATTTTTAATACATTCAACATTATAAATAAAAAATTGAATTTTATATAATGTTTTTTCGAGATTTAGCACGGGAAAAACAAATTCACAGACCCCAGAATGACGTGAAATTCCGCGAAAATTGTTAATCCTTTAATAATCAGTTGTGCACCGTTTAATTTATAACATAAATGTAGTTAGAAAATAGCAACTATTCATAAGATAGCGAGAATCACGAAGCACTAAGCCAATTAGGCTTCCTCACTCCAATCAGATCGGGAGATTGGTCCTGTCCATAACAAATGTTCACAAGTTATACAACCCATGAAGATGCTGGAAAAACGGAAGGCTCATTCTGTTGCTCTAGAAAATTATCAGACTTTTTCTGTTGTGCTTTATCTATACAAGAAACGAAAATGGTGTGTTGTCATATCTGGTTTCACTTTCCTGTCTTTGTAGGCCCCCAAATCGTATAAGTGCTCTTGGAGGAGACTACCCCAGTCTGCAACCTTTTTTCTCACAAACCCAATCCTGGAAGTCTTTCGTTAATCTATCGCTACACCCACGGAAGTCATACGGCCATATCACATTGAAACACCGCTTCTAGTACGATCACCGAAGTCATGCAATGTTGAGTCTGGTCAGTAACTCGATGGGTGTCCTCTTCGAAATGTCGCTTCCTGTACGTTTGGATGGATTTGAGGTGTAATGGATAACGGATAATGGCTCGGAATTAGAGAGTCGAGTTCCAAATCTAGTCGTCTTCGATACATTCACATACGCGCAAATGTCACTGAGAAAGGCAGGAATCCACTTCTCCCCCCAATTATGGATTAATGAGTTGGACCGCTATAAGAAAAATCATTATTATCTAAAAATATTCTTACAATCTAGAAATATTTCCTGGCTTTAAATAATCCACAAAAGTTTGACAAGCCATTAAAAAAAAAACAGCAAATCAATCAACCTTCAGCTATGGGCAAATATTAGGTCGGTGCAGAAATACCGTATTTTTTAACGTCAAAAACCGTCATTATTTTTGCACCAACCTAATATAAGATTGGTGCAAAAATAAGGTCGTAATAATGTCGTTTCTTGACGTTACAAATACGTCAAAAAACGACATTATTACGTCATTATTTTTGCACCAACCTAATAGTAGGAGATATTTGGCATTACAGCCTTGGTTTGCAACCAGTCTAGGAGAAAGAAAACTCTGAATTCAAACCTACCTGGAGAGGGTTGAACTCTATCAGGCTCTTTTGCCCATGAAATACCACTACTGCTTTGGCTGTAGATGTGGTGCCCCTTAGACCTTAAGTGGGTATGTGATCGTGATTTTCTATATTGTAAATTCAATCTATCTAGCCTAACAATCTTTTTATCACAGATCTTACTTGGTAGTGAAGCATTCTTTCCTTTCTTTCTAACTTAATTTTTGTATCTCTTAATACTTAGATTTTGGAACACATCTTCCACTATTCTTCGTATCTTTGTATCACATTTTCCGTCGCCTCCTACTTTGATACCCACATAGTTAAATTTCTGTAACTTATTGATTGTAACGTTCCCATTATAAAAATTACACCTCGGACTTGTCTTTTTAACTAACAACTATGTATTATGTTTCGTTTCTTTAATTGTTTCTTTTACCTTTGTTATTCTTTCCTTGTTTTTAATTGTTATTCTGTCTGCTAGTCTCATTGTCTTACAAACAATACTTACTGGAGGCTAGACATTTATTGTACAGCGTTAGATGTAGCTACATTTTAACAATATATTGAACAAATAACTTTAACAAGCTACGAACACAATGGCTAATTTGATTCTCTCAATGTTCCATATTTCTGGCTTTACTTATTTAATCTAATTACTTTTAATTATTTTGCTAGGTTTCCAGTTATTCCTTTCATCGCTGAGCGCACTATTTCTGTCCTCTTGTGCCATACAATGTAAGAAAAAGAAATATTGCTTCGGATACTTTCCGTAGTTCGATAGCCGAAAATAATCTTGTAGACTGTTTTACTTGTATCGTAAATTTAATTCTCACGCGTTATCCTATTGCCGGAGCCCAGTGTCAGACTAGGAAATGGTTAATATGTAACTATTTGATAATAAATGCTACATTACGAAGGGGAGGTACCGCATCACTAGTCCTGAGTAAATTTTAAAACTTAATTTACAGTCGAAAATTTCCAAGTGTATTTCTAAAATTGAAGACAAAGAACAAAGAGAGACCTGTGCACAAAATTTTTATTATTTGCTATCTTTTAATAATCACCAGGGTCTACTTATTTTATTTTTTAGTAGAGAAGTGGGTGGAAAATGGCTGCTTAGAACTTTCATTCCATCTTCTACCTTTTTTGTAAAACGGCTAAAATATGGAGTAAGCTATTTTAAAACATGATGCTTGTAACAATGACAAAATACATTTTTTTCATCCTAGATTGTTTTGGTTTGTTTTACGGAATATCAACTTCAATGGGTTATTTAATGCTGACATAATTTTTTATTGCTGATAATATTTTGTTTTGTCAAAAATCTATTTCTGGTAATATTTTTCCTTCAAAAATATATTGCTAGTAAGATTTTTTTCAAAAAATGTATTGCTAGTAAGATTTATTTTTTAAAAACATTGTTGGTAATATTTTTTTTTTCGAAAATGTATTGCTCATAAGAGTTATTTTTTTCTTCAAAAATTTATTGCTGGTAATAATTTTTAAAAGTATTTCTGACATTAAAACCTATTTTTAAACTTTCATTTTATTTTTTACCACAAGTTAGGGGTTAATTATTTTCCCATAGCTGGGACCCTAACAGGTGCTACCACCCCAGGTCAGAGCGGGCCTGGAAACATCAGCAATTAAGAGGTTGTTCCACGCTCCTCAAAACCTCCTGATCAGAAGCCTTGCTGCTGGACGTAGTTTATCGTCATACCCAGGACAGTTCACACTAGACGAGGAATCTAAACAAACTTTTGTATAAAAAGACATATTTTGTTGTTACTCCTGTTGCTACTTTTGTTGTTTTCTCATCTGATGAATTTTTCGGTGAATAAAAATGTAAAGAATTCTGGCTGAAGTTTTGGGATGAGGGGTTATAATTATTTACATTAATATTTTCAAAACAGAAAACTATGATTTAGAAGTGAACTGAAAACAAATGTCCTACACCCCGAATCCATCATAAAAATCAACATGTGAAATAAATAAATACTAATTACTTAAAATACTTCGGTGTTTGGAGCAGTTATGACAAATTTAGTGGAGACGATAAAAAAAATGAATTACGTTCGAGGAAGTTTCGTCCAACAACGAAAACTATTACAAAACCAAAACGTTAACGTGAAAACTCGTGTAATGTACTTAAATAACCTTGTCCGATCGAAACATTCAAATGGATGTCATGTAACATACCAAATCCGTTCAGAAATATATAAACTGCATCCAATATCTAAGATCAGTGGTTAAATGGTGAAAATAGCTTTGTCAAGTCTCACAATGTAGATCTTGACAAAAACCATTCTTCTTCGAACTATTGCTTAAGTAATGGGGAAAGTTAACATTGATTATGTCATTATGTTGTCTTCGAGTTCTTTGTAATATCCATTTGAGTTTTTTGCTTTTTTTTTTAAAGTCCTATAGTCACGTGTATTCTGTTATTTGGTAGAGTTCTTTAGTACTTTTCCTACATTTTCTTCCATTGACAACAATTAAAGCTTGTAGTGAAGTGGAACCCAGGGGCCTAAATTTACCCAATTCTGATTTTACCACCTGACGAAAGGCGTCCTGGGTATGACGATAAACTACATCCACGTCTTGGGTATGAAGATAAACTACATCCTCGTCCTGGGTATGACGATAAACTACATACGTGTCTTGGGTTAGACGATAAACTACATACGTGTCTTGGGTAAGACGATAAACTACACCCGCGTCCTGGGTATGACGATAAACTATATACGTGTCTTGAGTAAGACGATAAACTACATCCCCGTCCTGGTTAAGACGATAAACTAGATCCTCGTCCTGGGTATGACGATAAAATACATACGTTTCTTGGGTAAGACGATAAACTACATCCGCGTCCTGGGTATGACGATAAACTACATACGTTTCTTGGGTATGACGATAAACTACATCTGCGTCCTGTGTATGACGATAAACTACGTCCAACAACAAGGCTTCAGATAATGTTTTCGGAAAAAATAATGTTGCCAGCTATACGTTTTTGAAACAATAATATTGCCAGCTATTCGGTTATGGTCGCCATTTGTAATTCTGACATGGCGCATGCGCGAGACAAAGACGTTTAAAAACTGTCGGTGACTTGCATGAGCGAGCGTGTAATTGATATGAACGAAGAGCACAGTTTCCAGGCGGCAGTTTGAATTTGATCGTTTAGCAATGTGGCTCGGTGTGTGCTGAATTGATATTGTACGTATGATTCGTGATTGCGACATTCCTTCTCCCCACCCACGATTTACAGTCTTTGGACTATGAAATATCTTGTCTCTCATTGAACTTAAGATACTACTCCAAATCACCTAAAAAGCTATTTTTTAACTATACATATTAAAAAGCGCTTGTATACGGCTGATAGTTTAGATGTTTTTTAAACGGGCTTGTCGCCGTACATAACATCCATATGAAAGTGTCAATGTGACAAAATTATTTAAGAACGTTTTCAGGTTTTATGGAAAATCGTGATGTTGGCAAAAAAGTACCTCTATCGCAGGCTTTTCTCTGAACAGTTTCCTTGTCTCCTATACTGAACTTATTATAAGTGATCCATATGTCGAGCTATTTGCAATTATAAGTATTTATTACATCCTTATCTTGAATATTTATGATGAACACAAGATAGGTCCCATTATTGCTTTCATTCCAATTCTAGATCTTTGTTTGTTTTGGAAGGCTTTGCAGTGGATGTAGAGTTTTCTATTCAAGGTTATTTTTAACCCAAAGATCAATACCCAATATCATCTCCGTCCTGAGTATGAGGATAAACTAAATCCGCGTCCTGTGTAAGACGATAAACTACGTCCAGCAGCAAGCCACTGATCTTTGATTTTGAGGAGCGTGGAACCTCCACTTAATTGCTGGTGTTCCCAGGTCTACCCTGACCCGGGGTGATAGCACCTGTTAGGGTTCCAGCTATGGGCAAATAGTTAACCCCGAAACTGGGGTAAAAATGGGTTTTAATACAAGGAATACTTTGTAAAAAAAATTACTATCTTTTGAAGAAAGAAAAATTATTTCCAGCAATACATTTTTGAGAAACAAATATTACCAGCAATACATTTTTGAAAAAAAAATATTACCAACTATACGTTTTTGAAAAATATATTACCAGCAATACATTTTTGAAGAAAAAAAAGTATTACCAGCAATATTTTTTTGAAAAAAAAAATTATTACCAGAAATAGATTTTTAACAAAACAAAATATGACCATGAATAAAAACATTGTCGGCATTAAATGACCCATTGAGGTTGATATGCCGTAAAACACAACAAACCAAACCAATGTTATCGGCATAGCTTCCACCAACTCATCAGTACATTAGAAAAAACAGGATCGCTGTTTTCTATTGATAGGCTTTTTCGGGATGGGGTATAGAATACTTAAATAACCTGTGTCCATTGTTTGTCATCTGTGTTTTTATTTAGATACGCCATAGTTCAAGATGGCTCAATCAGTATCCATCATATGATTCTTTGGTAATTTTACCAGTAATACCTTTTACACTCGCTTGTTATCAGCGACTAAACGGATTTTAACTAGTATTTTCTGACTAGAATTAATTCATTGATTCGTTTTCTACAACTTAAAAACCTTTTTCATGTTATTTAAAACCAGAAAATATTTTTAGATTGTAAGATTTTCTATTTTCAAGATAATAATAATTTAGTAATAAAAGTCTTACTAATTAATCCATAGCTGGGGGAAGAAGAGGTGGAATCATACCCTTTCCCAAGAGTATTTGCGAGCAAGTGAATATAACGAACTCAATTAGATCTAGAACGCTGGTCTCCGATTAACAATTTAGAGCCATTATCCACTTATACGCTCAAGCTTACTGCATTTGGTATTCCCAAGTGGTCACCCACTGAGATGCTAACCAAGTTCGACGTTGTTTAAATTCATTGATCGCACAAGAACCTATGTTTCAACATGATGTTGGAGTAAGCATTTCTAATATGAGACTGGCTAGACACCCTGCAGGATTACAAAACCAGGGATTTAAAGTGTGAATGGACATTCTTGTAGTGTCAACAGTCATATATAATAATGGGATAAATTGACCTCCATAGATATGTATGTTGTCAGTGCAATGCTGAAAATACTTCTCTAGACGGATGTATTCTTGGCCCTTGAATTCAATCTAAGAAGCCCTCCGTTGGAATCAACAGTCATATGCCCGTAACCAAAGCGAGCCTTGTGTTGAAACAATGAACGCTTTACCAGTTCTACCTGCCTAATATAACCCAGACATGAATGAACAACTTTCCGGTTTTTAACCCAAATACATGTTGGGGACTATTTGGGTGGTTAGCCGTGCAGCGACACTACGACCACACCCGGTCAAGAAATTGATGATGATGATGATACTTTGTCTGACCCAAAACAGACAGTAATAGGGTAGCCGAGAATACGAGAAAACTGTTCAGCTTTTGTGAACATCGCGCGCACACATATGTAGAAGATTTGGTCTTCTTAGTAGACTTTATTAAGATCGCTGCAGTCAATTGCCCAACTGCTTTATCACTGACATCTGCACGCACGTGTTTTTAATACTTTTAAGTTTTTCTCTTATTATAATTATCCATTCGATCGATTGTCGTTTTGCTGAGAGAAATTGGAACACTGCTTTTTTTTGTATTGCTTTTACTCCAGGCGAAATGATATGTCTGCAAT
>OZ010585.1:64608875-64806375 GCA_963932145.1 Acanthosepion lycidas | reverse complement strand
CAAATAAACCTCATTCTAAACGCTTTCCTCTCAAATCCATTTCTTGTAAAAATTATAGATAATAGATAAATTATAAGTATTTAAAAATAGGGGGTTCCTTTTAATCACCCTGTATACAGACGTATTTTATTAATATATATATATATATATATATATATATATATACATATATATATATATATATATATATATATATATATATATATATATATATATATAAGGTGCTGCAATTTTTCGTTTATGCATGTTTCAGAAAATGTTTTGTCTTTAACATATTTATTATTGATCTTTTCAAACCTTCTAATAAGGATGGATGTTGAATATGAAATTTGGCATATCTTCTGAGTACTTTCGGCTAACACCATTTTCAAAGAATATTTTTGCAATAACATTCTGTTTAATTTTTTTATGTTGTGATTTTTCCTTTGTGTGTTTTGATGAAATGTGTTTCAATGAAGCTATTGTTAGATATGTAGGCCTTATGTCGAGGCGAGTTTCTCTTGTGGAAGAAGATATGAGAAATCTGGCATTCCAATACAAACCGAAAATCACAAATGCAGTGTTGAAAGGATCGATAAAAGTAACAAAAACGAAACATTCGCCGCTAGTTGATAACGAAAGATATATATATATATATATATATATATATATATATATATATATATATATATATATATATATATATATATATCTTTCGTTATCAACTATATATATATATAGAAGAGGTTATAGTTATTCCAACGAGAGAAAAGTGTATATATTAAAAAGAGAGAAACCGCAAACGTTTTTTTGTTGAAATGTGTACTTTTTTAAAGAAAAATATATATGCTTTATTTTCCATAATTTTTCACACGTGTTTCACGTGGGTTTGCACGACCTTCTTCAGGCAAAGAATATATATATATATATATATATATATATATATATATATATATATATATATATATATATTATAAATTAATTGATTTAAAATATGGTTTTCCCACTACACAGTTTCACTACACAGTTTCAAACCATGTTTCAAAAATGGAAGGTCCGAATTTAATTTTGTAATTAAATTAAATACATTAGTTTCATTCATCCTTAAGCGAATTTTGGAGTAACTTTTAAAATTACTGGGTTTTAAAGACACAGCTAAAATCCAGACGCCATGCATTTAACGGATGTCAGATTTCATTGAAGAATACATCCCTACCCCCTACCAAAACGTAGCTAATAACGGATACATCAAAATACAGACATAAAGAACACGCAAACACCCCTGTCTAGTGGAAGGGAATTTATCTGTAACCTTGGAAACGTGAATTATGATTTTAGCTATGTCTTTAAAACCCAGGAATTTTAAAATTTACTCCAAAATTCGCTTTATGATGAAAGGGAACTAATGTTTTTAATTTAATTACGAAATTAAATTCGGACCTTCCATTTTTGAAACATGGTTAGAACTGTGTAGCGGAAAAACCATATTTTAAATTAATTAATTTATAATATTAATGCTCTGTAAATTTACATTGAGCACTATTTTGTAAAAATAAAAATCTCTATAAGAACACCTTATATATCTTACTGTTCTTTCTTATATATATATATATATATATATATATATATATATATATATATATATATATATATATATATATATAATGTGTGTGTATGTGTTACGCTGATAACAAAGTAATGCGAACGTTTTTAGAAAGTTTGAGAAATCCTAGAAATGTATTTGAAATTTCGTTTGGAATTTATTGCTGGCCTAGTCAGGGGTCCTTTTCAAGTAGAGTAAACAGAAAAAAAAGTGAAAATAGTTTTCGCGTTAACTTTAGGAAAATATTATCATTCATTGTTTCACCAATTGTCTTTTCTTTGGTGTGCAACAGAAAAAACAAACCTTTTTGTTTTTTGCATATGATTATAATTGGCGGTGAAATGTTGATTTATTATAAATAGAAAGTTGGTTTTATTCTGAATTAAGACAAACTTGTTTAAGTCAATGATGGTGATCAACAACACGACATTATAATAATGAGGGATACAAATCTTATTCCTCGTTGATTGTAGATAATAAGAATGTATCATTCTAGAAACAATACTACTGTCCAAACATACAGTGAGCAAGTGACTCATTTGAATGACGGAGTAGAAGATAGATGGATTTTTCTAGGAAAAATATTTTAACAGGTTTCTGTTCTTCATGCAGAATTGCTGATGATTTTCCATAAAAATTCCAATCGAATCCATTACATTCACTAACGTGCTAATACTCCGTGGAAAAGTATGAATCTATGGGTAAATAGCAGGACAGACCGGGTTCTATAGCCTTGCATGACAGTTGGTCTACCACAGAAAGAAATGCCATCCTACTCCGGGAAAATATCTGCCTCGAAAGATATCGAAAAGAAACATGATTGCCTGAGCGTGAATCACGCATCCCACATAACGGAATATATAGTGAAAATAAAAACAATATATAGTCACAGTGAAAACTAATATATGATGTTAGAAAAAATTGTATACAAATATCATAGCCCAGTTTGCAATTGGATCACAGAAAGCAGCAGAAAAGACATTAAAATATCTTGTATATAAAGTGCAACTCTTACTCGTAATTTTCCATTACACGATTTAATCTAAAATGCTAAGAGACAGCTCTTGATGCTCATCCAAGAAATCTCCTTGTGAATAATAATAATAATAATAATAATAATAATAATAATAATAATAATAATAATAATATTGATATGGCAGTCCCTGCTGACTGCAATGTATCTTTGAAGATATTCAAAAAGCTGTCAAAATACAAGGACCTTGAAATAGAAATCTCGAAAATGTGGCATATGGGAACATCAACAATCCCTGTTGTAGTTGGAGCCCTAGGACTGGTTGGAAATGATTGCAGTAGATTAATTGAAGGGATTCTTGGAAGTCCATGCCTCAAGGAGATACAAAAAATTGTTCTGACAAGTACAGCCCACACTTTAGGAAACAAATTATCTATCTATAATTTTTTTTTTTTTTTTTTTGTCAGTGGAAAGTGTCATGATGCCATTTCTAACCTTAGGCCCCTGGGCGGGACCCGGAAAGAAATGTGTAAACGCCAAAAATCAAAGAAAAAAAAATAATAATACTCAAAAAGAAAAACAACAAACAAATACTGAAAGTTTAAGAAGCCTTCCCTATTAAATAAAAACAGCCATTAATTAGCAAAATCACTTATGGGTTTGGAATTAGTTTAAATTGTCGAAATATATAAAGTTTACTCGAAGTAATTTTTTTTTTATCCTGAAAAAATAACAGGAATCTCATGTGACATCGGAAACATTTGAAACTTTAAAACCAACGTAATAGTACAAACTATCACTAAACGTAGAGTGAATTTCCTTTCTCTCATTCTGAAGTCAATCGATAACTAGTATCTTAACAAGAGCTAATATGAACTGTAAACAGTTCCGATACACCTTTAACAGAAAGACATGGCAATGAATTGTTGAAAAACTCTAATCAAAATGACGTCTGTTATTTTTAACAAAACTTTCTCGAGAGAAAGTATTTAAGTGATGACATTCTGAGAGTCTATAGAATGATAGACACGGATGGACTAAGAAAGGAAGAAAGAAAGGAACAGAAAAGTAGAAAGAAAGAAAGAAAGAAAGAAAGAAAGAAAGAAAGAGAAATTTGAGATAGATAGATACATAGATAGAAACAAATAAATAAATTAACCAACGAACAGACAGATAGATAGATAGATAATAAACAGAGATAGATAGATAGATAGATAGATAGATAGATAGATAATAAACAGAGTGAGATAGATATTGAATAGAATGAGACAGAGAGTTAATGAGTAGAATGAGATAGATAGATAGATAATGAGTAGAATGAGATAGATAATGAACAGAATTAGATAATCAATAGAATTAGATAGACAGACAGATAGATAATGAATAGAATGAGATAAATATATCGATAGATAGATATTGAATAGAATGAGACAGATAGTTAATGAGTAGAATGAGATAGATAATGAGTAGAATTAGATAGATAGATATATAGATAATGAGTAGAATGAGATAGATAATGAATAGAATGAGATAGATAGATAGATAATGAGTAGAATGAGATAGATAGATAATGAGTAGAATGAGATAGATAGATAATGAATAGAATGAGATAGATAGATAATGAGTAGAATGAGATAGATAGATAATGAGTAGAATGAGATAGATAATGAATAGAATGAGATAGATAGATAAATAGATAGATAGATAGATAGATAATGAGTAGAATTAGATAGATAGATAGATAGATAATGAACAGAATTAGATAATCAATAGAATTCGATAGACAGATAATGAATAGAATAAGATAAATATATAGATAGATAGATATTGAATAGAATGAGACAGATAGTTAATGGGTAGAATGAGATAGATAATGAGTAGAATTAGATAGATAGATAGATTGATAGATAATGAGTAGAATGAGATAGATAATGAGTAGAATGAGATAGATAGATAATGAATAGTATGCGATAGATAGATAGATAGATAGATAGATAATGCGTAGAATGAGATAGATAGATAATGAATAGAATGAGATAGATAGATAGATAGATAATGAGTAGAATGAGATAGATAGATAATGAACAGAATTAGATAATCAATAGAATTAGATAGGCAGACAGATAATGAATAGAATGAGATAAATAGATAGATAGATAGATAATGAGTAGAATGAGATAGATAATGAGTAGAATGAGATAGATAATGAGTAGAATGAGATAGATAATGAGTAGAATGAGATAGATAGAAAGATAATGAATAGAATGAGATAAATAGATAGATAGATATTGAATAGAATGAGAGATAGTTAATGAGTAGAATTAGATAGATAGATAATGAGTAGAATGAGATAGATAGATAGATAGATAAATAATGAGTAAAATGAGATAGATAGATAGATAGATAATGAGTAGAATGAGATAAATATATTGATAGATAGATATTGAATAGAATGAGACAGATAGTTAATATGTAGAATGAGATAGATAATGAGCAGAATTAGATAGATTGATAGATAATGAGTAGAATGAGATAGATAATGAGTAGAATTAGATAGATAGATTGATAGATAATGAGTAGAATGAGATAGATAATGAGTAGAATTAGATAGATTGATAGATAATAAGTAGGATGAGATAGATAATGAATAGAATGAGATAGATAGATAATGAGTAGAATGAGATAGATAGATAATGAATATAATGAGATAGATAGATAGATAGATAGATAGATAATGCGTAGAATGAGATAGATAGATAATGATTAGAATGAGATAGAAAGATAATGAATAGAATGAGATAGATAATGAGTAGAATGAGATAAATAATTAGATAGATAGATAATGAGTAGATTGAGATAGATAATGAATAGAATGAGATAGATAGATAATGAACAGAATTAGATAATGATTAGAATTAGATAGACAGATAAGGAATAGAATGAGATAAATATATAGATAGATAGATAATGAGTAGAATGAGATAGATAATGAGTAGAATGAGATAGATAGATAATAAATAGAATGAGATAAATATATAGATAAATAGATATTGAATAGAATGAGGCAAATAGTTAATGAGTAGAATTAGATAGATAATGAGTAGAATGAGATAGATAGATAGATAATGAGTAAAATGAGATAGTTAGATAATGAGTAGAATGAGATAGATAGATAGATAGATAGATAGATAGATAGATAGATAGATAGATAGATAGATAGATAGGTAGGTAATGAATAAAATAAGATAGATGAATAATGAATAGAATGTGATAGGTGGATAGAGATAAACAAATAATCAACCATAAAACTAGATAGAAAGAAAGTGACAGAGAGATTTTTAATTGTTTGGTTATAGATAACAGACAATTTATAAATATTATATTTTACTTTGAATTCCATTTAATTCTTTTCCTTCATGATAACGACTGAAACTAATCGAAAGCTCAAAAGCTGAAGAGCGTGTTTTGAACTATGGTCAATTCCGCTACATATTTGACATCAAGATAAGAAGATAAAGCCGTCAACAGGAAAAAGTGATAACATACATAATATACATAACTTGTCTGTTATCTTAAAAAAATGCTGCTTAGATATCCCCAATTTATACATAGATATATAAATAAATAAATTATATAAGATATGAAGTTAATTACATTAATCATTCAATAGCTTACCTATGAATATTATACAACAAATATGTATGTTTCAACATAATCTTCTTCTCTCTCTGTGAACTTAACCTAACGCTTGAACATTAATCACACTGATCAATTCTGCAACGAAATAAATTCACTGCTGAAATAACATACTGATATAGTCGCCTACCTCTCTTTTGATTATATGTGTGCCGCAGAGGTATCAGGCAGGCAAGATACCATCTATAAAATCAAATGAGTTCGGCGGGAAATAAAAGTAATTGCTCCAGTACAAACGTCGTAAAGGATGACTTAACATTCATTGTATTGTTTCGTGTGTTCGTCATTTCAAATTGTGGGTGCGTGTGTATGCGTCCTTTGTCTTCTGTACTTATTGACGTGTGCGTCCGTATATCGAACAGACCCGATGCGGCGCTTAAATCGCATAAAACTCCGATAAAACCGGTTTGCAAATATTGATGTTTCGTCTGGGCTGAAAATCAACACAACTCTTCCCTCTACACTCCTGGCGCGAGGGTAATGGTCCACCTATCCGTCATCCACTTTAAGACACACACTAGGAACACACGCATATAGAGATTAGAGACACCCGAACTGATGAACTGTTAAAATAACCTATACGCTAGATGTATTCACTGATAATGGTGTAGTCGTGGCTTTTTTCTTCTATGTGCTGTATCCCCTATGCGTGTGGGCGATCAGGGCTCTCTACAATTTTCTGTCTTTTTTAGCTTACTAAATTTTATCATTTTTAAGTATTTGACCCCCCCCCGGCCACCAAGAAAAGCAGGAGTGCCGCTAACACGCTGGGGGTTACGCAGAGTAAAAGTGAGAGAAAAAAGTGGGTGTCGTTTTGATTTAAGAATTAAAAAAAAAAAGGACGGGTATCAAGGCAACAGAAGATGGCTACTGACGTTGCGTTTAAATATTTGAAAAATGTAGTTATCAGGGACGCAAGTGTGAGGGAGGAAGTTCCAATGTCGTAAGTACGAGGAACAAAACTGTTGGAGCAGAAGCGGCGGTTAGATTTGACTAATTCAACAGTAAATGCGTGGGACCTAAATACCAGTCTAGTAGCACTCTTCAATTCATTTAGTCGGAGCACCAGCGGAAAAACTTGTCCGAACAGTAGCCATAAAAATATGTTTAGAAAAGACAAAGGGAAACAATATCATGTCTGTGAGTAAGTATTTGAAGACGAGTCATATAGCGATCTCTCCTAATCCATATTCTATCAACTATTTACCAAATCTCTTTGTGTAGATTACGCGCTGCTTTCCTCTCTCCCTCTTGCCTTCAATCTGTCCTGTGTGTATCACAATTTCAAGCCATCTTTCCTCCTTATCTGCACTATAAATGCGAAATGTTTTTCCTGGTGTTAAATATGGTTGTACTATTTAAGCATTTTCTTTAAAACTTCATCGTTGGTCACAGGTTTGCTCCATACTATCCTTTTTTCTATGGAACCAGATTTCTGTTGCTTCAAGTCTCTTACTTCATCTTATGTTGCAAAGATTGTGGTCGGTAATAATGTATTCTTTCTGAATTACCTCACTCTATAGGTTGAAAAAGTCTGGCGAGAAGACACTTCCTTGTCTTACACCCTTTTGTATTTTTGTATATTTATTGAATTTATTTTCTATCCTCAGGCAAGCTGTCTCTTGCCAGTATCAGATCATCTGAATTAATTATGCAAATCTCATAGACTTCAGTAACTCGAATTTACTTTGAACATTTTTTGTCAAATTTTAAATGATTAATTTTGGTAGTTTTAATATGATTATTATTTTTATTGGCTTCATTATAAAAAAAACAAACTACCGTTTGAAAATCCAGAAAATCACTTTTTATTTCAATAACAATGCGATATAATTATCAGAAACTGACTAACAGTTATAATAAAACAAATAGCAAACGTATAAATCTTTGAAGCATTTATCTCTTGATATAGTGACCATTATTCTCAATAAAAGTCAGAATTATCCATTGATTTTCTTATTTTTTTTTAATTCAGCAAGTTCAGTTTCTGGCATGGTTGTTTTTTATTGCTTCCCATAGGCCTGATTTGATGTCATATTGTTTGCCACGTTCATATAATTTCATTTTACCTTCATATAATTTCATCTTCCATAGATTTTCAGTTGGATTCAGATCGGGATTTGATGGTAGCCATTCCATTATCTTCTCTCCTGTAAACTTTTTATTTGCATCATCATCATCATCATCATCATCATCATCATCATCCCCTTGAAATTTGTAATCGTAGGGTGGATGCGAATGCAGAAGGCATACTAATTCTTTTCCACAACGGTCTATCAACAATTCTGGTACAGTCATACCTCTCCATTGTTTGACATTTTTCAAACAAGATTTTGCATTGTCGTCCTCTCCTACGTCCAGCTTCAACGGTGAACATGTCCCCAAAGAGGATAAGTTTTTGTTCGCTGACAAAATGAGACGATCAATACAACTTTGGTTGTCATGGCTACTGACGGTTCCGTAACAGTGTGCTAAATAAGAGTAAGTTTTCTATCCCAACTCTCTTCACCCAATTTGAGGTGTTATCACTTTTTGTTGACTCAATTTAGAGTAACTTTACATGAATATCTACTTAGCACTGAGTTTCTATTATGTGATATGCACATAACTCCATTTATGGTTTCCGTTATCATCTCTGAAATACAGGGGCTTGATGATGTCCCCTTAATATTCCTCAAGAAATGTGCTGCCTAACAGGCTCTTGTTCTATTGAAACCATACAATAAAACCTTGATGCTTCCTGCTTTCCTGCTTGTTGGAAATCTTCTTCTGTAGTTCCAGCCTTTAAGAACTCAAGAAAATGGTCTGGCACTTGTGTCGGCTTATTAGCCATTTATTACTTTTTTTGCAAAACTCCAGAAGTTCCAATTAAACTCTGAATTCGTTAAGAAACTTACCTCCTAGGGTCTTCTTTATAGACAGGTAATATAGCTTTTCGGTTCCTTAGTTCAACTGGTGATGTATTAACGGTTATTGCTAAAATATACTACTCTACCCTTAATGATGTTACAGGCAGACAAAGGTGGTACTCGAGTGAAGGAACAGCAACACGCTCGTAGATGAAAGAAGAGCGACTTATTGTAAAAGAGAATACACTACTGAGAAACAGGGAATCGGGTGGCAGGCTAGTAATTCTCAAAGCAAAAATATCTATCAACCTCCCCAGGCGAGCAGATGTGGCACAAGGCCAAATTTAATGTGGGGTAGCGGAACCCGTAGACTCGGTCAAAACTTCCCCGTATAAAACAGAGTCGGGTAGCTGTTTCCCGGGACGAGACCCTACCCTTCGACATATCCTCGTCTGGAGATTCTCTCGGCAGCAAGTTTGACCAGCACAGCTGGAGACGAATCTCCAACTCTAGACTAATTCCGGAAGCAAGGTTATTTACCTTACCTCCATGCGGGGCAGGATATGGCATAAGGCTGTTTTTAATGCAGAGTCAAAACCGAGCCCGTATGCTCGGGCAAAAATTCCCCGTAGACCCCGTATAAATGGGGTCGAGTAGCTGTCTAACACCCCAGACGAGACTCTGCCCTTTGGCATATCCTCGTCTGGATTTCTGCCCGAAGGCAGAGAGTTTAACCAACACAGCTGGGGATGAATCTCCAACTAATTTCCGAAGCAATCCCCCAGGTATATCCAGTGCTCACTATATATAGCTACTGATATAGTCATTCCACACAGGCGATAGGGAGTGTGGGACATTACATTACAACATATAGTATCAAACTTCAGATAAGAATTGTAAAACTTAGGCTGATGATTTGCCTAACTCGACGGCGTTTGACGAAGGCAACTTCACAAGTTGAAAGGTTATGTTAATTGTTAATTAATTATTTATTAGATTCACTTTTTCTTACCAAATTGTGAAATGAAAATTGTCTTGAACGGCCACTCTTCTAGATCTGTTTGTGTTAATGACGGTGTCCCGCATGGCTCTATCATTGGACCTACATTGTTCTTAATTATCATAAACGCCATTCCCGATGTTAACACTTCTCAACTCGGAATCAATGTTGATGACTCAACTATTTATACCTGTCTTAATGGAAAGCTTGATCGCTAAAATAATGTCAAATTGGCAGCTAATCTAAAAATTAAGTACAGTCTGTTGTTAATTGATGTAAGAAAAGGCTTCTTAATTTGAACTCCTCAAAAAGAAACTTCCCTCTTCAGAAATTTTTCCTCTTCATTCAGTCTTACTGATGCGCCTAAAGTTTCTGCTGATAGGTAGCAGAAAGATGATATTGAATCAACTTTTGGGGTCTGCTGCGAGGAGAATTGTTTTAATATGAGTGCTAGGCACTTTTAGCACGAATCTTATACCTTCATACATCTACCATTCGCCCACACATAATACTATCACATTTGGTCTGCTGCTCCTGTTAAGCATCGACAGATTCTTGATAAAATACAAAGAATTTGAAATTTTATTTATCCTAACCTGGCATATCGGTTTCCTGCAGTTTCCTGCCACCGTAAGCCTAGCTTACTTCTGCCTTTTTTATAAATATTTTCATGATAATTTTTACAATGATGTTTCCTCTATGGCAACAAGACTTTGCGAATTTAAGCACAGCACTAGTTTGACAGCTGGGCCTCATAATTTTTAATCCGAAATTGTTAGCTTTAACCGTAAGTTCTATGCTAACAGTTTCTTGTCTTGCATTGTTCCCTTCTAGAAATCACTTCCGGATTCTCGTTTCCCAGTAATCTTTGAATGCAATATCAATCGTTATCTTTTGTCTTCTTAATTCTTGTTCTTTTATTCTACTTTCTCTTTTATAATGCTTTTCTTTTTCTCATATTATTTAACCTTCAGTAAAGAGTTAGTGGCTTTATTGCCTTGGTTGGTGTGAAATGATTAAAGAAAAAGAAAAAGCAATGTACACCGATCAGACGCAAAAAATAACAATGACAAAGGATTACAAGAATTATGAAATTTATAAAGAAAGAAAGTAAACAGAAAGAGATAATAAAAGAGAAATGAATACAGAAATCAAAAAGAAAAAAAAAGAGAAAGAAAGAAAATAGAGAGATATAATAAAAGAGAAATGAATAAAGAAATCAAAAAGAAAGAAAGAAAATAGAAAGATATAATAAAAGAGAAATGAATAAAGAAATCAAAAAGAAAAAAAAGAGAAAGAAAGAAAATAGAAAGATATAATAAAAGAGAAATGAATAAAGAAATCAAAAAGAAAAAAAGAAAGAAAGAAAATAGAAAGATATAATAAAAGAGAAATGAATAAAGAAATCAAAAAGAAAGAAAGAAAGAAAGAAAATAGAAAGATATAATAAAAGAGAAATGAATAAAGAAATCAAAAAGAAAGAAAGAAAATAGAAAGATATAATAAAAGAGAAATGAATAAAGAAATCAAAAAGAAAGAAAGAAAATAGAAAGATATAATAAAAGAGAAATGAATAAAGAAATCAAAAAGAAAAAAAAGAGAAAGAAAGAAAATAGAAAGATATAATAAAAGAGAAATGAATAAAGAAATCAAAAAGAAAAAAAAGAGAAAGAAAGAAAATAGAAAGATATAATAAAAGGGAAATGAATACAGAAGTCAAAAAGAAAAAAAGAAAGAAAGAAAATAGAAAGATATAATAAAAGAGAAATGAATAAAGAAATCAAAAAGAAAAAAAAAGAGAAAGAAAGAAAATAGAAAGATATAATAAGAGAAATGAATAAAGAAATCAAAAAGAAAAAAGAAAGAAAGAAAATAGAAAGATATAATAAAAGAGAAATGAATAAAGAAATCAAAAAGAAAAAAAAAGAGAAAGAAAAAAAATAGAAAGATATAATAAAAGAGAAATGAATAAAGAAATCAAAAAGAAAAAAAGAAAGAAAGAAAATAGAAAGATATAATAAAAGAGAAATGAATAAAGAAATCAAAAAGAAAGAAAGAAAGAAAGAAAATAGAAAGATATAATAAAAGAGAAATGAATAAAGAAATCAAAAAGAAAAAAAAGAGAAAGAAAAAAAATAGAATGATATAATAAAAGAGAAATGAATAAAGAAATCAAAAAGAAAAAAAGAAAGAAAGAAAATAGAAAGATATAATAAAAGAGAAATGAATAAAGAAATCAAAAAGAAAAAAAGAAAGAAAGAAAATAGAAAGATATAATAAAAGAGAAATGAATAAAGAAATCAAAAAGAAAAAAAAAGAGAAAGAAAAAAAATAGAAAGATATAATAAAAGAGAAATGAATAAAGAAATCAAAAAGAAAAAAAGAAAGAAAAAAATTAGAAAGATATAATAAAAGAGAACTGAATACAGAAATCAAAAAGAAAAAAAAAAAAAGAAAATAGAAAGTAAAAGAGGTTGAGAAATATGAAGAAATATATGAAGAAAAAAAGAAAATTGCAACCAGAAAGAAAAAAAAAGAATGTGAAAGACACAAAGACTAGAGGAGAAAATAGAAAAGCCCTTAAATATATCAAAATTGAAGAAAGAAACAAAGAAAAAAGAAACAAACAAACAAAGAAAGAAAAGAGATGGAAAGAAAGAACAAAGAAATAAATAAAAGGAATGAAAATAGAAAGAACGACAGATTTAACAAAGAGAATAGAAGTAAATAAGAGGAATAAAAACTGGAAAGGGAATAGAAAGAAAAGGAATAAAGAAATGAAAGAGAAAGAAAAAAAAAGAAAGAAAGAAAGAAAGAAAGATAGAAACAAAGAATATAGCGAGAAGGAAAGAGAGGAGAGGGAAATACATTTGACAGCAAACTCAAGGATCAGAGCCAAGAAAATAGGTAATCATAGAAGTGTTGGCACATATTCCAGATATTGCAGATGGTGCTCTTAGTAAACTGTGTGCGTAGATGACATCTGTTCTACATTTGCCAGTCAGGAGTCACACCATACAGCATTTCTCTCTATTTCACTCTCTTTTTCTTTATTCTTTCTCTTACTCTCGGCTCAGTTTCTGATTTTTTTTTATTGCACTATCTATCTATCTATCTATTTATCTTCATATTTTTTGCCTCTTCTAGCTTTGCTGTCTTTCTCTTATCATGAGAGCCTCTAATTGAAAACGATATCAACTCTTCTCAGCTGCTAAGAAAACTTTTCCCCTGTCCTTTTAAATGCAGCCCAAATATTCCATTGCACAAATAAATCAGGGGAAAGTACACACAAACGAGTGGAACTGAGGTTGGGTGGGAATTGCATTTGCTTAGTTGACGTGATGATAAACCCGTTGAGAGCGTGAAAGCCTAGAAAGAGGTTATTTCTTTCAGGCGCGATCCTATTGTGACAGGTTTGATAGAAAACAATGAACTAACTGCGCATTCAAAAAATTCCTAGAGAAATCTATAAAAGAATTGGGATGTTGTCATAAAATGTTTAAATCAATGTTGACACCCGCTTCACCCCTTACAATATATATATATATATATATATATATATATATATATATATATATATATATATATATATATATATATAAGTTACTTATTTATTTTTTATGAGAAATGAGATGATTCCGAGATTTCTTGGAGGGCTCTGACCTAGCAAAAGAAAAATATTAAACTTTGACAGAGAAAAACAGTTTACAGTATTGTGTATATTTAGGCAGCAATTTTTCATTGATGCATGTTTCATTAAATAATATAGACACGTTTTGTCTATTTACTTTGAGTAAGTTCCTTTCATATTGTTTGATAAGCTTAATAACATTATCATTAAAAGACGAATGGAAATCACCATATTGATACATGTTTAAATCCAATCGAAGCTTTTCGGCTTACATAAGCCATTATCAAAGATGACAATTACTTTTCAATATATCAACCGATACACGGACGAAACAATAATGATAGTCTGTTTTTGTTGCATGAAAAATTTTAAAGCAACACCTAACTCGTGTATACGAGACGCGGAAGCGAAAATCGCGTCGCAGCTCGTGACGTCAAACATGACGATATTCAGTAACCCCCCCCCATCAACGAGGGCGTCATGTGGCACAAGGCCTTTTTAATGTGGGATCTCAGAGCCCGTGGGCTCGGCCAAAAATATGCCCATTGAACCCGTATAAACGGGTTCAGGGTCGGTTTACCTCCCCGAAAGAGAATCCGCCCTTCGGCGTAGCCTCCTTCGGGTTCCTCCCCGCCCGAAGGCAGAGAGTTCAACCGAAACAGCCGGTCAAGAGTTGAGCGACTGACGTCAAACATGACCACGCGAGAGCGAAAACGAGCAGTATTAAGTATAGGTAGGAAGCCGTTGGTATAAACCAATGGCCCCTGTTTTCATATTTTATCAGTCTTTCGTATATCAACAACTAAAATAGATCTTCCATTTGAATTGAGCGCTCAAGTAAACGAACATATGATCTTTATTAATCATGTTCGATGCTTTCAAATGCAGCCTATTTAACTTCAGATCTGAAAAAATGGATTTTATATCACACCTACCCAGGTAAGGTACTGAATTAAAGGAAAATCTCTGTCGGTGAAACGAATTAAAATCATGTTCCATTTGTAGTAATAAACTTGTTAAATACATTAACTGTTACTAGTTATATATAACACTGTAGAACTTGATATCTTTCGAACATGTTGAGTAAGCAGGTATCACAGTCATCAATTACTGTAATCAATTGCATTTTCAATGTGCATCTAACATTTGTAATACAGTTAAATGTAATGCGTTGTCCGTCTGCTGTTTGGATTTTGTGGTATATTCACTCAGCCACTTTCCAAGGAATACAATCTAAAAAATATTTTATTTCGTTGAATAACCTGCAAAGGGTTGATAAACCGTAGAAAATGAATCAATGAAACAATCGATAGAAGAGTGGATGACAAAATAACCCATTTTGTCTAGAAAGGCGAGATAAAGGAATGTTACCCAAAATATAAGTATAGGATAATGTTATTTAATTAAAGGAAGAGTGGAGGCTTATAGCCTCGTCACGTTGAAATTGTAAGATGACCGAACTTAAGCATTGTCCAGCCTGGTCAATACTTAGATGTGTGACTACTTTAAGCTTGGATGTGAGAGCCATTGTAATGGATAATGGCTTCAAATTTTTAATCGTATAGTCGACTACCAATCCCCGCCAGATTCTTTATATTCACTTACACGCAAATACCCTTCGGAAAGGTACAAATCCACCTCTTCTCCCCACAGCTATGAGTTAATGTGTTCTATCACTAAATCAGTATTATATCTAAAAAAAAAAAAATTCTTACAATCTAAAAATATTTTATTGCGTTGAATAACCTGCAAAGGGTTGATAAACCGTAGAAAATGAAACAATCGATGGAAGAGTGGATGACAAAGTAACCCATTTTGTCTAGAAAAGCGAGATAAAGGAATGTTACCCAAAATATAAGTATAGGATAATGTTATTTAATTCTGATAATAATGGCTAAATATCTGTAGAGATATTGAAATATGAAAGATTACTGTAAGCTCCAACTCTAATTATACTAATTGTCCAGGATTGTTATGGTTAAGACGTTAAAACATTTTTTTATTTCTGTTAAATTGTCTTCTTGAGTGCAGCTATAAAAATGCATTCATGTATATAATTTCAGCAGATGACATTTGAGATTCGAATAGACGTTTCTTCATATTTGCTTTTGTCAATGCAGTGTAATGCAGAAAAACGAAATATCCTTCGACGAGATTAGCAAATACATTTCGTATTCCTTGGAAAGTGACGGAGCGAATATATCACGAAATCAAAACAGCAGACGGACAACGCATTACATTTAACTGTCTTAAAAATGTTAGATTCCCATTGAAAATGCAATTGATTACAGTAATAGATGACTGCAATACCTGCTTACTCAACATGTTCGAAAGATATATGTGTTTTGAGTATGTTTGCGTTCCTGTGTTTTGTGATGTAATCGAATACTCGTTGTCACTTTCGTAATGTTCGTTGTAGTAGAAACTTTGTAATCGCAGACACAACTACAGTAACGCCGTTGAACAATGCTGGTGTCAGACGCCTTCGAATAACACTCGTAGTAATAGTACTTGCTCAATAATACGCGCTGGAATAGTAATCCGTATAGTGATCCGAATAGAGAAATAGTATAGTGAATAGTGAATAGTAATAGTGGTCCATAGAGTAATAGAGGATAGAGTAGAAATGGCGATCCGAATAGTAACAGACGATAGACTAGAAATAGTGATCCTCTAGGTGTCACGCGACTTCCGATATATGCGGTTTCTCTATGGTCATGTGGTATACAGTGTTTGTTCATTGGCGATATTCAAGTTTCGGCAGCGACACTTTATTCCTATATAACACTGCGTGAAAAGAAGCAAATTTACCCCCCATCATTTTGATAAAAAAAAGATTCTATGTTAATTTGTATTTAACGTCCGCATCTTTCTCTCTTTCTATCCCCCTCTCTCACTTTCTCTTTCTCTCCCATTCTCTCCCTCCCTCCCCCTCTCTCTCTCTCTCTCTCCTACTTTATGATTTAGCATCCATATGACATGAAGAGCATCGGAAGTAACCTCGCTGCAATCAATTTTTAAACCGGAAATGTTTACGTCAACCCATCGTTACTTTGGGGCATAAATTTGTCAGACACTGGCTTTTTTTTACAAACTTACTTATCAAATCCATTTTATCCCCGATATAAAATTAAAATAATTTTTACTTTAACTAATGCACAAGGAGCTTTTCGACAGTTATCGCTGACGCTTTACTCTTACAGAGATTTTCTCCACAGACAATATCCGGCAAACGAGTCACATCTAAATGTCACAGTTTCTTTCAAATATATATTATTTTAATATGCTTAGTTTAGTGTGACACACTTATGGCGTACACACTGATTAGCTTTTTTTAAATGATCATGTTTTTTATTGTGAATCTGGGCAGAAAACACCAACTTATCTTGTAAAAAGGCGGAGAGTGCAAACTTGTCGTCGCTATTTGCAATTAAGAATCTACGTATGTCTACATTTTAAAGTAGCCGACAACTGTCTCTATCGCATATAAAGGTAAGTTTGAGCTAATCGGTATTTCCTGTTGAGTAGACTTGAATACATACATGCCTAGAACCTGGCGTAGAGATCACGCTTGGATCTACAGGATTCCCAGTAAAAAGGCGGTGAATTCAGAAAGACATGTGACAACCGTTGAAAACTGTTGACAACAAATGTGACTGAAAGATTCAGGAAGAAATTCTACACATTTCGCCAGTTCCCACATCGGACGTTCTTTCTTTGAAAAGTACGATAACTTGACGCAAAATCAGTGAGTTGTTTAGCCATACGAAGACAGAACGAAAGACGAAAGTTGTCAGCAAATAACCTTTAAATGACGAGTCCCATGACTGAGGAACAATTAATCAATCATAAAAGAACCAATCAGAGTTAAGTAATTACGCGAGAGTCGAATGAATATGCAAGGTTATTAATATTCAAGAAATTTATCCAAAGTTATTCAAGGTCAATTATTCCTGAAAGATAAAACAGTGATAAGAAATTTGCCGCATTTTACTGGGCATCCTGTATTTCAAGAACGCCAGAGGGTCGGAGAAGAGGCAAAATTAGCAGTGACATTCCGACTAGGTTTTGGTCTGAAGAACCGTGGAATCATCCTTTTTTTTCGTCTTGCTTGAGTTAACCTAGCTGTACTCCTACAGACCTCTATCCGTACACTTGGGCCCGTCTTCCGTTCTTTCCAATCTTCATCATGTACTTTCACTACAGTTTACAACTTCAAAATGTTACATAAGTCTTTGTAAGGTTTTTGACGTGTCTATGAATTACTCAGTAGAGGATCTCAGTAGGTCAAGTTTCTGCGGCCAAGAAGCCTTGATGAATTGGAGCAGCGCCGATTTCTTTTGAAATGATTGCGCAAGTCGAACAGCGATACAAAGGACTACAGGATGTTATTAATCGAGTTGAATGTCGTCAGCCAAGGATGTTTAAACGGCTTTGATGAATGGCTTTGCATTTCTTAATTTGTGTAATTAACAAGACTTTGCGAAACAAGAGAAATCTGTGCTAGTCAACGGATAGGGCACTGAAAGCTGGCAATGAAATAAAGAAAACCGATCTAACGAGAAATGCGATACAGTGCCAAACCTTTGACGATAGGGTATCATTTCGTCCTTGACGTCGTATCAATCGCTAAAATTGGTATCTATTACTTATTACCAACTGAAACCGTCCCTGAATTTTGTCAATTTTACGTAATATGGTACAAGGCTACTAGTGTAGGGCACCAACTGATCATTGAACAGACTGTTATATTAAGTGTTTGCTTTGTTTCTTTTTACAGTTTATCAGACATTTGCTTGGTTATTTAAAGCCGAAAATTATTTTTTGGGTTGTATGATTTTTTTTTCCTTTGGAGGGATGCGAATATGGCATTAATTTTGTTTAGAATTTTTCCAGATAAAGATCCTTCTCTTTAACCTAATTCTGCTGGGGGAATTGATCCATAAGCAGTTGTGCGAAACTAAATGCTACGAAACCGACTAGAATTTGAACTTGGATCTCCGGATTCTCATTCGGAACAACTATCCATCACACCACCCGCACATCCATTATAGTAAGAGAAACTATTATTCTATGAAGAACTGGCACTGTATCTTCTTTGTTAATATTTATTTTATAGCCGGGCAATCTTCAATACGTTTGGCATACTGAATTTGGGATCTACTATAGTGGTAATTGCCAGCATAAGCTAACTGACTAATCAGTACAATAATCCGTACATGAATATGAGATAAATTTATGAACTACACCATCAGGTTTGCGCGTATAAGGTATTATGTTGGTGCAAAATAATGTCGTTTTCTCAGATATGTTACTATGTGAGAAAACGACATTATTTTGCACCAACATGTCGTTTTCTCACATAGTAACATATGTGAGAAAACGACATTATTTTTGCACCAACCTAATAACTGTTTCCATTAATATATAATGAAAACTGCGGACCGATTTCAAACTCTGACGCTATCTGATTCACTGGTTTTACATTAACACCCTTGCGAAAGATTGGGATCCCTCTTTATCTAGTAGTTTGTTTAAAGAGTATAACAAATTGAGCTTTTTTGCTTGGGTAGAAACTATTCAAGAACAAGAAAACTTTGAGCAGTCACCTCAGTAGATAATAGAGACGTTAAGTCCGAATAATATTATTTTTCAGTATTTATAGGAAAAATAACAGTTAAACCGATATTATAGTGATCAGGAGCGTGTTCCAAAAAGTAGCGGTTCTTTGGAATAAATTATCTCAGCGGAACATCCCAATTTCTAACAGAATACAAAGAGAATGTGACTAATTCGACCATTTGTAAATGGTATGTCAGGTCTTAACTAGAAATGTCTGGTGGAAGGAAGGAATGTCGTGTCTATTCTTCATGTTTTAGATGAAGGCGTATAAGTTTAGAAATTCAGAAAGAGATTGATATAAAATTAACAAAGGAACTCTAAAATATTACCGCTGAGTAATATAATTTTGTGCAAATATAATATTAGAACACGAGTAAAATATTTATTCAATAATCGGATATCTTTTTCAAAACAACCAAATATTTTTGTTTGGATAATAACAGCAAGTAATTGATTTCTGTCTACAAAACCTATACCTGTAACCGTTGGACAATGCATGCTGATAATTGTGAGCTCACGATAAAACTATATATGACACGAAATTTTAATTAATAACAGAATCCAATATTATGAAAATATCCATTTTTGTTCGTTTGTTGTATGACTCAATACTTTGTTAATGAATTAAAAAAAAGAATATTTCGGTCGTTTATAAGCAAAAAAAATGGTGTCTCTTGAAAACAACAGTGTCTTCTGTTTGAGAAAAAGCACAGCGAAAAATCAATGAGGATAGAGTTTTTTTTGTTTGTTTCTTATTTTGCAGGCGCTTTCAAAAAATAAGCATAGGAAACGTAACTATTCATTTTGCGACAGCTCGCTTGAAAGAAAAATAAGAGAAATAACAAAGAAAATAAACTGGGGTAAAATCTATGTATATATTTATCATATAGATGTGTCCCTGTGTTTACAAAGAAGTACACGTGTACGCAGATTGAGACACAAGGTATCAGTTGCTCTGAAGCAGTCACATTCAAGACAAAACCGGCTTTCGAAATTAAATTTTCTGTTTAACGAATATAAATGATTTATTTTTAACATTCAAATTTGGAATCAGAACATTGACCTATTAAGGCCGATGCTAATATCCGGTATTAATAAGAATAAATGAAATAAAATCCAGTATTTTTCATGAAATATCAGAGCTTTGAAAGAAATATGATCTGGTATTAATTATAGGATTACATAAAATTCAATTTGACTTTCGACACTGCAATAAACAAATGGTTGAGACGACAAGTGACCATCATTTCTAGAATGAGCGATAATTATTTGTAGACTTCAGAAACCTACTTTCCTGGGAAAATTTTTTCACGGAGAAGATCTCATAAATTTTGAACCAAAAGTAACGTAAACTTTTCGGTCAATAAATGCTGAATATTTCCTTATATAAAAACGGTTAATCTCACGATTACTATTAGGTTGGTGCAAAAATAATGACGCAATAGTGTCGTTTTTTGACGTATTTTTTAACGTCAAAAAACGACATTATTACGTCATTATTTTTGCACCACCCTAATAGTAATTTATAAATTTATACAAATTCAGTATTCATGATAAGTTTCTATCTATAAACTAAAAATGCACGAAAATAATCGAAGGGTCGTATTTACGAAAAATCACCGACATCTCAATAAAACTGTTTCCTTGTCTGCTACATGTTCATTAAACCCCTTCCCCAGCATTTATTTGGGAAAAACGTTTCATTTTCAGACGAGTTTTTATTTGCTTTTAGTATTAATAACTAAGAACATGAGAACCTTGAATTACCCGAGCGGCGGCTAAAAACTCTACCAAATGTATAAGTTGGCAACTGGACTCATTTCAAGCTCAGAAGGGCATAAAATGAACCAAGACCGCTGTATAAACACGTCTGTAGCTGATGTAGTAACCTTATTTCTGGACGTGTTTATTCGTCCGTGTCTGAAAAATAGACTTTCGTTTAAAACGCATATACACGTCTACGCAGGGAAACGTGTTAACAAGTAAAAATACATACAAACTAACATTTTTACACTCCTGAAACACTATCTAGTAGAATTCATGCAGTTCAGCTGAGAGATGTCACAAGAAGCATATAGAACTCCAGCTATGAATATCTGCTACCTGGGGAGTTTAACTTCACCGGGTACGGCATACCTATCATACAATATTTCTCTGCGGATCATTATACGAACAATCATCTCATTGTCTCCAACGTCATGTTGTTTACCCACAAAGCAACTTGGTGCCATCAGTCCACAGAGTAAAAACGCGCACATAGCCAGCTGTCTACCCTTAGAGAGGGTGATATTCAGCGGGTTAGGTGGCTTTCTCACAATAAAAGATCCAGTTCCAGCGCCCTTTAAACGATGGATATTGGTTATCATAAACACACAGACTGGCTTATTGTAATGTGTGTGGTGGCACATTTCTTCTATCCATTTGATTACAACAATCTGTAACGTATATCGCAGTAGGCATTTGACCCTCTCCCCATGGCGACGTGATGTGACTGAAGGTCGGTTTTAATGTGGGGCACCCGAGCGAGTACATTTGGGCCGCAGTACTATTTTGTTGGCTTATATTCCATGGCAGGGCAAGAGTTTTGCAAGATTAAATACCTCTAAAATCAAGTTAGTAACGTTTTATCATCCTTGAGCCGACCCTAAAATTTACCTCGTCATGATGAATTGTACTCTCAAGGAGTATCCATACTTTTAACGTCTGTCGGACTAAAGTTCACTCCAGTCCTCAAGTGAATCTCGTATATACGATCCATCGCTAAATGTTCCTTGTGCCACTCTAGGATAGTCCTGTGTATGACGATAAACTACATCCGCATTCTTGGTAAGACGATAAATTACTTCCGCCAGCAATGCCTTTGATCAGAAGGTTTTGAAGAGCATAGATCCACCTCTTAATTGCTAGTGTCACCAGGTCCACCCTGACCCGGGGTGGTTCCAAACTATGGGCAAATAATTAACTCGCCAAAAGGTGTCAAAATACTATAAAAGTATAAAAAAATAGGTTTTAATACCAGCAATAAGTTTTTGGAAAAATTATTACAAGTAGTATATTTTTGAAAAAGAAAAATATTACCAGCAAAACATTTTTCGAAAATAAAACATATATTACCAGCAATGCAATATATTTTTGAAAAATATTACCAGCAAAACATTTTTCGAAAATAAAACATCTATTACCAGCAATGCAATATATTTTTGAAAAATATTACCAGCAATATATTTTCGGAGAAAAAAAAACATTACCAACAATAAAAATCTTATCGGCATTAAATAACCCATTGAGGTTGGTATGTGGTAAAACAAAACAAACTAAACCAAACCAACCCAGGAAGTACCTGTCATGTTCTTTCTTAATCCTAACCACATCAGACAAAAAAAAATGGATTATTGCTACCATATCTGTTCTGGAGGTGCCCACTTGTTCTGAAAGGTTTTACATCATGAACCGTATTTTCTACAGAGGAAACGATGCTAGCCGCTCGCTAATCTAGCGCTGTTTAATGGCAGATGTTTGGTAATCTAGCTCTGGTAATCTAGTTATCTGGTAATCTAGCGCTGTTTTACTGGCAGATGTTTAGAAAAACCGCATTCCTTTGTTCCATCAATCCAGATATTCACTGCATGGACCTGCCAGGCAACGTATACTCATTTACTTCATCCTCGTTTCTTGTATATTTCATTGTTAAGGAGTATCTTCTACTTAGATTCTTACCCAGCACTGATGCATTTAGTAACAGACTCCCGAGATGATACTCACACAATTACTACATTCTTAACTTTCTTAAGTCAACTGTTATCTATCCTACCTATCCTCATAATATGCACCTCTTGATCCCTCCTATTTTTATCCTTACAACAACCGCTACCTTGAGTGGCTCTTGGGAATTTTATCGGGTGAAAGATAATAAATTATTGATTAGTTTTGGTATTTAAAATTCCTACATTCCCAATGCCATGTCGACGGATAGAAAGTTTTTATCTCTTCAGACCTTTTACCAATAGATATTCACGTATACCTGCATGTGAACGGCTGAGAAGGCGTGTCGTTTAAAAAATAATCTGATTTCGTCTTCATAACGATTTGGGCTTTATTCTTACGTGAGAGTCAACACATGATAAAGAAGTACCCACATATTTAAATTTGACAAGAACTAGAGCAGTTGTTCCCAAAGAGTAACTTTCATTAATGGCATATTTCAATTGTCATGCAATTTTGACCCAACAGTTGACACAGTATAGATGGAAGAGAAAATCCGAGGAAAACGTGTATATATATATATATATATATATATATATATATATATATATATATATATATATATATATATATATATATATAGGGAAAGGTTTATCGTTGTTCCAACGAGAGTAAAATGCATATTTAAAAAAAAAAAAGAGAGAAACCGCAAAAGTTTCTGGTTATAACGTGGATTTGTTTTAGTGTAAACTGCTCCATTGAGTAGTCCCTGAAGAACAGCTGCCCGAAGCCGTACCCTCTCATTGCACCAGAGAGAGGGATATGTGCTCGCACCGAGGCCAGCGCAACCGACAGTTAGGGGCAATTTTTGTTCCTGGCCCAGGTGTACGCGCTCGGGTCCCCACCTTAATAAAAGACATTGTGTCACAACCCATCTTAGTCGGGAGACAGAGTAAATACCTAGTGTATCTATTATATTTTATTCTTCATAGTTATGCTACACGTGTTTCCGGTCTCGTGACGTTCTTCAGACAAAAAAAAGGATTAAATATAAAGTAATGCATTTTTCTTATGTTCTTTTAATGTTACCTTGTTCGTTTTCTGTAATTGTAGTGAGAAATGATTTCATTTCCGAACTGTTAGCAAAGTGAATTTCTGCCTAAGTGGTAATAAAATCTTTGGGTTTGGTCTGAGTGGTGGTGATGAAAGATGTGCTGATGAGAAATGTTTTAATTAAGACTCTCAAATCCATTTCCATTTTTTGTGTAATATATATATACATATATATATATATATATATATATATATATATATATATACACACGTTTCATTAAATAATATAGACAAGTGTTGTCTATTTTATGTAATTTTTTTTCGTAACATCTTATATATCAGATGTTACGAAAAAGAATTTACATAAAATAAATAGACAACACTTGTCTATATTATTTAATGAAACGTGTATGAATGAAAAGATGCTGCCTAAATACACACAATTTAAATTACATGATCCAGCAGCCCACAATACAGTTTAACCCGAATATAAGAGAGTTGTCGGGACCGGAGAAGAAATCTCTTATATCCGGTTTTGGTCTATTATATATACATTAACACAGGCTCTAATTTGGGACCAGAGAAAATCTCTCTTATATCCCGGTTTCTCTTATATCCGGGTCTCTTATATCCGGGTTACACCGTACAATCAATACTTGGAATTACAAATGTAGCCTTGTGAAAAGGCAAATTGAAATAGCAAAAGAAAAATTATGTAAACATTGACAGACTATCATCACTGTCTTGTCCGTATATTGTTTAATATGTTGTAATTGACATCTTTGATAATGGCTTATGTAAGCCGAAAGCTTAGATTGTATTAAAAAAAAATATGGATCACTATTGTGAATTTCTTTCTTCTTTCAACGATAATGTTATTAAATTTATCAGACGTTACGAAAAAAATTTACATAAAATAGACAAAACTTGACTATATTATTTAATGAAACGTGCATGAATGAAAAGATGCTGCCTAAATACACACAATATATATATATATATATATATATATATATATATATATATATATATATATACAAGGTGTATCAAAAATACATTTACAAATTCGAGGGGGGGCGAGTTCCTCTCACCATAACAAGGGCAAAATCCATATAAACATATGTCCACAAATCCTTCATTTATGAGTTATTATGTTTAAAGTTAACGGTAGATGACACTGTATTTCTATGTAGACTAGGTTACATTTGTCATTCGTGTATATTTGTGCCTAGTACTTCTTCAATGTTTAACGTATGTAGTAGTGGGTTAAATGAGAAATGTTCAGTTTAACAATGACAGAATATTCATATCGTGAGCAGGCAGATATGATTTTTACATACGGCCACGCGAATAGTAATAGACGCGAAGATGCTCTTCCAATCCGAATGGAACCGAGTCTTCCAAACTTTGCTACTGATTGTAGGTGACTGTCTGGTAGGTCCATATATTCTCCCAGCACGTCTTACAGAAACTGTCTCCAGGGACGTTATTTCAAACACACATCGAGACCTGATGTCCCCGCGCTAATACGAAGATGAATGTGGTTCAGGCATGATGAGACATTATCACATTTTAGTCACATTGTTCGCGATGCATTGGCTGACATCTACGATGAAAGATAGATAGGTAGGGGAAGACTGGTTTCATGCCCTGCACGTTCTCCGATCTCAGTCCTTTCTATTTTTATCTGAGAGCCAACCTAAAAAATTGATTTATGCAGAAGACATTAATAATGCAGAGACGCGTCATTCACATGTCATGGAGACTTGCAAAACCATTCGACACTGTGTGGGAGTATTTGAAAGGTTCCGCCAGTCAATGATCCGACGGATGCTTGCGTATGTCGAAGCAAACGAAGGACATTTTGAACATTTGTTACAACGATGACCTTTTGGAGATATGATTATATGGACATTTTAACTTGTTTTCGTGTCAGGAACCCGCCCTCAAAATGTGTAAAAATATGTCTGATACATTTTTTGTGTGTGTATATATATATATATATATATATATATATATATATATATATATATATATATATATATATATATATATGAAGAAATATAGTTTTACGGTGTGCTATATTTATGGGATTAAGTGCTCAATATCTAATATAGAGCGTATGTAAATATAAATATAAAAGTGAACATTGAATTTGATACTCACAGGCCACAGTGTGTTTCATGCTGGGCGCAATTGTCAGGCATGAAACAGCCTGTCGCCTCTGAGTGTTCACCTTAATGTTCACTTATATATATATATATATATATATATATATATATATATATATATATATATATATATATATTAATAGAAATCCTAAAAGTATAAGAAACTATACTCGCTCGGAAAACCTTCGGTGTCTTGATTTGCAAATAAACAAGCCAACACCAAAGGGAAAAAAGGGTATATAAAAGAAAGAACCAAGAACATGTACGTTACACGAAAATAATTGTCCAGCATACGTGTTCAAGGTCCAAAGAAATAAAAAACCCGATGTGAGTACCCAAAATAACTAAATAAAGTCCTCAATACAATGAGTAGAGCAGACCTAGTTAAACCTGGCTCTCTAGAGCCAGACAAACCTACCAAGGTTTCACCTAAGCGGATCGTCGTTCCTTGACGATCTGCTTAGGTGAAACCTTGGTAAGTTTGTCTGGCTCTCTAGGTTTAACTATATATATATATATATATATATATATATATATATATATATATATATATATATATATATGTGTGTGTGTGTGTGTGTGTGTGTGTGTGTGTGTGTGTGTGTGAAAAGTGTGTGTATATAAATATAAATAAATATATATATATATATATATATGTATGTATAATTATTTATATATTATATGCGCGGTACTTATTAGAAAGCGCTCAATATCAGAGATAGAGCTAATATATATGGTTGGATAGATGTGAGCTTGTGACCCTGGGTTTCACGCTTTAGCGATCGTCAGACAAACTCTCTCTCTATATATATATATGTGTGATTAGATAAACTCTCTATATATATATGTGATTAGATAAACTCTCTCTATATATGTGATTAGATAAACTCTCTCTCTATATATATATATATGTGCGATTAGGTAAACTCTCTCTCTCTATATATATATATGTGATTAGGTAAACTCTCTCTATATATATATATGTGTGTGTGTGTGTAGCAAGTATTCATTTTTTTTATCATTCTAAAGAAGCACACTATATATACGGATGTGCAGATGGTATTATGGACTACGGTATCTTATTTGATCTCTATTCGAGTTCGTTACATTTAATTAGGTGTAAATACATTTTGGAATGTATGAATCCATTACTTCTTATCTCTCTAGCTATGGGTTAAATAGTAGCGAAGGCTGGACACTTTACATTTAGATTTTCAAACATTCTGAGAATAAAACCTCTGAATTCAAAACCAGAAGAGGGACGTTGGAGACGGAGTATGCACCTGTGCTGTATATTCGATTCTTCCGAAAAATTCTGCTTGGTCCTGTGCATGCCTTTGCCAAAATAACGAAATGATATGCGCGGTTAGAGTGGCTGTTCATCCGTCATAAGCATATGGATGATAAAAATATATTAAATACAGTAAACATGCAAAAGTAAACGTAACTTGATAACTTGTAAACGTAACGCTGGTTTGAATGATTTGTTTTTTACGGCTTATCAACTCTTTCTGGGGTATTTAAAGCAGAATCATATATATTGTTTGTATTTATTGAGAGTTTTTATTATAGTAAAAATCTAATTGGGGATAGCAATGAGTTTTTTTTTTCCAGATACAAGTCCTAATATTTAACCCATAAGTGGAAGGATTAGAGATGGGTCCTCAGTTATAATATCAATTGACACGCTAATATATATAATATAATATAGTGTCTATATATAATATAATATAGTGTCTATATATAATATGATATATAATATAATATAGTGGCTATATATAATATGATATATAATATAATATAGTGTCTATATATAATATGATATATAATATAATATAGTGGCTATATATAATATGATATATAATATAATATAGTGTCTATATATAATATGATATATAATATAATATAGTGGCTATATATAATATGATATATAATATAATATAGTGTCTATATATAATATGATATATAATATAATATAGTGGCTATATATAAAATGATATATAATATAATATAGTATCTATATATATAATATAATATATAATATAATATAGTTTCTATATATAATATAATAGTCTCTTTAATGTTTCAAGATACTTTTGTGTAATTTTGGTAAATATATCTGTTAAAATGAGATGTCTATGATTTTCATTTTTACGTAATTTTGACGACAATGTATCCATCACACGAAATGTACGGCACACACAACGAACAGTCTATTCTTCTATAGATACATAAATATATGTATATGTGTATGTCTAGGTTTGTATGTGTGTGTGCGTGTGTATGCGTTATATATGATATATAAATACATGCATGCATATATAGAGAGATATAGATATGTGTGTGGGGGATTGTAGGCGCCTGTGTGTGTATGTATGTAAAATAGTTACAAGCCATCAGTATAGTATTAATATGCTTTTAAAAAAATTAAAAATAAATTCAATTTCACTCGCAAGCCGTCTGACGAATGAATACATCGCTGCGAAACTCTGAATACGGACTTATAAATGAACTTTAAAATTTCATTTGTTGCTATTAATGTTCTATCGCTTGATACTGACCACTTTGATTACAAAAACGTCTTGCCTTGAAAGCGTTATTTTCCAAAAATACCCCAGCAAACCTTTATTTCTTTGGCGAAACGAAATCCTTTTTATAGATAAGTGTATTTGAGCATGTACGCGTACGTGTGTTTGTATTTATTCATAAATCTAAATGGATTCTTCAACGCGTAAAATCATTGCATATCGGGGTTTAGATGGATGGATGTGGGGGGGGGGAGACATATTAGCTACTCAACGAAGCTCTCTAACATTACTCGTTTTATTTCTGTATTGGGGGAGAGTTTAGATGAAATTATGGTTTTAGATAAATAAAAGCCTTTTGCGGCATTATTCTGTCTTGATACCTTTTGAGCAGGTCCCTCGCGTACAATACTTTTCTATTATTTATCCCAATACAGATTAGAAAGAAAAGTAACAGAAATATCTAAAAAAAAAAAAAGAAAGAAAAAAAACAAACTCGCTTTTAATCGTTTCTTCATGTCGACAATGATCATAGCCTGAGCGTGTGTCCTACATAATACTATTAGTTTGGTGCAAAAATAATGACGTAATAATGTCGTTTTTTGACGTTAAAAAATACTTCAAAAAACGACATTATTACGTCGTTATTTTTGCACCAACCTAACATGTCCCCATTCTGGGTAAGACGTTAGACTACATCCGCGTCCTGGGTAAGACAATAAACTGTCCAGCAGCAAGCAAGGCCTCTGATCAGGAGGTTTCGAGGACCGTGGAACCACCTCTTAATTGCTGTTGATCCCAGGTCCAACCTGACCCGGGATGTTAGCACCTGTTAGGGTCCGAGCTATGAGCAAATAGTTAACTATTGCCAGCAATACTTTTTTGAAAAAAATTATTACCAGCAATATAATTTTGAAGGAAAAATATTACCAGGAACAGATTTTTGAAAAAAAAAAAAACAAACAAAAAAACAAAATATTACCAGCAATAAAATTTTTTCTCGGTATTAAATAACACATTGGTGTTGATGTGCCGTTAAACAAAATAAACGAAACCAAACATACTATGTCCACTTTCGTGTCACGTGATATTGAACACTCTCCCACCTACTGATCTCTCCTCCCTCAAAATAAATCTGTTTCAATATTTGGTAGTTTGATTTTGCTTGTCTATCGTACTCTCTCTACGAGGGGGAGTACAAAAAATAATGCACTTTGTATTAATCTATATGAAATAAGAAACGCTATCAAAGAGTTCTTTCTGAATTTCTGGGATAAGGAGTTATCATTATTTACACCAACTATTGTTCTCACGGTGGAGTAATGGATAGGGTCTAGAATTGAGGAATCTGAGAGCCGAGTTCGTATCTCAGTCGAATCCATTACATTCCCTTTGGAAAGGTATGAATCTTCTTCTTCTCCCTCCAGCTACGGGTAAATAGCATGACAAACCGGGTTCTATAGCCTTGGATATCTACTGCAGAAAGAAATGGCAACCTACTGCCTCATCAATCATGTATCGAAAGATATATGATCGCCTAAACGTGTATCACGCATGGCACATAACTGATTGTTTACATTGTTTTTCTATCACAAAATTCCAACTGCAGCCATTGAAATTCATCGACGTTTATGGAGAGCAAACGGTGGATAGGATCTGTACTCTCATTAGCTGTTTTTGCTTTTGTACAAATAAATAAGAGACAATATTCTTGGAGGGTCCCTCGTGAGTTTGCATAGAAGTAACACTTTATCTTTGTCCCTTACACCTCATTCTCCCTCTCTCTCTCTCTCTCTATCTATCTATCTATATATATATATATATATATATATATATATATATATATATATATATATATATAGCCACATTGATGTTTATACTCTCGCAATAATACGATTGGGATCTCGGGGAGAAAGAGTTGATTTTATAAACAGTGGCTGCTGCTGATAATAAAAGGCTCTTCAACTAGAATCGAGCTCTCTGACCTATTTCGTATAGTAAAGACGTTAAATTTTCCCTTACTCTATGCCGTGTAACGATAGCTTTCGCATTAACTACTGACTGATTCCCAGTAAATCCCAGCTTGAAGCAATCGGATGTCTAATCAAACTGATGAGCTGAGATGCAGCGAAACAGTCTGTCTGTAGATGACTATATATACATATACATATACATACATATATATATATATATATATATATATATATATATATATATATATATATATATATATATGCCTCTCCATTCTCATTATTTCTCCCTGCTTCTCTCTCCTTTTATATATCATTATATGTGTGTGTGTGTGTGCAGTATATTACAGTTAATTGTATACTCCATTAATACTACTATTTCTTTGAAAAGCCGAAACGAATCCTATATTTTTAATAAGTTTTGCAATTAATTCGACCCGTTAAATGATATTGATTGATTTTACAGCATACCAATCTGTTTTGGTTTATTTAGATGCCGAAAGATATTTTAGATTATAAGAATAATTCCGTTTTATCTTTGAGGGAGTATTGCAATAACATTTTATTTTAAAAAAACAACGATTTTTCCGGATAATTGCACTGCTATTTAACCCGTACCTGGGGGAGAAGATAAATTCCTACCTTCATCAAGGGTATTTGCGCGAAAATGAATGCAAGTAAATCAACTAGATTTCGAAATAGGTTCTCCGACTTTTTTTATCACAAGCCCTTTACACCACCCGTACACCCACATTAGATTAATATGAAGAAATCAATGTTATTATTATTTTTAACGTTGATGACTTGCTCGATGCTCTGGGCATTTACGTCATTAATTTTCATAAGCGAATCAGTTGTATGTAGAAATGGGTGTCATTTATAGCTTGATTTATATGCATCTTGGGGTCTGTGTGCATATATATTTATGAGCAATTAAGTAAAATTTGAATATCAAACGCTTATACACTGGCATCTGTCTTTTCAGGAGAGAGCTTTTGCCAGATTGACAAAAAAAAATATGTGATTTTGGCCTGGGATTTTCTTTATTTTCGATTGGCATTATTTATTTAACACCGTTAGAAAAAAAGATTTTATCTTTGCTATGAAAAGCCACAAATATAAGGCATCAGAAAATCGAGTCAAATATTAATGATAACTGATAATAATTCCATCACCTACAAATTATGAATAACACTATACAGAATGAGACTAGGTTGAGAAAAGGTAACAATAATACAATGAACGAAACACTAGTAAAAATGAAATAATAGCTAACACTGCGTCTCCCATTACACATGTACACATTTAAAGATGTTCTGAAAAGTTTTCAGCACACCCACATCATATAAACTGACTAAATTGACCAAACATAATTTATTTTCGTCATCCCTTTTGCTCAGGCCGACAAATCTACTTTTACTCATATCTATATATGGGAAAATGATATATAAATATTTATGTATCTGAACAATTTTTAGGAAAATCTCTGACAAATTGGAAATTATTTTTTCGTGTGAGGTGTTTCGTGTTTTAAGACTTTATTTCATTCAGATAACGTTTACTTATTAATTATTAATAATTACACATTATTATTATTCATACCGATTAATTTGAGTTAATTATGAAGCGTTTCCAATGATTTTGGATATGCTACTGCAAAACATTGGAGCATAAGCAGATTTTGAATTTCTGAACATGGTAAGTACATTATGGCCGTCATCGTAGTAAAAAGTTTTTTAAATATTGTCCTTTGATTTTTATTATTTTTCAAATTTTTATTTTATATATATATATATATATATATATATATATATATACAGTGTAACCCGGATATAAGAGACCCTGATATAAGAGAAGTCCGGATATAAGAGAGATTTTCTCTGGTTCCAAATTAGAGCCATACTTACCTAAACAAAATGACCAAACCCGGATATAAGAGACTTTTTCTCCGGTCCCAACAACTCTCTTATATCCGGGTTACACTGTGTATATATATATATATATAGTAAGGTAATGAAATGTTCGCTAATCCGTATGGATAATCGCAAAGAGGATGTAATCCAGAGAGCTCAATGTAAAGCCAAAGCGAATATTAAATTAGTTTCCTGGAAAAATAAAATATTATCAATGGACCTTTAAGGCAGTCTGTTTTTTAATTATATATATATATATATATATATATATATATATATATATATATATATATATATGAAGAAATATACATAAAATCTTACATTAATGTTACAACTCCGACTCTCATGGCGAGGTAATTTTCAAGTTATTTTTTAATTAACCGGTTTAGATCCAAAATATAACGAAAAGTAAATTCCACCACTTGGAAATTACCTCGGCATGAAACTCGGAGTTGTGCTTTTAATATAAGATTCTATGTATATTTCGTAATATATATATATTAAATAGCTCCTTTACTTAACATAGAGCACTGTTTTTCCTTACACTATAGAGTATTTATATGTATCTGTATACAATCGCTCACTTATATATCTACCTATATTTATCCATTATGTTATTCATATATATTATCATAAATATATATCATCATTTACATATATATATATATATATATATATATATATATATATATATATGTATACATATATATATATATATATATATATATATGTATGTATATATATATATGTATGTATATATATATGTGTGTGTGTGTGTATTTTCAAGGCAATAAGATGCAAGGGACACTGATTTTAGAGTCTATGAGTAAAAATACTATTAAGTAATTACTATTAATAAAAGGACAAGAATTAAATAGCAGAAGATAATGATTGATATTACATATAAATTTTTTAAGATCAAAGATGACTGAGAAGCAAGAAGCCTTAAAAGATTTCTTCAAGCAAGAAGTTCGACAGAAGAAGCTCTTAGCATAGAAGTTACTTTTGCGACTGGCCATTTCAACTGTAAAATTTTGAGATCTTGCTGCCTGTATAGTACTTCGTTTAAATTTATAATGATTTTACTAATAATATTCAAATATTTAGTAGGAGACACTAGATTGGATGTCACAGCAATATTCGATATATATATATATATATATATATATATATATATATATATATATATATATAACTACGTGAACTGATTGAAAAATCCACCGAATTTTAAGGTGAAAATGATCATTAACTAATGGTAGCTTAATTCCAATTGTACGAAAGCTTTTGCTCTGTTTAATGAAAATAAGCATGGAGCGCTGATTGTGAGTCAGTTTTAACATTTAATGTTTAATAATTACAGTTTTATATTGTGCTAATAGGACTCGCTTGGATTATACCAACAGATTACTACCGATATATATATATATATATATATATATATATATATATATATATATATATATATAATAAAAAGGCTTAAACACTAATATTAAGCCTTTTTATTATATCCTTACTCTGTCCTGGACATTGCGTTTTACCTGGATTCTATCCTCTTGGAATTATTTTTATATAAATATATATGTAAGTGTATGTTTATATATTTATATATTTTAGATATATGATTGCATATGTATGTGTATATTACCACTAATATTATATATATATATATATATATATATATATATATATATATATATATATATATATATATATATTAGTGTGGCGTCTGCATTCAGATCCTCTCTACAAGTACAAAGTCACGGGGATGATGATAATGATGAGGATGATGATCATTATGATATATTAGAATTCGCATAAAAACACTGTAATATATAAATTGAAAATGTATTAACTTCTTATAAATAACTACACTATATTTTAACACTGGTTCCATACACGCCTGGGATCCCCAGATCAAAAAGTCCATGTGCCCTATTCGGAACTAGTAGGCGTTCTTCCACATATCTTAGCAACACCACAAATAGCTCATTGATGATAATATGAAATACTTTCGTAATAAATCTTAAGAAGAAAAGCTTTTACAATAAATGTAATATTATTCCCTGAGCTTTGATACAAGTAGAAATTATAAGACATATTTCTTTAATGTACGTACGAAATTCTTCACTGCTTGTTTATCAAAACAATGTCTCTTTGAGGTCTTTTCAAATGCAATGTATTTTGGCAGGTAAAAACTTCTTTTAAGAATGCACGGTAGTTCAGAATGATTTTTTCGTTTTAGATCTAACATAAAAACAAACACTGAAAGAAAAATGCATTATCGTATCCTATCATTTATTGAAGTGCCGTTCTTAGAATTAAAAAATAAAAAATAAAAAAATATATATTATTTGACGTTTATTTATTTCCAAGTCAAATAAAATCATTTTTCTAGACGGTTGAATATGTTTTCTAGTAAAGAATTTACAACATATAATGACGTCAACTAGTTAGAAAACTAGGAATAAGAATGGAAAAGGCAGGGTAGCCAAGGGCAAAAAAAGAACAAACAATATTTTAGACTTTTCTATTTATAATTTAAACTGATTTAAATCTTATACTGCAAAAAGTTTCAAAATGGAAAAGCATCACGAAAACTGACACTGATAAAAATACAGGACTTAATTAAATGACTGTCCTTATTTTTGTTCCCTCCTCATAATATTAATTCAATGAATAGGAATATTATGGTAGTCTCAGGAAGACTTTTTGCAGGTTGAAGCGCGATACATAGATTGTTTTATCATTTGTCATTCAGCTACACACCATATACATATATATATATATATATATATATATATATATATACACACACACGCGCACATATATATATATTTATATATATATATATATATATATATATAAGTATACATATATATATATATATAGGGTGCGATGGGTAAATTGTCGCCATTTTATATTTTTAATTTCGCGCATGCGCGTTGTTTTCTTTTTATATTATCGTTTGCGCACTATCGTAGAGTCAGTTACTTACCGTCTGTGGGAAAGAAAGCCCCATGACGTAATTCTCTCCACCAGAAATTTGGAAATGAAGTGCTGTACTGCTTGGCATACGTGCTGGAAGCTCAAATAAAACATTTGAGAGCGTTTTGGATGTCAATCTGAGGACAGTTCAGAGGATTCAGAAAGAGTTGGATGAGTGTAATGGTGATTACGAAGGTGTTTGGAATGATCAGTAGTGATGGCGACGTTATACATCTATTCTCCTGGCCACTGGGCTTCAGACTAACCGCGGAGTCCTACATCAAGTGGCTTGAGAAAGTAGCGCTGGGTCAAGAGGGTGACTGTTGGAAGATCATATGACTGGTAATAAAACTCTGCACTATGACACACAAGTAGAAGAACCCAGTCATAGCTGACATACAATTTCTGCGACTCCATCTCCCCTTACATCTGGCTACGTAACTCGCCAGACTGCAACCACCTTGATCATTATTTGTGGGTATAGTTGAGCGAGAGTTCAACAAAACTCCTTCTAAAACCAAAGTAAAACTCAAGGATTACGACAGCATTCACCAACTTAACCAAAGAAACCATCCAGAAAAGATGCAGACGATTCTGAAATTCTCTGGAGGATGTGGTTGAAGCTAATGGCTATTTTATTGAATACATTTACTCTTTAGTGTTTCAGGATATTTTTTCGTAATTTTTGGTAAATATATCTGTTAAAATGAGATGCTAGTGTTATATTCAATTTTGCGTAATTTTGACCTTACTCAATATATATATATATATATATATATATATATATATATATATATATATATATATATATATATATATATATATATATATATATGAGGGTGGTGCGCGAGCGTGTGTATGTGTGTTTGATTCGTTAATATCTTGTGTACTATTTCAAATAACGGCTGTGATTATTGTTCTTTATCTTCGATGGATTAATTTGTCGATTACCGGCAACTTTACCGGAAGTCATTTCGTAGTATATACAATTTGTGCGATATATATATATATATATATATATATATATATATATATATATATATATATATATGTAAAGAAGTAATGCGTTATTTCAAACGTAATTATAATGAATTCTCGTATTTGACAATGACATCCAATGTTTATTTTATTTTAAACATTGTGTATTATATCTATATGCCTGCGTATGCGAGAAAAATTCATAAAGCAAATGTGGTCTCCGGCATGGACCGAAAATGGCCACCTCTTTGAGGGAGATCCCTCCCCGTTGTTCCGGTATGCTTTCTCCGTTCGCCTACAGAACACGGTTTATTTGTAAAAATTTCGCGAATGCGCAGGCGATAGACGTAATGCAAACTGCTTAATACACACTGTTTAAAATAAAAAAAATTGCAATGAAGAGCACCCACTATAATAACGTTGTAAGCAACGCACACACACATATACATACATATATATATATATATATATATATATATATATATATATATATATACATAAAATACATATGTACATATATAAATACATACATAAAAATAAAAATGTCTGTAAGAACACCGGATTATATATCTTACTGTTCTTTCTTTTTATTAATATACATACATATCTATCTATCTATCTATCTATCTATCTATCTATCTATATATATATATATATATATATATATATATATATATATATATATATATATGCATTTCCCATTGGCTTCGGTAATCGGTAATCAAGCCCATTTATAATATTGGTATTTTAAAGCGATGACATTCTCGAAGCAATCGATGAGATATCTCCCAGGGAACAGGAGAATTGTTCACTGTAATTCATAGACAGTAATTATGGCAGTAAAAGCAATAATTATCCTGGAGTGGATATCGTGATATCTCGCGAGAAATTTCTATCTTCTCGTTGATCTTAATCTGCCAATGAATCGGGCATTGATTCACGACAATTCGTAGATGCGGATGAAGTCAGGAAAAATGATGATATCCCTGAGCGGCTAACTCGGCGAAGATGCCGTCGAACCAAAATATCCTCGTCAAAAGTAGCTACAAAATAAACGCTGGAGACAATAATAATAAAAAAAAAACTTTATTAGGATTTGCGTTAAACGCGTTGCTGTTCGAAGAAAATAGAATGTCTGGAAGTCTTCATATTACAGACTATCATTTAACTTCGTAAATATTTTAACGTTTCGGCAACATTTGGGATTTTGTACCGAGACGCTTCAGAATTCATTTAAGTAATGTGCTATTTCAGTGTTAATACGATCTTGATTCATTTGTATTAGGTTGGTACAAAAATAATGTCGTTTTTGACGTTAAAAAATACGTCAAAAACCGACATTATTTTTGCACCAACCTAATACAATGCTTCAAGCCAGGCCGTAAACTCGAGTAGTATTGGTTATTCGTCAGTATAACTGAAGTGAAGGCGTGTGGATATATCATTAATTTTTTAGTTGAGGATTGTGTTCAGCATAAGACAGGTAGGTATGCGGTTTTAAAACTATTTACGCGGATGCATCTTGAAGTATCTATTCGGACGCATAATTTGTTTAGTAAGACCCGTTTTCCGATCAACCCAATGGTTCGATTATCATTGATGCTTTATTTGGGAAACACAGTTGGTATTACATTTCAAACTTTTTTTTTTCATTCATTTCACCCCAAGAAAGGCGATAATGCCATGAAGATGCAGGGAAATACTGGGAGTGAAAGAGAATAATAAGATTTCTGAAGGAACCAGAATCCCATTTCTGAACAGTAAAGAAGGAATAAGCCTGTTCAAAAACCGAGGGGCAGTATGAAACTGTAATGTTGTAAAAACAACATGACATGTTAGTGGATATCGGAAAGATAACAATATAACTTATTTTAATGATACTTGCATTTGAATCCTTCGTGACAACATCGCTAAAACGAACCCCTAATTATAAGCGATGTATGTTGTACTTGTAACCTAGATTGATTTGACCGAGCAAAAAAACATTTAACGTTTAATTTTATGAAAGGATAGCTATAGTCGTAACCAGAGTAACCGATCACGCGATTTTCAGAAGACTTAAAGGTCGCGTGAGTGATAAACTCGGCTTAGGACTCCAGCCATGCTTTCGTAGCACACACACACACACACATATATTGGCGCTGGACTTCGGTTTGTCGTTCAAATTCAAACAGAGGCCTTCGTATTAGCTTTCGCGAAAATCGCATTAGAAAACAATGAATGGATGATTTCTCCGCTCTCACACCCAGCTTGTGGTTAATAGCAGGGTAGAGTGAGATAATTAACTTTGATTGGTAGAATTCTAGGGGATAATTTTGAAAATTGGTTGGGTTGTGGGCGCGTAACCTCATGCTATACAAACCTACTTGATGTAGAACCATAGGGAAAAATATAGCTCTCGACTGAAACTGCGAAAGAAAGAATTATAATAATAATGGAAAGAGTAACTGAAATTATCAACATGGAACGCCCCTTCCTGAAATCAGTAGTGTTATTAAAATTAAAAAATAATATTTTATTTAGAAAAATTAAGAATGAAAAACCTAACTTTAAAATTCGCTCTAAACAAACATAAGCTTATGTAATATATATAGTTAAATGTAAATCCAGAAACACATACATACACACGCACATATATATATTAAAGACATTTTTTATGTTTAACGTTCTTTTTATAGATACAAGTATTTAAGTAAATGCTCTCTTTATAATAAACAGTATTAAATAACATTTACCGGTTTGAATGTCCGAGAAATTTTCATAGAAAATATTCGTCCTTTGACAGGAGTCGAACCTGCATCCTATACGGAACCGCCATTTAGCCGGGCGTGCCTAACCAATTCGGCCACAAAGGAGCGTTCTGTTGGCAAGGTCGAATTTAATTTTGTCCATTTCTTTATATATATATATATATATATATATATATATATATATATATATATATATATATATATATATATATATATATATATATATATATATATATATATATATATATATATTGTAATAATTACAAATGTAGCGGAGGGATAAAATAGGGGATGAGAAAGAAAGAAAGAAAGAAAGAATGAATTAAATTGATAGTAATCAAAGACAGAGAGAGATAGAATGTGATGAAAGAAAGAAAAAAGAAAGAAAGAAATTGATAGTAATCAAAGAGAGGGATCTGGTGAGAAGAAAGAAAGAAAGAAAGAAAGAAAGAATGAATGAAATTGATAGTAATCAAATAGAGAGAGAGATAGAGTGTGATGAAAGAAAGAAAAAAGAAAGAAGAAAGAAAGAAAGCAACGAAGAAGTAATGGAAGGATGAAAGAAAATGTCTGTAATAAATGAAAGAAAGATACGGAGTGATAAAAGAAAGAAAAAAAGAAAGAAAGGGACAAAGGACGAAAGGAAAGCAGAAAGTGGCAGAAATCAAAGAGAGAATGATAAGCAGTGGTTAAGAAAAGAAATAAAGACATAAATATAGAAAGAAAGAACGAAAGAAACACTGCAAAGCGGAAAAATTATGAAAGAAAGAAAGAAAGTGGCAGTAATCAAAAAAGAAAGAGATGAGTTGATCAAAGAAAGAATGAAAGAAAGACAACGTGAAAAAAGGCGGAAAAAAGAATGAACAGAGAAAAAAATTGAGAGACGAAATGAGAAAGACAGAAACGTTAACGATGCGAAGTCAAAATTTGAAAATGGTAATGGCGTGCCATTGAAGAGGAAGTGTCCTCTGTTAGTCTACTGGGGAAGTAACTAACCTCATGATTCTTTCTCGAACAAAGGCAACCAATTAGCCAGTCAGATTGGCGACCCATGAGGCAAGACAGGTCAGGTGATCGGCTCATTTATCAAGGCATGCTTCAGCAGAAGTCTTGCTTTCAGTTTGACCCACAATAAAATAAGTCAACAACATTTTCCTCGTAGAATATCAACCTTTTCTCGACTTCTGTTGAAGAAAATTGGTCATTCTGCATTCTTGATCCATCCAAAAGGCTTTCGCTTGAAATGTATATGCGGTAATTATTTCGGCTTGTTTTTTGAACTGATTAAGCAGAAGATAATAACAATCAGCGTAGAAAAGGACAAACCATGTAATGTTCGAAGAATAAATGATGCTAACAGAAAAATGGGATTCAGTTAGTAATAAGAGATCATCTTCCTAAACCCTCTCCCATACCATATTCAACATTAACTTAATATTCCTCAGTTTAACAAAAGGACTTATGTATAAAACTGTCATTTAGACACATTATAATAAATATAATACACACACACAGACATCTATATATATATATATATATATATATATATATATATATATATATATATATAAGGCTCAAGATCTAACACTCCATGGTTATAATTTATTACATTGTAATCATAATGAAGATCCAATTTATCAGACCTACAAATTATATTCTTGCTCCGTCTTTTATATTGAGCTCTACCTCTAACTTACATTATTACGTCATTATTTTTGCACCAACCTAATACTAATATTATATATATATATATATATATATATATATATATATATATATATATTGACCATTAATATTATATATATATATATATGTATGTGTGTATAAATATATATATATATATATATATATATATATATATATATACATATATATATACTAATATTATATATATATATATATACAAACTAATATTGTATATATTTATATATACATGTATATATATATGTGTGTATGAATATGTATATATATATATATATATATATATATAGATAGATAGATAGATAGATAGATAGATAGATAGATAGATAGATAGATTACTTCAAGCGTTATTTTATTGAATTGTAACTGAGTAGACGCTCTATTTTATTTTAAACAGTAGTTATTTCATTTTCTGGATTGCCTTCACCGGAAAACACATTAATGATAATATTCCCTCCAGAAGGATTCAAACCTTCATCCCCTTTGCATGTGATGCATGTTTATTCAACCGATCGGCTATTAAAACTAACGTTTGAAGTAATAAATATTTGCCGGATTACAAAATGAAATCCATTAATTCTTAAAATATATTTATATTTAAATTTTTGACGACCCAAAATATAACAATAATCTATTAGTGTAGTTATTCTAGTAATATGTCTTTTGCATTATATGTGCATTTAACTTGCGCTGACGAAATTCCTGAATAAAATGTATATCTTGAATAATATACACTAACATGTAAGAATACCGGAATTTTATAGTTAAATTGAACATTTCATTTTATTTTAGCCGATTAATATCAATTTCAAACATTTTTAGGGGATACCAGTACTTAACCAATTACTAATAATGTGCCCTCTGGCAGGATTCAAAGCTAAGTTCCCCTTTGCAGGAGTAACAATCAGCTGATCCGGCTTGAGTTAACCTCTCGGCTACGTTTGAACCGTTATGCATTACGGCGCTTAAAAATCCAAGTTTACAGCATGTGGTATTTCCAACAGGTCACCCATCTAGGTGCAGGCCAAGTTTAACGTTGCTTAACTTTGTTGATGGTACAGGAAACGGTATGTAACCTAATATGTTATTGCACAAGTTAATGGTTCTAAACTCTTTGTTGCATAATACTTAATTTCTTAGGGTTAAGCGAGGTCTTGTCCAGAACGCATTCTGATGTCTCAAACGAAACTCTTTAGAAAATAATTATTGTGAAAAAAAATCTACTGGAAAATCCCTTGTGTCTCAGTTTCCATACTTACTTTCTTCATGGGTCAACGCACGGGCAATAAAAATTAACTCGACAGTGATAAAGCAAAACAGTCAGAGGTAAGTAGTCAGATTAGACAACTGCGAACGACGACATCTGATGGCCCCTAAAATAGGACATCGCCTACGAAAATAAGATCTCGTATGTTTCTTTACATATTTTTTGACTTGTGAGTTATCAATACTTCAGAATAATTCACAGCAAGTAAAAATAGGAAGCGTTTTATAATCTTTTGAGAATATTAGGCTCTCATTAATAATAAATCATTTTCCCTTTATATTTGCATAGTCTTATTTCTAATCAGAAAGAGATATTTAAAATTAGCTATAGCCACGAACTGTAATATTTTACATGCAAACTTGTGCTATTGTACTGAGAGTACCAACTTTGTACGCATTCACATTTTAAACCCATTTGATAAACTCCGGCTATCAATCAACTCAATCGACCATACCGGTCGATAGAGTTTTCATAAACAGAAGATTTTGACAGCAAAAACGAAACGGAATTTCCCAGTTCTTTTAATATGATTAGACATGAGAGAACGAGAATGTTTGCTTCGTCGTTTGGTATGTCATTCACAAGAAACCATTATTTTAATATTTGAAAATATTTGACTGTAATTTTTTTATTATATAGATATATATATATTTTTTTTTTTTTTGGTCAGAATACCAAAAAGCAAGTTTCGCTTAATTTAGCACAAGAACACAGGAATGGGGCAACCGGTTCGAAATTAGAACTAATGAGGCACCGGAATGCTAACTTAACTTGGTTCAATGTCAAGTCTGTAAATCACCTATGAGGATTGACATTACTAAAAGACGTGAAAGCACATAAGGGCAACATAGCTTTCCTGTGGCTGGACCTTAAGATCGCCTATGGCTCAACCCCACATAAGTTGGTAGAAGAATACTTAAAACGCCATCACGTTCCCGCCAAAATTATAGAGGCCATAGTGGACTATTATAACAATTTCAAAATGAGAACAGCAGCAGGAAACACAATATCTGCATGGCATAGATTGGAAAGAGGTATTATAAGAGGATGCACCATCTCAGTTACCCTTAGCCATGAATATGCTCATAAAAGCGGCGGAAATAGAATGCAGAGGTCCTCTAACAAGATCTGGTCAACGGCAAACTCCAATAAGAGCATACATTGACGATATGACCATAACATCCTCGTCTGTGATTGGCGCGAGGTGGCTACTAAAAGTTTGAGAGCGCGGATGAATTTCAACGTTGCCAAGTCAAGGTCACTCGTGTTAAAAAAGGAAAAAAATCAAAGAGGGATCGTTTAAAATTGTTCGGCGAATTTATCCCAACTATAAAGCAAAACCCTATCAAAAAATTGGGTAAGCGTTTTGAGAATACCATGAATGACTCTGTCGCAATCCAGGAAACAAAGGACATCTTAGAAGTATAGTTAGACATAGTAGATAAGTCTGGCTTACCCGGTCGATAAAAGGCATGGATTTATCAGCACGTTATCCTGTCCAAGATATTGTAGCCGTTGTCTATCTACGAGTTCACTACTTCTTCCGTAGAACAGATAGAAAAAAAAGATTAACGCTCGTTTTCGAAGATGGTTAGGTCTACCACAGTATCTCAGCAGCGCTGCCCTTTACGGTAATTCCAATACTCTTCAACTCCCATTTAAAAGCCTTGTAGAATACGAAGTCGCTAAAGTGTGAACGGTAATACAATATAAGTTCTCCAAGGTTCCAAAAGTGGCAGGAGTAAATATTGAAGTCTACACTGAGAAGAAATGGAACACGGTAAAGGAGTTGAAATTGTCAAAAGAGCGTCTTCGCGAAAAAGCAGTATTGGATACTGTTACCACTGGTCGTTCAGGGCTTGGTTTTTTTCCCCACGGTTAGAATTGACAAAGCTGAAGTTAAAGAAAAACATCGACTCTTACTGGACGAAATTTGCGCAGGGGAAGAGGAAATGAGAGTAGCAAAGATGATTGGGTTAAAACAACAAGGAGCGTGGACAAAATGGATAACAATGATTCATAGGAAAGTTTGATGGTCTGAACTATGGCGTAACAAAATAGGCATGAACTTTCTAATCCGAACAGTTTACGACCTTCTCCCAAGCCCAGTTAACCTACAACTATGGACTAAATCGGAATCGCCTTTATGCTCCTTATGCGGTCAATTACGGTCATTAAAACACATACTTAGTAGCTGCAAATCAGCGCTGGCTGATGGTAGGTACAGATGGCGCCATGATCAGATATTTTTTAATATAGCAGAAGTCTTTAATTCACCCATGCGTACAAACATCTTGAATTCAAGCAGGAATGTTATAAATTTGATTAAAGCCGGCGTGAAACCGAACCCAAAGAAAATGATTGCACCCAATTGGCTATCGTGCGCAACAGACTGGGAACTTAGAGTGTATATAGGCAAAAGATTAAACTTTCCGGATTACATCTTCAAGACCCTATTGTGTCCAGACTTAGTCCTCTTTTTAAATAAATTAAAGAAAATTATTATGTGGGAATTAACAGTCTGTTATGATGACAATGCTGAAGGGAATGAACGTAAAAATCTAAGGTACGATGAATTACTGGAAAATTGTAGGAGCAATGGATGGAAGGCAAGCTGCAAGCCAATTGAAGTAGGCACAAGGGGTTTTGTAGCAAAATCACTAGTCAATGCCCTAACCGATATTGAGATATTGGGAACAAAAAGACGAAAGGCTATCCAAACTATTACTGAGACAGCACAAAAAGCAGCTAAATGGTTATGGCTAAAACGACCCAGTGCATGGACAAGCAATAAAGGGGAAAAAAGTTAAAGTTCGAGATAGATGGAAAGAATTTTTTTTTTGTTTCTTAAAACGTTAATTTATGGTATGGATGCCATATCAATTTATTCTAGCAAATAACTAGTTTGGATTTATCAGTAAGGAAAAATTTCATTACATTATGATTTTCTACACTATGCTGTCAAACATTGCAAAATGCGTATATGCTTACATTATTCAAGCACAAATCTAAAAGTACAGATAATAAAGACTAGAAAATGTAGCATCCTTATTGCTTCCTTTTTATTTAATATCTTCAAATTGCCATGACTTATTTAAGAAAAAAATTAATTCTCCGCAGTTTTTAATCCCCCAAGACGTGAGCATCCAGCCTAACCAATTATTAAACATGTATCTCTGGTGTCATGGGGTGTAGACGTGATTGTGTCTTTCCCCAGAGCAATATTACAAAACTAAACGCGACAATGGAATTTTAAAACGGCTCGCTGATTCCAATAAAAAAAAATACATTAGAAAGAGGCCTACGATCATATAACGTCGAAACATCTTTTCTCATCCAATTACAGAAGTTAAGCAACCTGGTCAGTAACTAGATCGATGACCGCTCTGGAATACCAGGTGTTGTAAGCTTCGATGTGCCGGTGGTGTAAAGGATGACTGTTCGGAATGAGACATCGGAGAGGTGATTTCGAAATCGACTCAAATTCTTTACATCCACTTACATGGAAATATCCCTGGGAAAGGTATCAGTCGAAATATTCTCCTCCTTGTTATAGGTTAAATAGTAAAGCTTGCTTCAGAACATCATTATTATCCACAAAAACTTGTTATAATCCAACAATATGTTTTGGGTATGAATAATCTTAAAAAAGTAAAACCGTAAAAAAATAAAACAATTCAATCAGTTTTGTAAAATACATCTATTGGATGCTTTAATACACGTCATCAGTAATGTCCTAACTGGGGTTTATAAGGGGTTTCGGGGATTTCAACAGTATTCCCTCACTCTACAATGACCCACCTGATACTGATCGACTTGTGTACCTTCCGTTATGTACAATTTTTTCCATCTTCCTAGCTACACATCATTCGACTCCTCTTGGCAATTTATTGTCCAGTTCTGGATGACTTTCGGTTCACCAGCAATGTGCGATCTTCCATAAAAAAAGGAAGCAAACGCAGCCAAAATTTATATCTGGTAATGAGCAAGGCGGCGTGTTTGACTTGAAGTGGTAAGTACCGATTTGATTACTCTCACTGAGGCATATACACATACATGCACGCACATAGAGAAAATAAAAGAGTTCTGAAATGGTATTTCATATCTATCCTCCTGTAGGTCAGTAAATGCTGAGAAATTTCCTTAAGAATGAAGAACAGAACCAAACTGAAAGATATATAGTTCTAGGAATGCCCGTCTATTTTTAATTCGCATTAGACATTGGTGAAATTTAGAAATTTAAGACGAAATAGTGTGTGTTTCCTTCTTTTTTCGGTCATATTTGCATTTTTTTCTTAGGATTTGAGCTTGCTGCCTATGTTATCTTTAATATATCAAATTTTAATGTTAATAGGCTGTCTAACAATTATTGAACCGTTATGTCGTCCTGAATAATCATGGAAGGGAGTGACCATTTTTATGTTAGCCATGATTGGTAGTGTTATACGATGGTGGAGAAATAAACGCTTGTCAAAAGCGAACACGGCTTATTAATCATCGTTTTAATGAGGGTGATTTCGTCTAATCATTTACAGGCGTACCTAATGAACTATTGTATTAACGACATGACTATGTGATTATTTCAGAAATCAATTATCGATATAGATCTACACACACACGCAAACACACACATATATATATATGATTAAAAGCAAAAACATTTTAAAAATCGCTACACAATAGCGTTCATATTTCAGCACTCAAAATATGCTTCCTCAGGCGGTAGTAAATAACTGATGGGCAAAAAATTATTTTTAAATTTCAAAGTAGATAACAAAAAAATAAAATTAAAATGAGGCTTGTGGATTTAACATGATTAATCAATTAGGCATCAGATCTACGCTTAAATATAATCCTAGACGAGGTCATGAGTGCAGACAAGAAATTAATACGATGTATCAGCAGGTAGCAGCCATGTATTATAATTATGAAACAAATGTAACCTGTCCAAATATATAAGAAGCTAAGGAGATGGGTAGAAAGACAATCAAACGTATAGATAATTGTAACATATTTATTTTTTTTTAGTTGATATTAAAAAGGTTTCTTTAAGAAACCAGTAAATGCAACTTTGTTTAAAAATAAAAAGGAATGTAATATTCATACAAAATATTGATAATGCCGACTAAACAGTATATTGCTATATTAAATTCAGATGAACAAAATAAAATAATCATTAATAGAATGTGCACCACATTTTACTTATTTATTACGATCATGCTACCAAATTTAAAGTTTAAATATATTGTAAGGTGAAAGTTAAGTTATGCCTACAGTTTTCAGTTAATTCACTTCTTTGGTTTAATAGAGAATTTCTGTCAATATATCTGATAATTTCTAATATCTCATGTAAGTATAAGAAGCAAGGTTCATTTAAAGATTTACAAGTTCTAGTTTAAAAAAAAAAACACCTTTTCATTTAACCGTAGAACTTTTATTAACCTTTTTTAAATTCTAGTGTTATTGGTGAAAGACAGGATATACTGGCATCACCTAGTTTTAAAAGAATCCTTATTACTCCCTATATAAAATTTTAAACAGTGGGATTTTCTATTGCTGAAATAGTATTTAGATTTCCCACAGCAAAAATATATGTCTGACCAACTCTCTAGTTTCAGAATTATACTTCACTTGTTCTTATCTATCTATCTATCTATCTATCTATCTATCTCTCTCTCTCTCTATATATATATATATATATATGTGTGTGTGTGTGCGTGTGTGCGTGTGTGTGTGTATGTTTGCATGTATGCTTTGTCAAAGATAGATTTGTCACCGCAAGATAGTGCAAAACCAAGAGATTAACATAACAGCTCGCATTATGTTATTAGATAGACATGACAGATCTAGTCTTTCACATCGATATATATATATATATATATATATATATATATATATATATATATATATATATATATATATATATATATAAAATCAATTCATCGAGCCTAGAAGAAACCTCAATAGAATGCAGAAACTAACAGGCCTCGGTAACGAAGAGGTAGCGAGCTAGAATCGATATTGCGCCGCTCGTTCCGTGGCGGAACTGATCCAAGTTTCTTTATAAACGGTAAAAGAACTTGGATCAGTTGGCATGACGTTTGCCTGTCAAAGTAGCTGTCCGGGTTTCAATTCTCGGTAGTGGAAGCGCACTGCTGATGAGTCCCAAATATAAGAAGAAACAGACGTCCAGTGCTTTCTCCATTCTGTTGAGGTTTCTTCTAGACGATGAATTACTTAATTATCACAAATCCTCCTTAATTTCCATCATTTATATATATATATATATATATATATATATATATATATATATATATATATATATATGTGTGTGTGTGTGTGTGTGTGTGTGTGTTTGTGTGTCTTTAAGCTTGTACGTGTCTATGTGTATTGCTATCTTAATAACGTCTATTAATAATACAAATCTAAAAACCCGACATGCTATGTACATAGGGGTAACTCATTATCATTTCCTAAAATCGAGGACTGTTGTCATATTTGGGCGGGAGATGTTCAGTACTCACTTTCCAGTCATAATAGAGTACAAAAGCTTCTCAGAGTCCTTGGAAGCGAAAAACTATTTTCCACCCTCCAACCTCTCTGTCATAGGCGGTATGAGGCAAGACTTTCATTGCTCTATCGCTGCTTCCATGAAAAGTGCTCGGACGAACTGTATTCCTTTTTTCCGCCTGTTCTAACCTTCACGGACAGGACCCGCCATTCCACTTACATTGTAGAAAATCACCGACATTCTTTTCGTATTCCATTGGTGAGAAGTAAGTTTCAAATGCACAGTTTTATGCCTGGCGGAACCGAATCCCAATTGAATATTTCCTCCCTCACTATAATCTTAACCTGTTCAATTCTATGGTTAACCGTTATCTTCCTATGTTATCCACATAAACTGTACTTTTTACTGTAAACATCTACTTAAACTAGTCTCCTATTCTACACGCAAGCTGTTATTGGGACGCTGGCGAGCCGCCGATGGCAACGCCAGCGATCCTCTGATGGCAGCCACCGGCGGGTCACATGTGGGCCTCTAGCAGTCCACTAGTGATGACATCGCCGAGATGAACACGCCGAGAGTCCAACAGCGGGTCACTAGCTTTAAACTCTACTCGCATGCCACCCAGTTTCAGATTGGCGGCTTACGTGTAGGGCCTGTCCCTGTATAGGGTGAAACTCACTGTAAAAATAAAAAAAAATAAATTCTATTTGTAAGGAAGAATTTTCACTCGACTTCTGTCCGAGAACGGCTACTTTGTCGAAGAAACTCCCGAGAGGATGCTTCCTTAACTACTACCAGTAGCTAGAGGGCCGGACCGCTTGAGAACGCGTTAAGAAACTTCTTTCAATCGGAAATATGTTTCGTCATTAAATAACCCACGAAAGTGTTGATAAGCCTTAAGAAAAAAGAAAACAAATCTCCTAACCGTACAAACGTAAACCCTTCAAATCTAGAGCCAGTTCATTTTTATATCCTGCATATCCTCACAATCTAGAGTTTGTACATCCGTAAATATTTCTGAAGTAAAATTACAGATTCGCTTCTGGACTTCTTCTAATGAATATCTAAGAGAATCTGATTGTTCCTCCGCATGTGGGGCGTTTATATAACTTCATACCCTCCGGTACGTTTGTGTGCGCACATCTAACATTCAGTTCTTTTGTATGTCCTCTGAGGACCGATTCTGCACTTGGTGGAAGTGATTTCATCTTCTAGGTCAATCCTTTGATGCACATGACTCTTTTAATGTTCATTTGTGACGCTGACAGCAAAGTTTATTTTAGTATTCTCTGGGGCTACCTCAGTTCATATTAGGGTCACCACAGAACAACTCCTCTTAAAGCTAATATTTTTACTGACGTAAAATTCGATTTAGATTTCTAGTATTTCCTCGCTTCAATCGGATATATATATATATATATATATATATATATATATATATATATATATATATATATGTGTGTGTGTGTGTGTTTAGAGGGTGTCTCAATCGCAAGATTACCTAAACTAAATCTGCGCCCTGACTCCAATAAGATTTCACCATTCGTAGCAGGTCTTCTATTATTACAGTGTGGAATATCCAATAACAAAATTGATGGAAAAAAAATAAAAAGAATCTAAATGAAATCGGCGAGACTATATGCACAAAGGAAATAAAAACATAATTTTAATTGAAACTTACCAGCCTCCATCATTTGTGCGCACGCGTAGTCGCACCAACTAACAAATGTTCCCCGATGATGTTCTAAAGAACGAAACGCGTCACATGAAAATTTTTCCCATTTTATCATCTATTTCCTCCCCCAATTTTGTAATCGATATATAGAAATGTATATATAATTATCTCATACATACATATATAATAGAATTGTGGGGATTGAAGCAAATCATTATAGTAATTCACTGAGTCTAGAAGAAACCTCAACAGAATGCAGAAAGCACTGGACGATCGTTTCGCCCTATTTTGGGGACTCATCAACAGTGCGCATCCACTACCGAAATTCGAACCCGAACCGCAAGCGTCATACCAACGGGCCTCGGTGACGAAGAAAAAACTGAATAGATTCGATATAGCGCCGCTACTCACAAATTCTTTGGTGATACACATATATCATTAAAATACTGTTCTTAAAAGAGTGCTCAATACAAAGTAGCGCAGATATAATTATTTATTTAAAACAAATTTATAACATAAATATGTTATAAAATCACTACAAAAATAGCCAACACCCCGGTGTCTTATCAAGTGATGATGTTGAATGTAAAATAAATGGTTTTAAAAGTTTCAAATTAATTAGCAATCCTTCGCAAGGGGAAAACGTTACAAAAGCTAGATTGACCAATCAAAATACAATATAGGAAAATTCAAAAACTTGACAACGAAGTCATGTTATAATAGCTATTCAGATGTTTAAAATATGGGTAGTATTATAAAAGAATTTATTCTAACCAATAATTACTAAATTATATGATAAAATTTAATATTAAAATTAAAAATGGCTATTTTTGTAGTGATTTTATAACATATTTATGTTATAATTTTTTTAAATAAATAATTATATATATATATATATATATATATATATATATATATATATATATATATAAGCATACTGGCAGCTGCTGGATTCAGATTTATCATTTGGCGACTCAGGAAAAATAGGATAACTGTAAATAAAAAAGGATACTTTACTTAGCATCATTTTGAAAACCTGTAAAAACAACCTTCCCATACATACTTATAGCTAATTTAAAAGAAAAAAACATTTTATTCGAAAGTCCAGCTTGAAATTTAAAATTAAATGTTGCAACGTTGAGAGTTGAAGTAGTATTATTTGATGCGATTATCACTTCTGGTTTGGGATTTTGAAGAGCAGTAGATATTATCCTGGATTAAAATGTTTTGAAAAAAAAAAAAAGGTTTACAAAAACGGGGCATATTTCCAGCGTTGAACTGACTCGCAAGAGCTTTAAATTTGCCGCTCATAACAAATAATTATGTACTTCTAAAATACTGGTGATTCCTTTAAAACTACGTTGCGACATTTTTTTTTTTTATAAAATTTAGGTCATTTTATATGAAATACAGTTATCGGTATTAAAAGGGTACCTAACGTGAGGTGAAATTATAATCGCGTATGGTATTAGAAACGGCGAGCCTACTAAACTATTCTAAACCTCTTGGAAAAGAGTATTACTTTTCTCTTAACTCATAGAAGTGAATTAAATAGCATAGCTGTCTATCTAGCCTTGGCTGTCAACCAGTCTAGGAGAACAATACATAATTCTAAACTGTAGATAAATCAACGAGGAAAAAATAAAAAAAGAAGCAATACAAATTAAAGAAAAAGTGTCTTGAGAAATATGAGAGAAAAGTTGCTATAGAGAGCCATCATCACTTACGTTGGAAAGAGGCTTTTTACTCATACTGCTTATACTGATTGTATTATTAGCGTTTCATCACGTGATGCTTTGTTTTCACATTATTTCTCTTGAGAAAAAAAAAAACAAACAAACTGAAAATGAAACTGTGTTAAATGTGCTTTTATATCCCGTCATGATTTATCAGATATCTTTTCCGCATAAAAATTTACTAAGTATTACCCATGCGCATAGGTTAACTTCAGAAACCTGTCTGTTGACAAGAGATGAACACATGTATTTCAACCAGATATATAAAGGCTAATGTCGGCAAATCACAAAGAAAGTGTGGAGACCGATTTCAATAAAATACAAGAAAATATAACATGAAAAGATAAAAGAATATAATAATAATTTTTAGTCTTAGGTTTGGATTTTTGCTATTACTAGCGATTAACTTGTTCATCTATTTTCTGCGCTAAACAAGAAGAGAATTACACATATCTAAACGCTGACTAATATCTGTTTTTCAAACAGACAATGGATGATATTCAGGTGAAATCTTTCACAGATATCATTCCTAAGTTAAGTTAATAAAACATCTTGACCCCATTCACGTCATTATCACTTGTACTAAGTAAGCGGATAATCATGATAGATAATATCATTAGAAACAAAGAAAAGAGTGCTGAACTGCTATATAGTGCCAGTGTTCTTAGATGGCAGTAATTAGAGGACAGTATCTTCACAGATGAAGTGCAATGTGGTTCTACGGTAAGATATGATAGTGCCATGAACTGGACATATGTTAACGAGGAAGTTTTTAGGATAAATGAATCAAAAAGAACATTTCTACTTGAGGAGTGTTGAAATTACTGCGGGAGATTCAAAATTACTAGGGCGTGCAAAGAGGAAAGGAGGCTTGGAGAATTTGACACTTATAGAATATATTGATAGACAAGATGGAAACAGTGAGTAACCTACCTAAAAAAAATGTATAAAATGGATGGCAGAACAGAGAATGGAAGTTATAACGAAAATATAAAACTTACTAAAATTCCCAAAAGATAGGATGTTTTGGAGAGCCATGACTGCCCACGGCCTGAAGAAACACGGCACACAGAAAAAGAAAAAAGAAAGTCTATTTCTCTAATTTCCTTTAATCACTAAAGATTCCTGATTGAACAGCTCGAATACTCTTTTGTTCAAATTAACAATTTCTCCCGAAATAGTCACTTGCTGGTTTAAATTAATTTTTCAATTTAACTTATCGGTCCAAAATAATATTTCAACTTAACTTGTCGGTTTAAATTAATTTTTCAATTTAACTTATCGGTGCAAAATAATTTTTCAACTTAACTTGTCGGTTTAAATTAATTTTTCAGCTTAAATTGCTGGTTCAAATTAATTTATCAACTTATCGGTTCAAAATAATTTCTCAACTTAACTAGCCGGTTCAAATTAATTTATCGACTTCTCTGTTCAAATTAATTTTAACATCGTTTCAAAATAATTTTTCGACTTAACTTGCCGGTTTAATCGAACGTGCCGCCAGGAATTGTTCTAAAATGTTTGATTAATGAGGAACAAAATAAACAAGTCAGAGAGAAAATTATTTGAAAAATAATAAGCGTCCTCTACCAAATATATTTCGGGCTGGAAAACTAGTTAATAGGTTTGTTATTTTACTGCTTATCAAACATCTAAAAGTTATTTTAAGCCAGAATATATTTTCAGATACTAAGAATTTATATTGATAAACGTCCTACGAATTAACCTATAGTTTGGGGCGGGTAGAAGCCCGACTGAAATCGAAACTGCGATTTCAAATTCCAAGCCATACCCAAGCTTAGAACATCGAGAATTTCCAATCGGTCACTCATTTAGGTAATGACCAGGCTTGACGTTTTTTAACTTCGGTGCTCATATAAGAACCGGTATTACGGCTTACATTGAAATCATAGCAATAAAATATATATTTTAAAATATGTAACCTGTTATATATGAACTTTCTGCTTTACATTATGAAAAATAAAAGTAAAAAAATGTCCTGACTATCAATATTTCTCTGAATAGATGACTTCCCTTGCCAACGATAAAGTCATATTTATCAATGGAAAAGAACTAATCACCGACAGCCAATAGATTTTCTGCTATAGTAATAACAAGACCACCGCAAAAAAGGCATGCATAAATAATTTAGAATATTCTCTTCACATGAAGGTTAATAATCAATATTTACAATTGTAGGTTGACTTCAAAGAGAACATGCCTATTCATTTGACTTCGAGCCAGACGTAGAGTTCGACATGCATGTTTCGGAAGTAAATATCATTTGCTAATATCTTGATTAAAGCCTGCTGAAGGAAGTAGAGAAGTTCGTTAGCAGGTTTAATATATATATATATATATATATATATATATATATATATATATATATCAAACCTGATACATATATATATATATATATATATATATATATGTATCAAACCTAATATATATATATATATATATATATATATATATATATATATATATATATGTGTGTGTGTGTGTGTGTGGGTATCAAACCTGATATATATATATATATATATATATATATGTATGTATCAAACCTGATATATATATATATATCAAACCCGATATATATATATATATATATGTATCAAACCTGATATATATATATATAAAACCTTATATATATATATATATATCAAACCTGATATATATATATATATATATATATATATATATCAAACCTGATATATATATATATATATATATATATATATATCAAACCTGATATATATATATATATATATATATATATATATATATATATATCAAACCTGATATATATATATATATATATATATATATATTTATATATATATATATATATATATATATATATATATATATATCAAACCTGATATATATATATATATATATATATCAGGATTGATATATATACATATATATATATATATATATATATATATATATATATATATATATATATATATATATATATATGTATATCAATCCTGATATATATATATATATATATATATATATATATATATATATATATATATATATATATCAATCCTGATATATATATATATATATATATATCAATCCTGATATATATATATATATATATATATATATATATATATATATCAATCCTGATATATATATATATATATATATATATATCAATCCTGATATATATATATATATATATATATATATATATCAATCCTGATATATATATATATATATATATATATATCAATCCTGATATATATATATATATATATATATATATATATATATATATATATATATATATATATATATATATATATATATATATATATATATATATATATATATATATATATATCAAACCTTATATATATACTAATTATTTTGTTAAAAAATCGGCCCAAGTGAACAGGACTCGTTAAAATTTACTACACCACAATTTTACTATTATATTTTGAGAAGACTAAACATGTAAGAATTACAGATTGAGGAATCAGAGAGCCGAGTTCGAATTCCAGTCGAATCCATTACTTTGGGAAAGGTATGAATCAATTCTCTTGGGCAAGGTATGAACCCTCTTCTCTGGTTAACCCCAGCTGGCTAAATAGCAGAACAGACCTGGATGGTCAACGCAGAAAGAAATGGCAACATATTCCGGGAAAAATCTGCATCGTCAGTCATGTATCGAAATACACGTTTAAACTATCTCGCTTTCCATACATGATAGCCTAAGCGTATATTACGCATGGGACATAACTGACTAAAAATGTGAGCCAAGTCAAAATTTTAGTGGAAATGGAAATAAGGAGGTGATCTATACCTCGACAAAGAAAGAGGGCTTGGAGAATTCGACGCACACAGGACATGCTGAAAGCGGGAGGGATAGGGAAAAGCTGCGAATAAATTACGTAAAAAACACTGAGTAGAGATTTTCCAAGCGTAGCTTAGATGTTGCACAAGGCCGAAAGTATGGGGCACCCAGTGAGGATCGAACTCACTACTCATTGTGCAAGCGTGACAATCTTGCTAACCATTACACCGCCTCGGGGTGCCCAAGCCCTGTGTACATGCTTGGCAGGACATTGATGGGCAGAGATAGCAAAAAGATGTACCTAGAGCTACAAAGAACAGGAAGTGGTGGAGAACCATGATTAGACACATCCGGAAGGAATACGAAACACGACCATATACCTGAATGATTTCTGGTCAGAAACATTTATTTATGCCGCCCGAGCTAATTATAGAATTTTCCGCCCCTCTAAACAATATATTCCAAAACTGGTTCAACATCGACTTTATTGCAAAATTCAACTTATATTAATAGAATACTATATTAAATTGTACTTACACTAATAAATTACTATTATACTTCTTCTATGTTCCTGTCTCTACAGGATGAAGGTGATCATGGCTCTCCACAATTTCCTGTGATTTGTAGATCTTAATAGATGTTGTATTTTTATCTATCCTAAACCTTGCTCTCCCTTTCATAAAATGCTTGAGGAAATGGAGGTTAATTATGCATTGTTTTGTTTTGTCCCTCTTGCCTTCAATCTGTCCAGTGAACATCATTTTTTCCAAGCCCTCTTTCCTCATTATGTGACCTAGAAATTTCAACTGTGTCTTCCTGATGTTAAATATAAGTGTCATTTTTGTTGCCATATTCTCCAAAGCTTCGTTGTTGATCACATGTTCGTTATATGGCATTCTCAGCATCCTTCTGCAGAACCACATTTCTGTTGTTTGAAGTCTCTTCTTCATCTGTGAACATACTGTCCAGCATTCACTGCTTTATAGTAGAAGTGATATTAGGTAACAGTTCACTACTCTTTCCTTTGTTTCTAAAGAAAATCTGTTTTTTTACTACTTATATTAAATTATACTAATTCATCTATATAACGTTACCAGAAATGCCGTTCGGGTCTCTTTCGGTCGCCGAGGGTTAGAAATGTTCCAGAACTTGTCTTTTTACTTGATGCAATTATTTTATTATTGCCGGCAGTGATACGCAACAATGTAAAAAAAAAAAAAAACGAAAAAGAACATAGACACGAAATATGCCTAATTTAGTTCGACACACGGTCAGAATAAATGGGGGCCCTGAGAAACAAACACGACGCCCTTGTTAACCGTCACGCTACGCAAGAAGCTCGTGATTATGATGGCCTTATTCCCCTTTTAAATTATCCATTTGTACAATATAATCAATTGACTTTAATGGTAGATGGAATTTTCAGAAACAAAGGATTTGGATAGCGTCTGTCCGAGGGCAAAATAAAACCAGACCCACTCCAACCCATTTTAATTAAATTAGAGACTGGGGGGAAGTATGTTCTGTCCATCGCAAGAGTGAAATAAGGAGAATAAAATAATGCTGAGAACGTTAGCGTTCTTTTTTAAATAACCTCTTCCTTTGACAATAGTGCGTAAATTAAGCGGGTTATTCCCCTTGCTGCCTATAAGTTTCAGTTTTGTTCAATAGAGGTCGCTTCTAAATCCAAAGGAAATAACTCACATGAACACTGAAAGCGACTTCATCTGCAGATAATATGAAAAAATATATTTGTAAACATTTTATATAATAAATTTATATTTATTTATTTAATATAAAGGGTTTTTCAATAACTTGGACCGGTTTTAAATGTGAATTAAGTGTAAGTGTCTAATGATTTTTTTTTTCTTTTTCTTTCAGTCTTTGGAAATTTCAACCATGGAAAGATTAACAATCAAAGAATGTGTTAAAGTTTCAAGAGTGCAGTTGGAAAAATTGTTCGTAAATTCAAACAAGCCAAGTCGCTGGCAGATGTGAAAAAACCATTGCGTGCTCGTTTACGCCATTCATCTGAAAACGATGCTGCAGTGCACGAAAAAGTGTGGCCAAAAATCCAGATATCTCTCTTCGTCAGGAATTGAAACTCTCCACAACATTACATCGTTTCAAATTGCACTTGAGGTTGGTCGATTGTTTGCCTAAAACATCGCGAAGTGCGCTAAATGCATTTCTGTTTGAACGTCCATTTTGATAATAGTCTTTTATAACTTTAACGAATTGTGTGATTGTTAAACTTTCTGTGGTTGAAATTGCCAAAGACTTAAGTTGTTAAATCTGAAAGAAAGAGAAGAAAATCATTAGACGCTTAAACTTAATTCACATTTAAAATCGGTTCAAGATATTAGAACACCCTTTATAAGTAAGACTTGCCGATTCTTGCTAATACTTACATCAATGGTTTTCTATTAAGTATAGAGAAACTGAAAGCCAGAATTTGTTAGACCAAACATAGAAGAAGAGAGTTGAAAAATTCAATTTGAAGTTAAGTGAAAAAACTTTTCATATTAATTTAACTACTAATGATCCGTCTCCATCTTCGATATTTAGCGCCTCTACCGCAAATCCTGTTTGTCTTAAATGCCTCCTTATCAGAAAAACCAATGCATAACCAGGAATTTGGGCTTCCAAAACAGTCTTTCAATTAATACTATATATATATATATATATATATATATATATATATATATATATATATATATATATATATATATATATATTAGGCGGACTGTTCATGCTGTGAGAATGGATGAGCATAGCTTCCAAGATAGGTGCTGTATGGACAACTCCCAAACTCCAAGCTTCCACTTAGACGTCCACTATTACATTACAAAGACAAATTGAAAGACAACTGGAAACGTCTCAACTTTTATCTGAAAACCTGGGAAGCCCAAGCAGGAAATCGAAAGGAGCGGCGTAAGACATGTTTCAGCGTTTTGAAGACAGTAGACTGAAACACCGTGATGAGCTTCGCCAAGCTCTGAAGCAGACACGCCATAAAAATCCTGCTTTACCAAATTTCATGCCCGTGTAGCTTTCTTGCTCGCAGCAAGACTGGCCTAGTATCACACTTAAGAAAGCACAAATAAAATGTCTTTTTTCTTACCTGATTTTCTCCATATATATATATATATATATATATATATATATATATATATACACACACAGAGTATTTGTAACTATGGCCGGAAAAGTAAGATAATGTAATATTTGATTGGTTGAGTGTAGATGACGCCATTGAAGCGAATGTTGTTTACCGATTACAGCAGGAGTAAATTAATTCGGTATGTTTTAAGAGCCAATCTGTTTTCTTCCTGGAGAGACAATATGGTTTTAAATCCCAAATTGAGTTTATATGATAATATTCTCTAGGCGTATAATATCAAATCCGTAAGTGGTAAGGATAATCCAAATAAGTTTTTTTTTTTTTTTATATAAAATATTAAAAATATACATCCATGGAGAGAACCCAATGTATAAAAAAGCAGAGCAATATGGTTTAAATCAAAGCAAAAACCCAATACATCATTAAAGTGTTGGATAATAATCTATTTTAGACAGACAACTACCTCATCAGACCGGAGTTATAAAATATAATTATACTTATAACTCCGGCCTGATGAGACAGTTGTCTGTCTGAAATAAATTATTACCGAACTCTTTCCTTTGATGTATTGAGCTTATCATTATATATATATATATATATATATATATATATATATATATATATATATATATTGTCATCCACAAAGAGACTGTTTCGATGTTTCCCAGCTCATCAGTGTAGCTAGACATCCGATTGCCTTAAGCCGGGATCGATATATATATATATATATATATATATATATATATATATATATATATATATATATATATATATATTGTATTGCGGCAGCAGATCATTATTTAAACATATATTGTTAAATATATCAGGCAATGAATATCTATTATGTTTGATCATGATCCATTGTAAACTCAGTATGTTTGTTTAATTTAATTAAAAACAAAGCAACCCGCACTCAACACAATTACATTTAAAACTATTCACAACACATTACATGGTATCTAGACATATCGTTCTGCTGTTAATAATTCGGTGTCTCACGTGGTACTGCTTTTCCGCGACCGTTATCCCCGCATAGCAATCTTCTATATCAACATAAAAAAATATCATCTTTGATGGAGAATATCTGTGTTTAAATATCCGCATAACCACCCTGAAGATGGTTCAAGTGAGCCGAAAGTTTAGATCATGAAACAGCTTAATAAAAACTATCTAAATGTTTGACAATTTTTGTCTTTATTTTCACCCGAAATTAAAACAAATATACGATCTTTAGAACAGCTCATGATAGCCTTAAAGGTTAGAATTTCCGACTGATGCCAAATCGGTCGAGTTTCGGTCCTGACTTAAAGCCACCGGATGTCTAGCCACAATGCAGCGAAACAGTCTGTCTGTGAATGACGATATATATATATATATATATATATATATATATATATATATATATATATATATATATATATATATATATGAAGAGAGTAATGGATTTTTATTAATCCGACATATTTTTATCACTTTAATCCTTACTTTAGTGCATACCAGTATTTGAGTAAAGGCTCCGTTTATTTATTAAAGAGTATAATAGTTTATATCAGTCTACCAGACTGAATATTTGAGAAAACTTATCAAAAATCAATTTGCACTCTCCGGAAGTATTCGAACCTGCGCCTCCCGGGGTAGATGGAACAAACGTTAGATCCCGCACACGGAGCTACAGAGGACCAGTGGGCACAGCATGGTAGAACCTATGCATTAAAACGAAACGTTTCTTGTCAAATATTTCACGATTTTTTATCATATCTGCGCAATTTCGTATCCAAATATAAAATGGGGATTTTTCTAAAGTGACCAATGGATTTTTATTAATTCGGCAGATTTTTATCACTCCAAACGCTATTTTAGTTATTTTTACTGGTATTTGAATAGAAGGTCTACTCAAATACGATTATCTATTTAATATAACGTTTGAGATATATATATATATATATATATATATATATATATATATATATATATATATATATATATATATATATATATATATATATGAATGCAATGAGAACGAAAATAATATAAATTCTAACGTTCATGGCATTAATTCAAAAGCGGGCTGAATAACAAGAGTAAAATCAATAATTATTTATTATAATTTTTGCATAAAGACAAAACAACTTTCTCAATACAAATATGCTTTAAGTGACGTTCCAAACGCGGCTTGCTTGTAAATAGACATTTTTGCTCTACATCAGTCGAGATGCATGCGCATCGAAACAAAAATTCATCTTTGCAGTGCGCAAGTTGTTTTGTCCGTGTGTAAAAATTATAACATATATATATATATATATATATATATGTGTGTGTGTGTGTGTGTGTGTGATGAGATAGATAAATTGCCGTCAAAATTATGCAAAAATGAAAATAACACAGACATCTCATTTTAAGAGATATATTTACCAAAATTATGCAAATGTATGTTGAAATGGTAATGACTAAACTTATTCAATGAAATCGCCATTTTCAAATATGGCATCCAGACGTCTTCGGAATCTCTTTTAACTCTTCTGGACGGTCTAATTGATTAAGTTGGTGAATGCTGCGATAATCCTTGCTTTCAGTTCATCTTTGGCCTTAAAAGGAATTTTCTTGGTCTTTGCTCAACTGCGTCCCGCACATAATAATCAAGGGGTTCGCAGTCTGGGAAGTTAGGTGACTAAATGTAAGGGGTGATGTCGTCGCAGAAATTATCTGACAGACATGACTGGGTTTTCCTGCTTGTGTGACATGGTGCAGAGTGCTGTTGCCAGCAGCCATCTTCTTGACCCAGGGTAGCACAACCTCCTCTAGGCGCTTGATGTAGGCCTCCGTATTGAGTCTGATCACTAGTGATCACTCCAAACACCTTCTTAATCACCAATTAGACTTACCCAACTCTTTCCGAGTCCTCAGCACTGTCCTCAACGAAACAATCTGACAACCAAACACTCATATTGGAGCTTCCTGCACGAATGAAATGCAGGGTAGCATTAACTTTGCAAATTCCTGGCGGAGTGAATTGTGACTTGTTTTTTTTGTTTTTTTCTCTCAAACCGTGGTCATCTGATCCTACTATACTGTACAGTTGACAAAATCTAAAACAAACAACGCGCATGCGCGAAATTAAAAAATAAAAATAAAATGACGTCAATTTACCCATTGAACACTATATATGACACAGTGGGAAATGTTTTTGTGCGACACTTTTCGTCCACTAGGTCTTCATCGTACTATGTTTAAGTTAACACGACTACTTATGCGCATAACCGAGGCAACTCTGGGAAGTTAAAATATTGAAAATATTTTTGAGATTTTTTTTAATAATGTTTTTTGTGTTTTTACTATGTTTTGGTATATAATCTAGCCAGTTTCATTTAACACATTATTAAATAAAACGCATATTATAAAATAAATGCAATATACCTCTGTATATTTGCCGGACAAAATTTTTATTTTGTGAGGTATTTATCTTTATACCTCAGAAATGTATCAGAGCTTTTTTTTTTACATTATAACTACGATGAATTTAATCTCACTTACCACAAAGACTGGTTGTTTTTGCCAAGTATTCATGAACATATGTCACCAAGGATATTTCTGCTACTTACCTATAAAAGAAATGAAAAATATATATATATATATCATGAGTGCTAAGAAAAATAAATATTTGTTTAGCAAAGAAGAAAAAATATACGTGCATTTTATTTACATTTTTATATTGCACTTTGATGTGAATTTTTTTCGATTCATTGCAGGTGCAGACGTCTAGATTCATCCCTTGTGATGAACTATAACACTTGTACTTGAAAAGAATTAGGCTCACCATAAGACCTCATTTGGCCGTCATTAAAATCATTTACCTTTCTTTTACAAGATTAATACTGTTTAAATATGTCCCGAATCATTTATATCATTAACTAAACGTATGGAAATAGAAAGTGGACTTATAATTAGCATCAGGAAGAGACATTTGAAATTTCTAGAGTACTTAATGAGGGGAAAAGGCTTGAAAAATTTAATACTCACAGGACAGAGCGAAGACAATAGGGATAGAATAAAAAAAAACGCATTACTTGCCCACAGAGCTTGAGTAAATCCATAGATAAACAAGGGGTAGGAGAGATAACAAACAGACAAAATTTATTAAATGCTACAAAGGACAGGAAATTGTGGAGAGCCATGATCACCTTCGTCCGAGAAGAGACACAGAACATAGAAGATAAATGAGCTTGAGTAAATAGATGTCGGAGCAAGTTTTAGGAGAGATAGCTAAAAGACACAATTTATTAAGTGCTACAAAGGACAGGAAATTGTGGAGAGCCATGATCATCTACGCCCTGAAGAGACACGGCACATAGAAGAAGATAAATGAGCTTGAGTAAATGGATGTCGGTGCAAGTTTTAGGAGAGATAACTAAAAGACAAAATTTATTAAATGCTACAAATGTGACGTCACCCCGGCCTCTCCCGTGCCCGTGCTATCCCGTGACGACCAATGTGACTTGGTATTGGTCGCGGCGCCAAATGTGACGTTCTAATCCTTGGCTGATTCGGATGGGAATCTGTTTAGATTCGGTATCAGCTTTGTCGTTCCCAGCTCGCCTCCAACGTCTGGTTACCGAAGTAACTGCTTTGATTTCTAGTCTAACCTACCCACGTCCACGTTGTGATTTGATCATAGGTAGACGAAATCAATCAGTCGCCGGGCCGTAATGCAAGCCGAATTCGAACAAAGGTGACATCGCACAAGTATATGTAAAAGAAAATAAAGTAACAACTCGAAAAGTTCAAATGTGTTAAAAAAAGAATAACAAATATTTTTTATATCGGGTTGCTGAATACAGGACTGCGTCTTTCTCCCAAACCATTGCTATGGATACGTGACACTTTGCATTTGTTAGGCGAGTCTTAATATCTTAAGTTGTTTTTCAATAACTGGTTTTTGGTATCTTCAGGCGATATTCGTAAAAATTGTTTTGGTGGTGTGAGTCTAAGTCGTTCTTCAAAAATAAATTGTTTTTGGTTAGAAGTCGAAGTCGGAATGCGTGGATCTTCAGTCAGCTTCCTGCGAGGCTGGTCTCAGAACTCACAGCTCAACTCTGTCTGCGTCTGCGTCTGCGTCTCTCTCTCCTTGGAACTGCAACTCTCCAACTGCAACTCTGTTTATATGGACGCCGACAAAAAACCGGGTGTGGGCTTGTCGTGGTTTGGGTCCCTCGATAATTCCAAATCCACGATAAGGATTTTCGTTGTTTTCGGACAGGAAAATTTATCACTTTCCATTTTTGGAAGTCCATTACTTTTTGCTTTAGAGGGGTTCTTAAGGGAATCGTCCTCCCAAATTCTTCCTTTCTCATATTGGTATCTCACACCAATCCCCTCAGAGGGCGTCAACAGGTTCCCCTTCTTTCTCATATGGTTACCTTCGCCCATTGCTCACGCCTCCATTCAGCCAATGAACGCTCAGCAGCGTTGGTGTGGCTAGTCTGGCCTCAGTTTAAAAATTATCGCTCAAAGGGAAAAAAAAAAATTATCTTCCCTTTTCTTTTTTCTTTTCTTTCTTTTCCTCCACCTGGGCCCCTACGACTCGTAGTGTGGTCCTTAATCTCTATCTTAACCGAATGTCATCTGGAATCTATCAACGAGATTTTCGCCAAGCGTCAAATGGGCGGTCAACTGGATGTCTTCGCACCCTGTCGCCAATTATCTGTCCCGGTAACAAACTTTTATCATGTCCAGGGTCTGAACATAAAACAGGTGTCTTTTAAAAACCAAATGATATCTCCGAAAGATAGTTAATGGTTTATTCTTTCTCTTTCTCTCTGGGGTGGTCTCAGCTGATGGATTTCTCTATCAGTGCGTGACCTGATTACGATTATCTTCCAGCTTCTTTTTTGTAGGCCACTTGACCAATTTGAAATTTTCATTATTGCCATGGGCAGATTGCTATCTTTTATTCGCCGCGTCGTAGCATAAATTAATTCTGACATATCTGAGATCTTACGAATTTCCTATCTTCTGCGAAAAAAATACTCTTCTTCGCAAATGAAAATAAAATCTTTACCACTTTTCTTTTGTTAAAAAAAATAACATCGCTCAGTATGTCTTTCATGATAGCTTCTTCTCGCCTTAATTATTTCTCGCTTTTAATTTTCACGCGACCGCTAAATAGTGTCACACAAAGGACAGGAAATTGTGGAGAGCCATGATCACCTACGGTCTGGCGGGACACGGCACATAGAAGAAGATAAATGAGCTTGAGTAAATGGATGTCGGAGCAAGTTTTAGGATAGATAACTAAAAGACAAAATTTATTAAATGCTACAAAAGACAGGAAATTGTGGAGAGCCATGATCACCTACGTCCCGAAGAGACACAGCACATAGAAGAAGATAAATGAGCTTGAGTAAATGGATAGCGAAACAAGATTTAGGAGAGGTAAGAAAAAGACAAAATTTATGAAGAGCTACAAACGGCAGGAAATTGTGGAGAGCTATCATCGCCTACGCCCTGACAAATCATAGCACATAGAAGAAGATGAATGAGTTTGAGTAAATAGATAGCGGAAAATGGTTTAGGAGAGATAACAAAAAGACAAAATTTATTAAGAGCTACAAAGGACAAGAAATTGCCGAGTCACATGGCACATAGAAAAAGAAACGAATTATCGGGTGAGATAATGCTTATCAGGGTCATATAATTGCATTTACTGGCTCTGTGGTGATGTGATACTCACTAGGTATCCAATACTTGTGACCCTGTACCGAATGCTAAACAAGGTTTAGTAGATAACAGTTCAATGTGCACCAAACACATATAAAGCAGATGATAACTTGAGCTATTCTTGGCCAGGCGGTTTTCTTACATGGGATATATGTTAAGCAAGGTTAGTTTATAACCCCGGGTATAAAATCTGTTATGAGCACACATCACCTGGTTTCCTCTGTAACAAGATATATAATATTATCGAATCCACATATGATAGATAGGTATTTCTATGTATCATTCAATGACATCTCGATGGAATCCAAAAGCGCCTCCGCATCCTTTTGGGTGACGAATCATTTCCCGCCTTACAACCCCTTTACCACATATGAAACGTCGCAAGCCTCTCGTTGCTCTAACGCTATTTCCATTGAAAGTGATCATTGAGCGTTCATTAACTGATTCATTTTTACGGCTTATCAACCCACTGGAGGTTATTTAAAGACAGGAGATACTTTTAGATTGCAAGAAATCATTTTTTTTTCTTGAGATAATAAACCTTTAGTGATACAACTCTGACGATTTAACTGGATGCGAAAAGACTGATTCATGCCTTTTCGAATGACGTTTGCGACTAAGTAAATATAAAGGAAGCAACGGTAATTGGTACGTGATTCTCCGACTAACAAGTTAGAACCGTTATCCATTACACCTCCCGCACAATCTAGCCTGCAGCACCTGGTATTAGCAAATGGTGAAAGGGTTCATACGAACGACATTCCTGAATTGTACCATTTCTAACTCTTCACGGTCAAGACTCGCCATACCACGCTCATTGTAACGAACAAATCGTATTCTATTCATATTCTATTGGTGAGATATAAGTTCCAGTCGAGCAGTTTTTTCCCCACGATGCCTTCTGAACATATGTGATGGGAGTAGCCACAGGCTTGCGGCTTTGCGTCTGTGAGGTAAACAACTGCACGGGAAATATAAATCATCGCCGCCTACAAGACTGCATAAAAGTGTTTAAACTCTCCCAGTGACCTAAAGCGTGAATGGGGCAGCAGAAGTCGACATTTCCGTTTATTTATCCCAACCGAACATCTCAATCTCAGCTGAAATTAAAATTTGTTTTCGTATTCTGATTTTCGTAATGCTAATCGCTGAGAATAATTCACAAATAGTGACTGGTTTATTGGAAAAAGTGTCACTGTCGACACCTAGGTTTGAACATGGATCGCCAGAGAGCAAGCACAGTCGACCTCATCTTGAGATATTAGGTTGGTGCAAAAATAATGACGTAATAATGTCGTTTTTGACGTTAAAAAATACGTCAAAAAACGACATTACTATGTCATTATTTTTGCAACAACCTAATCATTAGATCGCGTGACGGGTAAAGAAAAAATATACATATGGCAATTAGCGACGTTTGACCGAGTATTGTTCAAAGGTGTTACTATTATTGTATCTGTGATTTACAAAGTCTCTCCTACAAACGGGCATTGCAAATATGACGACGGGTATTCGTTGAACTCACACGAGGAAAAATAAAATATACGTATCCTGCACGTCGTAATAGGATATTCAGTAATATTTACCACTTCACCAAAGAGACGTCACCTTTGAAGGACTACAGAGAAATAACCAGGCGAAGTTATTAAAAAATGAATCTACAAAATATTCATCGGTGTACAGCAATATGAAAGAACTAAAATCTATCATGATTCAAATGTTGTCGCTACAAAAGCAACAAGAACAACAGATGCAGCAACAAAAACTACAACAATAACAACAATTGCAGCAACAAAAACAACATGAACACGAATTACAATTACAATAATTACCTATGATGAAAGTATAGAATCTGCTATATTGTTCGAAATTTAAAAAAAAAAAAAATTACAATACTATTAATTGATCAAAATATCTCGGAGGGCCTATTAATGCATATAAAAAAAATATTACTTCTAAGGCTGAATAGACGATGTATATATCCCAGAAGGAAATAATGATAAATTCCGAGATGAAAAATTGATTAGAGTGCGTGACTAGAATTGGCACACGCCCCACTGGACATCATTTTTAATTATATTCCCTTTTAAAAAGGCAACTCTAAAACGAAACAGATTTGTGTAAGTTGAGGCTTTTTATTGACGTCGGTTTCGACTAAATGATCTGTTACATTTCATCAAATAGAAAAAAAAAATGTAAAAAAAAAAAATGTTTCCTTTGCGAGTTTCTCTGTATTTTTATTTTTACAATGTCTGGAATTAAACTGGGAGATGCGTTTAACAGAATTAGTAACTTTCTAAGTGAAAGAATCAAATCGGTTTTGGATGTGTGTATGGGAAAATGGTGCACGGGTCTGTTGTTAGAAAATTACGAGCCAAAGCATTTCATGGAGATTTTATGATGCTAAAATGCTAAAATATTCTATGGCTCTTTTATTACATAACATCAAACCAGAAATAAATCGGTCCAAAACAGTTCAATACAAAGAATACACAAAATATATAAAATTCGGAAAATTAAACGAAAAAATTGCCAGAACCACAGTCATATTTACGCATGCATGTGTCTCCAAGCAACTGTACAATTATCAGATAGTATTCTTATATATATATATATATATATATATATATATATATATATATATATATATATATATATATATATATGTGTGTGTGTGTGTGTGTGTGTGTGTGTGTAAGTAAATTGGTCATCGACGTATTGTTTATACGTTTGCGGCGTAGGAAAAATGATCGAGTGTAGCGAATGATAATGTATTCAAAAACATGTTTAAGCTAAAATTGAATCTATACATGATAAACAGTTGCTTGGTAATCTGAGATTATATCTATCTATCTACCGATCTATCTCTTTCTCTCTCTCTCTCTATATATATATATATATATATATATATATATATATATATATATATATATTAGAAATGTGAGAAATTCATTAAAGAATAACGTTTAATAAAACACATAAATATATATAAATATTTCTATAATTATCTCCCACTCAATCTCTTTCTCTTTCTCACTCACTATATATATATATATATATATATATATATATATATGTGTGTGTGTGTGTGTGTGTGTGTGGTTGTGTGTGTGCAATTTTCGGTATAAACGACTGACATTGTTATGTGCTTAATTATTATATATATATATATATATATATATATATATTTTCCTGTATTTTTTATAATTTTTTATTTAATATACGCATGTGCATATAAAACCTATCTATTTATCTATCTCTTTCTCTCTCTTTCACTCTCTCTTTCTCTTTTTCACTCTCTCTTTCTGTCTGTCTCTCCCTCCCCCTCTCTCTCTCTCTCTCTCTCTCTCTCTATATATATATATATATATATATATATATATATATATATATGTGGATATTTTTATTAATTTGACAGCTTTTTATCACTTTAATAATTATTCTTAGTGGATACCCATATTTAAGTAGATACTCCGTCTATTTTTAAATAAATACACTGTTTAAAATAAACGGAGCGTGTAAACAAATATGGGTATGGACTCTAATAATGTTTATTGTGAGAGAAATCCGTTTTATTAATAAATAAAGAATCCATTGATTCTTTTAAAATTCCCTTGTTTACTTTGCATACGGAACTGAACAGATATGAACTTTCGAGAATCTGGGACGCGTTGGATCTGTGTTTTAAGGCACTACTTAGCTTTACTTACGCATATGTTTTTTACGCATATATTTTTTAATAAGATTTCTCAAATATTTACATCAGTAGACGAAATACATATACTGTTTAAAATATAGATACTCAAATATACCTATCCATTAAAAGTAATGTTTAACCTGATACATACTCACACTCACATACACACACACCCATATACATACATATATATATATATATATATATATATATATATATATATATATATATATATATTATAAATTAACTGATTTAAAATATGGTTTTTCGCCACACAGTAATAACCATGTTTCAAAATCTGAAACTAAAAATTTCAACTTTAATTATATAATTAAATTAAAAGCATTAGTTCCGTTTCATCTTCAAGCGAATATTGGAATAACTTATTTTTAAATTTAGTGAGTTTTAAACGCACATATAAATACATAATTTCCTGTTTCCAAGGATACAAAGAAATCCAATAATTCAGACAGGGGCGGTAGCCTGTCCATCTTTATTAACTATTGTTGTATCAATTATGAATTACGTTCGAAAAAGAGGTTAAGTTTAGGGAGAGTAGGGGTGTATTTTTCAACGAATTCTGACATCCGTTAAATGCATGTCGTCTGGGTTTTTTTTTTTTTTTTTTATTAACGGCTAAAACTTTTTCGGCATTATTTTCGTACTTGTATACTTAAAGATTCTATTAGTATATAAAAATATTACAACCCACATACTCAACACCCATATATATATATATATATATATATATATATATATATATATATATATATATCAGTGGCGATTCTAGATCATCAATTTTTGTCGGGTACATTACAATCGTTAACAAAATATACTATTGGTATAACTTAGATGTTAAAATTATTACTTTACTGTAACTAAAATATATAATTTTTACAAATCTTGGTGCATGAAATTAAAAAAAACACCTTTTGTTATTTTAATATTCATTCTATAAAAACATTTCCAGTCATGCAAGAAAAAAAGTGAAGACAAAGTCTTTGATATGTTTGTGTGTTTATTGCCCCATTACAATTTATTTATAGTCTGGCAATCAAATCACTGATGCTAGCGATAGAAATTGTTAACTGATATCATATTTCCTCAACACTACCCCAATCACATTGCTCACCTCCCACTCTTCAGTGGATGAGTTACGGCTGCCATTTTGAACATTGCGACCTTTCACAGTTGATGTGCATAGTAAATATTTGTGAAATCGATTATGAAATCTACATCTCTGAATATATCGTTCTAATATTGATAAATAATTTTCTTTATTGTTCAATATGAAGCCTATTTAATTTCGTTCGCCTGTGACATATAGTTACACAGGTGTTCACATTTAAAGTTATGTTAATTTTTCTGGGACACCCTGTATATATGTATAAGTATGCAGATCAAATGTGAATCGGAATTCAACAGGATGATGTCATGAAAAACAAATAGGAAACGTTTGTGAATCTAACGTTTCACTTTTATTTAAGCTTCGTTAGAGATTGAGGCAAGCGAGCATTGGATGTAAATGTGTATTTGCAATTACCTTTCGATGCTTGCTTAGACATACTTCTTTTTCCAAATTTACATATAGAATTATCTCTGGTTTTAATGTACGTGATACATGACTGACCAATGAGAATCAACCAAAACAAAATTAAAAATACCAAAGTTATGTCTTTTTGCCTATTTTCTCTGAATCTATGACGAAGCTTTAATAAAAGTGAAACATATTAGGTTGATAAATATTTCATATATATATATATATATATATATATATATATATATATATATATATATATATATATATATATATATATATATATATATATATATATATATATATATATATATGGCCGAGTATATGTGAACGTGGCCGAGTGGTTAAAGCCAGGGTTGATTTGTCAAGGAAGTAGACTTCATAGAGGTGTTTCGATCCCAGCCTTGTGACTCAAATTGGGTCGACGGGATCCTTGGGGGTCGTCTATAGCTGTGCTAGCACGAAGTCACAGGTCATTGGAGTGTTGTGTGCTGGCCTTGTTCAGATTGTTAATCACGTTATATAACACGCTTTCTCTCAGAAACTGTTTTGTATCAACCTCAATGGGTTATTTAATGCCGACAACTTTTTTTTTTTTGGTAATATTTTGTTTTTCTAAAACTCTATTTCTGGTAATTTTTTTTTTCCTCAAAGAGATATAGCTGGTAATATTATTTTAAAAACGGATTGCTGTGATTTATTTTTTTCAAAAACCTATATAATATTTTTTTTCTTTAAAAAAATTATTTCTTGTAATAATTTTTTACAAAGTATTTCTGGTATTAAAACCTATTTTTACACTTTTATAATGCTTTTTACTTCAATTTCGCGGTTAACTATTTGCTCATAGCTGGGACCCTAACACGTGCTACCACCCCAGGTCAGGGTGGACCTGTGAACACCAGCAATTAAGAGGTGGTTCCATGCTCCTCAAAACATCCTGATCAGAGGCCTTGCTGTTGGACGTAGTTTATCGTCTTCCCCTGGACGCGGATGTAATACCCAGGAGGTCTGAAAGCTGTAACTAAAGTCTGCTCAGCATAGTAGCAGTATAAACAAAACACAAATATGCCTGATCGAGCGTCTGCAATAGGGATCGGCTAACCGCCTTAGTAGACGGGTATCCTTGAATGCAAGTGACCAGCTATTATTATATATTTATGTCACTTGATTTTTGCTACCGTTAGAAACATCTTTTTTCTATTTTAGGTTCCATTTTAAAGACGCTTGATGGCGGTTTTGTCACTTGACATTTTCAATCAGTTCTACTCGCTGTTAATATGAGTTAGCTGATATCTGCCTTAAGACTACCAAAATGTTTTTTTTTTTTTTACAATTTCAGGTTACTATGGTAAAACTGAATGACGTGACTTGGAACCGAAATTCTTTAAACTATTTCTCTTATTTTACAAATGGTGGTCGGCAAAAACATTCAACTCCAGTTGATTCTGAGTTAGTTCTTAGACTCAGTTGTTTCATTAACTAAAAACTAGATAGAGTTCACTTTAAAATTAGATTACATACCCACACGCATATATAAATATATATATATATATATATATATATATATATATATATATATATATATATATATATTCAGATAGGTTTGGGTAAATAATTTAGACATACTACGTCTGTTTAGTTATTTTTTTTTAATCCTTTCGTGTCCACGAATCAATTTCTTGGCAGCAGCAGAAAATTGATTAAGAAAAGTACCAACATTTTCTTTCAAGTAATTTTTATTTTCCAAACTAATTTCAATCACATTTGAGACCACCTTCAAAGCGTTAATCTGCTCGTGTATATGTATACGTATTTTGTAAATTCAAAACATTTTTACTGTTCGTTCTATATCAATGTCAAATTCACGAGGTGTATATATATGCATATATATATATATATATATATATATATATATATATAAATATATATATATATTATATATATAATATATATATATATATATTATATATATATGCATGTATATATTATATATATATATATATATATATATATATATATATATATATATATATATATATATCAGGCGGACTGTTCATGCTGTGAGAATGGATGTGCATAGCTTCCAAGGTAGGTGCTGTATGAACAACTCCCAAACTCCAAGCTTCCACTTAGACGTCCACTATTACGTTACAAAGACAAATTGAAAGACAACTCGAAACGTCTCAACTTTTATATGAAAACCTGGGAAGCCCAAGCAGGAAATCGAAAGGAGTTGCGTAAGACATGTTTCAGCGTTTTGAAGACAGTAGACTGGAACACTGTGATGAGCTTCGCCAAGCTCTGAAGCAGACACGCCATAAAAATCCTGCTTTACCAAATTTCATGCCCGTGTAGCTTTCTTACTCGCAGCAAGACTGGCCTAGTATCACACTTAAGAAAGCACAAATAAAATGTCTTTTTCTTACCTGATTTTCTCCATATATATATATATATATATATATATATATATATATATATATATATATATATATATATATATATATAAACACACACAGAGTATTTGTAACTATTGCCGGAAAAGTAAGATAATGTAATATTTGATTGGTTGAGTGTAGATGACGCCATTGAAGCGACTGTTGTTTACCGATTACAGCAGGAGTAAATTAATTCGGTATGTTTTAACAGCCAATCTGTTTTCTTCCTGGAGAGACAATATGTTTTTAAATCCTAAATTGAGTTTATATGATATTAGGTTGGTGCAAAAATAATGACGTAATAATGTCGTTTTTTGAAGTATTTTTAACGTCAAAAAACGACCTTATTACGTCATTATTTTTGCACCAACCTAATAATATTCTCTAGGCGTTTTTGTAGATTCCTTTCTAACCTATCAATATAATGTCGTGTGCATCTCTTACGTTTCTAAAGAGATAATGTATTTATTTTGAATCCAACATTTTTATTACATTTACAGTATTTACTATAATAACATTTGAAGTAATAAAAATATCTTGTTAAGATTCTAGCCGCCAGTAATAACCCTGATAGTTTGTTTTTTTTTTAAGTTGATAATAAAAATCTTTAGTCAGAACACATATTTACATTGTCTCTTTGGAGAATCAGTTATTACCCTATCGAGGTTTAATTAATTATAACGTGCTTAAAACCCAGGTGACTGTCTTTTAATATGTATCTCTCCTTTTGAAGGATTAATCCCTGGTGCTTGAGGCGTTACCATGTGGAAAATGACGATAGCATTGAGCTGTGTCTGTTGTAAGTGCAATACATTCCTCCTTTTTCATCCTACTTTAAAGTCAGCCTTGTGTCATATTGTTGGCGTACCGATAGATGTCTCTATTGGTTCTCTGGAAGTATTCCTTATGATCCTAGTCTGAACACTAATTAAAGAGTACCGATCTGAAAATATAAAGACAAACTCAAAATCTATGATACTGAATTTTACCATGAATCTTCGAGCCTACATACTAGATTTGCTGGATCTGTTGGAAGCATGTTCTAGCATCTAAAATGGTCATTATCATTTCGAAACTGGAAACAAAAAGTATTTTATACGAAAATCAAACTTAAGTTCCATACGTGATAAACGATTGGGCGATAATGTCTGTTTTAATGATTGGCGAGACAGGAGTTTTTTTTCCACAGTAAGTAACCTTTTCTTTCTGCAGTAGACTGGTTGCCAACCAAAGCTATAGAGTCCAGTCTATTCAATCCAAAATTGACGGAAGAAGAGAAGGATGATGAAGGGTATTTTTGCATTAGTGAATGTAAGGAACCTGTCAAGAATTCGAACCCGGCTCGAAGAGTAAAGCCAAGCAAAAATAAACCCTAATCAATCAGAATAACCCGAACAATATGTTAAACCAATAAAACAAAGTAAATTCTTTTTTATCTCTGTACAGTGCCACTTCAAGACATAGACGTACATTCGTAGCTCTTAATAAATTCATTTGTTTTGTTATCTCTCCTAAACCTTGCTACGCTTTATTTTCTCAAGCTCGCTAGACATATTATTCCTTATTTATCACCGTCCCTTTTACGTTCAAGCTGTCCTGTGATTATCAAATTTCCAAAGTCATCCACCCTTATTATGTACCCTAGAAATTTCAGCTGATTGTTCTTGATCTTGGGTGTCGTTTTTGCACCCATTTTCTCTTGAACTTGGTCGTTGCTCACATATTCGTTGTATGGTATTCTCAGTATGCTTCTGTAGAACCACATTTATGTTGCTTCAAGTCTCTTCATCGCTGAGGATCATTCCATCACTCACTGTTATATAGGAGAACTGATATTACATAACAGCTCAGTACTCTTTCCTTTGTTTCTAACGAGATTTTTCCGCTTCTTAATACTGTCCTTAGATTCTTGGAAGGGATCATTCGCTAATCTCAATGCGCCTTCGGATTTCAGTGTTGCACTATTCGTTCTCTGTTAAAACACCTTTAAGAAAATTTTTTTTTTTCTGGAGCCTCTAAAAAGCCATAGCACAGTGTATTCTGAAATGAATTAGTTGGTTATCAACCCCCAATCTAATTTTACAGCACTAATGTTGTATTTTTTTCATATATACTTCACCAACAAAAGCCGATTAGGTCCGTGCCCTCAATTTATAAATGTACATTCGAATTCCAGTTGAATCTATTACATTCACTTACGTACTAATATCCTCGGGAAAGGTATGAATCCTCTTCTACATTCGAATTTCAGTTGAATCCATTACATTCACTTACGTACTAATACCCTCGGGAAAGGTATGAATCCTCTTCTACATTCGAATTCCAGTTGAATCTATTACATTCACTTACGTACTAATACCCTCGGGAAAGGTATGCATCCTCTTCTATATTCGAATTCCAGTTGAATCCATTACATTCACTTACTTAGTAATACCCTCGGGAGAAGGTATTAATCCTCTTCTTCTCCTCCCAGCTGTGGTTAAATAGCAGGACAGACCAGGTTCTATAGCTTTGAATGGCAACTGGTCTCCCACGGAAAGAAATGGCAACCTACTGCGGGAAAAAATCTGCCTCGTCAGTCATGTATCGAAAGATAAATGTTCACCTAAGCGTATATCACGTATAGCACATAATTGACTGACATACGAAATATGTCAACTTATGTTCCTAAATTTATTTTTTTTATTTCAGTTGAATACTGCTTTCTTCCTTTCGTTCTAATTAAAGTGCATTTTAATCAGTTGTTAAACATTTGTTGCTAACTAGTATTTTACAAACTGCTATCATTACTAGAAAGCTTGATGAACAGCTCGTAAGCTTTTATTATGCATGATCGAATAAACGTTTTATTGCAGAGTCACGTTACTACTGAGTGAATGTCTGTTTGTATTTCAAACTGATTAATAAAATAGTTCTCGATGTATAATAAGAGAAATATAATATATATTAAGAATAAATATACATGTTTTTCCTCACTTAATGCACGATGCAATCTTTAGGTGCTGAGCGAAACTCACAGTGGTTCTACTGGTGAGGATATTGGTTGGTTGATTTTGTTTAGTGGCGCCACCTTCTACGGGTTATTTAATGAAGAAATTTTGTACATAATTTTATACTTTCATGGTTAAAAGTTATGTTTTTCGATATATAGTTTGTAGATCATAAAATGTATTGCGGGTAAGTTCACGATAAAATGTATTGTTGGTGATTGTTTAATAAAAAAAAAGTGCTGTTAATTTTACTATAAGAAATAAATATTTATAATTTTTAGTGTAGTACAGATTGCAATTTTGGTATAAAAATATTCTTGGTCATTTTACTATAAAAATTTACTGTTGATTTTTTTGTTTAAGGGTTTGATATGTGACCATAGCTGGTACCTTAACAGGTGCTACCGTCCCGGGTCTGATTGAACCTGGGAACAACAGCCGTTAAGAAATGGTTTCATGCTCCTGAAAACCTCCAACCTTCAGATCAGAGTCCTTGCTGCCGGATGGAGTTTATAGTCATACCCAGGACGAGGAAAATATGTATATTTATTATTATTACATATATATATATATATATATATATATATATATATATATATATATATATATATATATATATATATATATATATATATATGTGTGTGTGTATGTGTGTGTGTGTGTTTCGTTAAAAACAAGACACTAGGTTTAAGCTTTTTTATTTAATTTTTCTTGTGTTCTTATAAGTTTCTACTTTTCTGGTCATAAATTGTGTAGAAATTGTCCGAATGTTCTCTATGTCCGATCGCGTTTGGCTATAATATTAGGCATTATCATAGATGATTTTCATTTTGCTTTTAACTGAATGTATGGATATTTCTTTTTATGTATGTAACTAGAATTATAGGAATATTTTATTTTCTAAACACATTATAACTCTATAAGAACTTGTCAGTCGTTTTTAACGAAACTTGTATAAAAGAGGGATTACTGCCCAAATACACAATTATACATACATACATACATACATACATATGTATGTGTATGTAATTGTTTGTCTGACTTCCTACAGCGAGCGTTTGAACGAACTATAGGATTTTTTTTAAGATAAAATCAATTTGTATGGCATATCGTATCATAAATAGACAAGTAAATTTTACAATCATTAATGAGAAATTCATTTAAAATTTTTCCTTTCGTTTTTCTTTCTTTTTAATTATTTCGCACTCGTAGCACGACATTTCTTTTTCTTTTGAGTAAATGATAATATTTCAGAGCGTGTATTTAAGGCAAAATACATCGCAGAAAGATTCTTAGATATGTTATGGAAAATTTTCTTTTCTTATGTCTTCTATAGAATAATAGAAATGATTGTTGTTTTCAGAAGAAAAGGATTCATGCGATTTTAACAAAACAAGTTTATATTTTAGGTTGCGAAAGTTTGAATGAAAATAGTCGTTTATTTATTTCGAATATATATATATATATATATATATATATATATAAATTAAGTGCATGTGCTTTTCCAATTATTTAAATATATTGCTATTCCAATTATTTAAAATCCATTCTTTGGTTCACTCTGCTTCCTCCGAAAAAAATAATAAATTTTAACTAGTGCCGAAATAAAGTTGGAGGCACGACGGAGTAATCGATAGAGGCTCGGATTGAGGAATCGGAGAGCTCGAATTCCAATCGAATCACTTACGTGCTAATACCGTTCTACTCACCCTAGGATAGACCGGGTTCTATAGCATTGCATGGCAACTGGTTCACCACATAAAGAAATGGCAACCTACTGCGGGGAAAAAAATCTGCCACGTCAGTCATGTAATCGAAAGATACATGATCGCATAAGCGTTTATTACGCATGGTACTTACCTGACTGACTGAAATAAATTCTGCTTAATATTCTTCTTTAAAGTCATCTAATATATTATTCGTTGTATTATGAGACACGAATGAATTGAAATCTTAAGTTTTATCATCCCTATATAATATAATTTTCTATTTTAAATGGCTGACTCGAGCTCCCAAAGTTTGCAAAGAAGATAGCGTGCGACAAGACTTTTCAGTCGATCAAATATGGATTGGAATCTGACAGAATGATAAGATAAGGAATAAATAGGAAACGTTTACAAATCTAACACCTTTGCTTTAAGCAGAGAAAAACATGTTAGATGTGTAAAAGTTTCCTATCCATTCCTTATAATCTCATACGCCTTTGCGAAATGCACCTCGACGTGTTTTAATGGGCCGAAATTATGTGGAAGCCAGTGAGGATCGAACTCACTATTCGCTCATAATTGATCTATCCATGAAAGCCTGCTGACCATTACACAAAGTCAAAGTGTCCAACTAATTTTTTTAACGTATCTTTGATTTGAACCAGGTTAAAATACGCAGAAGCCAGTGAGGATTGAACTCACTATTCGCTTGCAATTTATCTATCCAAGCAAGCTTGCTGACCATTACCCCAGGTCGAAGTGTCCAAACGATTTTCTTAACGTATCTTTGATTTGAATCAGTATGCGGAAGCCAGTGAGTATTGAACTCACTGTTCAGTCGTAATTGATCTATCCAAGCAAGCTTCCACCACGTCGAAGTGCTCACTCGTCCTGCTGTCACGGCTATAATGGTTAGCAAGTTTAGCTAGCTAGGTAACTTACGACTGGGTCGTGATTTCGATCCTCACTGTGCGCTGTATACTTTCGGCCTTATGACGCATCTATGCCATGTTTAGTAAATTACTATACGTCTTTACGAAATTAAAATGCGTGTTGTCAAGGCTAATATACGTTATGAAGACGCCACGAAATGTTTGTTCCTAGTATTTACTTTATCAACTAACTAGAGTTATTTTCAAACCAATGTAGATATATAATAACATAAAATATGACCTGGTTTTGTGAGAAAGACATAGCACTGATTTTAGCTTTTTCTTCCATCATTATTTGCAGACAAACTCTCCAGGAAATGACGTAAGCTAATGATTCCTAGCAAATAGTAACTTCGTAAATCCTTGTCGTTGATAATCATTGCATTGCGTGTTGGGTGTGTCGTTAAACTTAATCTATACTGCAATATATCCTATCGAAATCACCAGAATGACGATGTTAATGAGAAAAACGCCTTCAGCGTCTTTACAGTCATGTATTTCCAGTAAATGGCATTTTTTCCCCTTAAAAATGTGTTAATCAGTAAAGATCAGAATAACGAATAAACCTCCAGGAAGTTTCTAACCTATCATTCCTGCAAGTTTACCATTTCGTGGCAAGTGCCTTAGGGATTAAACTATACATCTCATCCACCAAGAGTGAATGACATCACTGACAATAAATATAAAAGCAGCTTAAAACAATTTCATTTCATTATATGTATGATTTTATTTCATCGTATTATACTCATTATATTTGTATCCTCCATGTTTTTTTTTTTAGTTCTAATTATGTTCAGATATGTCGAAGAAATGTGTTGCTATGTCGTAGATAATTACTTTACTGCTACGTTACAATAGGGGAGTGACATAAATCTTATCTAGTATATGTTCCAACTTACACGGAAATCGCGTTACGAAGCATTGTAGGGACGGAACTCTATCGTAAGTCGAAGAATACTGTATTCCATGAAGCGTTGTTAGTTATTTATAATTTCTCACTTATATTTCATTTTATTTAGGCTGCTCTTACGGAATTTTACGATCACGTGTATGAAGCTCTCATCAGAAATAATTAAATACATTTGTCAAAATGATTATTTATTTTAACAAGTATTTACTTTCATTTTAAAATTTTAGTGAAGAAGTTGAGTCATAATTCCTCCTTTTCTAACGGAAAATCATTGGACAGGTTAAATACAAACGAGATATTTTTAAAGTTTAGTTGGTATTTCTTCTTACTCTAAACGTTATTTTGTGGTTAACCATATTTGAGTAAACGTCCTGTTTTTTTAACAGTATTGAATAGTAGTAAATAGTGTCGCATAAAAAATCAGTTGATTCGGTAGCATTTTTTATACTTGTTTTCGTTTTAATTTTATAAATTGAATAAGATAAAATGTAATATTTTATTTCATTCAGATGACAACAATAAAGAAAAGGGAAACTAAAACAAATGTTACGTTCCTAAATTTAATTAATTTTTTTTTTTTTTGCAGTGTAATATTCTTTGAAGCATTCCATGTAGAATGTAGTTTATTAATTCGTTGTCACAAGTTACATCTTTGTTTCTCTTCAAGAAGTATGCATGAAGTGATTGCATCCTTTTCGCTTTGATCGCCCATCTTTAGTTTTAGGGAAAACTAGACCCGGATGTAACGTAATCTCATGAATCCTAGTAGAAGGCGAAAGGTTGTCAATTAGTCATTTAGACACGAATCATGAATGAAGGACGCTGGATATTTTGAAAAAAAAAATCTTTAAATCAAATGATGAGATCTGACCTCTAAAATCTAAAAAATCTCTAAAAATAATCAATTAAAGATTATTAATAATAAATGTTGGCAATGATTAATCTCATAGGAAAGATAAATATCATTCGTAAATAAACAGCATAAATGATAATTTTGATAACATGTATATATATATACATATTAGGTTGGTGCAAAAATAATGACGTAATAATGTCGTTTTTTGACGTTAAAATATGTCAAAAAACGACATTATTACGTCATTATTTTTGCACCAACCTAATATATATATATATATATATATATATATATATATATATATATATATATCACTATATATATATATCACTATATATATATTTATATATGTGAGTATATATATATATATATATATATATATATATATATATATATATATATATATATATATATATATATATTGTGTATTTAGGCAGCATTTTTTCATTAATGCATATTTCATTAAATATTGTCGAATAAGCTTTTTAGCATTATCACTGGAACACGAAAGAAAAACACTATATTGATACATGTTTTATTGTTAATCCTGTCTAAGCTTTCGGTTTACATAAGCCATCATCAGAGATTACATGTCTATTACAAGCACATTATATAATTAAATCTATTATATACAAAGATGGTTTTTACTAACGGCTTTCCATACTTAACAGTTTTCTTCATTTTTACTCTCTTGTGGTCATGTGTGACGTCATAATATTATTTAATGAAACATCTATTAATATATATATATATATATATATATATATATATATATATATATATATATATTATAATTATTTTAAAAAAATATGATCCATTCGCTACATAAGATTTCTAGTTTCAAAACAAGAAATTATTTACCTAACGTGTTCTTTCGTATTTTTATACATATTTGCACACACACACACACACACACACACACACATAGTCACTTTCTCACAGAGGGACCGTCGCTTCCATCTGTCTGTTCTACAAATACTTTCATGGAAATTGCTCCGTCTCTTCTTCTCTAATAGCTTCATGTCTCGCACCTCTCGCCTATGGAACTCCCTTCCCTATTCCTGTTTCCCTGTGAGCTATAATCTCCAGCTATTCAAGTGTAATGTCAATCGACATCTCCAGTTGCCTTGATCTATCCACTACCCTCATCCTTTCTTCTATCACTCCTATCTGATCTTGCTCTAAATTTTCTAAAACCCCTTGTGTCCTAGTGGATTCCCGCCTTGCTTGGGGTGAAATGCTTAAAATATATATATATATATATATATATATATATATATATATATATATATATATATATATATATATAGAGAGAGAGAGAGAGAGAGAGAGAGAGAGTTTCTTATATGATTAACTAACGAGATCGTCCGTTGAAACTCCCCCATCTTCCCTCATAAGGGTTTCGGTTGCTCTTCAATTAGGAAAAAGATGGATCTTTACCGCAGTTTCCATCAGAATCGAAATAATTAGATCTTATCTATTGTCTAATATGATTTTTTTGGTGGGTGGAGGCATAATGCTATTGCGGATCAGAGCCGCGGATCTGGTGTTAGAATCTGGCATTGGCCATACCCAACATCCTAATAACTTAAACCTAGCTTGGGTGGCTTCCATGTTTTGATCACGGGTCCACACACAGTTTTGAATTCAGAATTATCTCCTAGACTTAAGATTAGTCTACCCTGTATTTAATCCACAGCTGGTTGGAAAGAGATAGATTCACACTTGTTGGGCGATGTTTGAGCGGTGGTGAATGTGCCAAACTCGACTTTAATTCGAACTCGGCTCTCCGATTAATACATGCCTTTCAATATCCAATACACCACCCGCACATTTTTCTTAAATGATGCGTTGTGAAATATTCCTTTCTCATTATTTATTTTACATATTTTCTGTTCTTGAGAATATAGAAGAAAAGCATCGTTAATCGTGTGAATAGAATTTATCCTAGTATGTAGATTCCCAGAGTTGATAATCTGTTTATATCTATCGTGAGCAGAAATTGTCTGTGATTCACGATATACCAGCTGTAAACTGCTTGAAAACTACCCTGGCATACTCGAAATAATGACATATTCTCAATATTCTGACCTCGAAGGGAAGATAAAATAATTATTAAGGAAAATATGACACAGTGTCGGGTTGAATCTACGACTTCATACGTCTACATATGGCTAGAGGTAACAATTACGCAGACTCCTCTGTGAATGTGTCAAGGCGACCAACAAATATATTGCAGTAATGCAATAGCAGAAGCCGGCAGGTTTTATTATCTCTAATCTGTGTCTCCGTCTTCGGGAAGAGTACGATTCATTTGTGGCTATGCCCACAGAGAGAAACACAGATTAACTAAAATATGATATACTGTGAAAAGAAAAAAACTTTGAGGTGTTCGGTCCCGGGGAATACTTGACGGCGCCTGCACCTCACTCATACCGAGCCCAATCGACGGTTGTGGGGCCTGGGTAATTTTTTTGTCCACGTTAAACCCGACATTGTATCACATCCCATCTCAGTGGGGAGACTAGGGTGGGTACCTAATATACTTGGCACATGCCGTGTAGGATTTATCATCTTCCAGTGGCCTCTTTTTGTATTCGGACTGAGTTGTGTGTCTGTCCGCGGACATAGACGCGATTGAGAAAAACAAAATACTGAGACGTGTCCGGTTCCGAGAAACAGCTGCCCGCAGCAGCACACACTTTATTGCACTACAGAAGAGGGATTGATAGTTATACAGATGCCAGCCCAACCGACGTTTGCGGGGGCTAAGCAGTTCTTGGCCCTGTGTGCTTTGCGCTCGAATTTCCCACAGTAAACCCGACAGAGCTACAGTTTCCTAGAAAATTTACTTCATATTTGTACTGTTTCTTGACTGTAGACAAGTACAAAATCACAAGTAAATATAAAGGGTATCTAAAAAAAAATTGGACATTTTGAGGCTTCCTCAGTAAATATTTCAAGCAACAAGAACCAACTATATCGAATTTAAAATAATTTTAAAAAAATTTTCTTTTTTAAAAGCTAAGCCTGAATGTCATTAGTAATACCAACGTGTTAATATGTAAAGAAAGAAAATTTACATTAGGTATACACTTTAAAAATATCTATAATTTTTTTTTAAACACCCTGAATATGCAGACGATACTACGGTTTCTGGGAGCCGCACCAAAAATCAAGTTGGGCAGTATTTGACATTGCTCGCACAGCTCAAAGACGTGAATATCCAGAGTTAAATGGTTTTCTATTGTACAATAACTTACAATAATGTACTGTTTTGTAATTATTAACAATGTTAGTAATGTTAACCGTGTGCAACATGCAGGGAAAAAGACCAGTGGTCCAAATCTACAGAGAAAATGCTCATCTCATTGAGGTAATTCGCCGGTCCGCTATTAGCATTTTTGAGCTTGCTGAATCTTGGTGCAGATTGTCGAGCTCCCTTTTCTACCTTCATGCTTCACGCTTGTCCGGTTATTAAATATATAATAACACTGTTCTGTCAGTAAGGCTTTTGTTAATTTCTAATCATCATTTTTGATCTCATTCTGTGTATTGATGTAGAAAATTAATTAAACCACTAATTATTTAATGTTTTTACCTAATTGATATAATGCCACTATGCTGAGAGTATCGCTTGTATTGATTTCTGAGCCAGAAAAAATTATTTCTGATTTTCAATTTTTAAAATTCCATAACAACGTCATAAACGTGAAAATAAAGCTTTAATTTTTTTAAAAATACACATCTAGTTATCCTCATGCAAATCAAATAAAAACATTATATTATACGAGGATAATTAAAAAATTAACCACTCTTCCCCCATAACATATCGTAAGTTCTGCGTCCTGCCTTCGGCTCATGCGTGCTTATAGGCGGAACTATTGCGGTCACGTGATCGATGTTTGAATTTGAACGCACCAGTTTTATTGCTGCTGTTACAGTGTAAACACTGATTGAAGGCAGAAAAGCTTTCTCTCGGATGATAAAGAGAGCGCTTTCTTTTTTGAGGGGTTAAAATTCAAAAGCCATTTCTTGCCCCTGTTAACAACAGAATATAGATTATTTTTGGCATCCGATGTCAATATGACATTATCGAAATACTATTAAGACAAGGGTAAGTAATTCTGGAGGCAATTTGGAGTAATGTATAGCGGATCGGATTGAGAAATCGGAGAGCCGAGTTTGTATTCCAGTCAGGTCCATTGAATTCACTTACGTGATAATATCCTTGGGAAAGTTAAAAATCCTCCTCCTCCTCCTCTTTTTCTCTCCCATTTTCTCTTTACCCTTTGAGTAAATAGCAGGACAGACCGGGTTCTATATCCTTGGATGTGTGCACGTATATGTGTGTGTGCGTGTCTGTGTTATAGTTGTGGTTGGGACGGTGTGTATGTGTACGGAGTACGGATTATATACTTGGCCAGCGTAAAGTTCATTTGCTGATTGAAATTATTTAGATTTTTACTCCTGGTTAAAATTCCCCTTCATCGATTCAATCTTGTGAGCCATGTGGCCCCCGGCTTAAGAAAGCAATGAAGTTATTTTATGAAAGGAGTGTAAACGGATTTTTGATGGGAGAAAGAAACAGAGAGAAAGTAATTACGAAAAATAAAAGTAGCTTATGTTAAAGATCAAAGGCAACATCTGTTAAAAAAAGTAAAAAGAAAACGATTGCTGGATGTTACCTGATGATCTACCGGCAGATACACTATTTTCCCGGCGAAATCAAGGAACATAAAAGAGAAATGTTGTTAGAATTGAACGCATGTTTCGTCAGCTCAGCTTGACTCATCCTCTGAGATTTGAGGCTTGTGAGGTCATTTGAAATCAAACTGAAATATGCCTGCATACTTTCATGGCTTGCCACATATACAAAGAGATGCTCGCGCCTATGAAGTTGCATCCGCAGGAACTTCATCGGTGTAGAATAAGTAAGTTTGAAGGAATGAAAGAAAGAAACAATGAATGAAAGAAAGAAAAAAGAACGAGTAATGAGAGGAAGAAAGATAAAGTAAGAAGAAATACAAAGAAAGATGGATTGAACAAAGAAAACCGATAGAAATAACGAAAGACAGAATGAAAGAAAGACAGAACGGAAGAAGATAGATAGATAGATAGATAGATAGATAGATAGATAGATAGAAATAAAAACATGGAGAGAAATGAGAAGAGAAAGAGAGAGATAAGTACAGGTGGGTTTAGAAAAGAAGGGAATGATATAGATAGATAGATAGATAGATAGATAGATAGATAGATAGATAGATAGATAGATAGATAGATAGATAGATAGATAGAAATGAGAAGAGAAGGAGAGAAATAAGTACAGGTGGGCTTAGATAAGAAGGGAATGAGATAGATAGATAGATAGATAGATAGATAGATAGATAGATAGATAGATAGATATCAGCATGAGAGTGTGTGTATACATGTGTGCATGTAAGTTGCTACCCAAAACTTCGGAGCTCTTAAGGTAGAAAATATTTTCTTGGAGAAAGCAAAATGACTTAAGGTTATGTTCTTATTTCATGGTAAGTGATGACGTGAGATATATAAAATATCCTGAAAGACACGGTAAATCCTGGGAAAATTGACAATTGTATAGAGGGATCACATTACGTAAATTTGTGGTAACCAACTTATATATGAGAAGAGAAGGAGAGAGATAAGTACAGGTGGGTTTAGATATGAAGGGAATGATAGAGATAGATAGATAGATAGATAGATAGATAGATAGATAGATAGATAGATAGATAGATAGATAGATAGACATGGAGAGAAATGAGAAGAGAAGGAGAGAGATAAGTACAGGTGGGTTTAGATAAGAAGGGAATGATATAGATAGATAGATAGATAGATAGATAGATAGATAGATAGATAGATAGATCATGAGCAGAATTAGATAGATCATGGGCAGTATGAGATAGATAGATAGATAGATAGATAGATAGATAGATAGATAGATAGATAGAAATGAGAAGAGAAGGAGAGAGATAAGTACAGGTGGGTTTAGATAAGAAGGAAATGAGATAGATAGATAGATAGATAGATAGATAGATAGATAGATAGATAGATAGAGAGAAGAGAAGGAGAGAGATAAGTACAGGTGGGTTTAGATAAGAAGGAAATGAGATAGATAGATAGATAGATAGATAGATAGATAGATAGATAGATAGATAGATAGATAGAAATAAAGAAAAAGTATAATAAAGACAGAAAGAAAGAATGAATTAAAAAAAGAAATGAGGTGGAAATTGATGCTGAGAAACAATATTTCGAAGAACAAGAAAAATAAAGAACATAGAAAGAATAAAAAAGAAGTAAAGAAGAAATAAAGAAGAAGAAAATGAAGATATCTGTAAGGGGCGAGTGAAAATGAGAATAAAATAAAGGGTAATAGAGAAAAAAAAGATCAAATTAAAAGTTCGCGGTAAAAGAAAGACGAAAAGAAAGGAAATAGGACGAAAAAAATTAAGGAACAGAAACAATTCAATAAAGGAAGAAGAAAAACAAACAGAAAATAAATAAAAGTAAATATTTGAAAAAAAAAAAAAAACGAAAGAAAAAGAGCAAAATAATAATAAAAAAAATATTGGAATAACCAAAGAAATAAAAGAAGTTTAATATTAGGTTGGTGCAAAAATAATGACGTAATAATGTCGTTTTTGACGTATTTTTTAACGTCAAAAAACGACATTGGTAAGTCATTATTTTTGCACCAACCTAATATAATGTAAAATATCAAATGAAGGAAAAGAAGGAAAAAGAAAATATAAGAAAACAAAGCAAAAAAAAAAGAAAAAAAAAAGAAAGAAAAAAAAAAGAAAGAAAAAAAAAAGAAAGAAAGGACATGTTAAAAGCAAAAGACTGAAAGGCAGGTTAATAAAATAGAAGAATATGAAGAAGAAAAGAACTAAGAAATTAACAAAGAACAAGAAACACAAGAAAAATAAAATTAAACAGACAATAGCAAAAAACGTACAAATGGAAGAAAGAACAAAGAAACGCGTAGAAAAAAGAAAAGAATTTCAAAGGGGGTGGGCAAAAAAAAAAAGAGAGAGAGAGAAAAGAAGTAAACTTAAAATAGAAAGATAATAAGATTAAAAGAAAATGGAAAAACAAAGAAAAAAACTAGTGAGAGAGAAAGGATGGTGAGAAAAAAGGAATGTGAAATAATAAACAGAAACGAAGTGGAAAAGAACTATGATCAAATAACAAATTAAATGAAGATCGATCGCAATTGCAAATCTCGTGACCTATTCAGGGTTGTAGCGGTAGCATATGTACTGTAATGTGGTGTTTCTTGGGCAAGATAGCCTGACGGAACCCCAACCCTCCCCAAGCCGATTTTGAATTCACAGTTTCCTTCTTGTAGAGTGGTTGCTTCCCAAGGTTATAGAACCCAGTCTGTCCTGCTATTTACTCCTAGCTCGGAGGAGAAGAGGATTCATACCTTTCCAAAGGGTATAGCACGTAAGTGATTGTAATGGTTACAAATGGAATTAGAACTCGGCTCTCCGATTTTTCAATAGGTTTTCATACTTTTCTCAAGGATACTTGCGCGTAAGTGAACATAATGAAGGCAACTGGAACTGGAACACAGTTCTTTAATTAACAATTCCGAGACATTTTCCATTACACAGTTCCAAGCACTTGCTATTCACAAGTGGTCACCCATCTAGATACAAAGCAGTTTCGAAGTTGTCTTAACTTCGGTGATCATACGAGAACCGGTGTTTGAAGGTGATGTGCACATAAGATTAAAACAACCAAAGCAGAACCAAATTTGAATTGGAGCAAATTATTTTGTCATCTCTTCTATTCGACATTGGGGGTCATTAATAGGATAACTTCAGGGTTTTATTGGGAAAACATCAAAGAGAGTAATTGGTTTGCTGACAAACTATCGCTGTAATCCAAACACAATGTTTCGCCATCTGCCGTAGTCTTTTAACAAGGAAAACTAGCCTTCCATTTCAGCATCATATTGTTAAACATGACGAATAATGGGATTTACACATCAACAGAAAATGAGAAATAATGTTTATTGCAAACTGAGAAAGAAGTGTCAACACTTAATCCAGAAATCCATTCACAGAATTTGCTTTCTCTCTGGTGTGGGGGGGGATATGAAACGTCTCACCCATTATGAACCACTGCAACATTGAAAACTCATCACAACAGATGTTTATTGCCAGGAACGTGATCAAATAAACGAAACACTATATCAAAAATGTCCACCTTTGGTAAACATGCAAGAGCAGAGATCTGCAAAACAAACTCAAGTAACATCATTAGGCTACAATGATACTAAGATGCAAATGCTTTCTGAGAAGGGTGAAAGAGAATGAGAAATCTTTACTGACGAGAAAGGGAAACAAAACAAAAACAGGATTCAAGTAGACAGACGATAGCGATTGGCGTTACATTTAAATTTATTAGGGACATAGCAGAGAAGCAAGAAACTGGAAAACAATAAGTGCGAGAGAAGTAACTATTAGAATAGCACTTCGGTTACATTTTCGCTATTTCAACAATATGACGATAACATCTAATTCCTTACCTCTTCCACACGCACCATATTTAAAACCTACAGATTTTCATATTTCTAACCCTAGAAAATTTACTAAATGGCAGAACGTTCAGAGAGAAATTGAAAATAAGACGCTTATCGGAGAAATAAATATATCAGATTTCTTTCGTATTGGAATTGAAAATTTCCCTATCAATTTAGCTGAAGACTTTGAATATGAATGCGATTACATCTTCGATAATTTACATTTGGTTTGGTTTGTTTTACGGCATATCAACCTAAATGGGTTATTTAATGTCGACAAGAATTTTATTATATATATGCTATTATTTTTTCCCCAAAATGTATTACTGGTAATGTTTTTTCTTCAAAAATTCATTGCTGGTATTAAAACATATTTTTAAACTTTCATAGTGTTTTGACCCCAGTTTGGGGCTTTACTATTTGCCCAAAGCTGGGACTCTAACAGGTGCTACCACCCCGGGCCAGAGTAGATCTGGGAACACCAGCAATTAAGAAGTGGTTACGCGCTCCTCAAATCCTCCTGAACAGAGGTCTTGCTGTTGGGTGTAGTTAATCGTCTTACCCAGGACAGGAATTATATTTAATTAAATTACACTTGAATTTCTTTTCTTACATATATATAACTCTACCATTCATCCATGATTAGAATATTGATGCCACATATGATCCGGATCCGCTATCTACCTTGAGTTTCTCGATAAGATCCCAAGAAGAATCAGCAATATTATTGGTCTTGATCTGTCAGCTCGGTTTCACTCACTTTCGCACCGCCTCTGTTTTTCTATAAATACTTTCATGATAATTGTTCGGATAAGCACTTCGCTAGGGTACCTAAACTTTTTTTTTAATTTAAGAGCAGTACTAGACTGGCGTCGAGATCTCATTAATTTACAGTTGCGCTGGCTAGATGTAGCCGTAGGCTTTATGCTAACGGGTTCTTTTCTGGTATTTCTCGCTTGTGGAACTTGCCCGCTTTTCCATACTTTCCAACCGAATTTAATCTTCAGAAATCTAAATGCAATGTCAATCGCTATCTACTGTTCTCCTGATGACACTTTTCCTTTTTCGTTTATTATGTGCTAATACCCTTGGGAAAGGTATGGATCCTCTTCTTTTCACCCCATCTATGGGTAAATGGCAGGACCGGGTTCTATAGCCTTGGATAGCAACCGGTCAACTGTAGAAAAATATGACAACCTATTGCTGGAAAAATCTGCCTCGTCAGTCATGTAAACAAAAAATGCATAACCACCTAAGCGTATATCCCGAATGGCACACAACTGACTGATTAATGTTTCTATTCCGAATTCTTCCAGACCCTGCAACCTTTTGTGTTTTAGTGGCTTTATTGCCTTGCATGGGGTGATAACAATTAAAAAAACGAAGTATTTCTGGTATAACGTATTTAATTTTCTAAAACTTTAATATTTAAATGAATTTAACTTATGTTTGTTTTATATCCTTTCTGATAAAACGTAATCATTTCCCGAACACGCTAATATTAACACCGATATAAAAAACGCCAGTATAATGATTAATTTAAGGGATTATTTAGCAATAATTTCGATTGATTGGTCTTACTTCATAATTATGTTATTAATATTATCAGGAGTTTGTTTTTAATTCGAAGATTTCTTTTGATTTCGTTTCCAAAAAGCTATCTTACTTTCCTATCAACCAAGAACGGCAAATCGGAAGGTGAAAGAAAATGTACATTGCTTTAGGATAAAACTGTTATCTTCTTTGCAGTTAGATTCTTTTACATGGCGTTTTTTTTTAATTTCTTCTCCGACAATCTATTTAATTCCACACCCCGCGCATTATTCTCTTTACAATAATTCTTTCTTCTGATCCTCGTTGTTGGATATTTCTCATGTTTCCAGGTTCGATACAATTTCTCTTCCTTCTATTTCTTTTCAGGCACTTCCAGCCTTTCATTTCATCTTTTCGTGTTCGTTCCGACTCTTCTTCTTCTTCTTCTTCTTCCTCCGGCTGTTTTTAGTTTTTAATTCTTCACCCGCCGAATCTAACGCCTTATCGAAAATCGATCGATATCAATCTTTTACACGTTCTCCATATCCCATTCAACCCGTCCGCCTGATTCCGAATCACAGCGCATGCGCGCATAATCGATAATCATTTGTGCTGTTTCTAGCTTTGATTCGATTTGATAACACCACTGCTAACAATAGTAAAAGCAACGGCAAAAAGATTACGACTACTGATTGCCGACGCAGTGGAATAGTTATATAAGCGTCAGTATTTGATGCTATTATCATGATTATCAATAACATTGTCCTTCGGATGTATTTCTATTTTCAAGGTCAGTTTCTTATTTATGTTCATAGCATTTGGTGACATGACCGTTTGCATAGTTCCTAATGAGCTACCATTCCAACTCCTACAAGTGTGTTCTTATATCTATTTTTGACTATTTAAAATCACTGTTTTTGTATCTTTCTTCACAAAGATGACATCGGCTCTCCTGTAGTGTGTCTTCAATCTTTATGATTTGCCCATTTATTTCCTGAAACCTAAATTAAATGAAGGTTTTGAGAGTTATTGAACATATTTCATTGAGAAACTTCTTATCGAAATATGTAAGCGCTGGTGATGGGAACATTCTTTTCTATCACTGATAGCGATAGCTTTCTAGGGAGATTTGTATCAGTATTCTTTTTTAGTAATTGCTTGTATCCCTAATATTAGCAGAATAATTGTGTCTAAAACCTACATTCTTGAAATTTCTTTCAAGGTCCTTATACTTTAGAAGATTGTTAAATTCTTTTACTGAAAAGTTGTTCTTCTTCTTCTTCTTCTTCTTCTGGTTATTATTATTATTATTATTATTATTATTATTATTATTATTATTAAACAAAATGATTGACGTAGCTATTATTTTTCAAAACTAACAGAAGAGGGTGTTATGAATAATCAAGGGTGGTCTCCCCTTGTTTTGTTACTCTCTTCTTTGAGAGAGCTATTTCTGTTTACTGGCACTTTAAAAGGATACTATACGCGAAACTTGTATTCCCAATTAAATAAAGCTTTCTTAAATCTGCAGAGAATAGGTCACCACCTCGATAATAAATTGTCGGCTCTCCATTACCATCTCTTGAGCTTTTTGAATCTTCTCGTCATTGGTGGAGGTTGACAGGATGTCCTGCTCCTTCCTGGTGCATCAGGCTTGTCCATCCATCCATTTTCTCCTATTGTATGATATTTACCAACTGTTTTAAGTATTAAACATGTTAGGGCTAGGGCCAGGGTTAAGAGTTAGGGGTCAGGGTTAGGACTTAGTTTTAGAATTGGAGTTAGATGTTAGGTATAAGTTTAGGGTTTAAAGGCAGTGAACACTGAACTACTTATATATTAAAATTCATTAATATTTTTTCATAAAAAAATCATCAGATAGTGATTTTAATGTTTGTAAAGTGATTTGATGTTATTTACCAAAAACAGTAAAGAGATCATCGTTTTTTCCTGAGCATTTTCCAGCAATTATGAGTGCATCGTCATTTACGATAAGTCGCAAATACCTCGGTAGATATCATACTATAGTAACACCGCTTATTGTGTATTAAACGTATTATCAACTTGCTTGGGGTGAGCAGATTTAAAATAAAAGCTTTAAAAAATATCATTTTTGTTTGTGGTGGAAACATATCTTACATGTACTTTTTAAAGTATTAAAAATATGTCTTCCTATTTTTAGCATGTAACGAAATAACATCTAACCCATGATTGGTGAGAGCAAATGGACATTACCTTCTACAATTACATCAATAAAAGACTAAAGTTATACTCACCGTCCCCAGGGTTAGAGCAATAAAAAATACAAGCCACCCGGATTTCAAAAAGAACGGTTTTGAAAGGGAAAATATCATTTGTTTCCTAGTTTCTATTGGATGCTTGTAGAATTCCATAATATTTTTGTAGGTAAGAATTGATTCAGAAACTGAAGAAAAAAATGCATAAAAGTAGTAAATATTTGTTCTAACCTTAAAAAAACTTAAACATTCTCATCTCGAATGGGAATAAGAAAACAAAATATAGAATCAGACTTCAACCAAACGCAAGAAATGAAAAGTTTTGTAATTTAAAAATAATCACAACCTCCATTATAAGAAAACCCTAAAGAGTCTTGTTTTTTTTTTTCTTAAGGAAAGTAAATAAACAAAACTACGAAAAACTATTTAATCTCTGTAAGACATGGCATCGATTTGTCTTGTGACAAAATAGATACAACATTTAAGATGAAATATTTTCTTTGTTTTCTTTACTGTTTCTAGACAAGGTTGGCAATGTAAGTAGCAATTGTTTTTCTGCTATTTAAGGGAAAACTCATGAAGTTGTTATAGGAGAGCAGTTTGTCGATGTGCCTTTTCACTCGTGCACCTCTTTGTTAACAATTATGACATAGAAAAGATTACTGCTACTCTATCTGAACAGAGAAATAAAGGAAGGGAGTGGGGGGTCAAACCTTTTCTAAAAGCAAGAGTAAAATGTGGATACTAGTAGACAAAGTCGAATTTTGCTAATTTCGTTTCTCCGTCAATTTATTTTTCTACGTCAGTTTCTGCATTTTGTCAATTTATTTTTAGGTCAATTTTTGCGACAATTTCTGAATTTTGCCAAATCATTTTTAGGTCAATTTCTGCGACAATTTCTGAAGTTTACCAAATCATTTTTAGGTCAATTTCTGCGACAATTTCTGAAGTTTGCCAAATCATTTTTGGGTCAATTTTTGCGACAATTTCTTCTTTAGGTCAATTTCTGTGTCAATGACATCACTGCTTCAGTGGGTTTTTGCATCAATTTCTGCGTTAATTTCGCCAATTTATTTTTTCTGCAATTTCTACGTCAACTTTATTTTCTCTGGCCATTTCTTTTTTAATTTCATAAATTATTTTCGAGTTCTGTTTCTGCGTCAATTTGTTTTGTTTTTTTCTTCAATTTCTGCGTTAATTTCGTCAATTTCTTCATTTTTTCAGTTTCTGTGTCAATTTTTTTTTCTGTGTCAATTTTTTTTTTCTGTGTCAATTTTCTTTTTCTGTGTCAATTTGATTTTTTCTTTCTTTTTTTTTTCAATTTCGTTATTAATTTCGTCAATTTCTTTTTCTGCAACCATTTCGAATCCGCTGTATTATTTTGTTTATTATTGTTTTCGTCTGTTTTAGCAAATATTAAATCCTCGTGTTGATCTAACAGTTAAGAGGTTTCTTTGATGAAGCCTTGTCATTATAATTTTCACTAATTATTCGTGTTATTTCATTTGATTTTAATTGCAACTTTAACACTAATATTTCACAATGGAATATTCCAATTCATAGTCTGTCTATATTTCTGAGATGAGGTATTATCTACAGTATTTACATTAGTCGGACTATTGTCCTCATCTTTGTCACCATATCAAGGTAAGGCTTCAAGAATACCAGAAAGCTGTAACGCGAGGGGAAGTAGAAAAATCAGGCGTGGCTGACCACATATGGAGAGAGAAGGCCCCCTGTGGGATCATGTTGAGATCATAGACAGGGAACAGGAACACCATTGGAAAATTCGTAAACTTAAGGAATCAGCACATATGCTAGGCCACAAAAATCTCCTAAGCCGACCAAGCATAGAAATAAATACAATATGGGAACCAGTAATAAGGAGTGCCAGAGAAAAGCAATGATAACAAAGTTGCAATATGAGCTCTGGTAAAAACATGAAATGATAACAGCAAAATTGCAATATGAGCACTGGTAAAAATGGTTGCTGAAAACATTAGGTTTATAATACGCAGAAATCCATACCCAGATGTCCTCAAGGACACATGGCACAGTGGATAAAGGTGTTGGTTAGATCCAGTGACAGGACCCAAAGAGTGTGAATACCCGGTTAGTGTGAGTTCAATACCCGGTGGAGAACTTTCAGAGGGAAAATTAGCAGGAGATAACTGACATTCATCAAACATGGCATGTGGAACTAGAACAGTCTATCGAAATAAAGGGTTCAGTTCGACATTCCAACCACCTGAAGAAGGCCGGAGCGTACAACGGCCGAAACGTTGTGACAAATATGGCGACAAAGATGAGGACAATATTCCTACTAAAGTAAATACTGTATTCCAATTCATGTTATCTTACAGATACTTGTAAAATCACTTATAGCCCTCTACAATTTAAAATGCTTATATTAATTCCTGATAACTAGCAATCACTTGATTTCTGATTCTCCCCGTATTTCTGCAGTAAATTCATTAGCATTTTATTCTCAACATAGATATTATAGCCTAATTTATTTTTCAGGAACACAGGCCTTAATTTCAGGCTCGCGATCATATTTTATTTCCTGGTATCCAAGACTTTGCGTTAACAAGTAATTCACAAAATATTTTAATGGATAACTGAATGACAAGGGTAAGAGGGTATGAATTTAAATTTCGCTGGAGTTTTATATTGTTTCTACGCTGTCCGTTGAATGATCGTAAAATTACAATCTGTGGTTTGAGTCAAAAATGCAAACGAAATGAGATCAAATAAAAATGGTCTATATTTATAAGTCATATTAGCGAGAGCGTCTCTTGATTTTGCCCCTTGGGCAGAATACAGCGGCTTCTCTGTTTTATGGGTTGGACGGTCCCTACTAACATCAATTATGTTTAGTTTGTATTTGTGTTTATTTTAAGTTTATTATTGGGTTCATTTCCCTCCCCTCTCATTTTATCATTATTAGAATTGTATATATATATCATCATTAGAATTTCTATGGTATGGGGCGCGTTTTTGGTAGGTCTCCCTTGAGAGCACTTGGTAATATGGTGGTTGAAGGATTGTTTGGTGATGGACGAGTTCTTTTGGTGAATAGGTAAAATGTAATGTACGAATGGGTCGCGAATCTGATTAGCTAGGTATTAGATAGTTAGTGTTGACCAGCCTCTACCCCTCCCCTTTATTGGCCTCGTGCCACAATTTGTACTTTTTGTACGAATAAATACCAGTCATATTTGAGACACGAGTTATGACCAAGACTCGTGGCGTATTGAGATTTCCAGATGGACGCCATGCATGGTTCCAAACGCATTAATCAGCTGTATGCAAACGCTTTTTCAGATCAAGGATTAAAAACGTCTTCAAGAAAATGAGGCTTGTAGCTCTGAGCGAGGGTCATCTTTCTCCGAACATTGTCGACTGGCGCTACAGAATCACAGAAATTTTCCACTCGAATCCGCTACAAAGTGTTGACCCCAATATGATTTGAACACGCACAGTGTTCAAATAATATTGGGGACACTGAAGGTAAGGATTATGGTATCGTTCACCAACTTAAATAAAGAGAGTTGCAGGAGATTCGTTAGTCGTCTGGAGGCCGTTGTTGAAGCTAATGGCGATTTTATTGAATTAATTTACTCTTAAGTATTTCAAGATAGTATTGTGTAATTTAAATAAATATATCTGTTAAAATGAGATGTTAGTGGTATTTGCAATTTTCCGTAATTTAAACGACAGTTTATCCATCACAACGTAAACTTATCAGCAAAAACGAAAAAAATATAAAAAAAAATACGAAACTAAAAGAAACTGTCAAAACAATGTACCCAAACACATATTATGGAAAAAAAATTTAAAACTTTAAAATGACAGTTTCCTCTTTCCTTATGTCTAGCTACATCAACGTAAGCTTCACTTTAGTCCTAAAGGACGAAGCGTGTGACATTAAAACAAATGTCCACTTTGTTTCTTAACGTTTCTTAACATTGTTCCCCCCACTTATATTATTTACATTATTCGGACTGTTATCCTCATCTCCATTGCCATATTCACAACGTTTCGGTCATATTAAGCTTTCAAAACGAGACCTGTATTTTTCCACTTGTTTTGTTGTAAGCTAAAAAAGGTTACTGAATAAGGAATAACCAAAACTGAGGTTGGAAATGAAATGATAATCTTTATAGCATCAACAAATTACAATACCCACCAGCGTCGTGTAGTAGGTAAACCACTGCTAGTGATGAATTACTTAGACAGCACATTACCCCCACATACAATAGTGTCGAACGTATTTATGAGGATTGGGGCATACCTATTAGTGTTCATAGGTACGGTATATAACAAGTTCCAATCTAACCCGTGGACGAAACAAAGGGTTCGGTTAGGGAAATTCCAATCACCTGAAGAAGGCCCGACCGTACAACAGCCGAAACATTGTGTATATGGCAATGAAGATGAGGATAACTGTCCAAATAATGTAACTATTACAAGTAATCATAATACCTCATCTCAGAGATATAGATAGATATTATTCTGGCCGTATAAGATATATATATATATATCGTCCGATTTACACACACCCCGGTCAATTGGGCAGGAGTTGAGGTTTATTCCATACCTCCTGTTTAGAATTAGGTTTCCGGTTCCTTCTAAAATCTAGTTCAACTCTATACTTCTAATATCTGTCTAAACTCTGGATCTTTATTTACTAATTCATCTATTTTGTTCCTCAATTGGTATAGATAGGTACACCTATCATCCGGTTCGTACAACTCCTCATTCTTTGGACAGGAGGATATGGTTATCCATTTTTTCCTGTTTAGGATTGGGATTCCTGTTAATTCTAAAGTCTTTTGTTTCTCTTTCACTTCCAGTAGCCCCCTTGGGTCTTCGTAGCATTATCGCTATGTTATGTAATATGATTAAAAAAATAATTTTCTCTTATAATCTGCCTGTGATATCACGGGTTGTCTAAACCTTTCTTAATTAACAATAACTATCTGATAGTTGCAATAAAAAATATGGAAGCCTAATAAAAAAAAACAAAAAAAACGAATACCTTAAAGTCTTTTATGTTGCTTTCTTTAATGCTAGTTTACGACGGATACCTAAAAATTCACCGAGAGGAAACACCTACAGGTCAGTCCTTAACAGATTGAAATATAGGTAAAAATGATAATAATTTTCTCAAATATAACGGGAGACGTAGCGTAAATAAAACTTATTCTCGACGTAAGCATTATCAGTTGGAGCGAAAGAAAAAATAGAAATCTCTTAAATGACAACAATGTATCATGGCGCCAAGGAAAAATAAAGAAAAAAATAAATTAAGACCACCCTTGAAAGTAAACCTAAAAACAGCAAAAATAGAAGGAAAAAATTAAAAATTCCTCCAAATCCTGGATCTATGAAAAACTGAAAACTGTAAGTAAATACTCTTGAATTGCAATGATTGCGAAATGATTATTCTACCCTCAGGCAGTTTCCTGAGATCCATTTAACGTCGAACGATATTTATAATACAGCATGCAAGCAGGGGAAAAAAATAACAGTCCTAGCCGCCTACTCATAGACACAGTTAATAAGTGTGTACACATTTGCTTACACATATGCATCATCGCGATGAAACCAAACTGTACAAGGTATGTAAAAGCTGGTAGGAACCTGGCATATACGCCTCTATTATGGCCACTCCGTTGAATTATTGTACAACGAGAGATGTTGTTTATTTCGGATTTAGCAATATTGCAGCTAAGCACATACGCTTCGCTTCATGTCCATTTTTCTCTCAATTTTCGCGATCTATATATCTTTCTTCCGTTTTTTCCTTCAATTTAGCCCCCTTTATATATACGGCACTGGTTAAGGATCCACTTTCTGAGAAATATTACAAGAATCTGAAGTGTTTATCAGGAAATCACAAGACCAAATCTACGAAGGTAAAAAGAGGTCATTTTGTAGCAACTATGTTTACCGGATTACGGCATAAGGCCAAATAGACTGAAAAAGGATTGTATTGCGCCAAACTTCCACTCTGAGAATGTTTAATTGTTAAGAAAATCTGCATTTGTGATTTAATTTTATTTTAATTAAGCGTAGATATGTAGAATATTACAACTGTCAATTTATGGAATGGACTCCCAAGAGGATGCTTTCCCGAGCTCTAAAATCTTAATCTCATCCAGTCTACCATCAGTCATTACAGACCACGGACAAACCACGTTGAAACACTGGTTATCATACGATCATTGATGATAAGCAACGTCAAGCCTGGTTAGTAGCGATATGGGTGACCGCTTGGAAATACCAGTTGCAGTAAGCTTCGATGTGCGGCTGGTGTAGAGGATAATAGCTCAGAATTTTTAATCGGAGATTCGAGTTCTAATTCCAGTTGGATTCGTTATGGGAAATATATGTATCCACCTCTTTCTCCCTATCTATGGGTTAATTAGTAAAATGTGTATCACTAAACCATTATTATATACCACACACCAAATTCTTAGTTTAAATAAAGATGTTTTTTTTGGGGGGCGGGGGTGGTAAATAGCCTGCATAACTTTTGAGAAGACGTAGAAAACGAATCAGCCAATCAATCAAACATTAAATATCTTACTAATACACCTCATATCTCCAAATATATACTTCTTACCTCTGCCATGTATACACTTACAACAACCTCATTCAGTAACCCTCTCCTCTGAGTAACTTTGGAGTCTGGCATTAGGACAACAAAAGCAAAGAGAGGTAGAAATATATTACTGCACTTGCCCTCTCAACGGGGATGATTGCTTGATTTTAAAACCAACAGTTAAGCCACTGACCTTTTAGGAAGACTTGAACACTGATTAAATGAGTAGGAAAAAATATTGAAAAAATACATATATATATATATATATATATATATATATATACACACACACACAGAGTCGGGGAAAAGACACTGAAAAATCTACGAAGAAATGGCTTGCTAAAAATAATGTAAGTATCCTGAAATGGACAAGTCAGTCCCCAATCGTGAATCCGTGGCGTTATTTGAACATTCAAAACCGACAGCTTTAATAAACATGCCGGATCAAAAGATTATAAGTGAAGATGAATGGAACAAAATACCAGCTAAAATTTTCAATAATTGAGAACGACAAGAAGAGGTTGGTTGCTGTAGAAGTGAATAGTGGCTATTCTACAAAATATTAAATGAAGATTATGTACGCTTTTTTTTATTGTACGAATTCTTTTTAGTCACATTAAAATGGATAAATTGAATTTATTTCGATTAAATCATTTTTTCTATTTTCTATGCTTATTTAGTTATTATGCATCACAGTACAGTGAACTATAAGAAAAGTATGTTCATCCATTAGATGGAAATACAATAAATCAAAAATTAGTATATATATATATATATATATATATATATATATGTATATATATATACACACACACATACATACATACATATATATATATATATATATATATATATATATATATATATATATATATATATATATGCCAGCGTGTGGCAATCTTGAATTCCGCTATTTATTACCAATTTTCGGATAATGTATAACAGAAATATATTTATTCGTTTAAATCTTTATACATCGTATATACAGTAATATATTCCTCTCTTTAATCTTTATTTAGTTTGGGTGAAGTTCATAAATATCTTACTCAGAAGTCCCCTAAACTATTCAGGCCGAATTGGTGTGGAGGGTAACACATGTATTGCAACTAAAGCCTATAGCGTATATTACAAGAGAGCCTCAAGGGGTGTATTCGTCTTCAGATATATTATAATTATTTTTTCTTTCTTCTATACTGGTTGACAAACGCAAGCCAATAGAGAGCAATAATTCTACTATTTAACCCGTAGTTTGAGTGGAGAAGAGAAGCATTCATAATAAATTTATTTGTTCGAAAGTGAATATAATAAACTGGACCCGGTTCGAACTAAGCATGTCGATTTCTGTTTTCCGTTCAACTATTCACACAGTCTACGTGATCATCGATTTAGAATTGATTACCCATTTCTGACACGTAATTTAAGAGTTATTTGAACAGAAGAATATTAAATGCCATGAATTCAGGTGTTAATCGTAAATGAAAAAGGCTAGTTATATGCTGTATCTATCTGTTCACATATCAATCGCGTGCCTCTGAAACACTCTGAAATGAATTTATTGCAAAATTAATCGACTACGTACTTACATATTAAAAATGCTTTTTTTTTTAAAAAATTACCAAGTGTTATAAGTCACTGTTAGTAGAATCTTAGAATTCTTTGGCTTTGGACTGAATCGATATAAGGCTTAATTGTCTGAAGAACGGATTCACATATATATAACGGATCGGCTGTAATCGAGGAAATTCCAATAAAGTGCTTTCCTCATAAATCCAATATCTGTCAAAGTGGCAATCACTACCTAAACTTGTATAGATGAGATCGATATCAGAGTTATTGAGATTGTATATCACAAACTGTAGATAATCTGATTCGGTTTGAATTAATAACCAAAGTACATATTGATTTCGTCTGTGGACCAGGAATAAACAAACAATATCTGAAGCAATATAATAATTTCTAAAGATTACTGACGACTTTTGAAAAAGAAAGCGATAATCATGGATATTAATTTGGAAAGTATTTCTGTAACAAATATTATGCATGAATATAAGATGAGACAATAATTATACATATAAATATAGGATATAAATATAGGATCAGGAACAGACAGGAAACGTTTATAAATCAAACACGATTCCCTTTTATGAAAGCTTCATCAGCGAATGAGATATAGAGAAAAAGAAACAAGCAGAAAAATCCTGGTATTTTTTTTTTAAATATTACGTTGTTTTTTTGTCTTTTTTTTTTTTGTTTTTGTTTTGTTTTTTTGTTTTTCGGGTCAAATTTAAAATAAAAAAAACAACGCAAAAAATTTTAAAATACCAGAATTGTTTCCCCTTTCTTTTTCTCCATATCGCATTCTTTGATGAAGCTTTAATAACAGCGAAATATGTTAGATTTATAAACGTTTCCTGTTTGTTGTTTATCCTACCATTCTGTCGGATTGATCTATATTCGAACCCAATTCCCAATTCATATAATCATTTATAATGTTAGGTAGATAATAGATTAATCTAAGATGTATCTTTTGACTTGGAACGACCGGTTTTGCTCACCAGGATAAGATAAATCTCTTTAATACATGAACATATATAACGACTATAATTAATCATATATTTTAAACGGTACTGGTAATATTATCTGTTTCTTTGTAAGGACCACTTGGGCATTCATTGACCGAATAGCTAGTGCTACTCTCGATTGAAATTTATAAAATCTTTCTATCAAAACAATCTGTAAGGAAAATGGGTTTCTGAAGTTCACTAAATATCATTGATCTTTCTACTACTGGAGGAAATTTCCTTCTCCAGCCATTCGTTTGAAGTCGTGAGGAACGTCAGCATCGCGATTGTCATTATTTTCCCTTCGAATTTCTAGTGCTGCCCTTTTTTGTATTTGCTGCTGTTGAACGTTTTCAAGCAATGTTGTAGCTGTTATTTGGCACAATATCTGCGATTCTGTATCACCAGTCCACAAGTTCGGAAGAAAAATGCTCACCTCTGACACATACAGAAGACATTTCTAACATTTGATATGAGAAAGCAATTGTATACAGTTTACAGTTTAAACCAGTGGTTTCCAAAGCGCTCGGCGCGCTTCATAGGGGAGGCGGAAGGAGATAGCAGTTGAGATGGAATTATTGAAAGACAATCAATATGATTTCAAAATTGAAAATATTATTATGTATAACTTGTATAAAAATGTATAAATATTTATTGATCGATTTTATCATTGTTGTATTTTTTAATCATATCAAGTGTTAAGAATAGGTCAATTAAGGTCCGCAATTTGGAGAAGAGAGTTATCAAAGAAAATGTTGCGAGTTTGAATCCGCGGTTATCTCCCTTTACGTATCTGGACCTTCTTTACCGTGGGATTGTTTGCGCCTTTTTAGTTCTGGATTTTCAGTTTTGAAACTATCAAAAACTAAAAAAAAAAAAGGAAAAAGCTTCTTTGTGTTGTTGAGATGAGAGACTTTTTAAAATCTCAAATTAGGTCTAATATAAAAAAGATTATATATCAAAAACAGTCTCATGACTTTCATTAAATTTGTGTACTTTAATAATATTATAAATTTTGTGTGTTACACATTATATTCAACGTACCGTAGTCATTGTTTTTTTTTATTTTTTATTTATAATGTACTTTTTATCTCATAAAATTTGGTGAGACACGAGGAAATTTTTATTCCGAAAATGCGGTCCAGATAAAAAAAAAAAATGGAAACCACTGGTTCAGAAACTCGTGAATGGGTTGCGCCTCACATATGAAATCGATAAGAAAGTTTACATCTGACGAGGCTCTTTAATACGTTACATAAATATTAATTATTGCTGTCAAATGAACTTTACATGTGTTATATAATGCGATTAAAAAAGCAGAGGCTTATCTTCAAACTTATTTTTGCGCTGATTCTTTCAATATCTATTATGTTTTGTAAAAATCTGATCGCCCTGAACAAGTTAGTCTCCAATAATTTACTGGTTGACGTGTTTTGTGAAACGTAAACGATATTTCTTATTGGTAATAACCTTGCAGAATTGTCTGGTGCTAATTTTCAATAAATCTTAGAATAGTGCGTGAAGTTGACCCAGCTGTTTTTTTTTTTTTTGTTTTTTTTTGTTTTTTTTTTTACTTGTGAAATCAATCAACTGCAGTACGTCGTTTCACAATCTCAGGGGGAAAACACATACTATGAAAATCGGTTGTTGCGTGAGGTTCCTGGAAATTACATAGAAGAGATTTTCTTTCTTTCTTGCTAGACACAGAAAAAAGAAGTATCAATTTTCGACAAGATATTCACTTGCGATGAAAATTATTTTATTTTCAGAATAAATTAGTATGAATATACTGACTGCCTCCTGGACAGCCATCAACAAACTATAAACTGAATTACCCTAGAGAAGAAAAATAATTCACAGTGTTAGCATTAAAAGTTTGTTTGTTACAAATTGAGGTTCTCGTGAATAATTGTTTTCTGCACATTAAAATAAACTTTTTTATACTATTTGCTTTCAGGGCGTAGATTATCATGACTTTCTACAGCTTAATTTCTTTTTTTACTCTCTGGGAATTACTTTGCCTTTTTAAGAAAGTTATTCATCGTTGCCTTCTCCATAGTTTGTTTTAGTTGGTTTTAAGGTATTCTAATGACAAAAGTACGCAGCTGTAGGCTTTAAGAAAGCTTTATTTAACTGAGAATACAAGGTTCGTGTATAGTGTCCTTTTATAGTCCCAGTAAACAGAAATAGCTCTCTCTCTAGAAATAGCAGAGTAGCAAAACAAGGGGAGATCGTTCTTGATTATTCATAACAGGTATATGAACTTCACTGGGTTATTTAATGCCGACAAGATGTTTATTGTTGGTAATATTTTTTTCAAAAATGTATTGCTGGTAATAATTTTTTACAAAAATGCATTACTGGTATGAAAACCTATTTTTACACTTTCAAAGTGTTTTGAACCCAGTTTTGGCGTTAACTATTTGCCCATAGCTGGGACTGTAACAGGTGCTACCACCCCGGGTCAGGTTGGGCCCGGGAACACCAGCAATTGAGAGGTGGTTCCACAAAACCTCCTGATCAGAGGCATTGCTGCTAGATGTAGTTTATCATTAAACCCAGGACCTGGATGTAATTTATCATCATATCCGGGTCGCCTCATTACCCCTCTGCAGGGGTGCAGTTGGCGTATTCTGAAGCCCTGGCCAACAGGACATTCTCTATTCTTTGGAATTCAGTGTTCCTACTCTTTGAAAGGTTGCCACTTAAGGATACCGTCCAGTCTAAACTGCTATTTAACCCTGAGCAGGTAATAGAGAAAATGGATTCATGCTTTTTTTAAAAAAAAAATCATTTTTGCATAAGTCTGACTAGGCCGGAATTTGTACTCAGCCCAACGATTTCAAAACTATCGTCGATAACCCCCGCGTTATCCGTAATGAAATATTAGTATATTTGAAAAAGGATTTTTTTAAATTTTTATTTTTTTCATTGTGATTAAATTTTACCCGATGGAGACAGGTACGTCAACTAGTATATGTTAGTTATAAACTCAGGAGTGTTATTGTGATTCCATTCTTAGAAAAATATTGATTTTTTCTCTGTCCTATTTTCAAGATGCAATTCAATAAAATATCGCTCAGAATTTGTACAAAACAGGTTTGAGCATACTTCCAATGCACTGTTACGTAATAAGTGTTTGAAAATAATGTTTGCAAATAATACTGATTGTGTGTTAAATTATCGATTACAGTAGAAGAAAAATCATTCACTAATAATATACGTGCGTGTGTATTGAGGTGAATATATCCTATTATAAAGGTGCATAATAGGCATTGGCGTATTGAACGCGCAATAGATTTTCAAAGAAATGTGTTGGAAAGATAAAAGTTTGAAATATAATTTCGAGTCAAACACCAGTAAAAGAGATTCCTACATTCAGTAGCCTGATCTGTTTTTACGGCTTATCAACCTTTTGTAGGTTATTTAAACCCGGAAAATGCTCTTGTGATTGCTTCCCATCCTATTCATATAAACTAACCCTTAACGCAAACCTCGACCTCGAATGGCTACGGGATTTTGTGCAGGGTGATCCTTACTGTAAAAAAAGAAATTTTTGAAGATAAAAGGTTTTTATTATAAAAGTTCTACTATTTAAACAATATTTAGGGGGAAAGAAGTGGATTCATATCTTTCCCAGTTGGCATTTTCCTCCTGCATTTATTATTAGGTTGGTGCAAAAATAATGACGTAATAATGTCGTTTTCTGACGTTAAAAAATACGTCAAAAAACAACATTATTACGTCATTATTTTTGCACCAACCTAATAACTTGTTTTCTACGGCTTATCAATCATCTGAAGGTTATTTAAAGACAGACAAATATTTATAGATTTAACAAATTTTTTAAGTTAATAATTATTTACTGACGCAAGTTCTAATTATTAGCCCATATCTGGAGGGACAGGGGTGGATACATATCTTTCTCAAGGGTTATTTACGCCTAAACGAATATAACGAACCCGACTGGAATTGGAACTAGGCTCCCCGATTTCTCATTCCGGGCCGTTGTCCAATACACCAACCGCACATCCAAAATAACAGTATCTGGTAATTACAAGTGGCCACCATTTCTAGGTACCGATTAGGCTGGACGTTGCTTAACTTCGGTGATCGTATGAGAACCGGAGTTTCATTGTGATATAGTCGTAAGACTCATTGAATTGAAAGTAAGCCTGTTCACAACTTAGACAAGAAATAAGGAGCAGATATTGAAAATAATGCGTTTTTAATGTCACAATATACAGTAACGATATATATATATATACACACACACACACACATATATATATATATATATATATATATATATATATATATATATATATATATATATATATATATATAAAGTGGACCCTGAGGTCATCACCGAGCGGTACAGTCTTCAGTCTAGAGAGAGAGAATCGGAGAGAGAGACAAATCGATAGGATGATTATTTTTAAACGTAATATTGTCAAATAAATTTAATTTTTTATCTTCTTTAATAATTTTCTCTTTTCAGTCGCTTTTCATTGCAAATTTCCAAAGACTGTCAGTCTGTTAATTAACCGCGCACCCTCACTACACACACACACACACACACACACACATATATATATATATATATATATATATATATATATATATATATATATACACACACATTTGTACAACACCTGATAGAAAAACAAGATAAAATATTCATATAAACATATGATCAAAACGCCATCGTTGTACCTCAAAACTACAACTCATAACATGTGTCCAAAATGCCCAACGCTTGCACACATGCACACATGCACCCGTCGGATCATTGACTGGCGGACCCTTTCAAACACTCACATACAGTAGCGAATGGTTTCGCAAGACTCCATGACACATTGATGAAGCGTCTCCGCATTATTCATGTCTGATGCATAAATCAATTGTTTTAGATTACCTCACAGATAAAATTTAAAGGACTGAGGTTGGTGTAACGTATAGGCGTTAGAAGCGGTTCTCACCTACCTATCCATTTTCTTGGTATATGTCAGTCAGTGAATCGCAAAAAAAATGTGACTAAAATGTGCTGGTGTCTTATCATGAATAAACTACACGCGTCTTCGTTTTAGCAAGGGTACATCCTCTATCAGTTTTCGAAGTGCATTCGAAGTAAAGTCCCTGTAGACAGCACTTATAAGACTTGCTGGAATAAAATATGAGCCTACCAGATAGTCACCTAAAGTTACGCATTTAATCGTAAACGGATGCTGCTGTCTAGCCTGCATTGTAACATGGGGAGTCGGATCCGCCACAAATGTTGGTTGTGTAAATTATTATTCCATCTCGTCCAAATATTTCCTCATCGGTAAATACGACTGAAGAGACAAAAAACGAATCGGCAGATTGTGCAATAAACCATTGGCAAATGTTCTCTCGTGGTTAGTAATCAGAAGGCGAAAGACCCTGCATACGTTGCAAATGATACGGTGATAGGGACGGCTCTTGAAGTATCCTCAATGCATTACAATGAGATGTAAGACATACTAGGCCCACTTGATGTGTGCTGATCATCTGTAGCATCTCCGAAAACCTTTAGAATTTGTTCTTGGTGGTCAGGCGTACGAGTGGATCTCTGTCTTCCTCGATCAGTTGTTTGTGGTGACATGGATCCTGTCTCAGCAAAGCGATGATAAACAGCATCAAGGCTTGGATGACTCGGTTGCTTTTGATCTGGAAATGCAATCTGATACAGCCGTGTAGCTACGCGTCCATTACTATTCGCGCGGGCGTATATAAAAATCATATGTGCCTGCTCACGATATGAATATCCTAACACTTCTCAGTTAACTTACTACTACACAGCTGAAACGTTGAAGATAGAGTAGCCCCAAATAAGCTGATCTACATGGCAACACAGCCCCATCTACCGTAAACTCTCATTATTCTTAATAACTCAAAAACGGATGATTGCGGATATATGTTTATCTGGACTTTCTTCCTTGTTTGGTGTGAGAAACAAGTTTGTAACAGTATTTTTGACACACTGTACATATATGAAGAGATAGGCTGATATATTCATTATCAGTGTTGTCAGTGTAGTCAACAAGTTATTGCTCTATAATTGTTCGATTTATGTTTCTTCGTATTGAATAATTAAAAAAGTTCGTGTTCGATTTTCTTTGTTTTTAATTTTCTAATTGGATACGAACATTTGCAAAGATCTATTGCTTCATGAGATAATGTATCTAAAGAGATGCTTACTGCGGCAGGGTAGTAAAATGTTTTATAACACCAAAGGTCTCTCTTTGAAGATATTCATTATTGTAGTCCAGAAGACATGAGTTTCTGGTTGTGTGTTTTCATAAGGGGAATTTGTCGAATTATGACTGTTAGCGTCAACTAAGACGCTGACGATTGGGATCCTGTCATGAACGTCATGTTCTTAAATGCATGACGGAATTATATTGACAGCTTCTTTTAAGTTCGTCTACGACACTAGAGCTCATGATTTAGCTCCTGATTTCTTCAACCTCTATGACAAACGCTTTACTGCTTTTTGTTGGAAAAACCTCTTCTGTAGTTGCTGATCTTAAGAACTCTGGTAAAACATCTGATCCCACGAATTACCGTCCTATCAATCTTATAGCGATTTGGGGGAAAAGTACAAAAGGATCTAATCAGCTCTGAATTAGTTAATTATATCAGTTCATGACGCCTTATTTCTAATAAAAAAAAACGTGGCTTTCTTTTCTCTGAATCAGGTTATCTGTTAACTATTATTACTGAATTTCTCTATCAGGACTCTATCTGTGTCTTTAGCCATCGCAAAGGCGTTTGGCATGGGTTGGCATGCTGACATTCTCCTTAAGGGCTCGCCCTGGGTATGACGATTAACTATATCCGCAAGGCAACTGATCGGAAGGTTTTTTGGAGCATGGAATCAAGTCTTAATAAATGTTATTCATAAGTCCACCCAGAGCCGGAGTGGTAGCACCTGTTAGTGTCCTAGCTTTGAGCAAATAGTGAACCTGAATTGGGGCCAAAACACTATGAAAGTATAAAAACACATTTTTGTAGTAGAAATTTCAATCAATACTTTTTAATACTAAAAACAAATAACAAATCTACCAAAAAATTTCGGCATACAGTGACACATAAGGAGTTGATATGCCGCCAAACAAATCAAACCAAACCAAATCCTCAAGGACTATAGCTGGATATTTGATTTAAGCTAATCAATCTTAAGAAATCGGACAAAGAGGTCCGTGTTGCATGACCATGGCTACTAGAAAAAAGAGGTCCGTGTTGCATGACAATGGCTGCTAGAAACAAAAAGGTCCTTGTTGCATGACCATGGCTGCTAGATAGTTTTACATTGAGAAAGGGATACCCCAGTGTTCTGTCATTTGATCTACATTGTTTCTTCTCTTCATCAACGAAATTCCCGATGACATGATAGCACAACTATTTACCCCAGTCTTAACAGTAAGTCCCATACGTTTGTCGAAGTAAAATTGGCAGCTGCTTTTGAAAAAAAAATACCTTGTTAACTTGGGCAAGAAATGACTTGTAAAGTTTAACTCCTTCAAAGCAAAACTCATTCAATCATTATTCTGCAATTACAAGTAGAATTCCCTTTTTGTAACTGATCAGCATTAAAACGTTATGTGTATCGATACATGTGTATGTTGTTGTATATGTATTTGCATATGTATACGCGTATATGTTTATATATATTTACGTAAATATGTATGTGGTGTGTATGCATATATGTTATCGCAGTACCTTGTTAGTCTTCCTTAATGAAATCTCTCTCTCTCTCTCTCTCTCTCTCTCTATATATATATATATATATATATATATATATATATATATATATATAATAAAAAGGCTTAAACACTAATATTCCATGGTCATAATTTATTCCATTGGAATCGTAAATACGATCCAATTCATCAGACCTAAAAATTCAAAAGCTTTTTGAATTTGTAGGTCTGATGAATTGGATCGTATTTACGATTCCAATGGAATAAATTATGACCCTGGAATATTAGTGTTTAAGCCTTTTTATTATATCCTTACTCTGTCCTGGACATTGAGTTCTACCTGGATTTTATCCTCTCGGAAATTTTTTTTTATTCTAAAATATACATGTGTATATATGCACCTGTGGATTTTGCATATATATGTATATTTACCACTAATATTATCTATATATATATATATATATATGTATATAGTGTGTGTGTGTATGTGGACTGTTGACTAATTACTTAATTCTCTTAATCTCGTAACTGTATAGTGACTTTATTGTCATCCTGTATTAGTTTATATATATATATATATATATATATATATATATATATATATATATATATATATAGAGAGAGAGAGAGAGAGAGAGAGAGAGAGAGCGAGAGAAAGAGAGAGAGATAGAGATATTTGGTATTTTATATTTATTATATTTATAACTAAACATAATATTTCTATCTCTAGTACCCCATGTTTTGTTTTTTTTTAAATCTTATAGCTGTGTCCGAAATTTCATATTTTATTCTCATGTATTTGAATATGTTAATCCGTTTATCTATCTGTAAAATGTCTATGGGGAATTTGTTTTTGGCATCAGTGTCTTTCTCTCTATCTCATTCTTTGTCTCTACTTCATTCTCTCTCTTTCTCTCTCTCTCTCCCCCTCTCTCTCTATATTTATCTATCTGTCTCTCTTTCTGTGTCTCTCTCTAAATATTTTGCAATATTTAACCCTGCCAAATATAAGATTAGCGAGTCAGAAGACAGCGTGATGTTGCGAGCAATAAAGCAGACTTCCTGAAAAATATTGTTCAATGTCCGCTAAGTGAGTCTAGCGAGGTTCTCTTTATTTTTTCAAAAAAAAAAACAAAAAAAAAAAAAAGATTTCGACCTTAGTAGCAAGCAGACTTCGAGCAGCTGCATACAATGCGAAATGTTTGAAATTCTTTGTTATTTCTCTGTTTGAGAAGCAAATTTTCTTTTCTTTTCTTTTTTTGCGACGATTCTGGCAGCAATTCATTTTTTCTTCTGAATTTCCATTGCCTTCGCAATGACATTTTCCTCGAATCAGTCAAGACACGTAAGAACGATATCTTTGGCGGGCAAATTTGTTTTTGTAACTTTTACTTTCAAAACCAGCTGTGTCTCGCGCCTTCAATTGAGTACAATTTCGCAAACGTTGTTTTATTGCCAAAAAATCTAGTTATTCAACATAACCTGTATTTGATACTATATACTCAAGGTCAGGTCAGGGATTAACAGATAGCACCTTCGACAAGTATTTCAGACTAATTTTCCCTGCTTCATTTAAGAGTTGTATTATACTCTTGTTGAAAAATCTAATAAAATTGATTTCTTTCTAATAAACAATCTTGTAGAATTTATATATTTCTTAAGACAATCAAAAAAAAGGTGTTAGTAAAATGCAATACTATCATCTCACTTTAAATATCGAATTATTAAGTGGTTATGTAATAACAAAACGTCTGTTTGATTGACGGTCGGAATATTAACCGTAACGCCACATAATGTATCTTTATCCTACAATGATGTTCCCGATGTAAAATGAACAGCAGCTATTCAAGATAGAGGATGACAGAGTAAAAAACACGGCTACAAGCAAGGAGATAATGCAAGGAGTCAGCGAAAGGGAACGATAAATAAAAGGCTTTAGAAACCCTAAACAGAAAACAAGAGATAAATCTCTACTCCTTTACAAAAGACTAAAGAAGAGTGCAAACCGGGCGATAGGCAAACCTATCTACTCTTACTGAGGGGAAAAAGGTAAATCAATAGAAAATAAACGCTTAGAATTTCATGCGGATAATTTAGAAGTATAAATTTGAAGTAGAGGTTAGAAGAACCAGAAACCCAATCCTAAAAGTAAATTTATGATTAATAAGAAAAAAAATACTCACTAACATATTAAGCATGAAATGAGTTTTGTTTTTCTCAATACGCCTCTTACGTTATATCAGATACTAGAAGTAGAGCCCGGCGTTGCCCCGAGATGCAACAGTAAGAGATAGATTAAGTATCGACCATCATAAAGACTGAAAAATAAAATTGACAAAGATTACTGTTTAAGGTTGACGAACACGAATGTCTTAATTAGTTTTTTTTTTTTTTTTACGAATTGGTCAAACCCAAACTCAAACAAAAACATTGTTTTCAATCGTTATGAGACTACCGATTGAATAGATTTTTATTATAAACAATTGTCTTGTAAATAGATATTTTTAATTCTGAATGTAAAAATAAAGAAAAAAGTGTGCATGACAGTAAGAAACACTACCTGCCAAAAAAAGTGAAGTTTTGTTGAAATCGGTTGAAAAATGTAAGAAATCCGATCACATATATAAACGAACACAAGCACAAACAACCACCCTGGGTTTAATAATAACTTGATAACTCGATATTAATAAGTATAATTCGATATGAGTTACCCCCCTTTCATTAATGCCTCTTAATCGTGTTTTCAAATTGATTTCGTGCAAAAAGAATTGTGTTTTTCCAATTTGTGGCGCTGTCAGAACCACTGCAAGGTAATTTTACGTAGTCCTGCGAAGTTTTGTTGAAATCGGTTGAAAAATGTAGGAAATCCGATGCAATATATAAACGTACAGACACAAAGACACACACACACAATCTGCGTTTTATAATAAGTAAGATGTAAAAGTATTACATGGTTTAATATTAGGAATTAATCAAAGTAAATGATGTACATACATGCATATATGTACGCTTATTATATATATATATATATATAAATATATATATGTGTGTGTGTGTGTGTGTGTGTGTGTGTGTGTGTGTGTGTTTGATTGAATAAATTACAGAACATACGCCTGCTAAATTTTAATTAGATCCATTCCTACTGACGAATAACCTTCCGTGTATTTGTGTTAAAGGATGAGAAAAATGTGGTATAGATGTTTAAATTTCTTTTATTTTCATTTATCAAATACTTTGGATCTTCTACCAGGATAATCTTCAGGGGTGCAAGTAGTACAAAACTATAAGTTCTACATCAGTATACGTATTTATACAAAGATATGCATTGTAATAACCGTAATTTTTTCATTATGTTTTTAAATGCGAAAACGAAATGCTGAGCGTTCAATAGAACGTTAAAAATTTATCCTCTATGGAATTTTTGGAGTCATGCGTGAATCTGTTCCTTTGCTCAATTATTTTATTCAACAATTCATGACTAAAAGAGAATTTGCTAAGTACACAAATGTATATATATATATATATATATATATATATATATATATATATAACAGATGGTGTTTCAGCACTTCCACATAGCCTTACCTAATTCAACTTGGGAGTTTACGGAGAATTCCTTTGTTCCAAAGTAAACTATTGTACTTGTGAAAGTGATTTATCTATGTCTATTCATATCAATATATATATATATATATATATATATATATATATATATATATATATATATATATATATATATATATATATATCCACACATTCATGCACACACACATATGCATATACAAGGTGGAGATAAACATACATAGGCAAATATATATATATATATATATAAAGTGTACATTTAAGTCAACACTCAGATGTTTAATTTTGTATGTACATACGCTCTATATATTTGTTTCATATATATATATATATATATATATATATATATATATATATATATAGAGAGAGAGAGAGAGAGAGAGAGAGAGATAGATAGATAGATAGATAGATAGATAGAGAGATAGATAGATATATATATAGGCAGGTATGTACGTAGTAGATAAGTACGAAAGTTTAAACTCTAAAGAGCGAAACAGATCTAAATTAAAAAATTAAAAGAGCAGTTCATTTTGCGATATTACATATCGTATTTAGAGACAGCCACCACACACACACACACACACACACACACACATATATATATATATATATATATATATATATATATATATATATATATATATATATATATAACAAATAAAATTTTGGCTGAGTATGTAATCGTTCATCAGCGACCTTGATCGCAAAATTAAATCTGGTATGGAGTACTTTAATTTAAAAAACACATAACCGCCTTTCCTAAAAGTGCTATCCCCCAGAAATACACTGGTCGATCGTTCATTTGCGGAAACTCAGTCTTCATTATATATAAATATAAATATATATATATATATATATATATATATATATAAGTTGGTTACCACAAATTTACGTAATGTGATCCCTTTATACAATTGTCAATTTTCCCAGGATTTACTGTGTCTTTCAGGATATTTTATATATCTCACGTCATCACTTACCAGGAAATAAGAACATAACCTTAAGTCATTTTGCTTTCTCCAAGAAAATATTTTCTACCTTAAGAGCTCCGAAGTTTTGGGTAGCAACTTACATGCACACATGTATACACACACTCTCATGCTGATATCTATCTATCTATCTATCTATCTATCTATCTATCTATCATTCCCTTCTTATCTAAGCCCACCTGTACTTATTTCTCTCCTTCTCTTCTCATTTCTCTCCCTGTTTTTATTTCTATCTATCTATCTATCTATCTATCTATCTATCTATCTATCTATCTATCTCATTCCCTTCTTATCTAAGCCTACCTGTACTTATCTCTCTCCTTCCCTTCTCATTTCTCTCCCTGTTTTTATTTCTTTCTATCTATCTATCTATCTATCTTTTCTCATTCTTGTTCCAGAATTTACTTTAATAATTTTCTTCTCTGGTTCCATTTTTTTCTTCTATACTTCATAGTTCGGTTCCTGTAAATATCTCACTCCTCCTTCTATCCTCTACATTCAATAAAACCAAATCAGGCAGTGAATAGCGTTCTGCTGCCATATATGGACTGGATCTGCTCCTTCCGGTCTCGATAGGTTCAAAGAGTGTCTTCCTGTCTTTGTGGGTGATCAGTTATTTTCCATCATTCTCACAGAAAAAACGTCGCAAGCCACTTCTTGTTCTATCACTATGTTCAGGGAAAGTGTTAAAACAAACTACATTCCTTATTGTCACGAGTTATAAACTTAACGGGTAAGACTCGCCATGCAGCGCACATGACATGTAAATTCGTGACATGTAAGTTCCACTCGAGAAGCGTCTTCGCAAGAACCGACACTTTTGGAACCGACTCGAATAAGGATCTTTCCCTGATCACTTCAATCTTAAACCTGTTCTTGTCCACAGTCAACTGTTATCTTCTCTACATATCCTCATAAACAGTGCCTCTTACTCTGTAACCCTCTACCTCGAGTGGCTCGAAGGCTTTGTATAGGGGAAACAACATTCTAAAAAATTAGAATACACCAGATATAGATTGCTGCACACTTGCAGAAACCTGCCAAACCCTAACCCTACCTGATAGTCTATTTGTCTGTCTGCCTGCTATTCTTTCAGCATGTTCACTAACAGTGTTTATGTATGTCTACCACGAGCTGCACTTATTTTTTTTAACGTTCATATTTGTTAGTTTAACAGGTTTTGTTAAGTTTTATTTCTTTGTCGTTGCGTCTGCGAGACAGTGAAATAATTTGTCTAAGCGTCTCCTCAGTGCTATGTTTTTTATAATTTATTTGTCTGCCATAACAAACGAACAGGGAAAGAATGAGAAGATGGAAGGAATAAGACACGGAGGAAAAGGAAACGAGACAGAAGTGATAAAATTTAAATTCTATTTAGCGTCTGTCGCTGCTGGCAAAATATTAAGTATTGTGGAAAAGGGAAGCCCTCAAAGAAACATTAGGTTGGCGCAAAAATAATGTCGTTTTCTCACATATGTTACTATGTGAGAAAACGATATTATTTTTGCACCAACCTAATAGCAAACTCCAGTGAGAAAGATATATATATATATATATATATATATATATATATAGAGAGAGAGAGAGAGAGAGAGAGAGAGAGAGAGAGACTTGTGCTCAACGACTGAAAAAGAAGTCAAAAGAACAAAGATAAAAAGAACCCAAAAAGTAAATGAGAAAAATAAAAATAAAAAAGAAAGCGAAGAAAACTAAATTTTACAAGAGTAAGAAAAGAAAAAGAAAAAATTGAAAACGAAGGAAAAAAGAAAAGAAAAGAAAAGAAAAGAAAAAGACGCGACACATAAAAAAATGTTAAGTTATGAGAAAAACGTAATGTCTGAAATGAAAAGGAAACTCCAGAGGAAGAGGCTGAGAATTAAAAACAGTAGATGAAAGAAGAGATAGAATAGGTAAAAAAAAGGAGAAAAAACTGCAACGAAAACAAATTAAAAATATAGCAAGTTATAGAACACACACAGACACACACACACACACACACACATATATATATATATATATATATATATATATATATATATATATATATATATATATATATATATATATTTTGGTTGGATTGATGTGAGTTTGTTACCCTGGGTTTCACGCTTTTGCGATCGTCAGACAAACTGATTAATTTTTTTTTAAAATTTTGGATTTATGTAGATTGCGTGTATATATATATATATATATATATATATATATATATATATATATATATATTGGGTTTATGTAGATTGCGTGAATATATATATATATATATATATATATATATATATATATATATATATATATATATATAATAAAAAGGCTTAAACACTAATATTGCATGGTCATAATTTATTCCATTGGAATCGTAAATACGATCCAATACATCAGACCTACAAATTCAAAAAGAAAACAGAAAAAACAACTCCGGAAATCAAAATAGAATTTAGAGAGAGAGTAAGTATGAGAGTGTAGGGCGCATGTTAAAGCTAAAGAGAGGGGTAACAGACGAGAGAAGGTGGGAGATAAAACCTTAACAGAGAGAAGTTTTAGAGCGGTGAGTTGGATCGTATTTACGATTCGAATGGAATAAATTATGACCATGGAATATTAGTGTTAAAGCCTTTTTATTATATCCTTACTCTGTCCTGGACATTGAGTTCTACCTGGATGCTATCCTCTTGGAATTTTTTATTAAAAAAATAGACATGTATGTGTATGCACCTATGTATATATATTTATATATTTTGCACATGTATGTGTATATTTACCACTAATATTAGCTATATATATATATATATATATATATATATATATATATATATATATATATATATATATATATATGATCTGAGAAAAGGGGAATAAAAACAGATGCATATTGAAAGAGTAAAGATTAACAGGTGCAAATGGAACGAACAGTTAAAAGAAATAAAAGGCAATTTTTAAAAATAAAAATAAATGAAGGGCAAAGTAAATAAAAGAAAGAGTAAGAAGCAAGATTTTGGGGGAAAAGTAAGAAAAAGAAAAACAAAGAAAAAGAAAAAGAAAGAAATTAAGAAAAAAAGATTAACGGGAAAGCGAGATGAAAGAGAAAAGAAGGAAACGACCAAGCAAACGACCAGGAAAGGAACTAAGAAAAGAGAGAAAATTAAACAAGAGAGAAAAAACAAAAAACAAAAAAAAAACGGGTAAATCAAAAAGAGAAGAAAAGAGAAAAAGAGGAAGAAAATGATAAAAGGAAAGAAATGTTAAAGAAAGCGAAAGATAAGAAAAAGAATTAAGAAAAGAGAAGAAAAAAAAAGACGAAAAAACAAGAAAAAAAATGAGTATTCCTCTGGAAATGTAGCGCAAAACAATGAAAAGAAAAAAAAGGCAAACTATAAAATGGCGACGAAAGCACAGAAAGCAAAAAACGAAAACAAAATACAAAAGGAAGAAAAGGAAAAAAGAGAGAAAGAAACAAAACGAAAGCGAAATAGAGGAAGAAATAAAAAAAAAATATCTATGAAAATGATAAAAAACAAAGAAGAAAGCAAAACACGAGTCTCAAAGATAGAAGAGGAGAAAGAAAGAATGCGGAAAGCAAAAGATGAGAAACCCAAAATAAATAAAATATAAAGAGATGGAAAGAAGAAAGCAAAATGGCAAAAATAAAAAAGACAGAAAACGGAAAGAGTGCATGAAAAAAATATAAAGAAAGCTAAAAATATGAAGGCAAAACGCCAAATATGAAATAAATACTTGCATAAATAAATAAATAGAGAAAGTACGAAATTTAAATGCATGAGCCAAGAAGAAGCATCGAATGAGAGTAAAATCCTGAACAAAACTAGGGTAAATGAGAAAGGAAAGAAAGAGAGATCAAAGGCCAATCAAATATGTATACGCAATAACAGCAGTTATAAAAAAAGACAAAAAAAAAACAAAACACGAACGATGCAAAGATGTTTAAGAAAAGAAAATAATTGAACTCCAAAATAAAAGATGGACGTTTGCATACCTCAATGCACTTAGAAAAAACATGGCTACAAATGCACGTCATAAAGAAAATCCAAACGACTAAATGAATTAAAAAAGGGAAACAAAGACAAGCAAAAGTAGCAAGAATACAAAATATAAAAGTCGACTTATACGTGACCTTAACAACAAAGAAATGTATAGAAAAAACGCAGGTGGAAAAGTCGGACCTTTTGACGTTTATTTTATTGAAACTTCTTTGTTTATTGCCAATATTAATCGAAAAAAAATCGTGTTATATCTTAATAGCTATTGTTGTACGATGCCTGAATTCTAATATGAATATACCGATATGAAGTCGTAACTTTCGGTAAATCTATTTGGGGCGCTTGCCTAAGTGAAAAGGAATAACAATGAGCGCAGACAGGAATTATCAATATTTATATTCTAGTTTCTATCCGTATTATGGCAAAAAGAAATATTTTTGGTATTTAAATAAAATGGAGAGAAAAACATTGAGAACACTATTAATGAGATATTACTCATACCGTTTTAAGGATGGTGACTATTGAAAAAAACCAGGATGTTTAATGATGATTTTTTTAAGGAAGACAGGCTTTCTCAGTTTACAAGATTGCAGAAAAATAATCTTTCCATGAATGTTTTTATCTTAACTTCAAGATGAGATTCTAAAATTTCTTATAATTCTACTCGACCCCTGCTTTAGTTCTCGAATTACCACGTACGTTACTTCCTGCAAGCATCTCATCAATAATGGACTATTTCGTTTTGATTGCATGAAAAGAGATATCAGATATATTAGAGACGCTGGTTGGTTTCAGAGAAAGAAAGAAGCAAACAAACAACCTCATAATACCTCATAAATAATGGAATATATTGTTTTCACCGTGAGGAAAGACAGAAAAGACATATCAGAGATGCTGATAAGATTCAGTGAGAAAAAAAAAGAAAAAAAGAAAGGAATGTCCTGATAATACCTCATCAATAATCGACTATTCCGTTTTGATCGTGAGAAAAGACGGAAAAGTCATATCAGAGATGCTGTTTGATTTCAGTGGGAGAAAGAAAGAAATGTCCTGATAATACCTCATAAATAATGGTCTATCGCGTTGAAAGGCGGAAAAGTCATGTCAGAGACGTATCATTGTGTAAAAGAAAGAAAGAAAGAAAGAAAGAAACAAACAAACAAACAAACAAACAAAATTCTGTCAGGATAGACGCGAAATTTTCACCCGGTACAACAACTTGATATTGAAATATACTGCACATGTTAAAACCATACAGCCAAAACATTAGAACAATTGTATTAAATAAGAGATTTTACAAGCATCCAAAAGAAAATGCATCTCTAAAAACATCGGTATATCATAAACAAATTCCTTGAAAATCGTTCGCAAAGAACAATTATCTCCACAATTTCTGTGTATACTAACTCTTGTTTTCACTCACTAAAAAGAGAAAATCGAAATAAAAGCCTTAACCGAAATACATTATCCGTTATTTCGTCATGTTATATAGAGATATTACTGCAGAAATACAAAATTATCTATCTATCTATCTATCCACACACACACATACACACACACACATACACGCACACACACACACACATATATATATATATATATATGTGTGTGTGTGTGTGTGTATGTGTGTGTGTGTGTTTATTGGAATGTGATCTTAATAATCAAATTAATGAAAAAAAGAACAAGATATAATTAAATTCCTCAATGTGCTACAGAGTGCTAGACATCCTGGCATTTATAAGCCTAAACAGCCATAGGCAAAAGCGTGCTTGCGGGAAAGTCGCAAAAATATTTTCTTTTTATCGGATCTTACACACGTACAAACATATATATATATATATATATATATATATATATATATATATATATAGATAGATAGATAGATAGATAGATACACCTAGTGAGTCAGACAAACCTACGTAGGTTTCACCTAAACGGATCGTCAGGGAAAGTATGGCTAACGAGGTAAAGAGAAACACATATTTATAGGCGATAATTAAAACCATACCACGTGACCGAAGAACCACAAACTAAGTAGATGGGGGTGGGGTAAAATTTATTCAATAAAAATGGGGAGGGTGGAGTAAAAAAAAATCTAAGGTGGAATATATATATATATATGTGTGTGTGTGTGTGTTCATTGTTTCATTTTTTACATAACGTCAATTAGCTTTTCGATGAGTTGTTTCTTGCCAACGTGTCACATCTCAGAAACAAGCGATAAAAGGTAATATCATTGTATGTATTTCATGAGATATCTATTATATTAGTTTTTGCTACCTGAATATTGTGTGATAATGTTTCGGGGCTTAATTTTTTTATACCCCCATCAGGTAATGTTCGGTAACTTTTCACGAAAATGAGTTACTTTTGAAAAGAGAAAACAATACGTTTGCTTATGAAATATATAAGAAGGAGGTTCGGATCCAGATTTTAAAATCTTATGGTCATGTCTCTTTTGACTAATCAAAAACAAATCAATGCTAAAGCAGAAAAGTTAAAAATAGATGTTAGATTTTCGGAGTTGGTATTTATACATGTCTTGGGAAACTGTCATATTAAGACGCGGAACCATACTTCTGGTGAAGAATATCCATTTAAGTTACGAAGAAATAATCAGAGAGATATGTATATCTCTAACATTGGGTTAATTTTTTTAAATTATCTTTATATATACTTTAGAACTATCTTAAAGGGGCCTCTGATATGATGAAATTATTTGAACCTAAAATACGATACTTTCTTATTCAATAGGCCTTAATACATGGCAATATAAAAGTTAAAAAAATCAAAGAATTAAATCAATATTATATGTGCCATTATATATAATAAAATAATGGACATATAATTGTAATACATATATTTTTTATGAAATAGCCATTAACTATATTTTAACGTAAACATTGTACAATGTCAACATATTACAGTTATTTCATTAAGTTGATTTAATAGATCATTATTTTTAGGAAATTTAATGATATGCAGATTTTCACGTAGACACAGGGGACATGGGGAATTTAAGAACTTACTAATTCTCGCTTCTTTTTTTTTAAATATTTTCCATTTACTGTGGGGATGTTATTGATTTCTTTTAAATAGCAACAATATTTAGATAGCGATGTTCGGTTACGGTACGTATTGTTGTCAAAGGAAGAAATATGTTGCTATCATCTTAATTTAAAAGAGTTTTTGTGCTTCCAACATAAAATTTCTTAACATCAGGTTTTTTAATAGATGAAATAGTGCATTGACATAAAACAGAATCAGTAAAACATTTATTTTCCAATTGCCACTTTATGTGATTTCTACAATTACATGATTTATTACAAAAATTATTGATTTCCGTATTATTTTTATTTAGGTTGAAATGTATATTTACAATTTTATTATGTATTTTTTATAATTTTTTTCTAGATTATCAGTACAACTATAATTTTTTCTTAAATGTTTATTACTCGGAAAATGTTTCTCAATCAAAGCAAGCAACTTTCGCACTAACTTACAGCCAACATTTGTAAATTGTTTTCATCCAGTAATTTCTTTTTATCAAAAGTTACGCAACATTGTCTGATGAATGGATAAATATTTTAAGTCCCGAAACATAGAAATTTCAGTGTCGCAATGTAAAATATTTTTAAATATAAATTTCATTATATATATATATATATATATATATATATATATATATATATATATATATATATGTATGTATGTATGTATGTATATACATGTTGTTATTATTAATAATAATAATATTTAGACGTTATTATAATGAACACTTCTTATTTGAAAAAGAGTCCCCATTCTTGTTTATCTATTAAACAATAATTAATACGTCCATCACCTTGCGTATACAAGAAATCTAAATAAAGAAAATGTGTCCCCCCCACATGGATCAAAACAGCCTCTCCCTTTGCAGTGGAAAGTCTCATATGATTTGACATGCTCGGCTGTGGATGTGACTCCTGCGTAGGTGCTTCAATGAACGCTTCAATCTTGACCTTTACAAGTCAAATTTTAATCGTAATTTCCATCTATATTCTCATGATTTGTATTTCCTACCACATGTTTACCTTCTGGGTATGACGATAAACTACATCCGGGAACAAGGCCTCCTATAGGGAGGATTTCAGGAGCGTGGAATCACATCTATGATCCGGAGTGGTAGCACCTGTTAAGGTCCAAACTATGGGCAAATATTTCACCCCAAAAATGGGGTGAAAACTATGAAAGTGTAAAAATAGTCTTTTCAGTAAAAATACGAGCAATACATTTTTGAGGGAACAAATTATTACCAGCAATACTGTTATGAAAATAAAATATTACCAGCAAAATATATTTGACGCTCGAGAAAACCATCTTTACAAAAATACGTCAATGAAACCTAATCTACAAAGTAATTTCTTACAAAGAATACATATTCTATTCATACGAACGTATACTCAAAAATTTTCCAGGATTAAATAACTCATTGAATTTGGTATGCTGTAAAATAAAATAAACCAACCGTAAACACACCTACTAAATTTTCTCCCATGAAATATTTCATTTACTGATGAAATCTAAATAAAACATTGTAAATTCATAAACGTGTCCCACTTTTTTCTTTAGCCTACCATACATATTTGATCCCCATTACACACACACACGCACACGCACACGCACACGTACACACACACACACACACACATATATATATATATATATATATATATATATATATATATATATGGGGATTTAATAGGGCGGTTAATTAAATTTAATAGAAAAAAAACAAAATTGTAATAATATTGTTAATACGATTAATAATATATATATATATATATATATATATATATATATATATATATATATATATATATATATATATATATATATATATATTAGTATTCCTTTGATTAAATGAAAGGATTATATATATATATATATATATATATATATATATATATATATATATATATATATATATATATATGGGGATTTAATAGGCCGGTTAATTAAATTTAATAGAAAAAACAAAACAAAATTGTAATAATATTGTTAATACGATTAATAATATATATATATTATATTAGTATTCCTTTTGATTAAATGAAAGGATTATATATATATATATATATATATATATATATATATATATATATATATATATATATATATATGATTTATACAAATTTTGTCACTTAGTTAATGATGTCTGTGGGTGATAGGATAATGAAGATAAGTAAAGTTTAAATATTTATCATGTTTCACTTTTTATTTTCTGGTGAAGCTTAAATTAAAATCGAAACATGTTAAATACATAAATGTTGCCCATCTTTCCTTTTCTTTTCATTCTGTCAGATACTAATCCATATTTTAACCCGATTCATATACATAAATGTGTGAGTGTGTGTGCGTGCATGTGCCTGTGTGTGTATGTATGTGTGTGCGTAGGATTATTGCGAATATACAATTTATTACTGATTATCAGCATCTCAACTTCTAGTTCAGTTCACTCGTCAGGAGGTTTCAAAAATTGACCGCAATTTTTCCAATTTTCAGCTTTGTAGGCTAGAAATTTGCGAGCAGTCCTTTGAATTTCGAAAGAGCGACTTGCGTTTCAATGGTTAAATCTTTACTTTCCTTTCATTTCCGTATAATCTTAATTTCACTGTTTACATTATTCGGACTACTTTCCTCATCTTTGTCGCCATATTTATTACAACCTTTCGGCTTCTGTACGCTCCGGCCTTCTTAAGGTGGTTGGGATGTTGAACTGAACCCTTTATTTCGTTCACTGGGGCTGACTGTTCTAGTTCCACGTGCCATGTTTAATGGATGTCAGTTATCAGTTATCTCCTGTTAAATCCCCTCTCAAAGTTCTCCACTGACTTAACCGGGTATTGAACTCACACTCTTTGGACCATGTCACTGGATCGAACTAACGTGGCAGGACCCAAAGAGTGTGGATAAAGGCGTTAGTTAAATCCAGTGACAGGACCCAAAGAGTGTGAGTTCAATACATGGTTAAGGCAGTAGAGAACTTGGAGAGGGAAAATTAACAGGCGATAACTGATAACTGACATCCATTAAACATGACACGTGGAACTAGAACAGTCTACCCCAGTGAGCGAAATAAAGGGTTCAGTTCGACATTCCAACCACCTGAATAAGGCCGGATCGTATAACGGCCGAAACGTTGTAATGAATATGGCGAAAAATTTGAGGAGAAGAGTCTGAATAATATAAATAGTGTACATAATATCTCATCTCAGAAATATAGACAGAATCTTAATTTCCTACCATATTTTTTTCCATTCGAATCACATTTATCATTTACGTCATTGTATTATTTTAATTTTGGCTGTAGTGCGAAGCTCGAACCCTGTGTTGTGCGAAATTAATTATCAAAATGAACTGATGTGCTAAAAGATTATGGCAACCTGTTGAATATCAATAATACGCCTACCATATTTAACCGGGCGCCGGCAAGTGAGTAGATGTAAAGTACAATTCCTGCGGAATTCTAGCACCCGCGTTCATTATGTTTCAGAACACACGAAAAAATTGCAGAGGGAAAAACGTGATACTGAATTTGTAACAAAAAGAGCAACTTGGCTGCTGGCTGCTGGCTGCAGACAACAAACATACGACGGATTCAGTCTGTGAACAAAACCTTCTGAACACGAACAGAGATGCACGGACCTGAACTCTACGGGACGTGCACGAAGAAAGGCGATTAGGTTTCAAGGTGTTTTTTCGCTATTTTCTGTTTGCTTATCCGTTACTATAAATGACAGAATCAGTCTCTTTACTTACGATCTCTGAACCTGTAGAATGCTGCGGAATCTATGGTTCAAAATCTGCTGTGAATATCAAGTTAGATCCTCGGCGCATGCATAAATTCGATATTAAATAACTTCGTAAGGGTTTTCATGTGGCAAAATCAATAATCCAACCAACCACGAATGCAGTAGAAAGACATAAATCAGTATATATATATATATATATATATATATATATATATATATATATATATATATATATTAATATTTATATAAAAATATGTTTCCTTCGCTACATAAGAGTTCTCATGTTTCAAAAACGATTGCCGAAACCATCAATACCCAACACCTTGATTCAACTTAATTTCAATAATAATATAGATGGTTTCGGCTCTCGTTTTTGAAACATGAGAACTCTTATATAGCGAAGTAATCATATTTTTATAAAAAAATATTATAAGCTCTACTTCTGTTTGAAGCACTGTCTTCTTAAAAATAAAACAAAAATACTAATACTCCTGATTATTTACCTGACGTATTCCTTCCTATATATATATATATATATATATATAAATATATATATATATATATATTACAATGAATCATTCATACAAAAAGCAGATTAGTAAAGTTAATGATATAAAATGGCGAAATCCTTTCGCAAACAAAATTTTAAAGTTGCATTAACCTATGAATCACTCGATCATTGTTATGATCCTTATTTTTAATAACTATTAGCTATATAAGGTCTTTTTTAATATGCAAGTACTTTCAACTGTACATTCAGTCATCCTCAGGCATCGAAATTATTTTGTTTTAGTAAAATCCAGGTAGCATTTAAAATTTTTTGAAAGAATATTTTTGAATGAATCTAGCCAGATTCTTTTTCTTTTTTTCTCTCCATCACCTTTGTCCCTGAAACTTCCTGCGTCTCTCGTTTTGTGCGCATGTGTAGACGTGGCAACATCAACCAAGCTCAGTCCGATGAAATCCTGACGGATGAAACACGTCACAAAAATAATTTCCAGTTTGTCATATTCTTCTAAACACATACACACACACACATACATAAGACCAACATTTTTGTCATCCTAAACAAATTGGATTACAACAAAAAACTTGACCACATACTCCATGATCACATAACGTTTAGAAAACATAACAAGAACCCGACCAACCAACTAAAGTCAAATGTTAATAAACTTATTAATGCTTATAATGCTGAACAGAACTCCTTAAAATTCCCTAAAATTGTTGGTGATTATAGACCTGGCTACATATACGGTACTATAAAAACACATAAACTTATCCTCTCCGTCCTATCATATCGCAAATTCCAACTCCTGTATATGATCTAACAAAATACATTAACCAACTTATTACTCCCTATCATCCAAGTAAATATAGTGTTAAGTAGTCATTAGAAGTAATCCAAATCTTAAAAAGTGAAAAACCCAACAACGAAACCATAGCTTCACTGGATGTTGAAAACTTGTCTACCAATGTCCCTGTTAGTGAAACTATTGACATATATATATATATATATATATATATATATATATATATATATATATATATATATATATATATATATATATATATTGAGAGAGAGAGAAAGAGAGCGAGAGAGACAGATAGATACCCGGTGCAACGGAAACTTATAGATTATACAAATCATGTAACAGCATAATTGCCCATCCCACAAAATGTTTAATACCTAAAAACCACTAAACCATTTGTGTTTCCTTTTCCAGGTTTTTAGATAAGACGTTTAGCCATCTTGATACCATTTGTTGTAAGAAATTCTAAAAAACTTTTTAGTTATTCAGCTAGAAAGAGAATAGGTTAAAATTGATTTTTGCCACTCGCACTATCTTTACAAATGAACAATGGTGAGAGAATAAAGATCATTCAAGACTTCAATAATTCTACCAGTATTTATAATTTGGCTTCCATCTTAAAAGTCTACGAAAGAATCATCAAGATAACAGTGATAAAATATAGTTCTATGATCTTTACAAATGAACAATGGTGAGAGAATAAAGATCATTCAAGACTTCAATAATTCTACAGTATTTATAATTTGGCTTCCATCTTAAAAGTCTACGAAAGAATCATCAAGATAACAGTGATAAAATATAGTTCTATGCTATGCTATATTTATGGGTTAAAGTGCGCAATATCAGGGATAGAGGGGAAAGTCTGTTTTATCCAAAACTCATGGTTTGACGATTTTGTTAAACATGAAACAAACTGTCGTCTCTGGATGTTGAGTTCTATGTGCAAATCTCTCTCTCTCTCTCTCTCTCTCTTTATATTAAATAATATATATATATATGGTGAATGCTAGTATTTTCAGTAGATACTCATAGTTTTAAACAAGGTTTATTTCGTTTACGGGCCTGCGCTTTCGAAAAATATATATATATATATAAATAAAATGTGAACACCAGAAGTACCGGATTCGAACCTGCAACCCTCTCTGCAGAAGAAACTGCCATCTGCTCCAGGGTACTTTGCCCGCTTAGCTACGGAGAGCTTCACTGCCGCACTATATTGGATATCTATAGGAGGCATTTTTTTATTTATGCACTTTTTAAAAACCTATGGAAGTTATTGTTGCCATATGTAATTTGTAATATTTTTAATATTCTCTAATAACATTTATGATTTCCGGTTGGAATTTGTAAATAAGACTTCCTATGTCTAAGCACTTTCGGCTAACACAAACATTTTGAAAGGTTTTAATTGCGAAACACGATCAAAGCCAACAAGCGAAACGTGCTATTTCAAGATATTAAACTGACAACAAACAAATTAACTCTTTGAAAATAACTGGTGTCAAACGAAAGTGCTGACATGTGAGGTTGTAAATTGAAATATCCACCGGAAGTAAAAAAGAAAAATCATTATGAAAATGTAAAGAAATTGTTGTTGTTTTTACAAAAACGTATATATAACTGCATACATACATAATTTCTTTTTGAATTTATAGGTCTGATGAATTGGATCATAACTACGATTCCAATGTAATAAATAATAACCATGGAATATTAGTGTTTGAGCCTTTTATATTATATTTTTTACTCTGTCCTGGACATTGAGTTTTACCTGGATTCTATTTTCTTGGAATATATATATATATATATATATATATATATATATATATATATATATATATATATATATATATATAAGTGCGCACATATTACAAATTACATATGTCAACAATAACTTCCATAGGTTTTTAAAAAGTGCATAAATAAAAAATGCCTCCTATAGATATCCAATATAGTGCAGCAGTGAAGCTCTCCGTAGCTAAGCGGTCAAAGCACCCTGGAACAGATGGCAGTTTCTTCTGCAAAGAGGGCTGCAGGTTCGAATCCAGTCGTTCTGGTGCGCACATTTTATATACATATAATCTCTTCATCACCGAGGTCCAGTAGAACAGTTGGTATGATGTTTCCTTGACAACTTAACTGTAGGGGTTTCAATTCTCGGTAGTGGATGCGCACTGCTGATGAGTCCCAGATATAGGACGAAACGGCAGTCCAGTGCTTTCTGCATTCTGTTGAGATTTCTATCATGCTCGATGTATTACTTAAATATAATTATCAAATCCTCCTAATAATTTCTATTATATATATATATATACTGACCACTAATATTATCAATATGTGCGTGCGTGATAAGATAAGGAACAAATAGTTATATTTAAATTCAGAAATGTTTTCTAGTTTGTTCTTTTACTATCATTCTATCAGATTTTAATCTACTAATTCATATTTGATCCAAAATCATACGTAAACCCTCCCAAAAAAAACAAAAAAAACAAAAAAAACACATAACACTGGAGTTTTGTAGACCAACCATTTTGCAATTGTTCCGTCCACTCGTCAGGAGGTTTTCTCATTTTTCTTTATATAATCAAGACTTTGGCGGCCACGCCTTGAATTTCGAAGTATTGACTTGAATTTTTCACAACTATTTTACTAGCTCTTTTCCTTTTCTCTGTACCACGTGGACTTTCTCTATCTGAAGATTGTTATCATATAATCATTAATAATAATAATAATAATAATAATAATAATAATCCACTACAAAATAAATTTTTCTTTTACATTTAGAACTTTTTGCCTAATCTAACTTGAATAAAGATAATCTTGCGGAGATATACCGGATTTAAAATTTTACTTTACCACTCTCTAAAAATAAAAGTCCAGCCCTAAGTGATTAAGTACTTTCAGTATCTTAGCTTTGTAGGAGTTAATTAAAAAAAATGTTTTATTTTATTCTTGGTAGGTATTATATTTGTTGTGGTCGACGAGAGAATTTTTTTTTCTCCGTGTGAGTTCGATATCCTCGTCGCCAAGTTGTTGTGGATTCCGGGTTTAAATCCGGTGTCAATAAATAACAAATGCCAGGAATGAATATAGGAAAATAATGTATTAACGTAATAATACAAACTGGTAATGCAGGTTAGTAGTTCCAGGAATACGTGTTAGTAGCAAAATATATGTACAGTCTTTGATATTGAAGTATCGCTGTATGACTTCTGACTGAGTCTACGTGCTCGTTCACTGTGACTCCTACAACGCTGTTACCTCACCCTCACTCTTCCAGTTACCTACAACCTTTTACTCTGTCACTCTCGATTCGACGGTCTTGCTCTGTTCTCCTCTCGTCTCGCTCTTGTAGTAGTATATGTATATACTGGGTGAATTCATTTGTATAAAAAGAGGTGGACCCCTCAACAATATTTTTGGGAGGCATTATATATCACAAATTCATTTGGCTAAGTCCTTTCTACGTCAGGTATTCAATAATGCTCACTTTCTTCGTCGATATTTGGGATTATTATCATCCATTTTCAAGTTTTAACATTAATACTTTTTAAAGATAACATATGGTAAATGCTACTCAATTATTTTGGTGACATGATGTCTGAAATAATATTTGATGTTAGTTCACGCTCATGAAAATATGTTAGAGTAGACGATTTGCCAAAAATAAATCGTGTGAATTCTCTTTTATTCCTCTGTGTTACGATGATAAGAAAGAAGAAATTGTCAGCGGGATATTAATTAACACTTGGAATAAAGCAAAGAAAGGAAGACAGACTGAGAGAGAGAAAGAAAGAGGGGATAGATACACTCATCTGGGAGCAAGATCGAAAACACTCATTTTCAAAGAAAAATTGTAGTACTCATACACACGTATGACTGACCAACAATCCTCTCCCTACATTTGACGCTTTTCGACCTTTTCGTTTTACACGTTCTGAAGTAAGTGATTGTTACTGTGGTACAGAAAATAATAGGGAGTAGTTTGATTATTGTACGCATTTCGATATTATTTTTACTATTCGTCCGGTATTTTTTAATGGTTCCATCTGCGGTTTACAATAATATTTCCTCTAGAGCATTACACTATATCCGAAGAATTTACTCTTATATTATGTATCTCTCTTAAAAGATGTATCCTTGCGAATAGCCAACAAGAGAATCTCTTTAATACCTTCATACTTTCAACATAAACCAACAGAAACCTCAAAAACCTTTAAAAGTATGCATTACAACCATGCCACATTGATATAACCTATCAGATTTGGCTAAATACAATTGTTGATACGAATGTATTTAATCTGTGCCCTTAAACTGACGCCTAATTTTTTCATATATTATGAACATTTTTCTTGCAGTTCTTTTATATATATATATTTTTTTTTATATTTCAGACAAAATTTTTCAACATATTTCAGTTAAACTTTTGCTTTTCAAAATTATAGTTCATATAATTATACTTTAGATATATGGAATTAAAGAAAAAGTATGTTTAAAACAACACCAGCTGGGTATGGGTTACATTCATTTGAATGAATGCAAAATGAACAATCTGATATATATATATATATATATATATATATATATATATATATATATATATATATATATATATATATATATATTGACCTCATAGCCTCTAATAACCCTACAACCACACAAGTAAATCCTCTAAACAACGTCTATCAGTTTACATGCCCATTCAGAGATTGTATCTCTGATACTAATAACAAACCCACTATATATATATTGGTTTTACAACAACCACACTCTCACGTAGACTTACCTGTAACCTTTCTGATCTTATTCCATTAAAGAATATTTCTTAGGAAAAAATAGCCATGAACATAATATTAGACAGATATTAACACAATAATACACGTACACTCAGTAAAAAGAGGATGAAACACATCGGCTAAAATATTTTTATCTCTTCTCATTATTCATATAGTTTTTGCGGATATATTTTTAGTTATATATGAACTTTTACACACACAAACACACATATTTTATGTGTAAGAAAGGGATATATTTTTATTTATTAAAACGACAGATTTTTATTGACCGTTATTTTTAGGGGATATATTTTTAAAAGGAAATGTTTTTTAAAGGCAAATACAACTTTGCTTGGTCTTTGAATATCTCTGAAGTCGAATCAAAATACGTCAGAGTTAAATGAAAGTCGAGAGCGCAAATTTTTCTCTAATAATATTTCTCGAATATTCAGGCCGGTAAACGGAAATAAATGAATACACTCTTTTATAAATAAACGGAGCATCTGCTCGAATCCGAGTACCCACTAAAAATAACGTTTAAGTAATAAAAATAAATAATATAACATTATCTGTTACAGGAAAGGACTACGTGTTTTGTTTGCGATGAACCCAAATTTCAACAAGTTCACTTACCTGAAAAAAAAAAAGAAGAATATTGTAAAAGTACAAGGTATATAGAAAAGTATTAAAACAGTGAAAATAAACTTCGTAATAATTCCAGTAAATTTAACAGTGATCCCCTTCATAAAATCCCATTGAGGATGTACACACCGATCGCAGGGCACCTTCCACACCTTAAAACACTGCGTAAGTCACATACCTTGAATTCGTACAATACTACTTGCAATATATTTTGATATTTTTAAATTCGCCTACAATCTTGACTCCAGAGAAAGAGATTATTACGTGAAGTATTCTATTTCTCATGAAGGCGATCCTAGGGTGCAGGACCTTTGGAAAGTTCAGGTAAACAATAACACGGGTTGATACAAACCTTGTGAGTGAAATTGGGTACACGGAACTATTTGGGAAAGCGTCAATGGTTGTTCTAGCACGAAACCAAAAGTCATCGTGACAGAGGGTTTGAGTGTACTGGCCTAGTTCAGACTGTTCATACGATAGATATGTGCGTTCTCCCAAAAATTGTAACTAAGCTGCGCTCTGTATAGTTGTAGCATAAACCGTAGTGGGCGTTGAACAAGTATGAACGTAACTGAGAAGGCATCTGCAGCAGGTTTTGGCTAGCCACCCTAATCGACAGGCATTCTTGGATACGGGCGGCCAGCCATTATATATATTACATTATTCAGATGCGCAAAAGGAATGAAGTATGCATTTTTGCATAAATTTGTCAGCCAACGTAAAGATTGCAGAACCACTGCAGCATAAACTTAGAATTCCACACATAATAGTTCAATACAAGTAGATATCATGAGCATTATTGACAGATTGACTTAGTAGACTGGGTAAAAATGAATAGCTGATGAAGGAACAGGTTAGTTTTGCGTGACATGCAGAGAGTAATATTTGTTTTCAGCTAATTATTTTAAATACTAATCAACAATTCAAGTACTATTATTTCTCATGACACCATTGTAATAAAATGCTTAATCTTCATAATTCTTTATAGACCAGTAATTGCATTTAAATTTAATAGTAGGCTTGAGATCCGAAATAAAACTTATAGCTGTTGATTACGTGAATATTAAATGTTCTGATTATCATATATACTCGTGCATAAGTCGAATCTATAGTATAGTATAGGAGGCACGGTGGAGTAATGGATAGCGGCTCGGATTGAGGAATCGGTGAGCCGAGTTCGAATTCCATTCGAATATATTACATTAACTTCCCCTCCCCCAGGTATAGGTAAATAACAGAACAGACCGAGTTCCATACCCATGATGGCAACTGGTCAACTACAGAAATAAATGGCAACCTACTGCAGGGAAAAATCTGCCTCGTCAGTCATGTATCGAAATATACATGATCGCCTAAACGTGTATCACGCATGGCACATAACTAACTGAATGTATAGTCCCCCCCACCAGTTTCTCGACAATAGAAGTAAGCTTACCGTAATCAAATATTGCAATACTGGGCATCATCCTGGCTATGTTAAATCATAGTTTGACAGACTATTATTTTTAGGGGAAACTGTATCTCAGCTCCGACTTTCGAAGGTTGACCTTCGGGTCAGATGTAAAACATGACAAGTAAGTCGATTTTGATTGGCTGAGCTAAGATGGGAACAATAGATAGAGAAAGGTTTTTCAGCTAGTCGAATCTTAACCGTCAAACAATGTAGACGTGTTCACTTTCCTGTCTGAAACGGCTCCCCAGTGACTGGGGACGATCCCCACTGGATAGAGAGTACATGTCGACATTAATAAAATAATTAAAATTCTGTGTTGAAGTCCTTTCATCTCTGGACCCAAAATATTTAGCGATCTCCGGCCGGGAGAAGACGTGAGAGAGAATGCAATAGACATACCTTATAGCAAATAAATGGTCTTCATCCTTTTTTTTTTTTTGTACAAAACTATTTCAAAATGGTGAGAAAAACCACTTATCGTAAAATATCTATAACGAGGTAAATACCGTAATTGTGTTTCCGTTCATGCCTGACTACAGTAGCTCCTTTATTCTGTACCTGCCTCCTACGTAACCCTAATTTATTCTCTTTTGTCATTACTTTCTTCGTATGTGCCATGTCCTTTTAGGCCGTAGGCGATCATGGCTCTCCACCTCCCTCTATCCCTTGCAGCTCTCAACAAGTTCTTTCCATCTGCCACCTCCTCCAGACCACGTTTTGTCATTCACTTGCTTAAGGCCGCTAGGTAAGTAATGCGTTGTTTTTCATTGTCTGACTTTCCCTCTGACCCGTAATTATCACATTCTCCAGACTCTCGTTCCTCATTATGTCCCAGGAACTTCAGCTGCCTCTTCCTGATGTTTAGTATAAGCCTCCTCCTTGTTTGCAGTCTCTCAAAGACCTCATCTTTCCTCACACGCTCGGTCTTCAGCATCCTTCTGTAGAATCACATCTCCGTTGCCTCGAGTCTCTCCTTCATCTTTTGGGAAATCGTCCAACATTCGCTGCCGTAAAGAAGGACAGATGCCACGTAACATCTCAATATTCTTTTACTCGTTACCAAAGAAATCCTCCTATCTCACGATACTGTGAACAGCTTTTGGAATGGGTCCTTGGTCATCCTAATACGTCTACGGATCTCAGTGTTGCATTTATTATCCTCTATCAAAACCTCATCTACTATATATGCCATTTAAAATCAGCAAATACATAATATGAATGAAGAATTAATAGTTTTTTATCTTATATTTGCATTCATCTTCGTTTCACAGAGTGTTTACATCGATTTTTTTTATTAAGATTAACGGTACATAATGTAATATGTTCCAAGGGCTGAGGTACATACTTCGGTTTATGATTTCAAATCATTCTAAGTGAAAAAAAAAATTACTCCTTACATGTTGGGACTATTCAAATTTTAATTTATGATATGAAATTACTTACGAAGACAATAGGAAAGACAAAATAAAGTCGTCTGAAGGAGGCTAATTTAAATAATTAAACTGAACAAATTTTCCTAAAACCAAATAACACAGACGTCAATAAATTAAGATTGGAAGAACTAGGACGGCTTCTAAATAAACTCACATAGAAAGGGAAATTTGAATAATCATGTGGTAACTACCATCACCATTACATACACATAGTACATAGAAATCATGCGACAAGGATTCATTGGTTGATATCCTCAAAACTAGCTCGCTGATTGGCCAATTCCGACCAATCAGATATCCTGCACGCGAGGAATGAAATTTCCCGCTCACTAAGGTTGAGCCGATCATGTGATATCCAGCCTTACATAAACAAAACACGTATAAGCTCTCTCTCTCTCCCTCTCTCCCTCACTCTCTCTCTCTTCAGTCTCTCTCTTGCGTCTCAATCCTTGCTGCCAAAATGTAACCTTCAAGAACTCCCGTCTTGTCTATGCGGTCAGAAGTTAAAGAACATTACCATTTCACGCAAGTACAACTCTTAACTCTTCTGAACTCTTACCAACTTTATTCAATACACAATTCCTTACATGCTAAAGGAACTTTATTCTTCTAAACTACTGTTTAATAATTACTTCATCTTTATGAGTTCAGGTACAAATATTTCCAAATCTAAGAGACATAACTCTATCCAACCTTCAACTTATATACATGTACATCAATACTAATAAATTCAATTGTTATGTTTTGAATCATTACGTTCTGCCTTGTATTTTATACTATGTGCTATTTTACGTCAAATATAAATTGCATTGTGCACGCTACATTGGATAGTAACCTCCAGCGTCTTTGCTTTCCTTAATCACGCCTTTCCTAGCCAAAGAAAAATATAAGTAGACTCATCCTCTACACTAATATAAAAAAAAATAATTCGAATTGATTCAATGTTAGATTTGACCAAATTATTTTCGAAAATATTCGAAAAAAATAATAGATTTAGACATTACATTAAAATCGTAAAAACAAATTCAAATCACCTCGGAGAATTGGTTGAGCAAACAGAGAAAGTTTTAAAAAAATGTGAAACAAACACACAAATACTTTCTACCGATCTGCCTGAGTGTTTGCCAGAAAGTGTACAAAGATAAAAGACAGTTGGATAGAGACTCTAGACATAATTGATGAAAGAACTCACTAAGATACACAGATAAGGTGATGACAAATGGTAGACTCTTCATTATGACTGTTTACTGTCAGACAAAATTGGGTGTCGCTTTCGATAAAGGAAGCAAACTTGCTTTGGCAGCGTTGTGTTGTCGCTTAAGCAAGCTGTCGTTAATTTTATCTTACTTTCCCGCTATTTTTCTTGCTTTATCAACATTTTATTTATGACCATAGATGCAAAGAAGATGATGCTATTAATGGACATTTTTCTTGGAATTCTATAATTAGATATTTTCATTATTACACATATTTCATGATTTGCTTTGACAAATAACTTTGTCTTGTTATTTAAACAGACCAATAGGGGTTTTAGCTGTTTTATTTGGTGGCCATTAAAATATGTGATTGAGAAACAGAGACTTCACTTTGAAAAGAATAATAATTCTCATCCCTTAACTCAGGAAACCGTTACTTAGGACGATAACGCCTGAAATATTTGCAAAATCTAATACGGTAAAACAAGTTTGTCATTTTCATTCTTCTGTCTTGTTCTATGTGCTGTCACCCTTCAAGAAATGGATGATCACAGCCCTCAACAACTTGCTATCTCTTATACATTTGGCAACGTGTCTCCCTTGATTATGTCCTTCGACTCTGTTCCGAGATCCATTCACATAATTTCGGGACCCGCTTCCCTTCCTTTGTAACTTTTGCCTTCTATATAACCTGAGAGTGTCTAATTTGCCAAGCTGTCTTTCCTCATTGCGTATCAGTCTGTTTATCATTTTCATTCTGACTCTATACATTGTTGTGGTCGTAGTAATATCATTAATTTGTTATTAAATATCAGCGATAGTCTTTCATATGGTAATAAAACACTGCACATTTCAGATGCATATAACTGTTTCAATAATTGACATTTATTTTTTATGCTGATATTACATATATTGTAAATGTTAAGAACATCAGGTATACAAGTGAACGCTGCGTTGATAACAAACGCAAAAAAAGGAACTAAAGAAAATTCATAGAGAAGGTAGTAAAGGAAACTGAGAAGAAAAGACTAAACGTCAAATGTAAGAAGACAGAATGTATATTTACAAGTAAATTGAACAGACGTATCAGAAATGTGATACAAAAATTTAAATACCTAGAAGGTGCATTGGAATAGCAAAACATGCTTTCCGAAAGCTAAGTAAAATATTAAGAAACAGGAAATGTACGTTAGAAGCAAAGCCAAGATGGCTGAAGTATTATTTAATATATGAATGTTGAACAGTCTCGTCAGACTTGAGGCAACAGATACGTGGTTCTACACAGTGATTTTAAGGAAAATGCAAACAAAAAGGACACTTAAAATCAAAAGGAGACAGTTTACATTTCTCGGGCACATAATGAAAAAAGTGGGATTAGAGAATGTAACGCTCACATTGCGTATTGAAGGCAAGGGGTCAGAGGAAAGCTGTGAGTAGCCTACATACCGAGCATGTGTAAATAGTTGAGAGAACCTGTATTATGAAGGATAAAAAAAGACAAGCCTTACTAAAAGATACAAAAACATGTTTTTGTTTTTTAATAGAATCACCCCAAGCAAGGCAATAATGCCATTAAGACACAAAGGGTTACTAGGTGTGGAGGAATTAGAAAACATATACATTACTAAGGCGTAAGAACAACAGAAGTACACGGTACATATAAGAATATAAATACTTCAATCTAATTATGTACAAGTTTCAGTATCTGTCTATATTTCTGAGATGAGGTATTATGTACACTATTTACATTATTCAGACTATTTTCCTCATTTGGTCGCCATATTTATTACAATGCTTCGGCTGTTGTACGCTCCGGCCTTCTTCATGTGGTTGGAATGTCGAACTGAACCCTTTATTTCGCTTACTGGGGTAGACTGTTCTAGCTCACCGTGCCATGTCTAATAGATATCAGTTATCAGTTAAATCCTGCTAATTCCCTTCTCCAAGTTCTCCACTGCGTAAACCGGGTACTGAACTCACACTCTTTGAGTCTTGTCAATACCCTGTTAAGGAGATGGAGACCTTGGAGAGGGGAATTAACAAGAGATAACTAATAACTTACATCCATTAGAGAAGCTTCACATGTGCAAAAATAAATAATACACTGATATTAAATACTGTAAATTTATTACATCTTTTGCTTCGTCTGTATAACAAATTTTTTTTATTCTATTCCTCTCTGCATTCTTTACAATATTTTACGCATTGTGTCTTCATATTTGACTATTACGTTGGTGCAAAAATAATGAGGTAATACTGTCGTTTTTTGACGTATTTTCTAACGTCACAAACGACATTATTACGTCATTATTTTTGCACCAACCTAATAGAAATCTGTTCAATGTTTTCTATATTCTTCTTTCTACATACATCGTTTTCTTTTAATTGGTTTTATATTTCTCTGCCATTCTTACTTTCTCTATTCTGTAGTTCCCTCTCATTTCGGCTCGCTTTCTTTTCCTACGTCTTTACGCTTAATATTTCTATGTATACTTCTCGGTCAGAAAGTGTAAGGGATTCAAATGAAGAAAAGCTATTTATTTCCACCCCTCTCACACTCCATATATTTTCTTTTAAATTTCTGTTCTCTCTCCTCTTTAGCGACCTCTCTTTTCCTATCATCCTCTCTATGAAATTTTGCCAATTCTTTTAGCTTAATATTTCTATGTATAATACTCGGTCAGAAAACATAGGTGATTCAAGCGAAAAAGACTCATTTATTGCCTCCCTCATTCTCTCTCCCTCTTTTTCTCTCCATATATTTTTTTCTTTTAACTGTTTTTCTATTATTCTTATGTCTGCCTCTCTCTCCTCTTTAACGCTATTTCTTTTCCTATAATTTTCTCTTGGACTTCTTGCCAATTCTTTCAGCTGAATTTTTTTATATATACTTTTCGGTCAGAAAACATGATTCAGTCTAAGAAGGGAGAGATGTCGGATTTCTCTGCATTACATCCCCTTCTCCCTCTATATATATTTTTCTTTTAATGGTTTTTTTTTCTTACTTCCCCTCTTTTCTCTTTGACACCATCTCTTCTATTATTCTTTCTTTAACGTTTCCCGAAAACTTCTCAGTCAGAAAGCATAAGTGATTCAAACTAATAACGGTCGAGGGTTGCATTTCTTCCCATTCTCTACACCCCTCTCTCGTCCCCTTTTCCTTAAATACGTTAGTTAACAACGATCTTCCGAACTACCTCATTGATCACCAGATCAAACTATTTCTTTCTAAAGTAACTAATAGCAATACTGATCATACAGAAAAACAACAACATTAACATTTTCTATAAACGCGAAATACACGTTAACTATAAGCAAGTAGATTATGAAATGGACAAATTCGACCTTGCTAACCGAACGATCCTCTGTGGCCGAATCGGTTACAAGGTACGTCAGACTATATGACGGTTCCGTATAGGATACGAGTTCGAATTCTGTCGGAGAACGAATGTTTTCTATGAAAATTTCTCGGACATTCAAGATAAATATTGTTTAACACTGTTTATTATAAAAAAATAAACATCTGTATCTATAAAAAGAATGTATAAACATAAAATATCTTAAAATAATTATCGGACTTTGTCAATTTCATAATGTGTGATATATATATTAAATTTGTGTATTTAGGCAGCAAATTCTCTTTTAGACATGTCTGACTGAATAAATTACAGACATTATGTCTGCTAATTTTTTTTAATAAAATCCGTTTATACTGACGAATAACCTTTCGTGTATTGATTATAAAGGATGAGAGAAATGTGCTATAGCTGTTTAAACTTCTTTTATTTTCGCTTCCCAAGTATTTTCGGTCTTCTTCCAAGATCATCTTCATGGATGAAAGTGGCACAAAACTATATGTTGTTCATTAGTATAAGTAGTTTGATAAAGATGTGCGTTGTTATCCATTACCGTAATTTTTTCATTATGCATTTAAATGAAAAAGGGTTGACAATGTGTGAGCGTTCTTTAGATCTTGAAAAAATTATCAATTATGGAATTTTTTCATCGATATTATAATGTCATGGTCACGCGCGCATTAAAGGATGAAAAACCTGATCCTTTACAGGCATTTCAGAAAAATTACTGCAGGATTCATAGTTGATTCTGTTCAGTGAAGGCTTTAATTTTTCAATATAAATTGCTCCTAGTATCTGTAATCTAAATTTGTTGTTCTTATGGAGCAGGATAGTTGTGTTGTCGATTAGTAATTTTTTATATGCTATATATATATATATATATATATATATATATATATATATATATATATATATCATTCTAACTACGACTTTTTTTATTTTAACGCGTTCTCGTTTTCTATCATTATCTCTTTGCTTTCCATAATTATTTCCGCTTATTAATTATATGTATACTTCTCGCTCAGAAAGTATAACTGATACAAGCCAAGGACAGGAATTCTCACCATCACTTTCTCTCTCTCTCTCATTCCATATATATATATATATATATATATATATATATATATATATTTACTTTTTTTAAAAAATCTATTCCCCTGCTATTGTACATTTCCCTGTCACCTTTTCAACATCTTTGTTTTCCTGTTATCCTTTTCCAAATTCTTTCTGCTTAATATTTTTATGTATACTTCTCGGCCAGAAAGCATAAGGGATCCACGCTAAGAAGGACCAAGGATCGGAAAAATGATACTAGAAAAGTGTAACTCTCATATATTGAAATAAGTAGAATACTTGTAAAGTTTATTGTAAACTTATGTCCATTCGATTTAAGTATGAGCGTAAGATAGCACAAGAAGTTAACATATTGGGGCAATGGAGGAAAGACAACGACAAACTCTAGACTTGCAATGATCTATATCTAATTAGTCAGTAACATTTCAAAGTCCCGTCGGAGACGTTAGATTTATAGTATGGAATTAGACTTTATAAAGAACCGGAAAGCAAATCCCAAACGGAAAACACGGGATAAAATTCTACTCCTGTTCAAAATATCGCTAAGGAGAAGGAGTGTGAACCGGACGATAGGCAAATCTATCTATTTCTATTGGGAAAAGAAAAAGTAAATAATAATAATAATAAATAACATTTAGTAGAGAAAACTTCAGAGTTCAAGACGGAGACGTTATAAGCATAAAGCTGAATTAAAACTTAGAAGGAACCGGAATCCTAATCCTAATCGGAAAACAAAGGATAAACCTTTACTCATATTCAAAAATCTGGGGAGGAGGATGAACCGGACGATAGGTGAACCTATTTTGAGAGCAGAAAAAAATAATTGGTGAATAAAATTCGAGCTGGGACGTTAGGAGTATATTTGAAATATGGATGAACATTAATAAAAAATGATTGCATATATTGCTAGATGTCAAATACTGAAAGCATCTGGCGGGAATAGATGCGCAAATGAATAGAATGCATTTATCATATAAATAGCGAATATATTATTGCTAACCGCGACTGCTATACCTGTTCTCCTTGGGCTGTTTCTTCGCTCAAACTATCAGCGAAGACAGATCACCACGTCAAGACAACAAATAAACTACCACTTAATAACAGTCTAATAATCATCCCTCCATCTCATGACCAGGTGAGGTCGGAGGGTTGCTGCGTAGCTGAGAACTTGAACAGTTACCTCCACATATCTGGGTTGAAAGTTGGAAATGTATTCTTTTAGACGTAGCTTCTCTTGAGCAATTAAACTTGGCTGAGACCAGGCCTTTTCAACTCAAACAATAGTCCAGCAACTTGCCGAATGTCTTTGATTAAAGAAAGTCTGCTCTTGTCGTTGACTTCAGTCTAGGAAGCCCATCACCTTGCGATGCTATTTGGTCACCACACTGGCTCCACATATAGCGATGGAGTGCAATGTTCCCCATTATATGGCCGTTGCTCCCTACAAAGAGATCCATTCGTCCTTTCGAGAGGTTCTTTATTTAATCCTACCGGATGTTGAGCCACCGTCCTCACCAGAAATTCCAGGTAGGTAAACACGTTTAGTGGCTGAAGACTTGGCAATGCAGCAGGCACTTCTCTTGTAGAAAGCACTTGATGTGGTGTCATATTAATTTATGCCAATTTTATAAGCAAAATAATGAAACCAAAATCAATTGCTAAAATTGTCTGTCAATCTTATTAGGTTGGTGTAAAAATAATGACGTAATAATATCGTTTTTTGACGTATTTTTAACGTCAAAAAACGACATTATTACGTCATTATTTTTGCACCAACCTACTATTTCGGTTCTTTCAAATTTTTATTTCAGCTCTATGCTTATAACGTCACCGCTTGAACTCTGAAATTTTATTTACTAATTGTTATTTATTAATATTATTATTATTATTATTATTATTATTATTTACTTTTTCATCTCCCAATAAAAATAGATAGATTTGCCTATCCTCCGGTTCACACCTCTCCCTGCCACTGATATTTTGGACAAGAGTAGAATTCTATTCCGTGTTTTCCGTTTGGGATTTGCTTTCCGGTTCTTTATAAAGTCTAATTCCATACTATAATTCTAACGTCTCCGACAGGACTTTGAAATGTTACTCATTAATTAAATATAGATCATTGCAAGTCTAGAGTCAGCCGTTATCTTTCCTGTATGACCTCAATATCTTAACTTCTTCTGCTATCTTAGGCTCATACTTAATTCGAATGGGCATAACTTTAAACTTTACAATAAACTTTACAATTGTTCTACTTATTTCAATATATGAGAGTTACACTTTTCTAGGATCATTTTTCCGATCCTTGGTCCTTCTTAGCTTGGATCCCTTACGCTTTCTGGTCGAGAAGTATACATAAAAATATTAAGCGGAAAGAATTTGGAAAAGGATAATAGGAAAACAAAGGTGAAGCTTGGGTTGTTGCTCTGAATAAGGTTTCGCATACTGGTATTTTTCACAAGTTGAGATGTTATGGTTATTCTGAACGAATTTTTGAACTGATTCCTTTTCTCTTATCAAATCGCAAAAAATCGCCCTGAACAGCCACTCTTCTAGATCTTTTTTTTCATTAACGCAGGTGTCCTCCAGAGCTCTATCTTTGAGCCTAAGTTGTTCCTAACTTTTATCAATGACCTTCTGTTGGCTTCAGCTCTCAACTTGGAATCTATGCTGATGACAAAACCATTTATTTCCGTCTTAATAGAATGTCTTACCCGTTTGATAAGATCAAATTGACAGCAGATCTTAAAAATGACATGAAATCTGCTGTTAATCCTGGCGAAGAATGGCTTGTCAATTTTAACGCCACCAATGCAAAACTGCTTTTTATTAATCAACTGAAAGAGCAATTATTACTGCCTTTCAGCAGGAGAGTTAATGCCAACCTCCAGGAGAGTAACTCGGTGCACCTTACTTGGTTAATGTTCTCTACAGGTAGAAAGTGAAAAGATTATATTGAATCCATTGGTAGGTCTGCTGCTAGGAATGTTGATTCACTGTGTCGTGCTAGACAATTTTTATCTCCATAATCTATCTTACATATTTATAATTTCACCATTCTTCCGTGGTTCGAATATGACTGCCATATATGGTCTTGTACTCCTACTATACGTTCAGTTATTCTCGATAAAATCCAAAGAAGAATCTGTCATGTCATAGGTCCTAACCTGGCATCCCGGTTTCAGTCACTTTCCTACCGCCGTGATGTACATTTCCTGTGTCGTTTATATAAATACTTTCATGGTAATTGTTCGGATCAACTTTCCGCTATGGTACATAGACTTTATGAATTTAAGCACAGTACAAGATTGGCAACAAGGTTTTATCCTTTTACAGTCGAATTGCTAGAGGTAACCATTATTTTTATGCCAACAGTTTCTTTTGTTGTACTCGCCTGTGGAAATCTCTTCCTGTTTCATTCTTTCCAGCGAACATTGATCTTCAAAACTTTAAATTCAATGTCAATCGTTATCTACTGTTTTTTCTTTCATTCTTCTTTTATTGTTCTTGCGCCTTAATAATATTTTTTATTTTTATTATCTCAAACTCAGTAACCCCTTGTGCATTAGTCGCTTTATTGTTTTGCTTGGCGTGAAATAATTTAATAATAAAAAGGTAGGAATATTTCGTGCTATCATGCCAATAACTTGCTGCTGGAAACCAACTTTACTGAGAGAAAGATAAGCAATTCAAACATTATTTTTTGCTTCCACCAAAAGAAAAACATTTTTAAAAGAATATGGACGAACATTGTTTTTTTATGGTGGGCTTTCCCATTTCCATTTTTATCTTTTCTGCGAACAAACCACTTTTCCAATCTAAGCATTCTCTAGCGTAATTATTTACGGGTATCTGTAACCTTATTTATAGATATAATACTGTGTTTAGCCATACAACTCTAACATTATTGAACTTAATGATTCATGCGAGAACTTCCCCTACAAGGATTAAGAAGACTTCCGGTCCTCTAGCTCCTCTGATTTTCCCCATCCGTTCCTTACGATTTCTCCATACTCAATGTAATTTGATTCGTTGACTTCAAGTTCATCAAACCCCCTCTGACCAAATGCTATTTTTTACACCACTGCAGTTCAAACCAACAATATTATGAATATATTCGTTCTGTATTAAATATTTACCTACTACAAGGCCTACAAGGCATTCAAGGTAAATGGTTACGGAATGATGTTGTATAGACCTAAAAGGAGGAGTATCCTCCCTGGAGCCTGTTACACAAAATAGCTGTTCTTGGGAAGAAACTTTTTTATTCCACAAATGTTCACTTGAATTTAAGTATGGCCATATGGTAGGCTGATCAAGCAGTATTGATTGAACAGCAGGACGGAGGACTGGATCCTGTAGCCATGGTTGTCAACTAGTCTATGTCATAAAAACGGTAAACTAATGCGGGAAAATCTTCTGCCTCGTCAGTCATGAATCGAAAGAGACATGATGACCCAAGCGTGTGTCACGTATGGCACTGAGCAAACCCTCCAGTAATGATGGTAATAAGTACCTCTTTAACACTTGAAGATGTTTTCCGTTTGCTTTACTAGACAGCAAGAGAAACTGTGATGTTTTAAATTATCTATATTCAATTTAACCGTGTAGCCTTTTGGAGGAGGCACGTTGGAGTAGAGCCGAGTTCGAATTCCAGTCGAATCCATTATATTCACTTACGTTCTAATACACTTGGGAAAGGTATGAATCCTCTTCTCCCCGCACCCAGCTATGGGTAAAAAAATAGGACAGACCGGGTTCTATAGACTTGGATGGCAACTGGTCTGCCGCAGAAAGAAATGGCAATCCAAAGATACATGATCGCCTAAGCATGTATCACAGATGGCACATAAATGACTCTTCTGAAACTGTAAAATACATCGTGAAAAAATAATAATAATAATAATAATAATAATAATAATAATAATAATAATAATAATGTTTGCTGATTTGTTTACTAATAAAAAATAGTTCTACTGCTACGACGACTAATAATAATAATGACTATACTACTTGTAAGAGATGGTATTGAAAAATGAACATGTGAAAGTCACGTTGGAATTCACGATACAGACTAAAAATGTTACCGAAAACACAGCTAATAAGCAAAAAGTGTGTGATAAAATGACCACATGAATGTCTTTAGATAGATATGTGACAGGCCTTGTAAATAATTATATTCCATGTAAAGAAGTTAGAATGGTTACGAACTCCTCAGATGTGATTCAGGGGATGAGCGAATGTACATATGATAAAGTTGTGACAATTTTCATTGGACCTCTTAGCTGCAGAAACACCTTTATGCCATCTGAATCAGATTCGGCATAATCCTGTTAACAAAAAACAAACAAACTCTTAGGTATAGTAAATATCGTATGAAACAGTGCTTGCCCTCTGACGTATTGACGCTGTAACTATTAAAGAGCAATTTTAATAACAATAATAATAATTTTTTTACAAAACATGATCTGTGGAAAAAAAAAATTCTGAATTTAGTTCTCTTGTTGGGACCCGGAAAGATATGTGTGTACAAAAGGAATATAAGGAAATAGTAATAATAATAATAATAATAATAATAATAATAATAATAATAATAATAATAATAAACATGCCAATTCAAACTGACAAAAAGAAATAAAAAAGCCAATAGAATTGATAATATAAAAAACAAGAAATTCAGGCAGTGAATGATTATTGATATAGCAGTACCATCTGACAAAAACACCTCCATAAAAATTATCGAGAATTTTTTCAAATACAGGGACCTGGAGATGGCGATTAACCGGATGTGGTTAATGAAGACTGCGATTCTACGAATAACAATCGGAACTATGTGCCTCATGAGAAACAGAATGGACAGTTTTACTGACAGTGCCACAGGTAACAACAACATAAAAGTAGCCCAGAAAATTGCCCTACTAGAATGATCATCTATTATAGTAAAAAAAAAGTGCTATCAATTTAATAACAATTCTCCTATTGGGCCTAAGGACCATACTTTGGAACAGGCTCTACGGGACACAAAGCAGGAAACATAGCACACACAAGCAACGACGACGACAACAACAACAAGAACAATAATAATAATAATAATAATAATAATAATAATAATAATAATAATAATAATAAAGAATATCAAAATATAAAATCTTGAAGTGGAAATCTCAAAAATATGGCTCATGTGGACATTAGTAATTCCAGTTACGTGGGAGCCCTCGGAATGATTGGATAAGTTTCAGATAGACTCATTGATGGGATTCCTGGTAGCCCATACCTTAAAGAAATACAAAAAGGTTATACACATGTACAACTCACACATTACGAAGATCTTTATCTATTTAAAATGAATGTGATATTCAGGGATTTTTTTTTTTTTTTGTACTCCAAATTGATCAGTGAATAATTTCATGAAGCCATTTTTGACCAAAGGTCTCTGGTTGGGACCCGGAAGAAAATGTGTATACAACGGAAATCCAAAGAAAAATTATAATAATATATTTGTTTGTATGTCTGACCCTTCATATTTTATAACTACGATTAGACTATAGTTACCCGATTTCTAGTATTTTCGAACTAGAAATATTTACGGTTTCTCCTTGCAGCCATAGATGATTTTGACGTAGACAAGAATACAGAAATAATAAATGAAATCTGTAACAGTGGTGCAAACGAATGCGACCCTCCATTGGACAATCAACCTAATTAGCCAGATAACAAAACCTGTCATCCATATTCTGATGAACAGAGCGCTCAGCAGAATCAGACCGGAAATAAAAGAACAGATCGAGTTCGTTAAAGACACTGGAAGAAGGAACACGTTATTTATATGCAGAATAATATATAAAAAAATAAAAATGCAGATGGACGTGTATTTGTGTTTTATAAACTATAAACTATGAGGCGTTGAATAAAGTAGGCTTCAGTGATCTATTGGGACTGCTAAGCAAACTTGACTTATTTGGAAAGGGTATAAGAATAATCTAGAAACTATACTGGCAGCAAGCATCATGTACATGGATAGAAAATGAGTTCAGCAGATATGCTAAAAACGATGTGTCTTCTCACCGGAATTATTCTTCCTATTCAGTGAGACGATTACCGGTGGCCACAATCTTAACGAAAGATATGCAGACGACACAGTGTTGATAGTAGACACGCAAAGAAAACTGAAAAAAAAAACTCTTAAAGAAGGTTGTGAAGGAAAGCGATAAGGAAGGATTAAATATCAAATGCAACTAGATAGAACGCATGGTTGTTAGCCCAGAATGCAAATTAAAATTAAATATTGGGGATAATAAAATCAGGCCAGTACAAACATTTTAATATCTGGAAAGTGATTAACGGAATTTCGAATTGGCACTGGGATAGCTAAATATGCATTCCAAAACTAAGTATTAAGAAGAAAAAAAATTCGTCAGAAACAGAGAAAAAAGTAAGGAACTATTACGTAATGTCTACTGTCCTATATGGAAGGCTGGAAAATCTCCTCGGAGAAGAGACTTGAAGCAACAGAGATCAGGTGACCCTGAGATCAGTCTCGATACAGTCTTTGACTGTTTGCGACGACTGTCGAACTCTACGCGAACGCAGAGAGGAACCAGGACGAAGCTTTGCCGAAGGGCAAGGTTTCGCCCGGGGAGGTAGACAGGGCCTGAACCCATCTAGGCGGGTTCAAAGGCTATATTTTTGGCCGAGCCTACGGGCTCGGAGATACCCACATTAAAATGGCCTTGTGCCTCATTCAATCCTCGTGGATGGATCGATAAATACAGAGACTAGAAGCAACAGAAATGCGATTTAACAGAAACATGTTGAGGATACCATAGACCGTATATGTCAGTATCGAATAAGTTTTTGAGAAAATAGAAACAAAATAGAAACATACGTAACATTAGACAGAGACAACTGAAATTGTAGAGCACTTAATGGGTGGATGAAAACAACGCGTAACGTGCTTGATTTACTTATGTAAATAGAAAACAGAACAAGATTTAAGAGAAATAACAAATAAACAATATTTATTAATAACGACAAGACACTGGAAATTGTGGAGAGCCACGATCTCCTACGTCCTGAAGGGGCACAGCACATAAAGAAGAAGAAATAAGAAATAAGAAATCTACATAATAATATTAAGCAAGAAAGAATTTTTAAATAGCGAGAGAATGAAAGGCAGAAAGCAAAACGGCTAGTGAAAGGAAATACACACGCATACAAATATAATATATATATATATATATATATATATATATATATATATATAAAATTATGTATGTATGTATGTATGTATATATATATATAGAGAGAGAGAGATAGATAGATAGAGAGAGAGCGTGTGAGTGAGAGAAAGCGAGTGAAAAAGAGAGACGAGGGGATTAGTGGAGAGAAAGATGTAAATGTGTTAGTATGATGCAAAAAGAAAAGGATCGTGATGGAAAAACATAAAATTTATTAATTTCTTACACATGTAAAGGACAACTTTCTGGCGAGAAACAGGAATTTTAAAAGCAGTCTGGTAGACTCGCGACGCTTAACAATGGTCAGGAGTGAAACAAATCTGCATGCTTACCGACCTCGTTACAATGGATAGTCTTTTACTGTAACAGCATGCAACGCGGCGGAGTTTTCATCGGTGAGTTAAAAGAAATATAAGCGTTATATAGTAGGCAAATACTTGCCGTCGTTACTTGTTTTTTGGGGTATAAAGCCAAGAGAATTATCTATAATATATAGATTATAACATGGGATGACGATGAGGTTTGGAAGGGATAAGTTAGACAATGTAATAACAAAGGAAATACAAAGAGAGGAACAGAAGTATTATATAATAGACAGTCATAATTGTCAACACCATGGAATTTCCACGGGACCAATTTTTTATTAGCTGTTTTCGGTTTTTTTTTTTTGTTTTTTTTTTTTGTGATTTTTATGACTGCTATTTTTTCTAGATTACAATTACTGCTATTATAACGGCTATCTTTTTTGTGTGGTTTTCCTCAAGCATTCACATTTAGATAATCTAATTGATCGTTTGTTGGGAGAGTAACCAAAAAATAGCCTGACATTATCCGTGCTTGATTCCCCCCATTCAAATTTAGCTTCCTTTTTCATCGAAAATAAGATTGATTCATAAAAGCAATTTGAAATGAATGACTAGACATCTTAAAGAAAAGAAAAAATAAATAAGAAGAAATAGAAAAAATCCACGGTATGAATATATTTCTACTAATATTGTATCTCAAATTCAAATATATATATATATATATATATATATATATATATATATATATATATCAATCAAAGATTAAAATGGAAAATCGAACACCAAAATTACTTATGCTCTACACATATATATATATATATATATATATATATATATATATATATATATATATTGTTTGTTCAGAAATTGATGTCGCTATTTTGTATAATGATTCTTAAACGCATTTAAAAAAAAAACTTTGGTCTGGTGAACAGTGTGTGATTTATAGGATGTTTTGTCTGTTACAAGCTCGTAAGTAAAGAGCAAAAGATGTTACTAGGAATTTAATTGAAATTTCACTGAATGGTGAATACTTATGCAATAAAAATGGCCAGGGTGGAACAGTAAAATCAGGCATAGCTGATCATGTGTCAGGGAAAAGGATGGTCACCAATCCCTGCGGAATGAAAGACAAATCTTTTATAGAAATGGACACTGAAGAATAAGTTATCTGAAGAAATCAGCGCATATGCTAGTCTATGAGAATATCTTCAGTAGTCCTAGCGTAATAGTAGGTTTAGCATGGTCGGCATTAACAATATATAATAGCAATACAGCCGCAATGAGAATTGGCGAATGATAATGAATGAACAGTCAAGTGTGCCGATAGTAACAATGTCATCAGAAGTCAGAAAGAAAAATAATTAGTTAAAAGGCTCCATGTTCTCGGTTCTGGATTGTCCTACGGATAAATTACCTAATGGATTAAAACACCTCTTCTTATTTGGCGCGGCAGGAATTAAGTTCTATCCTTGGGCCGAGTAATACAAAGTTAGACTTAGTGAAAAAAATACTATATAAGAACATGAAATAAAGTAAAAAATAAAAACAAAAGTTAGTTATCCAAACATCTGGACATGGGTAGCTGAACGAAAACAATCTAACACTGAAAATTAAACTACTGAATTGAAACTCACTGAAGGGGACATTGATCGACAGACAACTGAAGAAGGCCGGTTGGTATAAGAATTGAAACAGTAATATAATAATAACAGAAAGAAAGATCAGATCATTAGCCTGAATGTAAACAATAAAACTACATCACGTTCAAACACCGGTTCCTGTACGATCACCGACGTTAAGCAACATCGAGTCTGGTCAGTACCTAGATGGGTGGCCGTTTCGAAATGCCACGTGCTGTAATCTTGGATGTACAAGGGTGTAATTAATAAAGTCTCGGAATTGTTAAAATTGTTCCAATTCTCGTTGCGTTCGTTATATTGACTTATGCAGAAACACACTTGTGAAAGCTATGAATCCACCTCTTATCCCCGCAAATGTGGGTTAATTAGTAAATTAAGACTTGTATCAGTAAACTATTTCTATCTTACCCCGCAAAAAAAAATCTTACAATCTAAAAATATTTTCTGGCCTTTAATAACCTGCAACTAAGCCGTAGAAAACGAATCAATCAAGCAGCCAATCAACTATTACATATCTTCCTTAGACACTTCTTATCTTTTATCTACTAAGCTCAATTAATTTGCTAGCAGGTTACAAGTATAGCTACTCAGCCAGGATCGAACCCACTGCTCAGATGTAAAGGTCAAACTGGTTATTTCGGGATTTCCCCTTTATGAGGCACTAAAAAAAATCTAATTTTGGGCGAAAGACATTTCTTATTCTGTTAGATTTGCAATTCAAAGTACAAGCCAAATGAAATTAATTCAGAAGACTAAGTTTGGATAATAATAGCGCTTTACTTCCATTTGATCAAGTTTTTCTATATACCGTGTCCATTCAGAGCACAAGAGATCATGCCTCTCAACAACTCCCTATGAATTTGTTAATAGACATTTTTAATAAATTCAAGTTTCTCTTAAATCGGCTTATGGTTTTGACTAAGATCAAATCTGAATAGTGTGTTCTATTTTTTTTATTTTTCAATATTAACTGAAAAATAGTCGAAGAGAATTTTTTCTTTGAAATTTTGGGAAAGAAATTCCTTTAGATATTTTTTTTTATTATTTCTTTTGAAAGGATCGTATTGCTGAGATGTATTAGTTTGTTGGTTATTAATTTTTATTTTTTTCTTATAGGTTCCAACCCATCGAAACAAATTAGGCTATAAAGTTTTAGAATTTCTTTTTAATGAATTCAATTTTCTCTCGACTCAGCTTAACGTTTTGACTAACAACGAATCTGAATTTTTCTTTATAATTTCTTTTTCTCGCACTATTAACTCGACGGTGGTCAAAGTAGGAGAGAATGTATCTTTGATTTTTTTCTTTGAATACTTTTTTAACCAGCTTAATGGAACATTATCTTACACTTAAAGATTTCGGGGAGTAGAGGAGGTAACTCAACACTGTCGGAGGTCATTTCACCAAGAATTATTCCTAAAAGATCGAAAACGAAGCTGATGATAATTTTCTTTAGAAATGAATTTAAATTTTGTTATATTTAAAGTATTATAATTGTGACGTATTTATATTCCTTCTTCTTTTATGTGCCGTGTCTTTTCAGAATGTGGACGATCATGGCCCTCCACATCTTTCAGTTCCTTTGTAGCTCTTTATGTTTTTGTCTTTTTTGTTATTTCTCGCAAAACCTTTTCTACCATTTACTCAAGTTCACTAAGTATGTTAAGCGCTGTTTTCCTCTGCTCCTCATTCCCTCAATCTGCCCTGTGAGTATTAGTTTTTCGAAGCCCTCCTTCCTCAATACGTGCCCCAAAAATTCCAACTGCCTCTTCCCGATATTAAGTAAATGCTTCCTCTTTGTTTCCATTCCCTCCAAACCTCGTCCTTGTAAAGTATATCAATTTTAATGATACTAATTATCGAGTCAGTCCGGCCATTGTTATATGAAATATTAAAATAGCCTAATGTACACGGAAGAGACCATGCTGATGGTAGACTTAGATAGGAAATTGCAAGAACTCCTAACCAAAGATAGCGAAAGGAAAAGACTAATTATTATTTATAAGAAGGCAGTAAATACTGTTATTGCCAAACGGGAGAATACAAGCCGTCGGCTACGAATCGGAGACATCAGAATCGAGCAGCTCCTATGTCGCAGAGAATGATCAAAAATTTCCTCACAGGGTGTTTGGAATATCATAGACAGAACATATGAACAAGGAGGAAGTTTTGGCGAAAGAAAATTTTATAGATCAAATAACAAAGAGACTACTGGATTATAAAACGTTTAATGACAAAGGTACCAGTTTTATTGGATTGTTACTCAATCAAAAGAGTTGAGGACTATAAAAATCTTGGATCTCGCATAATATTAGGTTGGTGCAAAAATAATGTCGTTTTCTCACATTGTAACATATGTGAGAAATCGACATTATTTTTGCACCAACCAAATAGATTCCCAAAAAATACTTCAACATACGCAAAGCTCTTGTTTGAGATGCGTGTAACAAATTTCACAAGATTTGGTGCTCGAACCTTCGATCCTCCTTAAAAGTCCAAATCATTCGAACATTGAAAGAACCACCCCTACTGTAGGGATCAGAAATCGGGCTTCCATGCAACGCTTAACACAATTTACGGGTTACTTAGACCAATCCCTCTTAAGCTAAAACAAGAACAATTACAGTGTGACGGCCACTGCCATCGAACGGACAGGGAAATCATCCTATCCTTACTCCTATGGCATCCTTCTGGAAGTATCTTCTCACGAAATTTGATTTTCCAAGACTACATAATTCGGACTCAGAGTTGTATATCGGAGATCTGGAGACAGCTATGCAGGAAGGAACAGTTTGGAAAGAGATTGCCAATAAAGTTCTGACCAACCATAGGGAGGTTGAAGGATGATGATGAAGATTGTGCTGTTCTATAAGACTTGATCGGTGGTCAACTTCATTTTATAATTTCTAAAGTTTCTAAGAAAGTCAAATTCTCCAACTAATGTCATGGCATGTCATAACAGAAACTTTTATTTTAGCTTCACAATATGCCAAAAACTAGAAAGAGGCCAGTTATTTCATTTTATCCCCATCTTGTTTGCCTGTCTTTCAGTTGTTTAGCCGTAGGCTGTGCGGCAAAATACCGGATCCAAGTCTCGGCAAATTCTGGTTCATCCCAGCGGCATAAACATCTTATCGACGACGCTATAGTAGTCTTGGAAAATGTCAGGCTAACAGGACATATTGAAAGCAAAGGGCTCAGAAACAAATGACCTATCTAAATAGTTTATGCAAATAGATGGCAAAAAAGGGACAGAGAACGACGGTAAGATGAAACAAGTTCCTTAGATCTGAAAAGGACATGGGAGCGTGGAGAGCTACGGAATACATGGATCTAAACGCATCATATCTTCTCTGGGTGTCTCCGAAAAAAAAAACACTAAAACCTTAAAATTAAACAACTCAAAACGTAAAACAAGATACCATACACAAATTGATAAATACCTTTTAAGATACGTACTAATTCCACTACAGGTAGTTTTTTTCCAAACTCACAATCATCTGATGGGGATGAAAAATAATGTACGAAAATTTTATATATGAATATTTATCGGTGTTATTAGCAATTTAATAATTACTTTAAAAATATTTGTAATAAATTTTCACGTCTTAAATATCGAATCACAATATGTAGCCTTGTGAAAAGGCAAAATGAAATAGCCAAGGAAAAACTGAACACCCTTAACAGCAACAAACAGGGTCTGTGTATTGCACTGTAATTGTCATCTTTGATAATGGCTTATGTAAGCCGAAAGCTTAGATTGGATTAAAAAATATGTATCAATATTGTGATTTTCTTTCTTCGTTTAATGATAATGTTATTAAGCTTATCAGACGTTATGAAAAGAATTTACATAAAATAAATTGACAACACTTGTCTATGTTATTTAATGAAACATGTATGACTATATATATATATATATATATATATATATATATATATATATATATATATATATATATGTCTGTGTGTGTGTGTGTGTGTTTGTGAGTGACTCGACCGCTCGTTTCATACATTTTAAAAAGCAGTTTATGATACAAAATGTCGAGGTAACAATAATATGAATTTTATTATTAATTACATATATTCTAATTTTTTATTTGCAATACAAGTTATTGTAACAATTATTTTTATTTAGATTGTACAATATTACATAGATCAAACGCAATAATAAATTATTTTTTTATTATATATCTTCCTCACAATGATTTCAAATTACGTAACGGCGGCAAACCAACATGCATCTATTTTCCATTAAGTCAGATGATACAATTTTCTATCCACACATTACATTTTACAATGGCGTACCCACATGGCCTCTTCACCTATCAAGTACTAGCCAAACATCCGAGATAACTGTTTATAAAAAAAAATGTGTTAACTTAGTGTAGTGTAATGAATTGTATAAATATATGCTGTGTTACGCATATTTAAATTTATTTCATACTGTTGTTATAATGTAAATTTATTATACTTAACACATATAATCGTTAAAATATAATGTCAGAGTTTGTTTATGTACGCGGATTGATATAACTGTGTATCGAAAACAAATCCTGATTTTTTATTATTATTATTATTATTATTATTATTATTATTATTATTATTATTATTTAAAATGGTGAAAAACAGCTCAAAACAGCTCAACACAGCTTAAACAGCTCAAAACAGCTTAAAATGGTGAAAAAACAGCTCAAAAACTCATTAATAACATTTGGGACTACAATTGGCAGGGGTCAAGTTCCAATATGCTGCTAAAATGATTCAGGTATTATGTATCGTTTAAACTATATACATATATGTATATAATATTTTAGGTACCTCCACTAACACACTAAAGAATCAATATAACGTTACGAAAACTTATTAATGAACGCATTGTTTTATCGTTAAAATCGTTATGTTATATTATTAAGAAGAAATATCGAAGTATTTTTTGCATATTTAATTTTTTTTACTCCTTTTTTGGACATTCGAAATTCTGATTTAAAAGTTTTTTCTTGTGGCCTAGCAAATGTGCTAATTCCTTAAGTTTTCGTATTTTCCAGTGATGTTCTCTGTCTATTACTTCTTGAAAATACAAAAACTTAAAGAAATCAGGTCCATCAACCATCAGGCAGATACCTAAATTGCCTAAATACATCATTGCCTAAATCAGGAAATAGCTTTGAACATCTCTCAGGATCGGGCGGATGAGTTAAGATGGAAAGTGAGACAGATACTGGAAAAAGCCAAGCCGCCCAAATCAAACATCACGAAACTGAAGAGGCTGGCAATCAGAATACTACAGACGAAAGAAAACATCACCATATTACTAGCTGACAAAGGAAATGTGACTGTAGTGAACATACAGAATAACTTGAAGACATAATTAGAAATGGTAGCTACAGCAAAGGAAGTTCCAACAATAAAAACAGAACAAAAACTGTCGCAGATCCTAATCAAGAACAAGGACATTCCCACCTAAGACATACAGGCAGCTATTGCTGCATTACACCAAGCTACTTTACATATACGGTCTCCCCAAAATTCGCAAAGACATTATTCCGCATAGGCCAATTGTTAGCTGCCAAGGCTCTGTGTGCGACCCTCTTAGTCGTTTCCTTGTAGATATAATTGGCCCATTAATAAGAAAGTCACCCTCATATGAAGCTCCACCCACTTAGTGGAAATAATCAAAGATGCCCTCATTCAATCCATCCAGATAGGAAGCCTGGACGTGGTATGTTTGTTCACTAACGCAACCAACCATAGAAGAATTCTCGGTAGTCAAGGACAGTCTGGCTGCGGACTAATCTATAGGATCGGTATACAAATAGATAACCCGGCGGAAATGTTGACTTTCTATACACGAACAACACACTTCATAATGGGATCAGACATATATCGACTTGATGAATGCTTAGTAATGGCCTCGCCATTATTACCAGCATTGGCAAGCATATACATGAAATACCTCGAAGAAATGGCATTAGAATCCACATCACTAAAGCCAACCCGTCCTGGGTATGATGATAAACTACATCCGCATCCTGGGTAAGGCGATAAGCTACGTCTAGCATCAAGGCCTCTTATCAGGAGGTTTTGAGGTGCGTGGAACCACCTCTTAATTGCTGGTGTCCGCCCTGACCCGGGGTGGTATCACCTGTTAGGGTCCCAGCTATGGGCAAATAGTTAACCCCGAAACTGGGGTAAAAACACTATACAAGTGTTAAAATAGGTTTTAATGCCAGAAATACTTTGTAAAAGATATTTCCAGCAATACATTTTTGAAAAAAATATTACAAGCAATACATTTTTGAAGGAAAAATATTACTAGAAATAGATTTTTAAAAAAACAAAAACAAAATATTTCCATCAATAAAAAATTTGTCGGCATTAAATAACCCAAAAAGGTTGATATGCCGTAAAACAAACCAAACCAAACTAAAGCCGACAATATGGCTGAGATACGAGGTCCAGCTACTATTGGACCATGTGAACTCAATAAGATCATCGATACAATTCACAATGGAGAGAGAAAACGACAACAATTTCGCATTCCTGGATGCACTAGAATCTCGAAAAGAATATGGGTTCAAGACATCCGTATACCGCAAGCCAACATTCATTGAAAATACCTCAACTTCAACTCCCACAGTACAGTGTAAAAAAAAAAGAGATTTCCGCTACTTACAGAATCGAGCAAAAACTTGTGATCCACAGACATATGAACAAGAAATGGTCAGTATAAGCAGTACTCTACAACGTAACAACTAAACTAGGTGCATGGTAGCAGCTCCGACAGACTGGGATAGAAGCGTACATGAGGATAACAAAACAGCTTCGGTCCGCCCAACTTATGTGACGTGATTATCAAAAAAAAATACAAAAGATTTGTGATCCATATAACATCAGGACGAACTTCAAAAGTTTTTCAACACTTCATAAACACCTCCTCCGAATAAAACCACTGGGGGAGAGTATTACTAAGGACTTTGTGTACGCCATCCCGTGGGGCTGTTGTACGAAATAGGCAGCCCCGTTAAGGTAAGACTGCAAAAACATCGTAAAGCAGTGACACGAGGGCAAATAGAAAATTCAGACGTAGCTGACCAGATATAGAGAAAAAAGGGAGATCGCCGCCCTCTGTGGGATTAGGCTGAAATAATAGACAGAGAACATCACTGGAAAATACGAAAACTTAAGGAATCAGCATATATGCTAAGCTACATAAATCTCCTCAGCTGCCCAAGCATAGAAATGAATAGAATATGGTAACCAGTAATATCGAGTACTAGAGAAAAGTAACAATAACAACAAAAATTGCAATATGAGCTCAAATAAAAAAAATATATATATTTACGGAGAAATTATTTTTATAAATCCTAAAAGTCTGTTTGACCATACTTAACTAAGAAAAACGTTCGGCTGTCAATCCGCTGTCAATAAATCGATTAACACGTGAAACAAAATCCTGTAGTTAAGAAATGTTTTATGCTATAAAATTTGTTTAAAATCAAAATAATTTAAAGTTATATTTGCTAATTTTCCTCAAATAACTTTTCCGAAGTATACATTTTATTTTTGCAAGATTTTTAAATCCGAGAATTAATTTTTGTTAACAAATGTGTCAAAAATGACCGGTTTGATAGATTTCACTGAAAAATATCGATTACGAATCAATATAATTTCTGTTTGAGATACACCACTGTGTATTTTGCTTACGGGAAATAGTGAATTTTAAATTCTTTAGCTTTCAGTTGAAGCTAAAATGAAAGCTTGAATAAAGATTTTTCATTTTTTTTAAATTATTTAAACCTTACGTATACCGAATTAGTGGGGTACCTATATAAGTGTTTTAATATTTTATAGATGTAACAGTCGAATTATGTAATCACTGGCTATAAATTTTTTTCTATAAAAGTGTGTTTCTTTTCTTTTGAGAGTTTCAGGTAATGCAGTCTTCTATGATTTAATTTACATTTGTCCTTAGGATTATATAAAACAGGGCGTCTTATAAATCACCAGAGGCCTTAAGTACAATTAAGTTACAGAGAAACGCAGAAGCTGCTCGCATATTCACCGTGCTTTACGTCTAAGAAAGGTGCGGCATTCGCTGGCTAAAAAAGGTTTGCAGTTGAAAGCAAAGTGGAAACGTTTGACAGCTGGAGAAACTTGTCAAAATATGTGATAAAAATCAAGGGTATTAAAACAAGCAAATAAAAGAGTATTTATTTATTTTCTCCTTTTATTCTCATCACTTCACGTTCTTTATAGTTTACAATTTCAAATAATAATTCCAAAATTTTACCTACACACTTTCTCTCACTCATTCTATATCTGCCTCCATGTTTAATTCTTTCACTTTCTATATATAGTTATTACTTTAAACGTTATTTTTACTGGATGCACATATTTGAGTAGACGTTCCGTTCATTTTGTTAACCGTATTTTATTTCACCAACCGGCTTGAATCTTCGAGAAAACTAAATAATGAAAATGGCCTCTGAGCAGAAAGTTTTGAGGAGCGTGGAGCCACCTCTTAATTGCAGATGTTCCCAGATCCACCCTTAGGTTAGGGTCCCAGCTATAGACAAATAGTTAACGCCTAAACTGGGGTCAAAACACTATGAAAGTGTAAAAATAGGTTTTAGTACCAGAAATATTTTGTAAATAATTTATTACGAGCAATATATTATTACCAGGTATACATTTTTGAAAAAAAAGTATTACATAAGCAGATTTTTGAAGAAAAAAAATATTACTAGCAATAAAAAGAAATTGTTGGAATTAAATAACCCATTCAGACTGATATGCCGTACACAAAGCAAACCAAACCAAAGAAAATGGATTCGTACCTGTAACTCTCTTTACAGGATTAGGTTTTTATTAGTTTGGTGCAAAAATAATGACGTAATAATGTCGTTTTTTGACGTTAAAAATACGTCAAAAAATGACATTATTACGACATTATTTTTGCACCAACCTAATAGATTTTCAAGTGTAAAAATATATAAGTAAAAAAGTATTGGAAAAGTTGTTTAATACTACTACTACTATTACTACTACTACTACTGCTACTACTACTACTAATAATAATAAAATAGCTTCATGTCTCGTACCGCTCGCCTGTGGAATTACCTCCCCACCTCCTGTTTTCCTTGTAGCTATAATTTCCAAATATTCAAATGTAATGTCAATCGACGTCTCCAGATGCCCTGATCTATCCCCTATCCTTCTCTTCATCCTTTCCTCTTTGCTCTAGCTCCAACTCTCTGTAACCGCCCTTTTAATATTTTGAATTTAATGTAATTAAAAAAAAAACATTTCGCTTCAGAATTGCCTTGATAATGTAGGATTGAAGAAACGCGTCGGCAATGACGAAGAAATATATTTTCAAATTATGTTTTTATCCATATATATATATATATATATACAATAAAAAATATAGTTTTAAGGTATACTTTATTTATGATTAAAGTGCCCAAAATCATGTAGAGAGCGTATATAAATATGAGAGTTGACATTAAATACAAAACCATCTAAGCAAAAGTGCTTTGGGGTGCGTTCCGGATAAGAGAAAAAACAGACTGACATCTGGTATCTGGGCATCAGATGTGATAAGGTAATTTGATTTATGTCGACCTCTTATCCTCAGATTCCACAACGCATTGGTTTACATGCACATTTGTCTTCTATTCTAACACTGAGAATAATCATATTTTTAAATAAATAATTATATATATATATATATATATATATATATATATATATATATATAGCATTAACTAATATATAATTTAGATATTAACGTCTCAAATAATATATTATATTTAGATATTAATTTGGCTCACACACACACATGATATATATATATATACATATATTGGCTAACACACACACACACACACATATATATATATACATATATATATATATATATATATATATATATATATATATATATATATCGGAGGCACAGTCCTATGGGTAAAGGAACTTGTATGAGTTCCACCACGGAATATGTTAACGAGCAGCGCAATATCGAGTCTAGTTCGCTGCCTTCTCGTCACCGAGTACAGTTGGTATGACGTTTGCCTGTCAATGTAGCTGTCCGGGTTTCAATTCTCGATAGTGGATGCGCCCTGCTGATGAGTCCCAAATATAAGACGAAACGGCCGTCCAGTGCTTTCTGCATTCTGTTGAGATTTCTATCAGACTCGATGAATTACTTAATTATGTCAAATCCTTCTTAATTTCTATCATTTATACAGACACACACACAAACACACACACACACACACATATATATATATATATATATATATATATATATATAACCATGGTCGATTTCTCAGGAATGAGACTTTCGGATGTTACCAGGCTGGAAGGGTCAATCCCAGCGTACAGCACACTTAGAAATTGCCTGAAAACATACCACGGGTTGACCCTAGGCTTGTGAGTGAAATTGGCTAAACGGAATCCTTGAGTATCAGAAGTCATCATGACCGAGGGCCTGAGCGTACTGGCCCTGTTCAAATTGTTGATATGTTAGGTTACACGCTCTCTCCCAGAAACTGAAACTAAGGTTAGCTCAGGATAGTTACAGTATAAACCACAGTTGGACTCTCAATAAACATAAATGCGCCAGAGAAAGCTTCTGAAATAGGGATTAGCTAGCCACCCTAGTAGACAGGTATCCTCGAATATGAGTGGCCAGCTGTACAATGTGTGTAAATACATGCGTGTATTGAGAATTATATCTCAGTTTTAATCACGAGGGACCTAATTTTATTTGATATCAGACTCTTGAGCACTATATATGTGCTTACAAATCAATATTTCAGCAAGAGTTTTCTTACTATCAGAGAACGGACTCTTTCGATTTTCATTCTTATGTTTATATGTTTTCTTTTTACAAAAAATAAAAGACTTATTCATTTTTATTAATAGTGGTGATTACTTTCTAGTGTTCAGTGAATTGACCCTTGGCCGGCGGAACAGGAAGGAAGCGGCTAAGAAAAGTCTCACAGACTCATTAAAGATGGTTATCATTTCTTGAGAATTCAACTAACACCAATCTACATCGAACAGGGCTCATAGGAAGACTTGGTTATTTGAGATCATATGTTCTTGTATATATATATATATATATATATATGAAGAAATATAGTTTTAAGATGTGCTATATTCATGTGATGAAGTGCTCAATATCAGAGATAGAGTGTATGTAAATATAAATATAAAAGTTAACATTCAAGTCAACACTCAGAGTCGACAGGCTGTTTCATGCTAGTCGCAATCGTCAGGCCGCGAATGTTGGGTTTTCCTGTGCGTAAACTTTTCCTGCGGTTAAATATATATATATATGGAACTCTCCCGTCGTATTCTGCTTATGAGGGTCAAGCAGCCCAGACACCAGCATATATAATTTGATTGTAGTGGTGAAGGCTTTCTGCAGAACCTACCACACTTATTGAAGGGCCGAATACCAAGACCACAAGTACCCCAAACGACCCTGCGCATGTATTGAATTCTTCTTCTATATCAGCTAATATGCAAGGCTATTGAACCCATTCAGTTCTGGTATTTACTCATAGCTGGAGGGAGAAGAAGAGGATTCATAAATTTCACAAAGGTATGTAACTGATTCGACTGTAATACGAACCACTATCCCTTACTACACCTTCCTTATATATATATATATATATATATGGTTGTATATCTGGCCAGCAATCCCTCTTTAATGCAAGTCTCTCTCTCTCTCTCTCTCTAATATATGTATGTATATATATAAATATATATATATATATATATATATAAATATATATATATATATATAATATATATATATATATATATATATATATATATATATATATATATATATATATACATGTGTGTGTGTGTGTGTGTGTGTGTGTGTGTGTGTGTGTGTGTGTGTGTGTGTGTGCAAATATATAAAAAAAATATGAAAGAACCGTTAGGTTAATAATCCGAAGTTCTTTAGTATGCGTGTTTGTTTTTTTTTGTTTTTGTTTTAAAAAAAAACAACAACAGTGTTCCATCCATAAGTAAAGCCTAAATTATAATTATCTTTTAAAAATATGATTCCATCGCTACATAATTGTTCTCATGTTTCAAAACATAATTGTTCTCATGTTTCTTCCTCAAGCGAATGTTGGAATAACTAATCTTGAACTTTACACAGCTTTAGAAGTCGTCAAAAAAGAAATTGTACTCCAATACGACATATTTATATACAAACAACCCTTTAAAAAAAAAAAAAATAAGATATACAAATACGAATTTAATGGCGTAACAATAATGCCAACAACTCTCTGTCGTTGGAATAGGCCAGACGATATGCGTCAAACTGATGTCAACATTCCCTTGAAAATAGAACCCCCACCCTACCTTGACTGAAACTCTTTCCGAAAGTAACTAATATGTTGATACAATATGTTCACTCTTACGCCCCTTATTAAAATAATTGGTTTCGCCGTTTCCATGTAATTAATATTACGAATGTATCTGCTTATAAAGCTCCGTAAATTTCAAGATTAGTTATTCCAAAAATCGTTTTAGGATGAAACAGAGTAGGGTTTTTTTATCTTCTGTTTTTGAAACAGGAGAACTCTTATGTAGCGATGGAATCATATTTTTTAAAATAAGTTTATATATCCCATAGGAAAGTGACTAAATCCGACAAATATATAATATATTTTCTGTTAAATTACATTTAGCGGACTGAACGTTCCAGAAATTTTGTAGAAAATATGCGTCCTCCGGCGGAAAACGAACCTGCATCCTAGACAGAACCACCATTAAACCTGGCGTGCTATAACCGTTCAACCATAGAGAAATTCCGTTTAAGCAAAGATCGAATTAATGCTTTTAAACACACACATTCGCCGATCTCCCTTGATCATTCAGGCCGATAAATGTAATTAATACTGTTTAATTAACGAACGAAGCATTTACATAAATACACATGGATAAACTTATCCATTAAAAATTATGTATAAACAGAAAATCTATTAAATATTTGTCGGATTTAATCCATCTTTATGATATACTGTCATTGTTTATATTAAGGAACGAATATAGAACAGATATGATAGATCGAGAAATACAATAGAATAGACTACCAACAATGCAACAATGCATCAATGACCTGAAATATATAAACAGTCTATAAAAATCACAACGCACATTACATGACGATTGCGTTTCGAACGAAAAAGTCTGAGGGCTCTGGCTGTTGACTTCAGTGTGCACTTTTATATTTACATAAGATCTTTCTCTGATTCTGAACAATTTAACCCGTAAATATAGCATATCTTATAACTCTGGTTTATCATACATAAACAGACTCACACATCCGCACACCCACCGCACACACATATATAATCATTTATTCGAAAATTACAACATAAAAAATCACTACAAAATTAGCCATTTTGTTTCAACTCTTCTAGTGTCTTAAGACGCCAGCAGTGTTAAAACAATATTTATAATTTTCGAAATAAATGATTATATATATATATATATATATATATATATATATATATATATATATATATATATATATATATATATATATATATATATATATATATATAAAAGGCATTAGGTTTATAATAATCACAAATTCATACCCATATGTTCTCAAGGGTACATGCTAAAGTGGATAAAGACGTTGGTTAGATCTAATGACAGAACCCAAAGTGTATGAGTTCGATACCCGTTTAAGGTAATCACTACAAAATAGCCATTTTGTTTTAACACTTCTTGTGTCTTAAGAGACCAGAAGTGTTAAAACAACATGGCTATTTTTGTAGTGATTTTATAACATTTTTATGTTTATTATATTTGCTCTACTCTTTATTGAGCACTCTTTTAGGAATAGTATTTGTTGGTTATTGGAATTTATTCTGTATACACCAATCCTATACTTGTATATATATCCATATATATATATATATATATATATATATATATATATATATATATATATATATATATATATATATATATATATGTATGTGTGTGTGTGTGTGTGTGTGTGTGATTATATACTTTTGTACTTACATGTGTTTGTGTGTTTGAATAGATATGCCTGTAAGGGAATTTATGTGTATAAGAGCGACAGAGTAATCGAAAGATATTTGAAAGGCCAACGTTATTGCTCTTGTATTGATCGTGAATAAAATAGTTTTGGAGCGGAGGCAAAAGAAGCGTCAATTCAAACTTCAGTAATATAAGAAGAGACTGCAGAGTGCGCATGGGAGAGAGTATCCGTGCACACAAGAAACATCATAATGGCTGTAGAAAGCCGGGGGCAGGTTTGGAGTTAAATGGAACGAGGCAGAAGACGGCTGATAGAATTTCAATGTTGCTTCCTTTCTATAGAATGTGAAATCAATCAACAATCGTGTGAGACCGAGGGAAAATCGGTACCGTGAAAAAAAAAAAAACAACAGAGGAGAAATAAAAGTATTTTCCGTTGGCCGTTCGACATAACTTGATTTCACTGAATAAGCAAGGGAAGCAAGTGTGGTTAGATAAATACAGACGGTTAAACAAATTTGGAAAAAAAAATAGAATAAAATACATTTAACAATGCAGGAAACATTTACAAAAAAAAAAAAAATGTTTGTAGGGAATGGAGAAAATGATCGAATTAAATTTCGAAAGAAAGAAAGATGACGTATTGTAACTTTGGCCTTGAAAGATGACAACCGTGAACATAGAAGTACATACGATTATGTTTCCTTGTATTAATCATACACCTGATTGGCGTGATGGTAACGAGCGAAGAAAATGGACTAGAAAAATCGGAATTAAATTTGTAGCTAAAGCATTCAGTTTTACATTAATCCATTTATTTCCCTACTAACTCCAAGTTAAATACCAGGGAAAAGTGAGTCTATGCCTGTCTAGGACAACATTTTGAATGTGATCGGATTGTAAGGTTTATCGATTCTGAAAAATGAAATTCGAGGGTCGATATCAAAAGTCCGTTTTCGTCTTTTGTGTAAAGCTTGCACTAATAGCTGTGAAAAATGTCTGAAACAATATGTTCTCCCTTCGTCAGTTAAGTGACACAATTTATATTAGGATTAATCTTATATATATATATATATATATATATATATATATATATATATATATATATATATATATATATATATACTCCAACTGATAATAAATCGGTCCCGGCTTGAGTCAATCGGATGTCTAGCCACGCTGATGAGCTGCGAAACAGTCTGTCTGTCAATGACAATATATATATATATATATATATATATATATATATATATATATATATATATATATATAGAGAGAGAGAGAGAGAGAGAGAGAGAGAGAGAAAGAGAGACAGAGACAGAGAGACACAGAGAGAGAGAGTGAGTTACATAAATTAAACGACCAGATATGAACAATCGTTATACGCGCGTGTTGGTGTGCATATACAGGCAAGCAAGTAAATAACCATCAAATTTATTCGTAAGGTGTAAACATAACAGCGCTCGATGTGGTTAGACAGAGCAAAGATATGTATTAATAAATAAACCTATACATATACCTACGTTTTTGTATGCGACTGGTTTTCCAGCTCATAGGGCACAAAGTATATATTTTGTGCCCGATAATATATATATATATATATATATATATATATATATATATATATATATATATATATATATATATATGTACTGTAAGTTAAAAAAATCCGTTGGTACATAAACTAAGTAGACATCTCTTAACTATAAATTCATTTAAATGTATTTTTGTGTTCATTCTTAATTTCTTCTTTAAGTCTAAATTTAAGTTAAACTTACGTTTTCTTCTGATACCCTCGATTTTTCGTCATATGGTTAATAATCTGGGCTTTCTTTAATAAAGCTTCTCTCCTTTAAGATAGATACCTACCCCACATCTTAACCACTGCCTCGTGCCTAGCATCTAACAGAAACTGTGAAAAGTTTAAACCCTGTATTAGATATTTTCGGCAAGTTAAGATTTAAGTTAAAACTTTAGCTTCCAATATTAATTATTCACACTACCTCCTACTCCCTTTAGCGCTGCCCTGGGTCAAGTAGGGTGTGTGGAAAGACCTCATGTCTGGCAACAGGACTCTGCACCATGCAACTACATCATGCCTTTCATCTGGCCACCTAACTTCCCAGACTGCAACCCACTTGATTATTATGCGTGATGGGCGCAGTTGAGCTAGAGGACAACAAAACTTTGTGTAACACTGAATATGAACAATGAGACCGCCCTAAAGAGATGCAGGAGATTCCGAACTCATCTCGAGGCCGGGGTTGAAGCCAATGTCGATTTTACTAAACAAGTTCACCCTTTATTATTTCAAGATATTTTTGTGTAACTTTGGTAGATATAACTATTAAAATGAGATGTATATGTTATTTTCATTTTTACGCAATATAAACGATAATTTATCTATCGCACCATATATATATATATATATATATATATATATATATATATATGAATAAAAATGACAATAGGAAAACTGGTAATTGCTGACGCGTTTCGTCCAATGTGGACTTTATCAAAACAAAATACGAAAATGAAATTAAATGAACAAAGTAACTAATAAAAACAAAAACAGAATATACCTAGCAACTGGAATGTAGAGAAACGCTATTTTCATATTTTTAACTGAAAAACAACGTCAGTAATTGTCACGTGTGTAGAATATTGTCATTATATCTGTGTTGATGTATTCAACTATTTTCTATTGATTTTATGAATCTGTTGTGTATATTTGTTTGTAAGGGCATTAATTTTGTTAAGAAAGGTCAAATAGGGAAGAAACCTGGGCGTAGATTAATATTTGGGTAATTTTCTACGGCGGCACTCTCCAGAATTTTCCTTCTGAGTCAGTTATTTTCTTTTTTATGAGTGTAGCATTTTTAAAATCAAAATTATGGTTGAATTTATTTCTATTTACGACTAGTGCATTAGCTAAGTTGTTTTTTGTGAGGTCTCTTTTAAAAAAGAAAATAACTCATTAAAAAAAGAAAATAACTCACTCAGAAGGAAAATTCTGGAGAGTGCCGCCATAGAAAATTACCCAAATATTAATCTACGCCCAGGTTTCTTCCCTATTTAACCTTTCTTAACAGAATTAATGCTCTTACAAACAAATATACACAACAGATTCATAAAATCAAAAGAAAATGGTTGAATACATCAACACAGATATAATGACAATATTCTCCACACGTGACAATTACTGACGTTATTTTTCAGTTAAAAATATGAAAATAGCGTTTCTCTCCATTCCAGTTGCTAGGTACATTCTGTTTTTGTTTTTATTAGTTACTTTGTTCATTTAATTTCATTTTCGTATTTTCCTTTGATAAAGTCCACATTGGACGAAACGCGTCAGCAATTATAAGTTTTCCTATTGTCATTTTTATTCATAAATATTGTCTCTCTACTGGTTAATTCGGAGAAATTTTCATATATATATATATATATATATATATATATATATATATATATATATATATTATCAAAAGGTGGAAAATGCAACAGAGAGATACGAAGAGGAGCATTGGAAGGCTGGAATATCATTTACAAAAGCTAAAACAAATATAATGTAACAGCAGTCTTATTCTAACAAAGAAATGAGTGATTATCCCGATATTCACCTGATCACTATTTGACGAACATGGAGGATTGGTCTGTTTTGTATTGGGATTTTTACTGGGAAGAATATAATTTTCCTGGAAGATTTGAACGGATGCTTTCTTAGAAAGATAACATTTTCTTGGGGAATGGTATTATATTTTTCTGAAAGTTGACTGAATATAGGCAACCAAACAGTAAATACGTTTTTCAATAAAGTTAATGTCAAAAAAAAAAAAAAAAAAAAAAGAAATAATTTCATTTTCATTTACTCCAGCGACCGAACCTTTCAAAGACACATTGATAAGAAAGCGGATTCAACCAGTTGATGAAATTATTTGGCAAAAGCAAACGGGATTGGATACTTTGTTATAAAGAGTCAAAATCCTTAGCCAGGATATTATTATGGAATTCGATATTAAGAATTGTGCTTTGTTAGTTAGACACAAAGGAAAACAGGAAGTAATATAAGGAAATCTGCAAAACCATGAATGCAATTCTGATAGCACTTGTGAGAAAACGAAACAGAAAGTATGGAAAGGAGGAAAATGTAGAAAAAAGAAAGAATAAGCTAAGTAGAAAAAAAAAGCAGTTAAAATTTAGAATTTTAGAAAAGTAGCATAAAGCGATCACGTAGTAGGAGGATATAAGAGTTAGAGGATGAGGAGATGAATAGCAGTAAGAAGAAGAATGATTAAACTTTGAAGACGAAGGAGAAGTAAAGAAAAAAAACAGGACTAGAATTGGAATGTGAAGATGAAAAATCCTTTGAATATTAAAGGTGGAGGGAAGCTAAAATAAAATAAGAAAAAAACAGAAAAAAACTGTCAGAATATGAAAAAAATAAGACGGAAAACAGAAAATTATACTATTATTCATCCAACGCAATGCCTAAAAGCCTCTTAAGTTAGACGGTTACTGATAGACTGGTTCATTTTTTACGGCTTACCAGCCCATTGTGTTATTTAAAGCCTAAACATATTTTCCATTGCAGGAATGACTTTTTTTGTGTGCGGGTGTATAAGGTATACAAATACGAATTTAACAGCGTAACAATAATGCCAACAACTCTCTGTCGTTGAAATTCCTAATATTTAACCCATATGTTGGAGGTACAAGATATGGATTCATACTTTTCCGAAGTGTTTTGGTGCGTAAGTGAATTTAATTTGAATTCAAACTCTGCTGGAATTCGATTTCAGTTTTCCAGGTTTCTCATTGCAAGCCCCTATCCATCGCACCACCCTCAAATTCTTAGGCGGTTAATGAATGAAATCGCTTTAAGAACGTGCGAGGATGGGTTAAGTGGTGCTTATTATGCGGATATGTAGGATAGATAATGGTAGACCTTAGGCTTGAACAGATTAAGATTGTAGTTATCGAATAAGCACCCTTATGGTAGACTGTTTGACCAATTATCTAGAACTTCTTCCTTACCAATGGAATACGGAGGGAATGAGGATCAATTCACTCTGTGCATGTGGCATGGCAGGTCTAAGCCGGAAAAGTCTGAGTTGCTGGAACTAAGAAATGTCGCTCGCTTGGATATCAGCAATGAAAATAGTGGAAGCGGAACTGCAAGGTGGAAATAATTCATCACCCACAAGGCCGATTAATTTTTTTTTAACTTAATAAACGTTGGAATGTTAAGATTGGGCAGATCTAGTCCAGATATGATAGCAAGACTCCATTTTAGATCTGATCTGGCTCTTGTAAACAGATAACATGGCTGGAACAAAGTACTTTCTGTAGAGGTACCAGGATCCGAGTTTTTATTAGACATCTTTAAAAATGGATCGTATATATGAATTCTACTTGAGGTTTGGAATGAGCTTGAGCCCAGTAGACGTTCCATGCAAGGAGCTTCATAAGGGTACCACTGTTGTTGATGAGAGGAGAAACCTCAAGGCGTGTTTATATGTTATGTCGAATATCTAAGCGCAATGTGGCACAAATGCAAAAGTATGGAGTGTCCACCCAGTGAGGATCAAATTCACTACTCAGTGTAATTATTCTAGTGAGACAAGCTTGCTAAATATTGCACCACATTGAGGTGCCGTTGCTCTATAATTATGATACGTTAGTCGTTTGGTTTTCTGGGCATTGAATGTTAAAATCCAGTTCCACTGTAACTGAGCTGTGATTGTTTTAAAAATTTAGAGTGTAAAAAAGTGAAATTTACAAAAAGGGAAGGAGGGGAAACCGGAAAAGAAAAAAAAAACAGAAAAAAAATGAAGATTAAAAATAAACATCAACAAAGCAGAACATTAAGAGAAAAAAGAAATAAAGACTGTTACAATAACTTGGACCGATTTTAAATGTGAATTAAGTTTAATCGTCTAATGATTTTTTTTTCTTTTTCTTTCAGATTTAACAACTTAAGTATTTGGCATTTTCAATTTGAATTGAATGCTATGGATGTCGAAGATTTGAGTTTCCAACAGGATGGCGCCACATGCCACACAGCCAATGCAGCAATGGCTTTATTGAATGAGAAATTTCCAGGTTGCATCATCTCTGGAAAAGTTAATTGACCACCACGATCGTGCGACTTGACGCCTTTAGATTTCTTCCTTTGGGGTCATCTCAAAAGTTAGGTCTATTCCAATAAGTCAACAACAATTCAACAGCTGAAGGAGGAGATAATAAGGCATACTGGTGAGATCGAGGAACAAACATCCAGAGACGCAATCAAGAATTTTGACCATCGAATGGAGGTGTACCGCCGAAGCCTTGGCGGACATTTGGGCGATATTACTTTTCACACATGATTACCATGACTTAAATAACATGATTCAACAGAGAAATAAATAAATTTGTTACCAATAATACTGATTTATTTACTGCTGACTTTGATCCGTCTTAATGAAACACCCTATATAATATATTCAAGAAGAGAATGTCGGAGGTGAAAAAAAGCGAGAGTAAATACATTAGAAGAGGGGGAAATAAGAAGAGGGGAAGAAGAATCATATACGGAAGAGAAGGACAGAGGAGAAGGAAGAGGAAGAGAAGATAAGTGAACATTTTTTTTTACTTTTTGTTTTCATTTTTAAACTTCTCTTCCCAATTAAATTTTATTGCCTTTTGATTTAACAAGCAGACACGTTTTGGTAGAGCGCCAACTGTCAACCTGTCGTGATCTACTCTTTTGTTAGTGCTTATGATATTTAATTTCCGTAGAAAAGCGCCCCGATCCAGAATATTCATTTCTCTTTTTCTTGCAGTAGAAAATCACCTTATCAATAGTGGGTTTATTCATCTTCTGCTATTGCCGCTTTGTTAGGTGCAATATCCAGATTGACACGTTCATAATATCTCATCGTATTCGCTATCCCTACGCATTTCCCAGGCACAGAGCTTCCTGCCTAAAAGATGAACTATTTCACATATATATGTTGAAAAGACGAAGACATTTTGAAATCATCTTATAATTTTTCTTTTCCCTCCCTTAGATAACACGACCATTATGCCCTGCCAATAACTCATAAATAATGGATTATTCTGTTATGTTCGCGTAGAAAGACGAAAAAGACACATCAGGGACACAACTTGGTTTTACTGAGAAAATGAAAGAAAGAAAGAAGACTTTAACCTCTCTTGGTATTACCTCATAAATAATGGCCTATTAGATTTTGATCGAGTAAAAAGACGGAAAAGACATATCAGAGACGCCACTTGGTTTTAGTGAGAAAATGAAAGACAGAAAGAAGATTTTAACGTTTCCTGGGAATACCTCACAAATAATTGGGGAAAAAAAAAGATGGAAAGGATGAGAGGAGAAACCTCAAGAGACGCTAATTGGTTTTAATAAGAAAATGAAAGAAAAAAAGAAAAAAGGTGTATAACGTATATTTGAATGAAATAGAAAATATTGTCAAATACAAATATATTAATTTCTAACGGACTGCTTCTTAAAATAAAACGCAGATTGTTATTCAATATCTGTTGTTATGCACAAATATTTAGCAATATAGTAGAGGAATTTTTATGGATATATTATTGTCATGAAAGACATGAGCTTATTCTATTATTATCATAAGAATATACAGAAATTTCAGAGAGAAAAACAAGGAAATTTTCATGGGTATTTCGAGAAATTTGTACTTTTGTCCTAAAGTTTCACACATAGTAACATGATCATACTAACAGATTGAAAAGTTGCATCAGGTCGTATATATATATATATATATATATATATATATATATATATATATATATATGTATGTATGTATGTGTGTATGTATAGGTATATTTAGGTAGTGTGCATGCTTTTAAACAGGTTCTGTTTAACATAACCCAGAAGTTCTGTCTGTACACTTTTTTATTAAGTTTTTCCAACTTCCGAGTAAGTTGTTTTATGTAAAAAAAAAAATCTTGGTAATATTCCCAAAGTTATCGTTTTTTCCAAATAATTCCGACTGTCAATACAGTCGTCATCAAGAATTGCGCGTTTAGACTGTTATCTATCTATCTATCTATCTATCTATCTATCTATCTATCTATCTATCTATCTATCTATATCTATCTATCTCTCTATCTCTATCTATCTCTCTCTCTCTCTCTCTCTCTCTCTATATATATATATATATATATATATATATACATACACTTACACACATATATATATATATATGAGAAAGATTTTCATATATATATATGCATATATGTATATATATATATATATTTTTTTTTCATACACACATATATATACATATATATATATATTTATATATATATATAAGTATATATGCATACATATATATATATGTATATATGTAGGTATATATATACATACATATATATATATATATATATATATATATGAGAGAGAGAGATTTTCATATATACATATATATATATATATATATATATATATATATATATATATATATGTATATATATATACTTTCATACTTACACACACTCACATATATATATATGCATATATACATACAAAACACCCTGGAAAATATTTGGGGTATTATAAAAGACAAGAAATTTAGGAAATATATGCTTATTGACATAGCAGTGCCATCAGAGAGAAACACCTCCATGAATATTATCGAGAAATTGCCCATATACCAGGACCTGGAGATCGAGATTAACAGGATGAAAGTAATTAAGACTGAGTGTATCAACAGTAATTGAAGCTCTGGGACTCGTGAGAAAAGGAATGAATAATTTTACTAACAATTACCCAGGCAACAATAACATACAAGTAACCCAGAAGATCGTCATACTAGGGACAGTAAATATATTAAGAAAAGAGCTATCATTTAAATGGCAATTCTCCTATAGGGCCTAAGGACTATAGTTTGATCCAGCTCTACAGGATACAAAGCAGAAAATATAACATACACAAATAATAATAATAATAATAATAATAATAATAATAATAATAATAATAATAATAATAATAATTAGAAAAAATAAAATGCCCAAGTAAAAAAATTCAATGGAAATTGTAAACCTACGAACCTTCGTGAAATAACTTAAATATAAAGTTATAAGTTATGAACCTTTGCAAAATGAGCAAAATAATTAAAAATAAACAAGCCAATACAATAGCTGTCGCGAAAACACATTAACCAGGAAATAACCATTTTCCCGCTTATAATTAGTTCTATTCAATAGCCATTAGAATAACACAAGAGACCGGGAAAAAAAACAAAAAACGGTCTTCTCATAGATAGTGGAGTCACGCTTCAATCGAAATGGCCTGACGATTGGTTTTAAACATGAACAACACTGTCCCCGCCAGTGTTTATACCAATGTGAAAATTGCTGATATAGATTTACGGTTCGCTGCACGTATTCGAGTATGACTGTCTCCTACATGGGGCTAAAAAGTCCATCTTACATGAACCTGCTCGGTTTATCAATTCGGAAGATTTTTAGCATTTTAAACGTTATTTTAATGGATACTGATATTTGTGTAGAGGCGCCATTTATTTATTAAACACTATATTTATTTATTTTCGTCTATCGGTGAAAATATTCGAGAAATCTTATTAAAGGAAAATATGCGCTCTTCGACAGAATTCAAACCTACGTCCATCCGGACAGAAAGAAACCGTCGTTAGATCTGACATGCCTTCGCCGCTGAATAAATGAAGCATCTCCTCAAATGTCAGTAGCAACTAAAATAATGTTTAAAGTGATATATATATATATATATATATATATATATATATATATATATATATATATATATATATATATATATATATATATATATATATATAATAACTTAAGACAATCCTTAAAAATTCATTTCAGTGATAATTTCTTTCATCAATATATTTAAATATTCATCTATTTTTGACCGAAGGTATCCTTTTTGTTTTTTTTTTTAGAAATGAAATCAATTTGTCCTGACAAAAAGGAAAAGAGAGAGGAAAAAATTATCCGTACCAATTATCAACTGGTACTACACACACACACATATATATATATATATATATATATATATATATATATATATATATATATTGATTAATTGATCGATTTGTTTTTTACAGCTTATTAATATTTTGTATGTTATTTAATATCAGGGTATAGTTTTAGATTTCAAGAATTTTGACGTGGATAATAAAGATTGACTGAGAAAGCGCTATGAATTAAAATTAAATTAAGTTATTTTTTTTTTCCGATTTATTTTTGAATTTGTAGGTCTGACGATTTGGATCGTAATTACGATTCCAATGTAATAAATCATAATCATGGAATATTACTGTTCAAGCCTTTTATACATACATACATACATATATATATATATATATATATATATATATATATATATATATATATATATATATGTGTGTGTGTGTGTGTGTCTGTGTGTGTAGACAGGTGTAAAAAATTCAGACGTAAATAATATAACTCCAAAAACTATAAAGAAAAATGAAAAAAAAAAAATTCTTTACCAATGCTTTTCGTCACCTGAGGGACTTTATCACGCTAAATGTAAGAATTTTATAAATATGTTTGAAAAAGTAAATGCCATGATATTATAAATAAATTTATGAATACATCTTTCAAATTAAAATTCTTATATTTATTTTGATAAATTCCCTCAGGGGGCAGAAATCGTTGGTAAAAGTCTGTTTTTCTTTTGTCTTTATTCATATATACATTATTTTACAGACTTCGTGGTCAGGTTCCTCAAACCAAAACAAGGCAAAAAAATGTCCATATGATCATATGCCTGCAAAATCTTCATTTTTGAGTTATTAAACTTAAACTTTACGGTAGACCCTGTTAAATTACACAATCCAAGATAAACTCCCAAAATACTTTTTACAAACTATGGGGCGGATTCCTGACACCAATCAATAAGATCATCGTTGTACCTCAACACAACAACTCATGACAACTCTTCAAAATATCCTCCTCTTGCCTCTACACACGCATGCATCCGTCGGATCATTGAATAGCGGACCCTTTCAAATACTCCCACACGGTGTCGAATGGCTTCTTAGGCCGCCATGATACACTGATCATATGTCTCTATTATTATTGTCTGCTGCATAATCCAATTGTTTTGGGTGGCCCCAGAGATAAAAATCGAGAGGATTGAAGTTAGGGGAACGTAAAGAACATGGAATCTGTCATTCCCTACCTATCCGTCTTCATGGTAGATGCCATCCATTTCATCTCAAACAATTTGATTAAAATGTACTGGAGCCTCATCGTGCATGAATCATATGCATCGTGTTAGCAGTGGTACATCCTCTAGCAGGTCTGGAAGTGTGTTCGAAATAAAATCACTGTAGACAGTTCTTGTAAGTTGTGCAGAGAGAACATATCGACCTACTGGACAGTCACCTACAATTCCAGGCTGCACATTAACCGTAAACTGATGCTGATGTCTAGCTTATGTTGTACTATGGAGATTCCGATCCGTCCACAAATATTGTGTGTTTAAATTTGTTATTCCATCTCTTCCAAATGTTGTCTCATACGTAAACAAGACTGAAGAGACAAACAACGGCAGTTTGTACAATATCCATCGGTAAAATTTCTCTAGTGGTGAGTAATCAGAGATCAAAAGATCCTGCACACTTTGCAAATTATATGGCTACTGGAGCTGCTCTTGAAGTACCATCCATGCGGTACTATGAAATATACGAAATGCTAGAGCCACGTGACGGTTGTTGATACCTGGATGGACTCCGACAGCATATAGGAATGTGTTCTACGTGGTCAGACATACGAGCTGATCTCGGTTTTCCTCAATCCATATATTGTGGTTCTATGGGTCCTGTCTTAGAAATGTAACGAGACACGACAGCAATGGTTGAATGATTCGGATGGCCTCGTTTTGGAAACTTAATCTGATAGAGCCTTGCTCCCATTACTATTCACGAGGTCGTATATATAAACCCTATGTTCCTGTTCACGATAATATGAATATCCGGCCATTGTTAAACGGAACACTTCTCAGTTAACGTACTACTACACACGTTAGACTCTGAAGGGAGACTAGCCACAAATGTACACGAATGTGAAATGTAACATAGTCTACATGGCAACAAGGCGCCATCTAGCGTAAACCTACTTTAAACATAATAACTCAAAAACGAATGATTTGCGGACATATTTTTATATGGATTTTTGTCCTGGTTTTAGTGTGAGGAACCCGCCCCCATAATTGGAAAAATATTTTTGATACACCATATATATATATATATATATATATATATATATATATATATATATATATATCCTAGACGAAAATAGATAATTCGAATCGAAATATGTTTATTAGATTTTTTCCTCTTGGACGCTACCTGAATTTTATCAAAAACAAAATAATTTCCATGCCTGAAGATGACTGAATATACAGTCGAAATTACTTGCGTATTTAAAGTTTATAAATTTTAAAAATACAAAGATCATAACATTCATCGAGTGATTGGTAGGTTAATGCACCTTTAAAATTTTGTTTGCGAAGGGATTTCGCTATTTTATATCATTAACTTTACTAAATTTACTTTTTGTATGAATGATTCATTGTAATATAAATTTAACTGCATCACATATTTGATATATATATATATATATATATATATATATATATATAAATATATATATATATATATATATATGTATGTATGTACGTATATATATATATATGTGTGTGTGTGTGTGTGTGTGTGCGTGTGTATTAATGAAATTCGCCAGTATTCTGTATAGACTATTTGAATTATCTTTATAGTTCCCTTATCTAAGAGGATCTTTCTTTTACATAAGCGATATGTCCGCTCGTTTAAGTGCTCTAGACGTTCACCGTCAATTGCTTGTAAACGCAAGTAGAAGTCAATGATGGCAGAAGAACGCTTTGTTCAAAACGGATACCTTCAGCTTTCAAGCAATGCATATTTTTTGATCAGATAATATATTAATTTTAACAAATTTGCTCCTGAAGAAACACGATTACATAACAATACCCGTTGTGTTTTTTTTTCATCAGTAATATTAGTAAGAAAAGGAAATATACCTCAAATAATATTCTCAAAATTCTCTGCATACCAAGCAAACCGATAAACCCATAAACGAACAAGAATAAATATGAATTTGACATTTATGTGTCTGCAATCGGGTAGATTGAAAATGGAAAATGACAGTGGCTCTTGTAAACGTGCCAGGCCATTCTTCTGTATCTCCTTGAAAAATACTTCTTATTGGAAACAGCCGATATTAGGGACTTGCGACAGAAATATCTTTAAAGACGAGAGGCGCTAGATTCATTCTTGTTATTTAGATTTGAATCAAGAGTGACACTGTCGGAAGTAGGGAAGTAATTTATCATTCAATGAGAGGAACGGAAGGAGGAAAGGAATTTATGAGAGAGAGAGAGAGAGAGAGAGAGAGAGAGAGAGTTATGGAAGAATGGTAAGAAAAATTAGAATAGAAAAATTCCGAGGAAAAAAATAACAGTAAAGTAATAAAATGAATGAAAGAACAATAGACTACGGAATGAGGAAGGGACGGATGTGAAGAAAGAAAGAAAGAAAGAAAGAAAGAAAGAAAGAAAGAAAGAAAGAAAGATGTAAATAGTTACAAAAAAAGGAGGATAAATAAATAACGAAATGATGAATTACAACGAGAAATGAAGAAAAATTAAGGAATAAGGAAGAATATTTTATAAGGAAGAAAAAAACAGAAAAAGATTTGAAAGAAAGAAATAGTTTAATAATTGAATTCATAAACGAATTTAAATTTCCGAAAGAAAGAAAAAAAAATGAATATCGATTTTATTTCAAAACATGGGGAATAAAGAAAAATGTGAATAAAAATTCAAAAGAAATGTGAGAAAGAAAGAAAATGGCTAAAGAAGGTGGAACTGAAAAAAAAAAAAGATTGGAAGACAAAACAGTTTAACAATTAGTGAATGGCTGAATGAATCTTTTTAAGCATTTCCCCCAACCAAGGCCATAAAGCCACTAAGACACATGGGGTTACTGAATGTGAAAGAACTAATAAAAGAAAGAAATTATAAAACATTATTCTGGAACGAGAACAATACAAGAAGATTAATCAAAAAGAAAGAAAGAAAGAAAGAAAGAAAGAAAGAAAGAAAGAAGAGTGGTTATGGAATAAGAAAAATATGGATGAGAAGAAAGAAAGAAAGAAAGAAAGAAAGAAAGAAAGAATAGTGGTTATGGAATAAGAAAAATACGGATAAGAAAGAAAGAAAGAAAGAAAGAAAGAAAGAAAGAAAGAAAGTGTTTAAGAAATGTGGAGAAGACAGAAAAGAAAGAAAGAAAGAAAGAAAGAAAGAAAGAAAGAAGAGTGGTTATGGAATAAGAAAAATACGGATGAGAAGAAAGAAAGAAAGAAAGAAAGAAAGAAAGAAAGAAAGAAAGAAGAGTGGTTATGGAATAATAAAAATACGGATGAGAAGAAAGAAAGAAAGAAAGAAAGGAAGAAAGAAAGAAAATGTTTAAGAAATGTAGAGACGACAGAAAAGAAAGAAAGAAAGAAAGAAAGAAAGAAAGAAAGAGTAGTGATGAGGAAAAATGAATTATAAAAAAGAAAAAAGAAACAAACACAAAGAAAAAAAATGGAAAAATGGCTATGAAATGGTGAAAAATAAATGAGAAGAAAGAAAAAAGGCTAAAGAATGAGTAATGAGAAGATGGATGAGAGAAAAATAAGACTTGAAAAAAAAAGAATGAAAATGCATAAGAAAAAATAAAATGAAATAAAGATCTCGAGTATTGGTTCAAAATAAAAATGGAAGTCAAAAGTAAAGGATAAAAATTGAAAAATGAAAAGAAACATGAATCATAATACTGATAATAAGAGTAAATCCTGAAGGAAAATAACTTGAGAAAGAAAACTAAAACAAAAACATGAATGAAATGAAATCTGAAAATGAAACTCCCTAGCAATAAGACAAATATGAAAGCCAAGGGGGTGATGCAAAAAGATGTGTAAAAAAGAGATAACTTAAGAAAAATACGAAAAAGGAAACCATGAATGAAAACCCCAAATATCACATTTTTTTCCGCAGCATTAAAGTATAAAAATAAACGAAAGCCATTTTATGTGACCAGATAATCGGGTCTATCTTCACAAGGCAATATGTGCAGAGAAGTAATAAACTCTATATAAACTATGACAGCGAAAATTGAATTATAAGTTGATAAAGTATTTATAACTCTTATATAAAGAGGATCTAACAGACATCTTACTCTCGCTCTACTGTCTCTTTCTCTCACTTAAACTCCACCCCGCCATATATATATATATATATATATATATATATATATATATATATATATATATATATATATATATATATATATTTGTGTGTGTGTGTGTAAGCAAATATATGGATATAGATCCGACAGTATGAAGAAAAATGTAGGGAAAAAACAAACCAAAATCCTAATATGCAATTATGCTGTTTTAATGTTAATATAATGTCAACGTCGGACGTTTCGGTCTAATAGACCATCTTCAGGGCATATTCATAAAACATAATTAACATTAGACCATATTCAATTTAACATGAAAAAGACGATGGATATAAGAGCAAGACCAATCCAAACAGATAACTGAAATACGTTTTCACAACATCGCCCACGTGACGACGACGTGATCCTATTTAAACGGAACGCTGATCTTATAAAAGATTTCAGTTATCTGTTTGGACTGGTCTTGCTCTTATGTCCATCGTCTTTTTCATGTTTAATTGAATATTGTCTAATGTTAATTATGTTTCATGAATATGTCCTGAAGATTGTCTATTAGACTGAAACGTCCGACGTTGACATTATATTAACATTAAAACAGCATAATTGCATATTAGGATTTTTGTTTGTTTTTTACCTATATTTTTCTTCATATATATATATATATATATATATATATATATATATATATATATGGTGGTTGACTCTCCCATCGTGTTCGACGTATAAGAGTCAAGCAGCTTAATTCCTCTGAACCGACAGCCAGACACCAGCATATACGATTTGATTATCGTGATGAAGTCTTTGTGCAGGACCATCCACACTTTTTGAAGGGCCGAATACAGCGACGTGCCACAAGGTTCTTAAACGACACTCCGCCAGTTTTGAATTTAGAGTTGTACTTCTACATCCAAGTCTATAGAACAAAGTCTGTCCTGCTATTTATAGCAGGACAGACTGTGGGGGAGAATAGGAGGATTCATAGCTTTCCCAAGGGTATTACCACGTATGTGAATATAATAGATTCGACTGGAATATATATATATATATATATATATATATATATATATATATATATATATATATATATATGTATGTATGTATGTATGTATGTATGTGTGTGTGTGTGTGTAGGAGATAATGTTCTCAGTATCAGAGATAGAGCATATGTAATTATGAGAAAGAGTGAATATTCAAGTGAACACTCAGAGTCGACAGTTACATGCTAAACCGATGAATGCGTTTAGCATAAAACAGGGTGTCGCCTCTGAGTTATGACTTCAATGTTCACTTTTATATATATATATATATATATATATATATATATATATATATATATATATATAGTTTAGGTTGGTGCAAAAATAATGTCATTTTCGCACAAATCTTACTATGTAAGAAAACGACATTATTTTTGCACCAACCTAATATATATATATATATATATATATATATATATATATATATATATATATATATATATATATATATATATATATATATATATATTCCTGGTTCAAATGTTAAGACCAGATACAAAAGCGTTAAAAAAATATAAAATACAGTTACTTTAATCAAAATATATTTGCTATTTTTATTTACATGGTCTTATCTTTATGACCAACCTAAAAAATACTTTTTCTAATGTTTGTTTAAATTCATCAAATAAATGTTAAAATTTTCAATTGTTTGTTGATAAACTATATTTTCTAATTAAATGTAAATGTTTCGCAAATATATTTTGATTAAAGTAACGGTATTTATATTTTCAAACCATTCTGTATCTGGTCTTAAGATTTTGACCAGGGGTGTATACACACGGATTATTTCCGGACAGGTTCTATGGTGATGGCTTGGAGAAATCCTCGTCGATTTAGACCTATGAGTGTCTAACACGTCAGTTTTAATCACTAGACTACTTACACATAGGCGGTAAGTCTTGTATATCACGACCAACGCTTGGAAGAACACAGTGTACCACGAAATCTCCAAACAGCTCCTCGACATGTTTCGTATTTAGATTTTTCCTTCCCCAAGTTTATGGAGCCCAATCTACGCATAGCGTATATACACACATAAATAGTGTGTATATATATATATATATATATATATATATATATATATATATATATATATATATATATATATATATATGAAAAAAAACTATAAATATTTAGTTGAAAACGTTATACGTATGATATTTGAAATCACTATAAATATTCGTACGCTATTTGAAAGCATTATAAATATGGAGGAGAAAACACTATAAATATACGAGCCTCACACAGAAAGAAAAGTCATAGCTGAACATTTTTGTTGTGGCAAGACACTACTCCATCTTATAAAATTAGAAAAACTAATTCAGATTTCTGTCCTAAATTCTGTACAGGCGAGGCCCATACATAGGTGTGCGACAAATCTAAAAACGGGCAAAACAGGAGCTCTAGCTGTTACACAGTATCTTCAAAAGAAAGGTATGGTACCCAAGGAAATCCATGCAGACATTGCTGAAGACTCTCCTTCCTATGCAAATGTAAAAAAAAATGGATGCGGAATCCAAGCGGGACAGGGATAGCCACAAAGATGACCCTCGATCAGATCATTCAAAAGCTCAAATTGATGTCATTCACTGTATGATTTTGGATGACAGACGTCTTACTGTTTAACAAATAGCTAAGTCCATAGGCTTTAGCTCTGGTTCTGTCAATACTGTTTTAACTGCGAGTTTGGGGATGACAAGATGTCTGCAAGATGAGGCAAGAATCCTGACACAAGAGAAGAAGCTAAAAAAGAGTTGGCATTTCCAGGACACTTCCGACGATTCCAGGCTGACCCTGAGAATTTCCACCGCAGACGAGTCACTCAAGATGAAAACTGAGTTCACCATTCGAAAAGGAATCAAAGATTGAAAGCAAACTGGGGAAAAACTCTGGTTCTCCACCCACGAAGAAGTTCAAGCAGATAGCGTCTGTTGGAAAGGTGATGGCCGCTGTTTTTTTTTATATTTATTCTGAAGATTTACTCATGGTAGATTATCTTGTGAAGGGAAATCTATTAATGTACAGTAGTCGGTTAAATAATGGACTGCGGCTCGGACTGAGGAATTGAGTCGAATTCATTATATTCACTTACGGGCTAATATCCATAGAAAGTTATGAATCCTCTTCTTCTCTTCCTGGTAAATAGTAGGACATCCCGATCTAACTGGTAACTGGTCTACCGCAGAAAGAAATGGCAAACTACTGCAGGGAAAAATCTGTCTCGTCAGTCATGTATCGAAAGATACATGATCGTCTAAGCGTGTAGCACATAACTGAATATATATATATATAGAGAGAGGAAATAGAAAGTTATATGGGAGAGAATGAGAGGGGATATAGAAAGAGAGAGTGTATATAGGAATCAACATTTTATGCTCATTCTCTGTTTCATGCCCCAGGCTGTAATCAGACTGTATTCCATTTCTTCATAACTGACTGACTGACTATGCATCAGATGTAAGGCAACTGAAGGTCTCAAGACGAAACACAAAGGGAAGCTGAGGGCAAGTGTGCTCTTATTCCAGGATAACGTGCCCGTTTATACTGCTCAAGCTGTAGTTGCTCAATCAGCCAACTGTGTCTTTGAATTGCTAACCCGTCCCTTTACTCACCAGAATTAGGCCCATCGGACTTCTTCGTATTTTACTAAACTACGTTGTCATCATTTTGGAAACAACGATAAGATCATATGTCCTGTGGAAGAGTTTTCGGAGGAGCAGAACGCCATTTTTTTCCGTGAAGGGATGGCACGAAGTGCATTAATGTCATTGGGTACTATATTAAAAAATAGTGTAAAACTGACTTGTTTTCTCCAACTCCATCTGGAAGAGGCTTAGAACTTTTTGAACAAACCTCGTACATACGCTGTTTTAAAACACTATAAATATTTGTACGTCAGCTGAAAACACTATAAATATGTATTAGGTTGGTGCAAAAATAATGACGTAATAATGTCGTTTTTGACGTTAAAAATACGTCAAAAAAACGACAGTATTACGTCATTATTTTTGCAACAACCTAATAATTGAAAACACTATAAATATGTAATTGAAAACACTATAAAGATGTAATTGAAAACACTATAAATATGATGTTAATGCAGATCGATGTGACAGTATACTAACATAAAGCACTGTATTTATGCCCAGTACATTCACTATAAATATAGACCAATGGAAAAGTCGGCGATTCTAAAGTATTAAAAAAAATAATAATTGATTTTTTTGTTTTCATTTTAGTAGGAAAAATGCAGCATTATTAAAAACCCGATGTAAATAAATTGAGTCATTAAACAAATTTATTAATTTAAATTAGTTATTTTAATATCGAGGAATGAAGTTATCGAAACATCGGAAAAAATTATCGAAATAAATACAGATTTTCTCATGTTTACGCCATACGATTCGCCAAATATAGTGGCATAATGGCGGATATTTCAACAAATAATAGATTGAAGATCTAAAAGCAGTGTGGCGTAAAGAAAAAAAGTAACTGTCTAAAAATGGCTAAAAATGAAAAAAAAGATTATAAAGAAAAGGATAACATTAGAAGAACTAAAAGAAGAAATATTCTTTCTGTAAAATAAGAATGAAGATCTACATATTAGTACAAAGATAACAGATATTTTAGATAATGCCTTCTTGGGAATATTCAGTTAAGCTTTGCTTGAAATAGTCTCCAACAAGTAAAACGAAGAGAACGACAACTTTGATTAGTTGACATTGCGATATTTTCCTACCCATTAGCCATGAGCTACAAATTAAGCCGGTTACTTAGAAAAGAAAGGCAACAGTAAAGTAAATGGACGAGAAATAAATAAATAAAGAAAGAAAGAAAGAAAGAAAGAAAGAAAGAAAGAAAGAAAGAAAGAAATTAACAAAGAAAGAGTCAAAGAAAGTGACAAAGAAAGAAAGTAACACAGAAAGAATGATGAAAGAAAGAAAAAAAAATGAATGAAAGAAAGAAAGAAAGAAAGAAAAAAGGACTGAAAGAAAGAAAGAAAGAAAGAAAGAAGGATTGAAAGGAAGAAAAAAGAAGGAAGGAATGAAATAAATAAATCCATAAAGCAGACGAGAAAGAAGGAATGAATGGATGAAAAAATGAAAGAAAGAAAGAAAGAAAGAAAGAAAGAAAGATATTAACAAAGAAAGTGACAAAGAAAGTGACAAAGAAAGAAAGTAACACAGAAAGAATGATGAAAGAAAGAAAGAAAGAAAGAATGAAAGAAATAAAGAAAGAAAGATATTAACAAAGAAAGTGACAAAGAGTGTGACAAAGAAAGAAAGTAACACAGAAAGAATGATGAAAGAAAGAAAGAAAGAATGAAAGTAAGAAAGAAAGAAAGAAAGAAAGAAAGAAAGAAGGATTGAAAGGAAGAAAAAAGAAGGAAGGAATGAAATAAATAAATCCATAAAGCAGACGAGAAAGAAGGAATGAATAGATGAAAGAATCACAGAAAGAAAGACAGAAAGAAAGAAAGAGAAAGAAAGGAAGAAAGAATTAATGACAAAAAGAACGAAAGTAATAAAGAAAGAGAAAGAAAGAAAGAAAGAAATAAAGAAAGAAATAAAGAAAGAAAGAGAAATAAAGAAAGAAAGGATGAAAGGAATTTACACACAGTTTTTGTCTCACACATTAACAATGACGTCGTTTATTGATTTTTGTAAAGTTTATTCGCCTGTTTCCAGACGTAGGAGTAAGGCGACTTAATTAAAACGCATTCACATCCACTTTGAATTTAATACTGATTATTATTTTGTTTTTCATATACATAAATGAAAAAATAAGACAAAAATGCAAAAAGTAAAGGAAAAAATGAAATAAGAAAACAAATTTCCTATCGTCCGGTTCACAGTCAGCTCTGAACTTTTGAGCAAAAGTAGAGGTTTATTTGATGATTTTTTCCCCAGCAAAGAAGGATGCAGGTTACCACTCTGCCAGAGAGAGGAGAACATTTTTTATTTTATTAAGACTTGCGATAGCTCAGTTCAGTACACTGAATTCATACTCCCAGTTATTACTCAAAAAAACAGGGCGTCTACTCAAACATGTGTATTCACTTAAATAATGTGCGGATCATTATTAAATAACGTACGTTCAAAAAAAAAAGTAATTACTATTTCACTTATCGACCTGTTCACACCCCTCCAAGTTTGTTTTTTTTTTTTTTTAAACCAAGTAAAGTTTGTCTCCTGTTTCCTGTTTAGGATTGTGCTTCAGGCTCCTTCTAAATTCTAATTTAACTGTATACTTCTAACGTCTTCGACTACGCTCTGAAATGTATACTATTTTTGAGCTTCCAGTTCCTTCTAAAAAATTTTCCTTCTCTTTCACTTCGAATAGCCCACTTGCGTCTTAGACGCTTTATCACATTGCTTGGAGTGAATTGCTCTTATATATATATATATATATATATATATATATATATATATATATATATATATATATATATATATATGATAATTATGATTACTTAGCTGTAAATATCAATTTTTGATGTTTCCTCAATGTCAAAATTGTCCATTGTTCAATTATATATAAATTATACAATTATGTTACATCCAGTATATATATATATATATATATATATATATATATATATATATATATATGTAAGGACCTGAAATTTTATTTCGGGTGATCTCTCTGGGGAAGAAGTGTGAGTTTGTAAACAGTGACTATTACCGCTAATAATGCAAGACTCTTTGGTAAAACGAATCGAGTTCTCTCATTCACTGTGTGTTTATCTAAAAATAAATACGCTTAAATTCCCATTTATCCCTGCTGCACATCAACAGCTTACGGGTAAAATCTCCGACTGACTTCAATTCAACTGGGTTTCCTTCTAGCTAGAGGCAACCGGACGACTAAGAACACTGATGAACTATGATACAGCGAAACACTCTGTCTGTGGATGACATTATATATATATATATATATATATATATATATATATATATATATATATATATATATATACTGGTTTTATCAAAAAATCTTTTTGTTTTGGTGTGAGGAAGTCACCCACCCACGTTTGTAAAAATAATTTTGATTCACTCTGTTATAGCCTTGTTAGGGGCAGAAATAAAGACACAAAGAGAGGCATTAAGTTAAACAAATATATTAACAGAAACAGTAATACAAACATATACAAACAAGAGTTTTACAGCAAGACTGTTCGGCCCGACTTTCACAGCTGACTGCTGGAAACTCCCCACTCCAAAAGGCAGTACCTGCTCCTATTTATAGCTGGGAGAGTCCATGCGTGCGTCAGTTAATTACCATAACACATCCTGTAGATATAAGTGACAAAATTTTACCTTTTGAATTACGCCAGATTTTCGTGTTTACGTTTATTTGAGACACTAAAGCTGCTCTGCTGCTTTCCAAACACACTGCATCTTTCACACGCAAAAATGCTGAACAGTTTCAGTATTCTTCCGTATTACTTAGATTATATGTATGCTCAAACCTTGTGTGGATATGGTTCCAAATACAACTTTGTCATATTTTCTCCATTGACTACGACCAATAGAATAAACCTTTAATTTTGGTGGTTGCATCCCAGTATGTTTGATACTATCTTTCAGTTCATCATTGTATATAAAGAAGTCTTCTGACGTTTCACACCCCTGCTTGAAGTTTTTCATGATTCATGGTAACATGGCCAGCGCATCCTAATTGAAACTGAAGGCCTCTTTTATAACACATTTGCCAAACCACTGTCCATTTAATTGGCTTAGTTTGGTTTGTTTTACGGCATATCAATCTCAATGGGTTATTTAATGCCGGCAAGATTTTTATTTTCTAAAAAATTATTGCTGCTAATATTTTTTCTTTAGCAATGGTATTTTTTTTTTTCAAAAATGTATTGCTAGAAATAATTTTTCTTCAAAAATTTATTGCTGGCGATAATCGTTTACAAAAATATATTACTGGCATTAAAACCTATTTTTACACTTTCATAGTGTTTTGACTCCAGTTGGCGGGTTCTTAGCTGGGACCCTAACAGGTCCTACCACTTCAGGTCAGGTTGGAACACAATTAAGCAATTAAAATGTGGTCTCAGGCTCCTCAAAACCTCCTGATTAGAGGCCTTGTTGACGGAAGTAGTTTAAAATCTTACTCGGGGCACGAATGTATTAGGTTGGTGCAAGAATAATGACGTTTTCTCACATAGTAACATATGTTAGAAAACGTCATTATTTTTGCACCAACCTAATAGTTTATCGTCATACCCAGGACGGCTGTTCATTTGTAACTCTGTCTTTCCCCGTCAAACAATATATATTTCCAAGAAATGTCTTATGAATAATATCAAGTTGTGTGATGTGCTTTCTATACGGTGGCCATTATATTTTGAATCATACAGTTGGGGAAAAAACACTATATGGTAAACTGAAATTTTGGTTTTCAAACCCAGTTCTGTCACTTTTGCAAGTTATTAGGTTGGTGCAAAAATAATGTCGTTTTCTCACATGTGAGAAAACGACATTATTTTTGCACCAACCTAATATTTAAATTCAGTACATATCTTGAGAATGTAAGGATTCTTTGGGAATAATAATGATATAATGATATACTGATACAATTCCTACTAATTAACCCATAGCCGGGGGAACGAAAGGGGGATTGATAGCCTTTCCAAATATATTTGCGCTGAAGTAAATATAACGAAAACGATGGGAATTGAACTCGGCTTTTTGATTTTCAATTCCTAACCGTTATCTCTTATTCCACCCTACATACAAGTTTGCAGCACTTGGTATTCACAAGTGGTCACCCATCTAGTTTCTGACGAGGCTCGACGTTGCTTAAGTCCAGTGATCTTACAAAAATCGGCATTTCAACCTGATATGACTATAAGAAAAACGGGAAGTATAAAGAGGACTCGAAAAAGACGTGAAGTAAATTCGTCAAAACGTATAGTGAAGGAAATGACGTATATAAAATGGCAGTGTAAGGCATTAAGTCAAACGGCGAGGAGGAGGTATAAAGAAGATAACTTGAAATAAAAACGTGAAAGACAAGAAAAGACTGAAGTAAAGAGAAGTCAGACAAAACGGGAAGTTGTAAAAACATAATGTGAAAGAAAAGATTTGAACATTGTGGAAAGAGAGATATACTGGAAAAGACGGGGTTGCCGAATAACTCGTAAGGACGTCAAGTCATAAAGAAACATCACTTTAAAGAAAAGACGCGTAGAAAATAACGAAAAGTGAAAAGTAAAGAAGTAATGAACATATATAAAATTCCTTGGAGAAAAGGAGAAAGACTTGACAAAAAAAAGTCGAAAAGGAGAAATGACGTCAGCTGAAGCCTTAATGACTATAACATGAACAGACAGACCAGCAAAAAAAAAGTGCTAGGTAAAATAATGACTAGGCAAAGAAACATGAACAAAAATAGAAAAAACACGATTAAGAGAAAAAAGATGAGAAAGAAAGAAAGAAAGAAAGAAAGAAAGAAAGAAATATTGTAAAACCATAACTCGCGAGGAGGAGGAGGAGGAGGATGTAACGATCCGTGCTTGATTTAGAGACAAGAACGTAAACGACTCTCGGAATGCAAACAGCATCTACCAGAATGTTTCAGCTTATGTTGACGCTTTTCTCTATGATGGTGTTGACGGCAACAGCGTACGCTCCGAAAATACGACGACGATGATGAAGGCAGTTGATATGATTACATAAGAGGTGACAACAGTACCTTATGCTATTCTGGCTCCAACAACCTTTTATCATGGCTCGAATTGCGGTGGTGGGGTTAAGATCAGAAGATGTTGCCAAGGGTTTAGGACGAGAGATAATACTCAAAGCTGGGTGCGGGCAGAAGACTACATGACAAGTATAAATATGGTGACAAGGAATGAAGGAAGAATTAGAGAATAAAGGAACATCAGAATAACGGTTTCGGTTGGAATGTTTTCCATCTCAGCTTGGCGAATAAAAATAAAAAAAAGCGAGAGATGTAGACGCGAAATAACAAAATGGGGTTTATATTTAGCGATACGGGTAAAGCGTAATTAAAAGGTTGTATTTTTTCGAAGCTTTCTTTAAATATGAATAGAAAGGAATAAATAAATGATGTTCAATATTTATTATCAGATTTTATATTGGAAGATACATGTAAGATTTTCGGCAAAGAATAAAAGAGATTTGGCAACCTTCGATCGACTATTGTACGGCATCCTTCATGTTAGATGCTCACTCGCTATCATTTCCAAAATGTTCGTTGGAGACGAGACTTTGTAAACGTAGATACTCGTAGTAGTAACGCCTTCAAATAATACTCGCACTAATAATACTTGTTCAAATAGTAATCGCCAAATAGTAATTCGTATAATGATCAGTATAGTGATCACTTAGACGTCACGCTACTTCCCAATTATACGTTTAATTTTACGATCACGTGATCTACTTATTTAATAATGGAATCGTCCGTGTTTGCTCACTAGTGATCTGTGTTCAAACTACGGCGTCGGCAACTACATTAATACATTACTACATTAATAACTACATTTGCAAACATTTAAGTAAAAGAGAATTTTCTGATTTTAATCAGTCATGTATAAGTCATAAGTAAACAAAAATAAAAATATCTATCTACAAACGTCGAGTATGTTTTCATCGTCGCTATACACACATACACACACACAATTATATATAGGTAGCTTTGGTTGGTGTCCATGTGCAGTTGCATCAATATAACGCAGTTAGTGCAAAAGGACGAAACTTTTCCACTTTGTCATACATTTCCCCCAATAAGGTACTTGATATATAAAAAAATTATATATCGTTATCTCACACACACACACAAACACATATATATATATATATATATATATATATATATATATATATATATATATATATATATATTCATAAATATGCATTTTTTTCTTCACTGGTACAGCCATTCTAAATTTCATACACGATACAATCATCAGGTGCTTGTTGAAAACGGACCGTTGAATAATTAATACAGTAATGTATTGATAAATGAGCGGGCGATTTATTTAAAGGAAAATAATAAAATTATATATATAGCACAAATATTATTCTAGAGTCTACTGAGAAAAAATTATTGTGGATCTGAATACAGTTCTTTGGAGCGATTTAAATACGCTCTATGTTATATATATATATATATATATATATATATATATGTGTGTGTGTGTGTGTGTGATTTAGGAGGTATATGTGTATATATATATATATATATATATATATATATATATATATATATATATATATACACGCACACACATACATGTACATGCATTTTATCTGTCACTCTAAATTACATGCACGATGCAATCATCAGGTGCTGGTTGAAAACGGGCTGTTGAATAATTTATATAGTGGTATTTATACCGGAATGTAAAGATAGGGGAGCTGCCTATTTATTTAGGGGAAATAATAAAATAATATATATAAAAACAGACTTATATACCTCCTAATAAAACATATAAATATAATGTTACTACATATACACCCATTTAACTACCTAGCTCCAAATACAATACAAACGTACATACAATGTCAATGCGATATCCACATATACAAATATATTCTATACATCCATATGTTCGCAACACTGACACACACGCATATATATATATATATATATATATATATATATATATATATATATATATATATATATAGTGTCTCAGGGTCCACTAAGGTAAAAACAGAGCGGTGACAGTCTGTTTATTCTTGAACACAACACAATCTTCATGTGTGTTGTCTTTTAACTATTTATGCTTGCTGGTGAAAGGTGAATTATTGATAGCAAAGTATATTGCATTATCCTAACGATTAATGGGTCGGTGATAATGATTATATTTAAAATTATTCTAGAGTCTACTGAGAAGGAATTATTGTGGATCCGAATGCAGTTATTTGTAGCGATTTAAATACGCTATATGTTATATATATATATATATATATATATATATATATATATATATATATATATATATATATATATAACCAAGTATATGATTGGTGTATATGTAATGAATTCCAATAACCAACAATTACTATTCTTAAAAGAGTGCTCAATACAAAGTAGAGCAGATATAATTATTTATTTTTAAAGAAAAAAAAAATTTATAACATAAATATGTTATAAAATCCCTACAAAAATAGCCATTTTGTTTCAACACCCTCGGTGTCTTATCTTATAGATTTATTTTACATTCAACGTCATCACTTGATAAGACACCGAGGGTGTTGAAACAAAATGGCTATTTTTGTAGGGATTTTATAACATATTTATGTTATAATTTTTTTTTTCTTTAAAAATAAATAATTATATATATATATATATATATATATATATATATATATATATATATATATATATATATATATAATTTGCGTGACGTTTTTCGACCTTGAGGACTTCTTCGGGGTAAAATGATATTTACACATGCGAACGAAGGTGAAGGTGGCGAAACAAAATGAAGAGAGCAAAAAAAAGAGAGATAGAGTAATTATAGAAAGAGAAAAGAAGACAGCAAAATAAGAGAAAAGAAAGAAAAAAGAAAGCACAAAGAAAGAGAGAGCATCTAGAAAATAAAAATAAAAATATAAGAAAGGGAAAATGTTAGAAGAAAAGAAAAAGATAATTGATAGGAAAAGGACTGGAGGTCAGCAACATGAACGAGATCGAGAGAAAGAAAGAGAGAGAGGGGGGTGAGAGAGAGAGAAGAATAGTGGATCTCAATAAGAAAGAAAGCGTAAATAAAAGAAAGAAATACGAAGAAAAATAAATAAATAGAAAGATAAGAAAACATTCCGGAAAACGAATGAGAATAAAAAACAATGAAAGAAACAAAAGAAAAAAAAACAAAAAAAACAATGTAAAACAAAAAAGAAAACCAAAGAAAAAATAAGAATTTGAAGAAGAAAAAAGCGATAAAAAAAAGAAAGAAAATCCAAGCGCAGAGTTCATTTCTGAAAGGAAGAGGGGTTAAATGAAAAGAAATCCTATCTTACTAAAGATTGCTATCGCAATGATGACAAGGGCAAGGAAGGAGGCACTTTTGCTTGAATAGTTGAAACGTCGTAATCAGTCAGATGAGAAATTGTCAACGAATGCCAAACTGGAATATGGAATTAACTTAGTCACATGCTATACCTGCCAAAGCTTAGGCTCGTGAAGATCTGGCACTCATCCGAACAGAAAACAAGAGGGTGGCAAGGGGTAGAACTAATTTTGTCCAGGGGAGCAGCCGTATGGTAGTTCTTAGTGGTGAAAATGATGGCGATGTAAATGACGAGAGTGGGGATGGAGGTAGAGGCAGTTACGTAAGTGCCTGTGTATCGGGATTTGAAGGTTGAAGATACAGAAACATCTTGTGGCTCTAAATGGTTAGATTGTTACAAAACATGGGTGTGAGGAGTGCCTCTTTTTCGACATTACTGATGTCTACAACAATAGCTTGGGGTGAATTCTATTCACAAAACAAAAACTAAGGCGCTACTGTGAGGTGTACATTAACAAACACTAGTACATACATACAGACACACATATGTCTTAGATATCTTTGTTTGTTTTTGTTTTTATAAAAGCCATACTAATTAGAAAAAATATAATTCATTGCGTAGTAAATACTTAGAGAGAGTTCTGATAAATAAATATTTTTCCATCGATGAAAAAACACGTCAAACCAACATTATTCTATCACCAATTTTTAGAAAATCCATACACTAAAGATCTAAGATATATCTACCTACAACCAAAACAGGTGTAACTTAAATTCTTTTACTCTTTTAACAGACAACCACCAAACATAGATTAAAAATGCCTACATGATCCTCAAACGCGCACAAACGAAAACACATTATCATTCGAATATTGCACAGAAAACCTCGAATAATGATACACATATACATATGAATTACGCACACAGAAGATGCTTGATAGGACAGATACACGAGAGATCTGTTTAAACAATAAAAAACAAACACAAGAATGAAAATATCAGACGTTTCTTTTCGCCTCCATATTTCTTTTGTTATGAGGATTAAATAAAATCGTTAAATTTTAAATGTTTTGTTTTTGTTCATTGTGCTATCAGACATATGTATATGTGTAATAGTTCAGATATAAATAAAACATACTTGTAAAAGGACATGTATCTATAAATATAGATAAAACTTTCCTTTTGCCTTTATTCTTATATACTTACAAATTATATACATGTGTGTGCATGTTTGTGTGCGTCTTCCGACAGGAATCGAACCGGTATCCGATGAAAATTTCTCGGACATTCAGACCGGTAAATGTCGTTAATATTGTTTATTATAAACAGAGTATTTAAAGATTTGTATCTATAAATAGAACGTATAAACATAAAAATGTCTTCAAATAATTGTTCGACTTTGTCCATTTCATTATATATATATATATATATATATAATATATATATATATATATATATATATATATATATATATATAATTGTGTGTGAACGCGCAAGTAAGTGTTTGTATTTATATGCACAAAACCATATGTTCATAATTAACTGACCTGTACCGCATTTCAGACTACAGTTAATTTGATTTCAAATCAAGTGAGTCGCCATTTTTACGTACCTGTAATAAAAGAAAAAAATGAAAATCAGATTTTTGCTACAAAAAAATTATTATCAATATATATATATATATATATATATATATATATATATATATATATATATATATAATGTGTGTGTGTGTAAGTGTATGTCGTAAAAACACCAGTAATATGTTTATATATAAAAAAAAATCTAACAATACATATTTATAGTAGAATTACCAACAATACATTCGGCTATATTTTTAGCCATTTTCAAGGATGAATTTATTTTTTACTTTTAACTGAATTTATGGAATGTTTCATGTATGTGTTAGGTTGGTGCAAAAATAATGTCGTTTTCTCACAAATGGTACTATGTGAGAAAACGACATTATTTTTGCACCAACCTAATATATAGGGCCATATGAATGTTTTATTTCATTTTATTTATAATGGAAGCATTATTAATAAAAAAAAAGAAAAAAAGTCATCACCCAATAACATTAACTACGAACACTGCTACAATGTGCTGACCGTTTTTGAAAAATAAAACATTCCTATAACTCTAGATATTTACATAAAACAATTTATACTTCAAACACATTCATTAAATATAGAAATTTAGTTAAAAAAAAATCATGAAAATGGCTGAAAGTGTTGTGTCGGAAACCTACCACCCCTCTTGAAGATGAACTTATCTGCGTCTGTAAACAAAGACTTTAAACAGTGGCATGTCACTTGACATGAGGGAGACCGAGAGACCGGGGAGGTTGACAGAGCCTGAACACGTCTAGGCGGGTTCAGAAAGGCTATATTTTGGCCTAGCCTACGGGATCGGGGATACCCACATTAAAACGGCCTTGTGCCACATTCGATCCTCGTATGTGGATTGATAAATACGAGACCGAGAGACAGACTCTCGGCGACTGTCGAACTCTCTGCATCAGCAGAGGGGAACCCGGACGAGGCTTTGCCGAAGGGCAAGGTTTCGTCCGGGGAGGTTGACAGGTCCTGAACCCGTCTAGGCGGGTTCAGAAAGGCCATATTTTTGTCCGAGCCTACGGGCTCGGGGATACCCACATTAAAACAGCCTTGTGCCACATTCGATCCTCGTGGGTGGATTGATAAATATAGAGACCGAGAGACAGAGAAGTTCTTAGCTGAGCTAGTTATTGACTACTCAGGCGATTTCTGTACCTTTTTACCAACCTATTAAAACCCCTTTTTATTGTTACGTGTTATTTGGCGTTTGTCTCTACTAACCCCAAATCAACATCATAACAGAAAGAAAAGTGAAATGCGCTCAGACATACAAAACATTTGAACAATCTCTACTTAATTTACGCCCAGAAAAGAAAAAAAAATATATAAGAACGTATGAAAAATTTTAATTTTTCATACGTTCTTATATATTTTTTTTTCTAAAGAACTTAACGACAAAATCCTGTCAGTCGTTTCATTTTCTTATTGGTTTCATGTCCAGAAAAGAAAATACTTTAAGCAATCCAAGAAGAATTAAATAAAAAAAAAATAAGGTTAATATTAGTACCATGCCAGTCATCTTTAATGAAACTTGCATAAAATAAGGATTGCTGCCCAAATACACAACCATACACACAAACACGGACGCACGCACAGACACTCACGCACACACGCGCGGTCGCGCGCACACACACACACACACACATAAATATAAAAGTCAACATAGAAGTCAACACTTAGAGGCGACAGTCTGTTTCATGCTAGATGCAATCGTCAGACCACGAGTGCTGTTATTTTTCTCGGCTATTTATATATACGGGTCAGTGGTGTATTATGGGTGGTCTATTTTGGCGGTTATTTTACCGGAAATCGTTTTTTTGTTTACTTATTTATTTGGGTTAAATTATTTTGCTTGTTTTTATTTATTTTTTATTTTTATTTTTATTCTTATCTTTATTTTAATCGGTGTTTTTATTAACGTAGTAACAGCACTCATGTCCTGAGGATTACATCTAGCATGAAACAGACAATCGCCTCTAAGTGTTGTTCATTTTTATATTTACACACGCTCTATCTCTGATATTGAGCACTTTATCCCGTAAATATAGCACATCTTAAGACTATATTTCTTCATATATATATATATATATATATATATATATATAGGCAGGGAGTAACGGATAGCGTTTCGAATTACAGTCGAATCTGTTTCATTCACTTAAGTATTGATACTCTTGGGAAAAGCATGAATCCTTATCTTCTCACCTCAAAGTTATGGGTAAATAGCGCGACAGACTGGGTTCTATAGCCTTGGATGGCAACTGGTCTAGGATCAGGACACCTTTGAATTCAAAACCTGCGGAGTTTTGTTTGGTCACATTGTGGCACAAGGTGCACCAAGTCTCTGTATTCGGCTCTTCAAAAAGTGTGGTGTCTGAACAAAATTTTCATCACTATAATCAAATCATCTGTGCAGGTTGTCTGGCTGTCGGTTTCTAGGACCTCAGGGGCCTAACCTTG